>JBBDGP010000806.1:0-1200000 GCA_037952835.1 Lithobates septentrionalis | reverse complement strand
AAAATATCATTTTTTTTCAAAATTTTCGGTCTTTTTCCGTTTATAGCGCAAAAAATAAAAACCGCAGAGGTGATCAAATACCATCAAAAGAAAGCTCTATTTGTGGGAAGAAAAGGACGCAAATTTCGTTTGGGTACAGCATTGCATGACCGCGCAATTAGCAGTTAAAGCGACGCAGTGCCAAATTGGAAAAAGACCTCTGGTCCTTAGGCAGCATAATGGTCCGGGGCTCAAGTGGTTAAGTCAAACAGTAATGAATAGGTCTTATATCCATTTTTCGTCATTCAATTTTAAAATATACATTCTATATTTCAAACTTTTTCATAGTGGATATTTTTAATTACATTTCATTTTTCATTTTTTTATGTATTTTTTATTATTTTTTATTTTTCATTTTATTATTTTTTATTTTTTATTTTCATTTCATTTTTTATTTTTATTTCATTTTTCATTTTTTATTTTTTATATTTATTTATTTATTTTTTATTTTTACCTTTTATTATTTTCATTTTTATATTTATTTTTATTTTTATTTTATATCTTTTTCATATTTTATTATTAATATTATTTCATATTTTCCGTATTATCCACTCACTTATGATTAGTTTGTTAAATATTCCTATCCAAATATGTACATTGTTCATTTAATTTAATTTAAATTAATGTAAATGTAATTTTATTCAAATGAGATTGAGATGTCTGTATATATATTCTTTAGTTTTTGTACATCAATTGTATGCTGTTCATCCTTTGTAATAAAGTTTTTGGATTGCAACAGGATATGATGATCCGGGACATGTGGTGGCGGGTGCGTCCCACTAGCCTTGATTGGCTGTCACTTAATCCATACACCCTATATATCTTATGGCCGTGGGTTGGATGTGGAGCCCTTTGATGACGCCCTGGGGGAGGGGCGAAACGCATCGACGTCACATCCGGCCTTTACACAACCAAGTGACGTTTTCCTTTCTTGCTCCGTGAAACGCACGCTATCAGCGGCGATCGCGGAAGCTATCTGACATGCCTGATTGCAACCAAGGATAGTGTGAGTAGCGGCTTGCAGCGCAAGGGATTCTTTAAACTCCGCAATACTTCACTATATGCTTTTTTTCTTTGTTTTTGGGTGGTCAACCGTAAGTCCATGGCTCTATTGATTTGAAACATCAGCCATTCCATCCACTTATCCACGTCTGAGGTATCTCTTGCTAAACCATGTTGAGACAGACTGACATTACAGGTTGAAGAGCTGCTGTGTCATTGCAAGGCTGTCTGTCCAAGATTCCTGTGACCAGTCCAGCTGTTGTTAATTATTTTGGGACTATTTGTTAGCAGTAATATCTCCACCCCGTGAGCAGATGTTATCTCAACTCCAATAGTCTAATTGTTATTTGGAAGCATTTATTTTATTGTTGTGTCAGTTTATTTTTATTATCAGTTTTTCACTTTCTAGTAATTGGGTAGCACCAACAGTCTTTATATTTATTTTCATGCAACTTGTGTCTTATGTTTATGTCATTTTTGATAATCAGCAGTTGTTTTGTATTGTACTTATCACTTATTATTTGTGTCATAGCAGTTGTCTTATAGGGCGTACACGCGGTCGGACTTTGTTCGGACGTTCCGACAACAAAATCCTAGGATTTTTTCCGACGGATGTTGGCTCAAACTTGTTTTGTCTACAAACGGTCGCACAAAGTTGTCAGAAAATCCGATCATTCTAAACGCGGTGACGTAAAACACGTACGTCGGGACTATAAACAAGGCAGTGGCCAATAGCTTTCATCTCTTTATTTATTCTGAGCATGCGTGGCACTTTGTCCGTAGGATTTGTGTACACACGATCAGAATTTCCGACAACGGATTTTGTTGTCGGAAAATTTTATCTCCTGCTCTCCAACTTTGTGTGTCGGAAAATCCGATGGAAAATGTCCGATGGAGCCCACACACGATCGGAATTTCCGACAACACGCTCCGATTGGACATTTTCCATCGGAAAATCCGACCGTGTGTACGGGGCATAACAGTTGCGAATATTCATTTCTAGACTACATGTGATATGTAGTCCACTATTTATGATCTATACACTATATATATTACCAATATTTTTTTTTGCATTCATTGTTAGCATGCAGCACTTTATATTTAAGTCACGCATATCAGCGCTGTAATTGTTTTTATTTTCAATTTTCAAGTATTAGCACTTTTTTTACAGCAGCGATAATATTTACTTGGTCCATTTGTTGCTGGCGCTGCCTCTTTCACTTAATATCACTATGAAGATAGCTTCCCTCTCAGACCTTAGTTAACTGTAAGATTTCTTTCCTTCAACTAGGAATGGTTGAATCATTGTACGGATATTTACTAATCATCTACAGAGTCTACATTTGTATATGGGGCTTTCGCCTATATGTCCCACATTTTATGAAATTTTTTAGCACATCCTTTGGATAAGTAAGTGGCCTTATACAATGGAAGGGCAGAGTTAATTAGCCATTTCCAGAGATTGACAGATGGTGCAGTAGAAGATTTCCACCGGAGTACAATGGCCTTGCGTGCATAGTAAACTAATAATCCCAGGAGAGTTCTGACTGCTCGACTATGAGCCAGTTGGTCGACAAGACCCATCAGGCACACCTCCACCGTTAGTGGGATCTGGATAGTGGTGACATTGGAGATAACCGTAGCTTCCTCCCTCCAAAAATGTTTAATTTGAGGACATGTCCAAAATACATGAATAAAACCCGCCCACGGAGCAACACACTGCCAGCACGAAGCTGGGACAGACGGGTATATTTTATGTAGACGTGAGGGTGTGTAATATACTCTATGCATGATATTAAACTGGATTAGTCTGTCTCTTGCCGAGACCAATTACGTGAGGGGACATTCCCATGCCTCTTCCCAATCCTCCGTGTCCATTTCAGGGAAGTCCTCCACCCAATCGGCCCTAAGAGTTTCAAGTCTTGTGTGCATATTAGGTGACAATGTTTTGTATATGTTGGATAGAGGCTTGGTTATAGATCCATCTCTGAATAGGTCTTCCAGAGACGAAATATAGAAAGGCACTTGAGAATTTTTAAATTGAGAACCTAAACAAGTATGAGTTAGGCAGTTCGTATTTTCTTTTCAATCCATCAAAGGTCAGCAGTCCACCCCCGGTACAAATCTGATCCACATATTTAATGCCCTTAACTGCCCAGATATTGGGATCCAGAATTGACATAATCTCTGACAGTGATGGATTAAATCAAAGGGGAGTATGTGGTGAGATATGTCCAGAAGGCATGGGGCGCAGAGATAGAGCCACCGACCACGCCCTCAGGACAGTTCGCATAGCCACTATCAGGTGAAAAGGTGCACAGGGTCCATGGTAGATTAAGTTCCACAACGCCTTATAGGAGCCCAGACATGCTACCTCCAGAACCACTGCTGCGTTGGACTCATCAGAGACTAACCAATTGTCTGCGTGTGACAATTGAGCTGCCAAGAAGTATTTATGTAGGTTGGGACAAGCCAATTCCCCCTCCTTCCAAGGTCTCTGCAACACCGCCAACGTAAATCTCGGCTGGCCTGTGCCCCAGAGAAAAGTAAGCAAATTAGTATTCATTAGACGGAACACCTTCTTGGGTATCCACACTGGGGAATGTCTAAGAACATAGAGAAAAGCAAGCAAGAGCTTCATCTTGAAAACATTAATTTGCCCAATCAGTGAGAGGGGGAGCTGAGCCCATGCTTTCAGTTTAGCCTTCATATGTTGTAGGAGCTACATTTGATGTATAATAGTCAGTAGATGAGGAAATCTAGATACCCAGATACTTAATTTTGTTGGCCCATATTAATGGGAGATTAGGGTCTTGTAAAGATTTTGCCGCAGTGTCAATCGGCAATATTTGGGATTTGTCCCAGTTGACTTTGAGTCCTGAGCAGTCAGTGAAACTGGAGAGGATGCCTAGAGCCACTTGAAGAGAAGGACCCAGGTCATTTAGGAATAAAATGAGATCGCCCACATACATGGCTAGTTTTTCATGTATGGAGACAGCCTTTATGCCCCTGATCATGTTTGCTTGTCTAAGGGCTGAGGTGAGTGGCTCCATCGCCAAGGCAGAGTGCCGGTGATAAGGGGCAACTCTGCCTCGTACCTCTGCCTATTGTGAAGGGGGGCAAGAGGGCACCACCTAACTTCATCCGTGTTGTCGGGCACCTATAAAGAATCTCAATCCACCTGCAGAATTCCATCCAAAATCCCATGACCTCTAGAACTGAGGACATACTGAGGACACCAAGCCACCGAGTCAAATGCTTTCTCTATATCCAATGTTACCAGTACCCTAGTGGAGTTTTCAGACAGCGTTAATTGCAAGTGGAAGACTCTGCACAAGTTGATGTCCATCGATTTCCTTGGTATAAACCCAGTTTGATCTATGTTGACCAGAGATGGAAGAATCGGCTGTAATCGAGTTGCCAACATTTTGGTTAATATCTTTACGTCATAATTCAGTAAAGGGATCGGCCTGTATGAGGCACACTGGGACTTGTCCTTACCTGGTTTAGGAAGTAAGACAATATGAACTTGGTACATAGAAGGGGCAGGGACATCTGCTTTTTACACTCAGCGAATACCTGTAACATATATATACAGTGGGGCAAAAAAGTATTTAGTCATCCACCAATTGTGCAAGTTCTCCCACTTAGAAAGATAAGAGAGGCCTGTAATTGTCATCATAGGTATACCTCAACTATGAGAGACAAAATGTGGAAACAAATCCAGACAATCACATTGTCTGATTTTTGAAAGAATTTATTTGCAAATTATGGTGGAAAATAAGTATTTTGTCAATATCAAAAGTTCATCTCAATACTTTGTTATATATCCTTTGTTGGCAATGACAGAGTTCAAACGTTTTCTGTAAGTCTTCACAAGGTTGTCACACACTGTTGCTGGTATGTGGGCCCATTCCTCCATGCAGATCTCCTCTAGAGCAGTAATGTTTTGGGGCTGTCACTGGGCAACACAGACTTTCAACTCCCTCCAAAGGTTTTCTATGGGGTTGAGATCTGGAGACTGGCTAGGCCACTCCAGGACCTTGAAATTCTTCTTACGAAGCCACTCCTTCGTTTCCCGGGCAGTGTGTTTGGTATCATTGTCATGCTGAAAGACCCAGCCATGTTTCATCTTCAATGCCCTTGCTGATGGGAGAAGGTTTGCACTCAAAATCTCACGATACATGGCCCCATTCATTTTTTTCATGTACACGGATCAGTCGCCCTGTTCCCTTTGCAGAGAAACAGCCCCAAAGCATGATGTTGCCACCCTCATGCTTCACAGTAGGTATGGTGTTCTTTGGTTGCAATTCAGCATTCTCTCTCCTCCAAACACGACGAGTTGTGTTTCTACCAAACATTTCTACTTTGGTTTCATCTGACCATATGACATTCTCCCAATCCTCTTCTGGATCATCCAAATGCTCTCTAGCAAACCTCAGATGGGCCCGGACATGTACTGGCTTAAGCAGGGGGACACGTCCGGCACTTCAGGATCTGAGTCCCTGGCGGCGTAGTGTGTTACTGATGGTAGCCTTTGTTACGTTTGTCCCAGCTCTCTGCATGTCATTCACTGGGTCCCCCCATGTGGTTCTGGGAATTTTGCTCACCGTTCTTGTGATCATTTTGAACCCACGGGGTGAGATCTTGCGCAGAGCCCCAGATCGAGGGAGATCAGTGGTCTTGTATGTCTTCCATTTTCTAATTATTGCTCCCACAGTTGATTTCTTCACACCAAGCTGCTTGCCTATTGCAGAATCAGTCTTCCCAGCCTGGTGCAGGTCTACAATTTTTTTTCCTGGTGTCCTTCGACAGCTCTTTGGTCTTCACCATAGTGGAGTTTTGAGTGTGACTGTTTGAGGTTGTGGACAGGTGTCTTTTATACCAATAACAAGTTCAAACAGGTGCCATTAATACAGGTAATGAGTGGAGGACAGAGGAGCCTCTTAACGAAGAAGATACAGGTCTGTGAGAGCCAGAAATCTTGCTTGTTTATAGGTGACTAAATACTTATTTTCCACCATAATTTGCAAATAAATTCTTTCAAAAATCAGACAATGTGATTGTCTGGATTTGTTTTCACATTTTGTCTCTCATAGTTGAGGTATACCTATGATGACAATTACATGCCTCTCTTATCTTTTTAAATGGGAGAACTTGCACAATTGGTGGCTGACTAAATACTTTTTTGCCCCATTGTATATACAGATATTGGCAGTGCTATATATGATATAAAAATATCAAAATAAAACTAATAGTACACAGTGATAAACGCAGTGCAAAGAAAATTATTGGTGAAAATGTCCAGGATAAGATGATAACCTGTCACCAACACCACCACTCGTGATAAAGCAGGGGGGTACTCACTTCCCCCTTGGTATTATTAAACTCTTACCAGATCAAAGATATATATTTTCTTTTCTGCATATATCTATCTCTTTATGTCCAATCTCCCAATTTTAACTGCATCAGAAGGGGTAGGTCTCAATATGGCAGGCTCATTTCAAAACGCATGGAAAAGAAAAAGGTAACCTCCATAGTGTAAACCAGTAAAAACGATTTATTGAAATCCACAATACACCCCCTTTAGGAGTTGTACTTAAAATTATTACATATAAATATGCATAAAATCAAATACAAGCTCCGTTTTGCAGACCGCAGCATGGATAGCACGGCGTCCCCTACCACAGTCAGATGTCTCTCCAGCTGTAGCAGGCTCCGTGTCTCTGAGCGACGCCGTGTCCTGAACGTCATTAATCCACACCCTGACGCATTTTGTCATCAAGCGACATCATCTGAGGGCATGGCTTCACGACGTAGCTGCCCAACTTATATACTGACCCTAGACACCGGTGAATTAACCAGTGGTGTCACGCAGCTTTGTAAAATCTATCCGGACAATGTTCTCCGGAAAGACAAGATGTGGACACAGACAGACTATGCTCCGGCACTCAGCGCCACTGCACACACATTAATGCAGTGTGCACGCTGAGGCAAGCCGAGTGCCAGACACATAGACGGACACAGAGATGGGATTTTTTACTCTAACAACATTATTGCATGTAAAGAGTTACTAACATGTCCGTTACTATATCAGTGTCACATTTTAATTAGCATCATCATCCTATTACAATTAATAGATAGTATGACAATATATATATATATATATATATTGCATACAAAATTTTAAAACCAACAAATATAATTGTCAGAAATTAATTAAAACTGCAATAACAGCACTCTATAAAAACAGTACTAGCACTATATGAGGACAGAATGGTACTAATCTGACAAATAATCTAGCATTGAATTAAAAAATTATAAAAAATTATTATAATAGGAGAATCACTATATGGAGGTAATCAAACCAAAAAAATAATTAAATTCTATATATATCTGAATAAAATATTTATTTTTTACATTTTATTTAATTATTTATTTAATTTTATACAGATATATATATATATAGAATTTAATTATTTTTTTTTAATCCTTTATTGTAGGGTGATCAGCAGGCTCAGGTCAAAAAAACTGATTGCCCCGTCATGTTGGACATGCAGGCGGCTGGGATAAAGCATGCTGTATTTAATGTTCTTATCTCTGAGTCATCTGCGAACATCATTGTAGGTTTTCCTCTTTCTCTGCAAGTCAGCCGAAAAGTTGGGGAAAAGAAGAACAGAGAAGTTGCCATATCTGAGATTGGGATGTTTTCGGACTTAAGAAAGGATCCTGTCCCTGTCCCTATAGTTCGGTCACCCGTGTGGGGACCCTAGGTTCGGGAACGGCCATCATTACAGCAGGGTTAGACTGGACCTGAGAAGAGGAGGTCCCACTGGTGGGTGCTGGAGCTGCGGATGCTGGTGTGGGTGCCCCGGCAAGTTGCTGAAGGCGACCATCGATTTGGACATAACCCTCCTGTAATTTCTGAACTGCTTCCGTTAGGGGCCGTGACCTGCTGACACAGGATCTCAAGAGGAGAACACGCTCTGTTGGCCTCTGACATGGCTGGTTTGTACTGTCAGAAAAGGGTACTCACTGAGGCCAAGATGCAGAGAGTGGTTCACTCTTGCAACTAAGTGCACTCCACCCCCTGGAGATGGTACAGAGGGCGAATTGCACAAAGAGGCACAAGCTACCAGCAGAATAGGCAGATCTTGCGTGAAGGTCAGCGAGGAGCTGGATAGCCGTGCAAGGGCTGGTAGGTGTTGGGCCCAGTAAGTAGGTAAGAGAACAAAGTCCAGGACAGGCTGGGGAACCAGCAACAGAGACAAGTTCATAGACAAGCTGGGAGCCAGGATACAAGGCTAGAGGAAATCCAAGAGCAGGCCGAGGATCAAACACAGGAAACAGCAGAATTTATTGTAGGGTGATCAGCAGGCTCAGGTCAAAAAAACGGATTGCCCCGTCATGTTGGACATGCAGGCGGCTGGGATAAAGCATGCTGTATTTAATGTTCTTATCTCTGAGTCATCTGCGAACATCATTGTAGGTTTTCCTCTTTCTCTGCAAGTCAGCCGAAAAGTCGGGGAAAAGAAGAACCGAGAAGTTGCCATATCTGAGATTGGGATGTTTTCGGACTTCAGAAAGGATCCTGTCCCTGTCCCTATAGTTCGGTCACTCGTGTGGGGACCCTAGGTTCGGGAACGGCCATCATCACAGCAGGGTTAGACTGGACCTGAGAAGAGGAGGTCCCACTGGTGGGTGCTGGAGCTGCGGATGCTGGTGTGGGTGCCCCGGCAAGTTGCTGAAGGCGACCATCGATTTGGACATAACCCTCCTGTAATTTCTGAACTGCTTCCGTTAGGGGCCGTGACCTGCTGGCACAGGATCTCAAGAGGAGAACACGCTCTGTTGGCCTCTGACATGGCTGGTTTGTACTGTCAGAAAAGGGTACTCACCGAGGCCAAGATGCAGAGAGTGGTTCACTCTTGCAACTAAGTGCACTCCACCCCCTGGAGATGGTACAGAGGGCGAATTGCACAAAGAGGCACAAGCTACCAGCAGAATAGGCAGATCTTGCGTGAAGGTCAGCAAGGAGCTGGATAGCCGTGCAAGGGCTGGTAGGTGTTGGGCCCAGTGGGTAGGTAAGAGAACAAAGTCCAGGACAGGCTGGGGAACCAGCAACAGAGACAAGTTCATAGACAAGCTTGGAGCCAGGATACAAGGCTAGAAGAAATCCAAGAGCAGGCCGAGGATCAAACACAGGAAACAGCAGAATGATCCAAAAACAGGCAAAGGGTCAAGGTACCGGAGACAGGAGACAATCCGGGTTACAGGCTGAAGGTCAAGGCACAGAAGACTGAAGACAAATCTGGGTACAGGCTGAGGTAAACCAGAGGTAAACAGAGTAGTTAAACAAGCCAGATGTCAGGTCCAGGAGAAAATCAGAGTAGGTCAAGGCAATCGGGGTCACAACAGGTAATCGATCAGCAGGAACCAGGAACAAGATCACAGGGAAGCTGAGAGACAAGCCAGCAATTTGCTTGAACAGTCAGGCAGCTTTTATAGGCCAGCAGAGGATTCACGTTATGCTAGTGCGCATGCCGAGAACGCGCGTGCACCGAAGCACGGTTCCGCCGCGCAGGGCAACTGATAGGGTTGATTCTGTTTTTTTCCTGACAACACTGCAGGGGACTGAGATGAGCAGGCTGGCATGTTTTCAGCTCTGTATTGGTAGGTAGATGCACGGATGTATCAGGAACCTTGAATCAGACCGAGACAGAAGTAAAGGTAAATCACACTTGTTTAATACTAATAATAATAATAAGGTAAACAGAGTAAGCATAGTCAAAACAAGCCAGAGTTCAGTAACCGGATTGGGTAGTCAGCCAAGCAAATGTCAGAGAGCCAGAGATAAACATAGTAGTACAGCAAGCAGGATCAGGAGCCAGAAGGAACATCAGCCGAGCAAGTCTTCAACAGGAACGCAGGAGAAAGTCTCTGTGATGTTGACAAAAGCGAAGGCAGAGATCAAGTGAGCTGGACGGCTTTAAGTAGGCAGGACTGAGGGGCAGAATCAACAACAGCTGGGTAACTGTGGCGAGTAGGTATGAGCCGGTTCGGTTCGCGGCAGAACATGCGAACAGACCAAAAATTCTTGCGAACACGCAAACCCGTTAAAGTCTATGGGACTCGAACGTGAAAAATCAAAAGTGCAAATTTTAAAGCCTTATATGCAAGTTTTTGTCATAAAAAGTGTTTGGGGACCTGGGTCCTGCCCCAGGGGACATGTATCAATGCAAAAAGAATTTTTAAAACGGCAGTTTTTTCGGGAGCAGTGATTTTAATAATGCTTAGAGTGAAATAATAAAAGTGTAATATTCCTTTAAATATCGTACCTGGTGGGTGTCTATAGTATGCCTGTAAAGGGGCACATGTTTCCTGTGCTTAGAACAGTCTGACAGCAAAATGACATTTCAAAGGAAAAAAAAGTCATTTAAAACTACTTGCGACTATTAATGAATTGTCGGTCCGACAATACACATAAGAGTTCATTGATAAAAACTGCATGGGATTTCCCCACAGGAGATTTCCGACCCAAAATGAAAAAAAAATGCGTGGGGGTCCCCCTAAATTCTATACCTGGCCTTTCAGGTCTGGTATGGATTCTAAGGGGAACCCCGCGCCAAAATTTTTTAAAAAATGGCGTGGGGGTCCCCCTCAAAATTCATACCAGACCCTTATCCGAGCACGCAACCTGGCAGGCCGCAGGAAAAGAGGGGGGACGAGGGAGCGCCCTCCCCCCCTCCATACCAGGCCACATGCCCTCAACATTGGGAGGGTGCTTTGAGGTAGCCCCCAAAGCACCTTGTTCCCATGTTGATGGGGAGAAGGGCCTCATCCCCACAACCCTTGGCCGGTGGTTGTGGGGGTCTGCGGGGGGGGCTTATCAGAATCTGGAAGCCCCCTTTAACAAGGGTACCCCCAGATCCCAGCCCCCCTGTGTGAATTGCTAATAGGGTACAAATGTACCCCTACCATTTCACAAAAAAAGTGTCAAAAAAGTTTTAAAAACACAAGAGACGGTTTTTGACAAGTCCTTTATTAATTTCTAAAGAAAATACGCTGCGCTAGGGTGTGCTAAATATGCTACTGGATGTTATAGCATGCCAAAATTGCTGCGCATAAATAAACGCATACAACCATAAGTGTATATGTGATATCCCCTCAAGGGTAAAATTAGTGCAAATAAATGGGCGATTATATACAAAATATAAATATAAACGCATCAAAAGTGCATATGTACTGATCAGTAGTAATAAGTATATCTAATGACAATGAAATAATTAGTGCAAAGATAAATACAAGAAAATTCCAAAAAGTGCTTAGTGCAAATTGAATATCATAATTCAACAAAAGTGCTAAGTGCCACACAATTCATGTGAAAAAAGTCCTTATAAGATAAATCCTATAATAAACTGCGAAGTCCTGTAAATAAACACCGAGGTGTTTATACGTGATGTCCACCTGTGATGTAATTAAGCATGCTCAAAATTTCTCAGGCCATGCAGCAGTGCAATACGGTGTCCCCCAATGTAATGCGCTCACCTCAGAGCGTGTGACTTAGTCGCTAAACAAAGTCAAAACGCGCTTTTGAGCCACCCCAGGGCTCTATGCAGATCACAGGATCCCAGGCTCCAATGCAATATGTATGGATGAATGAAAAGAAAACTATATAGTGTAATAACGTTTAAAATGTATTCAAATATTAAAAGCACTCCCCCAAATGGGGTACTCACAATCGTTAGGTGTGTCAGTGCACCGCTCTATAAAAACATACAGCCACTGTAACAGTAGGTATATGGTATGCGTCTCACCAAACAACAGAACCGCTGCCTCTTGCTCCATTCTGGCCTCTCCCCTACGCGTGTTCGACACAGGGATCACGTGTCTTCATCAGGGGGATTCTAATTGGACGGCCGAGCTGTCATTTAAATACGGTGTCCGCGGCCATTTTGCCGTGGATCACGGACATTCTAGCAACTGGCTACAGGTTATATTGGATAGCTCCAAGCCGATAACATCCGAGAACAGCTGTTAACCAGCTGATCATATGTATATCGCTTAGTAAACAGTGCAGTATGCCTAAGATCTCCAATGATCGTACAGTAGTGAGCGTTGTTAAGATGAATAACACTATGAAACTAGGTATATATAATAACACAGGAACTAGACAATTAGGGAGGAGCCGAACACTCCCCGGTTCGGTTCGCACCAGAACCTGCGAACGGACCGGAAATTTGCGTGAACTTTAAAACCCCATTAAAGTCTATGGGACTCCAATGTTCGAAATCAAAAGTGCTAATTTTAAAGGCTAATATGCATAGTATTGTCCTAAAAAGGGTTTGGGGACCTGGGTCCTGCCCCAGGGGACATGTATCAATGCAAAAAAAACTTTTAAAAACGGCAGTTTTTTCGGGAACAGTGATTTTAATGATGCTTAAAGTGAAAAAAAAAGTGAAATATTACTTTAAATATCATACCTGGGGGGTGTCTATAGTATGCCTGTAAAGTGGCACGTGTTTCCTGTGCTTAGAACAGTCCCTGGCAGGGACTCCCTGCACAAAATGACATTTTTAAAGGAATAAAAGTCATTTAAAACTGCTTGCGGCTTTAATGTAATGTCGGGTCCTGGTAATATGAATGAAAATCAGTGAGAGAAAAGGCATGGGTACCCCCCACCACACCCCATTACCAGCCGCTTTGGGTCTTGTATGGATATTAAGGGGAACCCCGCACCCAAGTTAAAAAAGGAAAGGTGTGGGGCCCCCAGGCCCTATATACTCTGAAGAGCAGTATACAGGTGGTGCAAACAAGACAGGGACTGTAAGTTTGTTGTTAAGTAGAATCTGTTTGTAATGTTAAACTGGTACATTTTTAAAGTGTAGCTCCAGCCAAAAAATCTATTTTTAATCTTTTTGGAAAACATAGGGAAGGGTTATCACCCCTGTAACATTTGTTTTGCTGTCTGTGCACCTCTTCAGAAGATTTCACTTCACTTTCTGTCCCAATGACAAATGTTTTTTGAAAATTTGGGGTTTTTAGTGAAACAAGGATTGTTGATAAAGCATCAGTGGAGACACACCCCTGTTAAACAGGGGCTGAAAAATTGGGCCTTAGGCACTGGTGCTGGTGCCACAACACTGCAGCCCCTAATGGATACTCTAGTTGGAGCGCAGGAATGAGCCCTCCTGCAAAATATAGCATCAAAAATTGTAATAACACGCCCCTGTTAAACAGGGGCTGAAAAATTGGGCCTTAGCCACTGGTGGCGGCGCCCAGAACCAAAAATGTTCTTACAAGCTATCAGCATGATCATTGAAGAGGAAGAGGATAGTCACTCAGCATAACAGGATAGTCACTCAGCATCAGCATAGGCAATCTTGAAGGGATCTGACATTTCAAAAAAAATTATTCGGTTACATCAGCATCAGGTGCTTGGTAGCTGGTGGTGATCCAAGACTGATTAATTTTTATGAAGGTCAGTCGATCGACCGAGTCGGTGGACAGGCGCACCCTGTGATCGGTTACAAAGCCTCCAGCAGCACTGAATGTGCGTTCTGAAGGAACGCTGGATGCAGGACAGGCCAGTAGCTCAATTGCATACTGTGCAAGCTTTGGCCAGTGATCCATCTTTAAGACCCAGTAACCCAGAGGATTTTCCGTGGGGAAGGTGTCCAAGTCAGATCTTGCCCCTAGGCATTCCTGCACCATGTAAAACAGACGCTGGCGATGGTTGCTGGAACCGATCATACCTTGGGCTGCGAACTAAAAAATTGGCTGAACGCATCGGTCAGTTGGCCACCTTCTCCACTGCTCCTTCTTTGACTGACTGAAGCCTCAGCAACACGTTGTCCAGGAACAGGAGTTTGTAACCTCCCAGTCTCTGGGAACGCACAGACCTTTCTGCAAGGCCTCCCAAAGATGTTTCATCCTCTGCTCCCTCTGCGACGGCAAGATAAGGTCCGCAACCTTACCCTTGTAACGTGGATGAAGGAGGGTTGCCAGCCAGTATTGATCCCTCTCCTTGATACCACAAATACGAGGATCCTTCCACAGGCTTTGCAGGACCAGGGAGGCCATGCAGCGTAGGTTTGCTGAGGCATTTGGTCCGGAGTCCTCTGGGTCACTAAGGACGACATGATCCGCAGCCACCTCCTCCCAGCCACGTACAAGTCCATGGGTTTCTTGGGACTGTAAATGATCCCTTAAAGACTGCTGCTGAAGCTGAGTGCCAGGCTCCACCTCCATGCTGACACAATCCTCCTCTTCCTCCTCCTCCTCCTCGTCCTCTTCCTGTGTGATCGGCGGGCACGCAGGAACACTTTCTGGATAAAGGGGGCAGCTAAGGAAGTCCTCCTCTTCCTGCCTCTGTTCTGCCTCAAGCGCCCTGTCCATTATTCCACACAGCGTGTGCTCCAACAGGTGGACAAGGGGGACAGTGTCACTGATGCATGCACGGTCACTGCTCACCATCCTTGTGGCCTCCTCAAATGGTGACAGGACAGTGCATGCATCCTTGATCATGGCCCACTGGCGTGGGGAAAAAAAACCTCCCCTGACCCTGTCCTGGTGCCATAGTCGCACAGGTACTCATTGATGGCCCTCTGCTGCGTGTGCAGCCGCTGCAGCATGGCCAACATTGAGTTCCACCTGGTGGGCATGTCACAGATTAGGCGATTCTTGGGCAGGTTGAATTCCTTTTGGAGGTCTGCCAGCCGAGCACTGGCATTATATGACCGGCGGAAATGCACACAGACTTTCCTGGCCTGCCTCAGGATATCCTGTAAGCCCAGGCACCTGCACCATTCCTACCCTAAGTTGGCGTGGCATCAACCACCTCTGAACCTGCCCCTGCAGAGCTGACAGAACCTCTGCCCCAGTGTGGCTCCTGTCCCCCAAGCACACCAGCTCAAGCACCGCATGGCATCTTTTGGCCTGCGTAGTTGTGTAGTCCCTTGAACGCCTACGGAGCACCGCTGGTTCCGAGGACAAAGCACAGGAAGAGGCCATGGAGGAAGAAGAAGAGGAGGGGGTGGATGAGAGAGGTGTGTCAGAATCACCAGTAGTAGCATTTTGGAGGCGTGGTGGCGGAACAACCTGCAACACTACTACACCTTGTCCTGCATCCTTCCCAGCTGCCAGCAGAGTCACCCAATGTGCCATGAAACTTAGATAACGTCCCTGTCCATGCCTGCTGGACCATGAGTCAGCGGTGATATGCACCTTACCGCTGACCGCCCTGTGCAGCGAGGCATGGACATTGCCTTCCCATTGCCGGTAGAGAGCCGGAATCAGTTTCCATGAGAAAAAGTGGCATTTGGGTACCTGCCACTGAGGAACCGCACATTCCACAAACTCAAGGAAGGGGGCAGAGTCTACCAACAGAAAAGGCAGCAGTTGAAGTGCTAGCAATTTTGCCAAGCTAGCATTCAACCACTGGGCATGTGGATGGCTGGGAGCGAACTTCTTTCGGCGATGCAGCAGCTGGGGCAAGGAAATTTGCCTGGTACAATCTGACGTTGGTGTACCGATAGCAGATTGCCCACAAGTACTTGGCTGTGACACACCTAATTTTAAACCTTCATTCCTCTCAGTGCAGGTCTCAGAGAGGACTGAAGGTATAGTGGGGTTGGAGATCTCAGCTGATGAGGAGCAAGGAGAGGTCCTCTTTGTTCTTTTGTGTGGGTCTTTTAGGTACGCTTGCCAACAAACTGCATTGCAGGTCAACATATGTCTGGTCAAGCATGTGGTGCCCAAGCGGGAGATGTTTTGGTCACGCGAGATACACTTGAGACATATGTTGCAAATAGCAGATCTGATGCACTAGTCTCAAAAAAGGCCCACACCAGAACTTTTGGAATAATGCGCAGCAGACGGCAGTGCCCTGCACATGCGGAGCTTTGTGGTTTGATGCAGTCAGTGTGCTGCCCTTAAGCTGGCCCCTGGAGGGCATCCTGCCTCGTTGGTGATGTGCCTCCTCCTCCTCCTCTCTCCTATCAGGCACCCACGTGGAGTCAGTGACCTCATCATCCCCTCCCCTCCTCATCACTGGAGCAAACCTGGCAGTATGCTGCAGCAGGGGCAACATGACTGCCAGATTGCTGTCCCCCTCTGTCTGGGCTCACGTTACTGCCTTCCTCTAGCTGAGTACCATCATCGGAGCCTTCAAAATGCTGGGCATCCTCCTGTAGCATGTACCCAATACTGTGGTCAAATAGTTCGGGGGACTCCTCAGGAGGACTAGGGAAGGAGTGACTGATTCCATTGAGCCGAGGGAAGAGGCCGGGTTGGCAGCTGCTTTGCCAAAGTACCCTGAGCGTGGGTGAGAGAGGATGGGGAGGATGAGGACGGCTTGGTCATCCACTCGACTAATGCCGCGTACACACGGTCGGACTTTCCGGCATACTTGGTCCGGCACACTTTCCGACGGACTTTGTCCGCCAGGTGCGCCGGACTTTAAAACGGACTGACTTGCCCACACACGCCGGGACTTTCCGGTGGGCTAAGTCCGCCCGTCTTTCCGACGGACTTTCGCCGGAGTTCCCGCGGACTTTCAGAATGAACGGACTTGCCCACACACGGCCAAGTCCGTTCATTTTGAACGTGACTCAGGTGCGACGGGACTAGCAAAGGATGTCAATCTTGCCACTTTTATCGGCGAGATTGACACCTTGCGAGCCCCGTTGCGGGGCATACCAGGCCCTTAGGTCTGGTATGGATTATAAAGGGAAGCCCCTACGCCGAAAAAACGGCGTGGGGTCCCCCCTAAAATCCATACCAGACCCCGATCCGAGCACGCAGCCTGGCCGGTCAGGAAAGGGGGTGGGGACGAGCGAGCGCCCCCCCCCCTCCTGAACCGTACCAGGCCGCATGCCCTCAACATGGGGGATGGGTGCTTTGGGGGAGGGGGGCGCCCTGCGGGGCCCCCCCCACCCCAAAGCACCTTGTCCCCATGTTGATGAGGACAAGGGCCTCTTCCCGACAACCCTGGCCGTTGGTTGTCGGGGTCTGCGGGCGGGGGGCTTATCGGAATCTGGGAGCCCCCTTTGATAAGGGGGCCCCCAGATCCCGGCCCCCCACCCTATGTGAATGAGTATGGGGTACATGGTCCCCCTACCCCTTCACCTAGGGAAAAATTGTAAGTAATAAAACACACTACACAGGTTTTTAAAATATTTTATTAAACAGCTCCGGGGGTGGGGATCTTCCTCCGGCTTCGGGGGTCTTCTTCCGGCTTCGGGGGTCCCTCCGCTTCATCTTCTCCCGGCGTCCGGTTGGTTCTTCTCCGCGTGTTCCAGTTCTTCGGCCGGCTCCTCTGCTGTGTTCAGGTAGCTCTCTTGCCAGCAGAGGTCCGGACTTCTGAGCTGCTGGGCTTCTTCTCTTCTCTTCTCTTCTCTTCTCTTCTCTTCCCCCAGATGTTGACACGACGCTCTCTCCGGCTGGACTGGTCTCTGAGGGCTGCGTTGTGACTTATATAGGCGGAGACCCCGCCCCCATATGATGTCACAGTCCCTGGGCATGCTGGGACTGTGACGTTTTAGGGGGCGTGGCCGACCACGCCCCCTAAAACGTCACAGTCCCAGCATGCCCAGGGACTGTGACATCATATGGGGGCGGGGTCTCCGCCTATATAAGTCACAACGCAGCCCTCAGAGACCAGTCCAGCCGGAGAGAGCGTCGTGTCAACATCTGGGGGAAGAGAAGAGAAGAGAAGAGAAGAGAAGAAGCCCAGCAGCTCAGAAGTCCGGACCTCTGCTGGCAAGAGAGCTACCTGAACACAGCAGAGGAGCCGGCTGAAGAACTGGAACACGCGGAGAAGAACCAACCGGACAACGGGAGAAGATGAAGCGGAGGGACCCCCGAAGCCGGAAGAAGACCCCCGAAGCCGGAGGAAGATCCCCACCCCCGGAGCTGTTTAATAAAATATTTTAAAAACCTGTGTAGTGTGTTTTATTACTTACAATTTTTCCCTAGGTGAAGGGGTAGGGGGACCATGTACCCCATACTCATTCACATAGGGTGGGGGGCCGGGATCTGGGGGCCCCCTTATTAAAGGGGGCTTCCAGATTCCGATAAGCCCCCCGCCCGCAGACCCCGACAACCAACGGCCAGGGTTGTCGGGAAGAGGCCCTTGTCCTCATCAACATGGGGACAAGGTGCTTTGAGGTGGGGGGGGGGGGCCCGCAGGGCGCCCCCCTCCCCCAAAGCACCCACCCCCCCATGTTGAGGGCATGCGGCCTGGTACGGTTCAGGAGGGGGGGCGCTCGCTCGTCCCCACCCCCTTTCCTGACCGGCCAGGCTGCGTGCTCGGATCGGGGTCTGGTATGGATTTTAGGGGGGACCCCACGCCGCTTTTTCGGCGTAGGGGCTTCCCTTTATAATCCATACCAGACCTAAGGGCCTGGTATGCCCCGCGCTCGCCGCAATAGGAAAATTTGTTTTTCCTATTGCAGCGAGCGCGAGATGCAATACCCTGCCCTCGCGTCGTATCTGGTCCGTCGGACCAGCCTACACACGAGCGGCCTTTCCGTCGGACCAGCACACACGAGCGGACTTTCCGCCCGAAACTGAGTCCGACGGAAAGATTTAAAACCTGCTTCAAATCTAGGTCCGGCGGGCTTTTCGGAAGAAGTCCGCCGGAAAAGTCCGCCGGCGCCCACACACGGGCGGATTGTCCGGCACACTCTGGTCCGCCGGACCAAGTATGCCGGAAAGTCCGACCGTGTGTACGCGGCATAAGTCTTCCGCATGTTGCGGCTCAACACGGCCAGCTGCCGAAAAAAAGGCCAAGCGTGTCCCATGGCCACGTGCTGATGAGGATGCACCGTGTCCACGACCAGCACTGTTGCCTCTAGACACAGAGTCTGCTTGCCCTCTTTTATTGGCTTGTGACTTTCTGCCTCTCCTTGTTGGCCTTCCAGACATTCTAATAGCCTGCAGTGAGATGTAGCTGCACTAAGCTGGGATATATATATATATATATATATATATATATATATATATATATTGATACTGCAGCTAGCAAAATCAACTGCCTGCCTGTAGTATTATTAGTATGAGAACACCAACAATCTTCTACAGGTAGACTTAGCTGAACACTGTGCAGAGGTCGCACTACACTAACGTGTAGCTTTAGCTGAGCACTGTGCAGAAGTTGCACTACACTAACTTGTAGCTTTAGCTGAACACTGTGCAGAGGTCGCACTACACTAACTTGTAGCTTTAGCTGAACACTGTGCAGAGGATGCACTACACTAACTTGTAAATAATGTAGCTGCCTGCGGTAGTGATAGGATCAGGAAAACACCACCAACCTTCTACAGGTAGCTTTAGCTGAACACTGTGCAGAGTTCGCACTACACTAACGTGTAAATAATGTAGCTGCCTGCGGTAGTGATAAGATCAGAAAAACACCACCAACCTTCTACAGGTAGCTTTAGCTGAACACTGTGCAGAGGTCGCACTACACTAACTTGTAAATAATGTAGCTGCCTGCAGTAGTGATAGGATCAGAAAAACACCACCAACCTTCTACAGGTAGCTTTAGCTGAACACTGTGCAGAGGTCGCACTACACTAACATGTAAATAATGTAGCTGCCTGTGGTAGTGATAGGATCAGAAAAACACCACCAATCTTCTACAGGTAGCTTTAGCTGAACACTGTGCAGAGGTCGCAAAAAACTAACTTGTAGCTTTAGCTGAACACTATGCAGAGGTCACACTACACTAACTTGTAGCTTTAGCTGAACACTGTGCAGAGGACGCACTACACTAACTCGTAAATAATGTAGCTGCCTGCGGTAGTGATAGGATCAGGAAAACACCACCAACCTTCTACAGGTAGCTTTAGCTGAACACTGTGCAGAAGTCGCACTACACTAACGTTTAAATAATGTAGCTGCCTGTGGTAGTGATAGGATCACAAAAACACCACCAACCTTCTACAGGTACCTTTAGCTGAACACTGTGCAGAGGTCGCACTACACTAACTTGTAGCTTTAGCTGAGCACTGTGCAGAGGTCGCACTACACTAACTTGCAGCTTTAGCTAAACACTGTGCAGAGGTCGCACTACACTAACTTGTAGCTTTAGCTGAACACTGTGCAGAGGTCGCACTGCACTAACTTGTAAATAATGTAGCTGCCTGCGGTAGTGATAGGATCAGAAAAACACCACCAATCTTCTACAGGTAGCTTTAGCTGAACACTGTGCAGAGGACGCACTACACTAACTGTAAATACTATAGCTGCCTGACTGTGGCACTAATAGGATCAGAAGAACACCAGCAATTTTCTTCAGGTAGCTGTAAATACTGTAACAACACCTGCCTGCGTGTCAGTAGGAAGATAATAACAGGAACAGATCTAGCTGAATACAGTATATATATATATATATATATATATATATATATATATATATATATATATATATATATATATATATATATATATATATATACACACAACGCCTGGGATGCATATATATACACAATACACTGTGTGCAGCTAACTGACTGACTGTCCTGCCTAATCTATCTAACTTAAATCAAATGACACTGTCTGTCTCTCTCGCTCTATCTCTCTATCTGAACGCCGGAACACACTACACAGGGCTGCCGTGCAGGCGGCCTTATATAGTGTGGGGCGTGTACTAAACCCCCTGAGCCATAATTGGCCAAAGCCACCCTGGCTTTGGCCAATTACAGCTCTCTGTACAGCATTTTGATTGGCCAAGTATGTGGGTCATAGTGCATGCTTGGCCAATCATCAGCCAGCAATGCACTGCGATGCCGCAGTGAATTATGGGCCGTGACGCGCCACTCGAATTTGACATGAAACATGGGTTCGACTCGAATACGAAGCTCATCCCCAGGGGCGGACTGACCATTGAGCGATTAGGGCACTGCCCTTGGGCCCTGGGCCACTAGGGGGCCCCATCAGGGTTGCCAGCCTCAGTAAAACCAGGGACAGTATGTATAAATCTGTGTTTTTTTTTACATCTGTCTGTGTATACTGTGTGTACATGTATGTGTATACTATGTGATTGTATACTGTGTGTGTGTGTGTATACTGTGTGTCCCCATAATCTCTGATTGCCTGGGGGCCCCATAATCTCCTATTGCCCGGGGGCCCCATGAGTTATCAGTCCGCCCCTGCTCATCCCTATAGACAATTGCGATAACATTGTCCAGGATGGAGGTGGACGTTCGGTACACCATATCAACTATACAGACAATATAGCACACTGCCCTTAACTGGTAATAATACTATCAAATGAGAAAAAAATAAAAAAAATCAATAAACAAGCAACAAGTTAATGGCAACAGTATACATAAATACGGTAATCATCGGTATTTACTGCCTAAAAACACCATGCAATCCTCAATGTTGTACCATACATGGGAAGATAAAGATCTTCAGTCTTTAATTAAATAAAAATGAATTAAAAATAAATAATGAACTAAAAATAAATATAAACTAATTTTGATATACTTGACAAGTAATAGATTAGATGAATTGGAATATAAATTATATGAAAATAAAATTAGAAATAATAAAAATTGGGAAAATATATAAATGCCTATATGGACCTCCAGAGGTGTGGTAAACCAGCCAACCCATAAGAATATCACAAAACAAATAATACATATAAAGCATAAAAAATATAAAGATAATAAAAATATGTGAAAATTCATATATATATATATATATATATATATATATATATATATATATATATATATATATCTGCATCTATATTAAATGCATAGATATAGATAATGTTGGACAGCTATATACAGGCCCTCTGACTTATAGAGGAAGGTGTATCGATGGCATAAAGGCCTGTATATAACCTGTATATAGCTGTCCAACATTATCTATATCTATGCATTTAATATAGATGCAGAGATATATAAATATATGCATGAATTTTCACATATTTTTATTATTATCATTATTTTAGTTAATTATTAATTATTTTATTCATATAGTTATTAATATATTATAATAATTAATATATTAATAATTATTAATAATTATTTTATTATTATAGTATATCAAAATTAGTTTATATTTATTTTTAGTTCATTATTTATTTTTAATTCATTTTTATTTAATTAAAGACTGAAGATCTTTATCTTCCCATGTATGGTACAACATTGAGGATTGCGTGGTGTTTTTAGGCAGTAAATACCGATGATTACCGTATTTATGTATACTGTTGCCATTAACTTGTTGCTTGTTTATTGATTTTTTCTAATTTTTTCTCATTTGATAGTATTATTACCAGTTAAGGGCAGTGTGCTATATTGTCTGTATAGTTGATATGGTGTGCCGAACGTCCACCTCCGTCCCGGACAATGTTATCGCAATTGTCTAGTTCCTGTGTTATCATATATACCTAGTTTCATAGAGTTATCCATATTAGCAACGCTCGCTACTGTACGATCATTGGAGATCTTAGGCATACTGCACTGTTTACTAAGTGATATACATATGATCAGCTGGTTAACAGCTGTTCTCTGATGTTATCATCTTGGAGCGATCCATTATAACCTGTAGCCTGATGCTAGAATGTCCGCGATCCACGGCAAAATGGCCACGGACACCGTATTTAAATGACAGCTCAGCCATCCAATTAGAATCCCCGTGATGAAGACACGTGATCCCTGTGTCGAACACGCATAGGGGAGGGGCAAGGACAGAGCGAGAGGCAGCGGTTCTGCTGTTTGGCGAGACGCATACCATATCCCTACTGTTACAGTGGCTGTATGTTTTTATAGAGCGATGCACTGACGCACCCAACGATTGTGAGTACCCCATTTGGGGGAGTGCTTTTAATATTTGAATACATTTTAAACGTTATTACACTATATAGTTTTCTTTTCATTCATCCATACATATTGCATTGGAGCCTGGGATCCTGTGATCTGCATAGAGCCCTGGGGTGGCTCAAAAGCATGTTTTGACTTTGTTTAGCGACTGAGTCACACGCTCTGAGGTGAGTGCATTACCTTGGGGGACACCATATTGCACTGCTGCATGGCCTGAGAAATTTTGAGCATGCTTAATTACATCACAGGTGGACATCACGTATAAACACCTCGGTGTTTATTTCCAGGACTTCACAGTTTATTATATGATTTATGTTATAAGGACTTTTTTCACATGAATTGTGTGGCACTTAGCACTTTTATTGAATTATGATATTCAATTTGCACTAAGCACTTTTTGGAATTTGCTTGTATTTATGTATCTTTGCACTTATTATTTCATTGTCATTAGATATACTTATTACTACTGATCAGTACATATGCACTTTTGATGCGTTTATATTTATATTTTGTATATGATCACCCATTTATTTGCACTTAGCACTTTTGTTGAATTATGTTATTACATTTTTGGAATTTGCTTGTATTTATGCATCTTTGCACTTATTATTTCTTTGCCATTAGATATACTTATTACTACTGATCAGCACTTATTCATTTTTGATGCGTTTATATTTATATTTTGTATATGATCACCCATTTATTTGCACTAATTTTACCTTTGAGGGGATATCACATATACACTTATGGTTGTATGCGTTTATGCGCAGCAATTTTGGCATGCTATAACATCCAATAGCATATTTAGCACACCCTAGAGCAGCATATTTTTTTTGGTTTTCTACTTCTGCACGCCTGTGAGACGGGTTTAACGTATGCAGCTGGGCAGTGTTTTCTACTAAGCATAAGATCAGATGTGGCTCGCAGGATTTCCTTTTTTTTCTGTTCTTTGTCAATTTCTTCTTTCGGCTTCTTCCATCTTCTTTCTTCTGGTGTTCTTTCGGTGTTCTTCTTCTTCCTCCATCTTTTTCTTCTCCATCTTCTTCTTCTTACGCTCTTCTCGCCCCGCATCTTCCTCTAGGCTTCTTCTCTGCTCCGTCCGCACGATCCGCCTCAGTGGGAGTCTTCACCCGTGTGACGCTTGGCTTCTTCTGACACTTCTTATATAATGGAGGGCGGGGCCACCCGGTGACCCTGCCCTCCGCTGACGCACAGGGAAATTCAAGGGACTTCCCTGTGGCTTTCCCCATGTTGTCAGATGGGGGCGGGGTCACTGATGCTGTCCCAAGATTATATGAAATGCTTAGGTGGAGTGTGTTGCCAACTTATTTCATTCCTAATGAGGCAAAAGGGAAGTTCTGGACAGCCGCTCTCTGAAATATAGCCTTTATTTGTAAAAAGTCCAACAGATACAAGCCACAGCAAAAAATGGGACAAATGAGCTGACGCGTTTTCACACTTAACAGTGCTTAGTCATAGCTCATAGCTCATAGTCAAGCTATGACTAAGCACTGTTAAGTGTGAAATGTGTCAGCTCGTTTGTCCCATTTTTTGCTGTGGCTTGTATCTGTTGGACTTTTTACAAATAAAGGCTATTTTCCGGAGTGCGGCTGTCCAGAACTTTCCTTTTGCCTCATGTTGCTATATGCTTAGCCGGCACCTTGTATTCCAGTTCCGAGGAGAGTTCTATATCCACATTTCCACCTTCCTTTCCCTTTCCCTATTGTTCCTGGATTATTTCATTCCTAATGTTGTTTCCAAACAAGACCCCTTTCACAATGGGGTGGTGCAGGCGTTAGTGGTAAAGAGAAGCTAGTTTTAGTGCGCTTTTCGGATGCTAGCGGAGTGCTTTTAACCCCCGCTAGCATCCAAAGGGTTAATAGCGCCCATGTTGCGGTGCTGCCAAAGCACTTTGCAGACGCTTCAGCAGCGCTGCTCATTCGTTTCAATGGGTGATTTGGGAGCGGTGCACCGCCCAAAGATGCTACATGCAAGCTCACCGTCCCAGTGTGAAAGCACTCGGGCTTTCACACTGGGGTGGCTTGAGAGGCGCTTTCTACCCCCCAGTGTGAAAGGGGTCTAAATGTTTCTTTGTGGTGTGGTTTCCTGGTGGGGGGGATGGGGGAACTCTGGGAATATTTTTTCTATGTCCTTATAATTATGGTATGACGGGGGCACCACCTCACTGGAATTGACATCTCTTTTCCTCCTGCTGGAGGTTTTTACATGTGCATGTTTGACAGGGCAAATTTCTTGGTTTGTTTTTATTTTTGTTTTAATGCACTGGGATTTCGTTTTTTTCTTTTTTTTTTTTTTTTTTTGTTTCCGCTACCGTAGTTTTTACACTGTTGTGTATAACTTTGTTGAAATTCAAATAAAAAGTAATTTGCAAATAAAAAAAGAAAAGATCCAGGGTAGTTCTCTTTATGAGGGGGCTGGGCAGCTGTGTTTGCTATAATTAGTCCTGTCTGTACTGTGCAGGCAGATCTTCATTATAAATTGTATCTACAGTAGATTTGAACAGATTTGTCCTAACAAAGATGCAGAGGCTGGGCTTCTTGCATTGTATTTTTCAGACTTAGGACAGGCTCACACTAACTTGTTCAGAAAAAACCTTGCAGTCAGCCACAATATGTCAATACATTTAACATGCTTTTTTGTTTTATGCAGATGGATGGTGTCGCTTTTAAAATGACAGATTTTACATTATGCAAATACAGTAAAATTGTACAGAAAACCTCACAACCTACGCATGCTACCAAAATGTAGCATGTAGGAATTTTTTAAAGCACATTGCACCACAGTTGTTTACTTTATCTCTATAAAAAAAATGTTGCATATCCAGGTGTTCTTGACTATCACTTTATCCTGACAAATTATAATGAACAAAACATTGTTTGAACATTATTACTGCTTGTTTCCTACAGCCAGAAGATAAAGCAGACTGAGTGACAAATGCCCAACTACCAATGCTCAGCGCTGCAATGGAATGTAAACAACTGAGGCTCGGCCTAACAATTAGGCCAGTTGTTACTGTGGTAACCACAAAGCTGTATATACACAACAAGGTCTAGCTAAATGCTATAGTATTTTCAAGAGCATGCAGTGAAGATGTGGAAGAATCCATCAGAAAGTTTAGCCAGAACAACAGTGAAATATTTTCAGAGGCATAAAGGGGAGGTCAGTGCATTGAGGTCATTTACCAAAATATAAATCTAGAAAGCTCATCAATGAAGAGCAATGTGTGTAACATTTTGATATAGCATTTTAGCATTTTTTTAACACCGTTCTTTAGTTCTTTAAACATATTTGAAGGATTTTGTATAATTTGCCACTGGTTTTATCCCTAATGTGTCTGAAACATGGAATACACATATACATACTTACATACTGTACACACACACACACACACACACACACACACACACACACACACACACACACACTCTCTCTCTCTCTCTCTCTCTCTCTCTCTCTCTCTCTCTCTCTCTCTCATTCCTATACTGTATCTCTGGTCTGTCCACAAATCACAGTTACAGCCATAGAGTGTCTGGAGTTACTGGCATTCTACAACTGACCCAAATCTTGAAAATGATCTGATTCTGTAAGGCTATGTAAAGAGCGGTAGTGATAACCATAGTGCAGTAACACCCAACAGTCAGTCACTTTTTTAACAATTATTTAACAATCAACTACAGACAGCATACATCTGTATACGTAAGAAGCAATATAGCATATGTCACTAGAAAAATGAGCACCAAAGCACCAGAGTGTTCTATATGAAATGACTAATGACCTGTGTGCACTGGCTGATATTTCACAGCTGGTGGCATATTAGCATCTGTACTCACAACTTGGTTATTCATACAGAACTTTCTTTTGCCACTGTCTGGACAAAGGGTGATAATTTGAGTGACAAATACAGTTGGGAAATAAATAAATACAGTGCCTTGAAAAAGTATTCAAACCCCTTGAAATTTTCCACATTTTGTCATGTTACAACCAAAAACGTAAATGTATTTTATTGGGATTTTATGTGATAGACCAACACAAAATGGCACATAATTATAAATTGGAAGGAAAATGATAAATGGTTTTCAACATTTTTTACAAATAAATATCTGAAAAGTGTGGCATGCATTTATATTCAGCCCCCTTTACTCAGATACCCACTATAATCTAGTGGAACCAGTTGCCTTCAGAAGTCACCTAATTAGTAAATAGAGCCCACCTGTGTGTAATTTATTCTCAGTATACAGTGCCTTGCAAAAGTATTCACCCCCTTGGCATTTTTCGTGTTTTGTTGCTTCACAACCTAGAATTAACATGGATTGCTTGAGAATTTGTATCCTTTAATTTACAGAACATGCCCACAACTTTGAAGATTTTTTTTTTATTGTGAAGCAAACAACAAATAGGATAAAATAACAGAAAAAGTCAATGTGCATAACTATTAACCCCCTTAAGTCAATACTTTGTAGAGCCACCTTTTGCGGCTATCACAGCTCCAAGTCGCTTTGGATAAGTCTCTATGAGCTTGCCACATCTTACCACGGGCATTTTTGCGCATTCCTCCTTGCAAAACTCCTCCAGCTCCTTCAAGTTGGATGGTTTGTGCTTGTGAACAGCAATCTTTAAGTCTGACCACAGATTTTCTATCGGATTGAGGTCTGGGCTTCTACTAGGCCATTCCAACACATTTACATGTTTCCCCTTAAACCACTCAAGTGTTGCTTTGGCAGTGTGTTTGGGGTCATTGTCCTGCTGGTAGGTGAACTTCCATCCTAGCTTCAAATCACACAGAGTGGTACAGGTTTTGCTCAAGAATATCCCTGTATTTAGCATCATCCATCTTTCCCTCAACTCTGACCAGTTTCCCAGTCCTGACTGCTGAAAAACATCCCCACAGCATGATGCTGCCACCACCATGTTTCACTGTGGGGATGGTGTTCTTTGGGTGATGTGATATGTTGGGTTTGCGCCAGACATTGCATTTTTTTTGATGGCCAAAAAGTTCAATATTAGTCTCATCAGACCAGCGCACCTTCTTCCATACATTTTGGGAGTCTCCCACATGCCTTTTCGCTAACTCAAAACATGCCATTTTGTTTTTTGCTGAAAGTAATGGCTTTCTTCTGGCCACTCTGCCATAAAGCCCAACTCTATGGAGCGTACGGCTTATTGTCGTCCTATGTACAGATACTCCAGTCTCTGCTGTGGAACTCTGCAGCTCCTCCAGGGTTACCTTAGGTCTCTGTGCTGCCTCTCTGATTAATGCCCTCCTTGCCCGGTCCGTGAGTTTTGGTGTGCGGCCGTCTCTTGGCAGGTTTGCTGTTGTGCCATGTTCTTTTCATTTGGTTATGATACCAGCTTGTTTCAGTATAGTTTTTGGTAGCAGCCAGTTATGGGCAAAGTTCAATATTCCTTTGGGTCAGACTCTTTTGAGGGAATATAGTGTGGTATAGATAACGGGAGAGCTTGGTTAAGTTGGATGTAGAAGGGTTCTGCCTAAATGTCCAGCTTTAATCAGCTCTTGAGTACAACAATGGAAAGAAACATTGGCCCGTGGCCCTCGCTCCGGGGTTCAGTGGTCTGCTTTCATGTGATGGGGCCCCTTCAATATAGTGGTTGTAGCAAAAGTCCAGTGGTCTGTAGCAGTGAGCCAGGGTACACTTGGGTCACTTGGTGGCGTTGACAGATGAGCTGTTTTATGGGCAGGGCTGCTAAAAGTCTTGCAATGCCACTGGTGATTAGCCCTGAGCCCGACTGGCCCGGCCTCACTGAAAACACGGTACCGTGGATGAATCACCAGAACTCCCATAGTGCCAAGAGAGCAGCTTTTCCATGGCGATTATACTTAAGTCCCCTTTGCCTCATCCTTTACTGGCTCCTCTGTCTGATACAGTGCCTTGAAAAAGTATTTACACCCCTTGAAATTTTCCTTATTTTTTCATGTTACAACCAAAAATGTAAATGTATTTTATTGGGATTTTATGTGATGGACCAACACAAAGTGGCACATAATTGTGAAGTGCAAGGAAAATTATTAATGGTTTTCTAAATTTTCTACAAAAAAAACTCTGAAAAGTGTGGCGTGCATTTGTATTCAGTCCCCCTGAGTCAATACTTTGTAGAACCACCTTTCACTGCAATTACAGCTGCAAATCTTTTTGGGTATGTCCCTACCAGCTTTGCACATCTAGAGAGTGAAATTTTTGCCCATTCTTCTTTGCAAAATAGGTCAAGCTCTGTCAGATTGGATGGAGAGCCTCTGTGAACAGCAATTTTCAAGTCTTGCCACAGATTGTCAATTGGACTTAGGTCTGGACTTTGACTGGGCCATTCTAACACATGAATATTCTTTGATCTAAACCTTTCTATTGTAGCTCTGGCTGTATGTTTAAGGTCGTTGTCATGCTGGAAGGTGAACCTCTGCCCCAGTCTCAAGTCTTTTGCAGACTCTTACAGGTTTTCTTCTAAGATTGCCCTGTATTTGGCTCCATCCATCTTCCCATCAACTCTCACTAGCTTCCCTATCCCTGCTGAAGAAAACCATCTCCACAACATCATGTTACCACCACTATGTTTCACGGTGGGGATGGTGTGTTCAAATAATGTGCAATGTTAGTTTTCCACCACACATAGCGTTTTGCTTTTAGGCCAAAAAGTAAAATTTTGGTCTCATCTGACCAGAGCACCTTCTTCCACATGTTTGCGGTGTCCCCCACATGGCTTCTCGCAAACTGCAAACAGGATTTCTTATGGCTTTCTTTCAACAATGGCTTTACTTTTGCCACTCTTGAATAAAGGCCAGATTTGTGCAGTGCATGACTAATAGTTGTCCTGTGGACAGATTCTCCCACCTGAGCTGTGGATCTCTGCAGCTCCTTCAGAGTTACCATGGCTGCTTCTCTGAATAATGCTCTTCTTGCCTGGCCTGTCAGTTTTAGGTGGACAGCCATGTCTTGGTAGGTTTGCAGTTGTGCCATACTCTCTATTCCATGAGATGTTCAAAGCTTGGGATATTTTCTTATTACCTAACCCTGCTTTAAACTTCTTCACAACTCTATCCCTGACCTGTCTGGTGTGTCCCTTGGCCTTCATGATGCTATTTGTTCACTAAGGTTCTCTAGCAAACCTCTGAGGGCTTCACATAAGAGCTGTATTTATACTGAGATTAAATTACACACAGGTTGACTCTATTTACTAATTAAGTGACTTCTGAAGGCAATTGGTCAACTAGATTTTAGTTAGGGGTATCAGTAAAGGGGGCTGAATTAAAATGCACGCCACACTTTTCAGATATTTATTTGTAAAACATTTTGAAAACTGTTTATCATTTTCCTTCCACTTCACAATTATATGGCACTTTGTGTTGGTCTTTCACATAAAATCCATTTAGGTTTTTGGTTGTAACATGACAAAATGTGGAAAATTTCAAGGGGTATGATTAGTTTTTTAAGGCACTGTAGATTAACTGATAGGTCTTGGAGGTACAGTGGCTTGCGAAAGTATTCGGCCCCCTTGAACTTTTCAACCTTTTGCCACATTTCAGGCTTCAAACATAAAGATATAAAATTTTAATTTTTTGTGAAGAATCACCAACAAGTGGGACACAATTGTGAAGTGGAACGAAATCTTTTGGATATTTTAAACTTTTTTAGCAATTAAAAAACTGAAAAGTGGTGCGTGCAAAATTATTCGGCCCCTATACTTTCAGTGCAGAAAACTCACTCCAGAAGTTCAGCGAGGATCTCTGAATGATCCAATGTTGTCCTAAATGACTGATGGTGATAAATAGAATCCACCTGTGTGTAATCAAGTCTCTGTATAAATGCACCTGCTCTGTGATAGTCTCAGGGTTCTGTTGAAAGTGCAGAGAGCATCATGAAGACCAAGGAACACACCAGGCAGGTCCGTAATACTGTTGTGGAGAAGTTTAAAGCCGGATTTGGATACAAAAAGATTTCCCAAGCTTTAAACATCCCAAGGAGCACTGTGCAAGCGATCATTTTGAAATGGAAGGAGTATCAGACCACTGCAAATCTACCAAGACCTGGCTGTCCCTCTAAACTTTCAGCTCAGACAAGGAGAAGACTGATCAGAGATGCAGCCAAGAGGCCCATGATCACTCTAGATGAACTGCAGAGAACTACAGCTGAGGTGGGAGAGTCTGTCCATAGGACAACAATCAGTCGTACACTGCACAAATCTGGCCTTTATGGAAGAGTGGCAAGAAGAATGACATTTCTCAAAGATATCCATAAAAAGTCTCGTCTAAAGTTTGCCACAAGCCACCTGGGAGACACACCAAACATGTGGAAGAAGGTGCTCTGGTCCGATGAAACCAAAATCAAACTTTTTGGCCACAATGCAAAACGATATGTTTGGCGTAAAAGCAACACAGCTCATCACACTCAACACACCATCCCCACCGTGAAACATGGTGGTGGCAGCATCATGGTTTGGGCCTGCTTTTCTTCAGCAGGGACAGGGAAGATGGTTAAAATTGAGGGGAAGATGGATGCAGCCAAATACAGGACCATTCTGGATGAAAACCTGTTGGAGTCTGCAAAAGACCTGAAACTGGGACGGAGATTTATCTTCCAACAAGACAATGATCCCAAACATACAGCAAAATCTACAAAGGAATGGTTCACAAATAAACGTATCCAGGTGTTAGAATGGCCAAGTCAAAGTCCAGACCTGAATCCAATCGAGAATCTGTGGAAAGAGCTGAAAACTGCTGTTCACAAACGCTCTCCATCCAACCTCACTGAGCTCGAGCTGTTTTGCAAGGAAGAATGGGCAAGAATTTCAGTCTCTCGATGTGCAAAACTGATAGAGACATACCCCAAGCAACTTGCAGCTGTAATCGCAGCAAAAGGTGGATCTACAAAGTATTAACGCAAGGGGGCCGAATAATTTTGCACGCCACACTTTTCATTTTTTTATTAGTTAAAAAAGTTTAAAATATCCAAAAGATTTCTTTCCACTTCACAATTGTGTCCCACTTGTTGGTGATTCTTCAAAAAAAATAAAAATGTTATATCTTTATGTTTGAAGCCTGAAATGTGGCAAAAGGTTGAAAAGTTCAAGGGGGCCGAATACTTTTGCAAGCCACTGTAGGTAGCCAAATAAAGGTTTCATTTGCTCCATTAGGCTGGGACTATTAGGTTACTACAGTTTGGTCAGTTTTTGCAGGGCTATAGTTGTGATAGCAGAATTTCCCCTTTTTTTCCCCTTCCTCTTTAAAGTGAATGTAAACCTTAATTTATTTTTAAATAACAAACATAGCATACTTACCTCCACTGTGCAGATTGTTTTGCACAGACTGGCCCCGAACATCCTCTTCTGGGGTCACTCGGTGGCTCTTGCGGCTCCTCCCCGCATCAGATAACTCCCTAGGAGAAGCGGTCTCCCGGGGGGGGTTACCTTGCGGGCACGCTCCCGAGTCCAGCATTTGAGTCCATAGAAACAAATGCCGGACTCGGCCCCACCCCCAGGCGCCCGCGTCATTGGATTTGATTGAAAGCAGTGGGAGCCAATGGCTGCGCTGCTATCAATCTATCCAATTAAGAGCCGAGAACCCTGGGCAGAGGAAGAACGCGTCTCCGGCGTGTGAAATTCCAGGGCTCAGGTAAGTAAAATGGTGGGGCTGAGGAGCCGGTCAATGCCAGGTGTTTTTTCACCTTAATGCATAGGATGCATTAAGGTGAAAAAACACAAGGGTTTACAACCCCTTTAAGTTAACACAATACAAGGTGGTGTCAAACACATACAGTGCCTTGCAAAAGTGTTCACCCCCTTGGCTTTTTACCTATTTTGTTACATTACAGCCTTTAGTTCAATGTTTTTTTATTCTGAATTATATGTGATGGATCAGAACACAATAGTCTAAGTTGGTAAAATAAAATTAGAAGAATATATATATATGTAGTGCTGACAACTTTTGTTTTTAGCCATATGTGTGTTATACAGGACATAGGTTGTTATAGTGCCATCTTGTGGACAATTGAAAAGGTACAATACTTTTATGTTTCATGATTAAGGCTGCTTTCACACTGGGGCGGTAGGGGGCGTCGGCGGTAAAACAGCGCTATTTTTAGCGCTGCTTTACCGCGGTATTCGGCCGCTAGCGGTGCGGTTTTAACCCCCCGCTGGCGGCCGAAAAAGGGTTAAAACCGCTCATATAGCGTGGCTATAGCCGCGGTATAGCCGCGCTGCCCCATTGATTTCACCACTCCAAAGATTCGGCTTGCAGGAGTTTTTTTCTTCTCCTGTTAGCGCAACGCTTCAGTGTAAAAGCCCTCGTGCTTTCACACTGAACAAACAGCGGCGGCTGTTTTGGGTCAGTTTGCAGGCGGTATTTTTAGCGCAATAACGCCTGCAAACTGCCCCAGTGTGAAAGGGGTCTAAGAGAAGTGACATGGAAGTGATTGATTCTTTACTTCTGAACTTTAACTATGACCTACCCACAATGCTCCTGGACAAGAGGAGAACTGAACTGCATTGTGGGAGGATATGAAAGGACTGGGAGTGGCCATCTTAAGTCTCTTGTTCCTGAGACACGTGGACTGCCTGCAGAACTCTGTGGGTGAGTGTGTCGCACAGGGTTGCGGCCTACCTTGTGAGGGAGCGGAGCAGCAGCAGGGATCCTGTCATCGTATTACAGTGTTCTGGAGCAGCAGAAGTGATCATTCCGGAGACCCGTGGAGGAGGTAACGGAGGACTCCTGGTCATTATTGAACAGAGCAGTGTGACGGCATGGCGGTGGTTCTGTATGGACTTAGAACTGTTGAAACAGAGGCATCCATCCGTCCGGATCCCGTGTGGTGAGAGGGTTAGCACCCAGAAGTTTGTTTAACTACTACACACACTTAGAACTGTTACAGAGTGTTGCTGGGACTGATAGTCCCACGGAACAAGTTAAGTTGGAGAACATTACATCTGCATAGACTTCAGTATTCAAGAATTGATATTAGATGTTTGTCTCCTTCGTATAAGAACACTTAATCAGTCTGCTGGATTATAACTGCTTTAGTGTATTACCTTACACTGCGCAACACCCAAGAGGAACCCTTGTGTGGATTACAATTACAAATTCATAAGCTAGCGAAGACTGAAGACATCAAGACTATCTCTTTTACTGCAGGGCCCTGCACTTAGTTTCAAAGGATAGTGACTTTACGGTTTAGAGCAGGGGGAGCTCCCTGGTATAAATATATATATATATATATATACTTAAGCATATTTGTGTATGTTACTAAGACTGTTATAACTATTTACTATACTGTGACACTACAGTTGTGTCAAGGGGATTGAACAATTTAAGAGGGGTAAAGAGATAAGAGGACAGGCCCGCTTTAAACCAGCAGCTCCACCGAGAGTTATTGCTACATATAAATATATATATATATATATATATATATATATATATATATATATATATATATATATATATATATATATATATATATATATAACCTATTTTTCAGAAATAAAAAACTGATAATTGGCATGTGCGTATGTATTCACCCCCCTTTGTTATTAAGCCCATAAAAAGCTCTGGTGCAACCAATTACCTTCAGAAGTCACATAATTAGTGAAATGATGTCCACCTGTGTCCAATCTAAGTGTTACATGATCTGTCATTACATGTACACACCTTTTTGAAAGGCCCCAGAGGCTGAGCAAGAGGTACCACTAACCAAACACTGCCATGAAGGCCAAGGAACTCACCAAACAAGTAAGGGGCAATGTTGTTGAGAAGTACAAGTCAGGGTTAGGTTATAAAAAAAATCCAAATCTTTGATGATCCCTAGGAGCACCATCCAATCTATCATAACCAAATGGAAAGAACATGGAACAACAGCAAACCTGCCAAGAGACGGGCAAGGAGGGCATTAATCAGAGAGGCAGCACAGAGACCTAAGGTAAACCTGGAGGAGCTGCAGAGTTCCACAGCAGAGACTGGAGTATCTGTACATAGGATGACAATAAGCCGTACGCTCCATAGAGTTGGGCTCTATGGCAGAGTGGCCAGAAGAAAGCCATTACTTTCAGCAAAAGAACAAAATGGCACGTTTTGAGTTAGCGAAAAGGCATGTGGGAGACTCCCAAAATGTATGGAGGAAGGTGTTCTGGTCTGATGAGACTAAAATTGAACTTTTTGGCCATCAAAGAAAGCGCTATGTCTGGCGCAAACCCAACACATCACATCACCCAAAGAACACCATCCCCAGTTCTTCAGCAGTCGGGACTGGGAAACTCGTCAGAGTTGAGGGAAAGATGGATGGTGCTAAATACAGGGATATTCTTGAGCAAAACCTGTACCACTCTGTGTGTGATTTGAGGCTAGGACAGAGGTTCACCTTCCAGCAGGACAATGACCCCAAACACACTGCTAAAGCAATGCTTGAGTAATCAGGAAACTGAACAAGGGTGCACACACCACTTCAGGCAAAAAATGGACACACCCGATCAAAGGTGATAATCCCGGCTCATCACTGTAGGCAATATCAAGAAGAGAAGAAAAGATTGATCGCACATGTCAGGAGAGGTTCCATCCGCTGGTAATATCTATCATTTGGCATGAAGTACTGAGGTCCACCAGCAGGTGTCTCCTGGCAGTTTGGAACTGTCAGGAGAGCTTTTGGTGTTATGTCATCTTTGGGCCGCAGTACTGGCATCCACCAGCGGATGGATCCTGGCAGTGTGGAGCAGATGTTACCTTCTGCAGTCAGGCATCACATGAGCTTGATAGCAGGTAATAATATAAATACCCAGCAAGTGCACACACACTTTGCCCTGATATTATCCTTGAGCCCTGACCTGTTACCTGTTATCCTGAACCTGACCCTGATTCCTGTATCCTGAACCTGTTGTACCTGATCCTGTCTGTTCCTGCATCCCTGGATCCTTGTCCTGCAGCCTGGTCCCTTCTACCTTTGTTTTGGATCCCAGACAAGTGTCTGAAAGAGTTATCTGCACCTGGCCTAATTTCAAATATATATATTTATTCGTGCACGAATTTGAAGAATCACACTGACACAAGCTGTTCAGTTAAAGTGAACCTTCCCTTTATTCTCCTGGGCGTATTTAGCCTCTTTATAGTAAAAGATGAATCATTGTTTGCAAAGGCATTATCACACTCTGGTTGTGTTGTCATTTGTGGATTGGAGGACTTCTTATCTTAAGGGTCTCTTAGCCAGATCTGTCCAGGTCTCTCCAGTCTCTTCAGAGACATCAGCTTTCTGCTGATGTCAGGCTTCAGCTTTCTGCTGATGTGCTCAGGCTTATGGACTCTTGGACTCACTCCGATGGGAGGGGGTCTCTAGCTACCTCATTGAGTAAGGAGATTCAGTATTTATATGTACATAATAGAAAATAGTCATTTAATCAGAGTATTAAACAATCCATAACAGCCCCCCCTTGAAATGTCTATTTCCTATTCTGTCCCTAGTAGGTAGTCTAACTCATCTGTCTTCATGTGCCTTGGAACTTTTTTCTTGCTGTACGTTAGACGGGTGATGGCTGGCCCATCACCCACCTTGCCATAGTCTTTGCACATGCTGAAGTCAGATGCTATCCCTCTGACTGAATGATCTTACAATTTGTAGATATGGGGAGGGACTGTAATGGGGCATAGGGCTTCTCATAGTCCTCATCTTCTATGTCCTGGTGTATCATCACTGGGGCCGCTTGCTCGACTGTTTTGCCTAGGAATTTCTTTACACACGGGATAACACAACATACTATAGTAGCTAGAAAGATCAGAATAACTAGTATTACAGTACCTATCCGAGCCAAGGTCTTCTGCCAACCACTCAACCACCCAAACCACTGGTCCCATGGCTGATCTATACCCAAATTCTTCTTCATCTCTGCTGATAGGCTTTCTAACTTTTTTATGGCCAGGGTGACCTTACCGTTTGGACCGGTGTTGTCAGGGATGTATGTACAGAATGTCCCTGTACCTTCTATCATTTTACAAACACCCCCCCTTTTCCGCTAAAATCATGTCCAAGGCCATCCTATTCTGAAATGTCATGTAAGATGTGGGGGCTAATTGGTCAGCAATCCCCTGTAGGGCATCTCTGGTGTAATTTACAAACCGCTGCTGGTTGTAGTGTATATAATTTATCCAGTCTACATTTTTGTTGGCAGTGATTATGGGAATTAGAGACTCAAAACCTGCCTTAACTTGGTCTCGGGCATTAAACTCATCCGAGACCCCCCTTGGGACCCCTATGGCATCTATATACACATGTGGGTCAAAACTTCCCTCAGGAGCGCTCCCCTTTTCCCTCCGGTTGGGTGACGTTTCAGGGTGTGGGGGAGATGGGTCATATGGGAGGATGTGGAGGGGCATAATGACCTTTGCCAGGGCACACTCCATTCCAGATCCCTCCTAGTCTTGTCCTATCTTTAAGATCCCCACAGATCCAATACACATCACCAAGGGACTGGACCTGGTTCTGTACCTCGCTCCCCGAAACATTACTGTAGGTAGAGCAGTAACCTTTTGTGAAATTACCCAGGAACCTCCCCTTTCCTTGATAATTTGAGTAACAGGTATAGTTTCTTGGGTAAATGGTGATGTCTTCACTTGGCCTTGGGGTTTTGGTAACTATGGGGTACTTCTTTTTCCACTCTTCACAGGATGAGTGGTTTGTTGCATTAATGAACAGGCTAAGGAAGCATTCCTCACTTTCTTTGGGTATCGACAGTGGAACAGTACACAGGTGTGGCCTAGCACTACCACAAACATAGCATTTGGTCTTATTATGTCTGTCTGCGCTGTACTTCATCCATTCTAGCCACAGATTGGTGTCAGAAAAGCCAGTCTCTGCAGCTATGGTGTCCTCAAAAGTGGGATTTGCCACCGCTACCATATCACAGTGGGTGTGGATGGAGGGTCTGAGATGGTTAGCGATTGGTTGGGTCGATTGCCTGTCTGTTGATTTATACATGTCCTTTGGCTGGAACTTTCCCAGCGGCCCTCCCATACCCCCTGACATCCATGCTCCTAACACATACATACCAGCGTCACTGGGGCTATGGTTCTCTATAGTCAAGGTAAGGGGCATGTTGTAGCCTGTTCTCCCAATGGATTTGCATGTACCTGGTTTCAACAGGGTCATTCTTTTTAACAAGAATTTCCCATTCTTAATTGTTGTATTCAGTGCACTCTGTGGTTTGTACCCCCAGTCTGCTCCTGTATTCCACCCCACTGACCCCCAATAGTCACAATTCTATCCCCAGTAACTATCTGTGACACATATATATATATATATATATATATATATATATATATATATATATATATATATATATATATATATAGATATATAGATATATAGATGCAAACTGAGGTCTGCATTCAAGGGTGTTATACCAGTGACATTGCCAGAAAACAGGGGGGGACAGGAGGCTATATTGCAGTAATCAAAGGCGAAAGTGGCCACGTGTGTGTTGGATGAGTTGTACCAAAATTGTGTGATACCTTCTTTCTTTATGATAGCCACTTGTTGAGCTCCCACCAACCCCACCAAAAAAAAGATATGTAGCACTGTCATCATGGTGTAGGCTGGGACTTGTCTTCAGGGGTTGGAACCTTCTTGCAGTGGGAAGCGTGGATCCAGGAGTTCCTCCTTGCGACTTTAACGGAGGTGGCAGTAGTTATCAGAACCTGGAATGGTCCGTCGAATCTTGGTTCCAGTGAGTGCTTTCTTATAAACTTTTTTATGAGTACCCAGTCTCCGGGCAGCAGCTTGTGGGTTCCTGTGTCGGAGTCTTGGTCTGGAATGGAAGAAAACACTTGTGCATGGATATGGGTTAATTGACGAGACAATGCGGTCACATAATTAGTCAATACATCAGACTGTAGTTGTAACTGTTGTGGGAAATAACACCCAAGCCTGGGAGCTGACCCGAACAAGATCTCGTATGGAGATATAGAGTGTTCCCCCCTTGGGGTATATCTGACACTGAACAGGGCAATAGGTAAACTCTCTGGCCAGCTCATGTTTGTTTCCTCTGACATTTTTAGCATTCTAGATTTAATGGTACCGTTTAATCTTTCTACCTTACCACTACTCTGGGGGTGATAGGGCGTGTGGAATGCTAAAGTGACTCCTAGGGCAGACCAGATATCTTTCGTGACTGAGGCCGTGAAAGCCGGACCTTGGTCGCTCTCTATGACCTCTGGGACCCCATACCTGCATACTATCTCGGTCAGCAATTTCTTGGCTGTTGTCTTGGCTGTCATGTTGGTGACTGGGAATGCTTCTGGCCATCCCGAGAACATGTCTATGATCACCAAACATATTCGAATCTTCCGTTCTTTGGCATTTGAATGTGGTCAATCTGGATCCTCTGGAATGGATACAAAGGTTTCGCAAGATGTTTCCGTGGGACCTTCTCCATCCGTCCTGGGTTGCATTTGACCCAGATGGTACAAGACTTGCAATAATTATTGGTGAGGGCTGTTATGCCAGGTGCCATGTAATATTTACTGATAAGTGAATTCATGAGATTTTTAGACAGATGTGCTGCTCCATGGGGCCACTGGAATGCTGCTGGATATAGATTCCGGGGTAGAAACGTTTTTTTATTAACTTCGAACAGTCCATCTTTCTGTGCTGCTCCTTTCTTTATCCAGGTTTCCTGTTCTTCTTGACTGGCAGCCTCTTGCTGCTCCTTCAGGTGGGTTTTATCGACGGGGAGGCTTTGACTTCTAGTTTGCACTGCGAGTATGGGATTCTCCACTAATTCTACCACTTCCTGTTGTTTGCTGCTGGATGCTTGTTTGGCTGCCAAGTCTGCCAGGTGATTTCCTTTAGCCTAATCGGTTGTCAGTTTACCATGTGCCTTAACCTTTAGGACAGCCACTTTGGTGGGTAGGAGGAGGGCATCCATGAGATCTTTGATTGCAGTGCTGTGTTTCACCGGTGTGCCAGCAGCTGTGAGGAAGCCTCTAGCCTTCCAGATAACTCCGAAATCATGAGCCACCCCGAATGCATACCTAGAATCTGTGTGGATGTTGGCTGTCTTTCCTTTGGCTAGCTTACATACCGTGCTGAGGGCTTGAAGTTCTGCTTCTTGGGCCGACATAGAGGAGGGTAGTGCTTCAGCTTGCAAAACCGTGTCCGTTGGCGTTACTGCATACACGGTGTGGTATCTTCCGCCATCATCAGCATACCGTGAGCCATCCACGAAAATGATCATATCCGGATTAGGCAATGGTGTCTTGGAGACCGTGGGAAGTTGTGAAGTTTCCATTGTTATGACTTCAAAACAGTTATGGTCTTCGTCATTAGGGTTGGGGTCCACTGTTATACCCTCTGGAAGTGGCAGAAGTGTGGAGGGATTGAGAACTGCACAGCGCATCAGGGTGATGTTATCTGGCAAGAGGAGGGAGCCCTGTAAGCGAAGATGTCTTGCAGATGAGCGGTGTTTGGGTTGTACTTGGTTCAGTATAGCAGCTATGTCATGGGGGGCGAGTAGAATCAGGTGGTGACTCAGGGCGATGTCTGCAGTTTTGTCCAGAAGTGCTTGAGCTGCAAACACTGTGCGCAGACAGGAGGGTCCTCCTTTTGCCACTGGATCCAGTTGGCAAGAGTAGTAGGCGATGGGACGGAGGCGCAGGCCATGTGATTATGTTAGCACTCCTGTTGCGTGGCCTTGTCTTTCAGATACGAACAATTTGAATGTTTGCTCATAGTCGGGTAACCCAAGTGCCGGGTCACTGGATATCGCATCCTTCAGTTTATTAAAGTTCTCGGTTGCCAGTGAAGTCATCTCAAAAGGTTCCATTTTCAATACGTCGTAGAGGGGTTGCATCAACAGAGACGCAGCTGGGATCCATGCTCTACAGTAGGATATTAGGCCCAGGAATGCATGTAGATTTGGAACCTTGGGTAGGGGTATGTTCTTTACAGCTTGTACTCTGTCACTGGTCAGGTGTCGGGAGTCCTGAGATAGAAAATGCCCCAAGAATACTACCTTTGTGGAGCACCACTGCAACTTCTGCTTGGACGCCTTGCACCCCTGGCCAGCCAGAAACATGAGTAGGCTTTCTGACTTGCCCTCTGCAGTGGGGAGGTCGTCTGCACACAGGAGAAGGTCATCCACATATTGCAGCAGCATTATGTCGGTGTTCTCTTCTTGCCATGCACTCAGGATTGTAGCCATTGCTTTGGCAAATTGGGTGGGGGAGTTCTGTGCCCCTTGGGGCATAACTGTCCAGGTGTACTGTCGATTATTGTGGGTGATACAAGAAGGTACTAACAAGAAGGGTGTAGGGGTACATTGAATAGTGCGTTTGCAAGGTCTACCACCGTGAAGAATTTTGCTGATGGTGGCACACCAGCCAGCAGTGTGTGTGGATTAGGGACAATGGGTGTTTCCAAAATGGTTGCCTCGTTTACAGCCCTCAGGTCCTGGACCATCCTGTCCTTGATTGGTTCCCCTTTTTGACTTTTCTTTTTGACCGGCAATAGGGTTGTATTGCACGGGCTAGTACAAAGGATTAGGGCTCTGTTCTTGACCAAGGCTTCTATTTGAGAGGAAATAGCCTCGGTTTGTGAGGGCTTTAGTGGGTATTGGGGTTTCCTGGGCAGGGGTGTTCCTGGTTTCAGCTTGATGTACACTGGTGGGACATTTTAGATGTCTGATGTCTTCCACCCCTTTTGACCAGAGTTCGTTTGGGATTCTCCTTAGGACTTCTGGAGGTATTTGGCTGGTGGCTAGGGGGGTAGTCTGTAAGGTCATCAGGAGTGGGATGGAGCACAGGGCTAATTGATTCTCAGTAGTAAGGGGGGTAGAGATGCTGATAGTACCTTCTGGTGTGAAGGTGATGGAGGCTTGCAAGTGGGATAGGACATCTGCTCCTAAAAGATTCAGGGGGCAGGTGGGGGAGACCACAAACCTGGCAAGCAGGTCCTTGTAAGTGCCAACTTGTAGGGGTTTGGATAATGGGTGGGATTTAGGTGAGCCATCCACACCCACGCATGAAATGTCTATGTCTGATAAGTAGGAAGTGTGTAGATCTTGAGCCCGTATCACACTTCTGGCTGCGCCTGTGTCAATTAGGAAGGTGGTGGGATGACCTTCAATTGGGATGGTCACCTTTGCCAATGGGCTGTTTGTGTTTGAGGACACTGTCATTAGGTGGGATGACACAGGTTTGCCCATATCCTAGCGGAGGAGGTCCAGATGGTCTTCTGTAGGGGCAAGATTCCTTGGGATCGGGGTAGACTGATCACCTTCTTGACCCCATTGGGGCCTTTGTCATACCCCTAACTTGTGCCTCTCTATCCAATATCCAATTTCCACCCACTTTCTCCATCCCCGGGGGAAAGAGTAAATTCTCCTTCAGAAACATTAAAGGAGAATTATATTCCCACTTGTTATTTAAGTGCAACTGGTCCCAACTTTTAAATGTGAGGTGTGTAATATAGTGTGTGTCCTTTCCCAAGTTCCTAAAATGTGGGGGATTCCAAATCAAATTATTTAACTGTGTATTACTTAACCCTTTTTCTAAATTAACCCATCTTTTGTTTTCCCTATTGTTTGCCCAGTCCAGTGCCTGTGCTAAGACTATTGCTTTATAGTAAATCCTAAAATCTGATAGGGCCAGCCCTCCACTTACTTTTTCTCTCCTCAACACCTTATGGATGATCCTTGGTTTCTTATTGTCCCAAACATATTTACTTATGAGACTGGTCAACATTTTGAAAAAGTTTTGCGGTAGGGGAATCGGGAGCATCTGCATCTTTTATAGCACCTTTGGGGCTAACACCATCTTTACTAAGTTAATTCGCCCCATCCATGAGACGGGGCAATATTTTATTCTATTTATTTCCGCTCTTATTTCATTTAATAGAGGAATAAAATTCAGCCTGTACAACTTCTCTCCATAACCCGTTAAATTGACCCCCAGGTACTTTATGCTGTCTTTCCATGGGAATTGAAACACTTCACCGAGTCTACGTGCTTCCTGTTTTTTAATATTGATTTTTAGGGCTTCTGACTTTTCTATGTTAATTTTAAAGTTTGAGAGCTCACTGTAGTTCCTCAACGTGGACAGCAGATTTGGTATCGTGATTCTAGGGTTGGAGACATAAAAAAGAACATCATCCGCAAAAGCGGCCAATTTATGTTCCTCCTCACCCACTATGCAGCCACTTATATCTCGGTTTTTCCTAATCATAGCTAGGAGGGGTTCTAAGGCCAGGACAAACAAAAGCGGAGACAAAGGACAGCCCAATACTTCGAGTGTACAAAACATGAATCCCCAGTCTACTCTGTCGAACGCCTTTTCGGCATCTATCGACAGAAGTAGACTGGGGACCCCACTCGATTTAAATGCCTCCATTATCAGGAGGGACCGCACCCCGTTATCCCTGCCCTCCCTCCCTGGGACAAATCCCACCTGGTCTGGATGGACCAATAAGGGCATTTTCTCCCTAAGGCGTACTGCCAACACTTTTGCATATAGCTTGGTATCCGCGTTTATAAGCGCAATCAGTCTATAACTCGTGCACGAAGTCAGGTCTCTCCCCTCCTTGGGAATAAGTGTCACCGCAGCCTACAGGGCATCTTTACACAGTTCTCCCTGCCTACCTAGTCCATTCCATATTTTGCTCAGCCGAGGGACCAGGGAGCTACTAAATTTCTTATAGAAGCTGCTTGTAAAGCCATCAGGTCCCGGACTTTTGCCCGGGGGGGGAAGACTTTAAGGCCACGTATATCTCCTCTTCCGTTATCGGGCACTCTAGCTCCAGTGTATCTGCTTCCGACAATGTAGGAAGTCCCGCCCTTTTTACAAACTCTCTCATCTTCTCTTCCTTATTTCTCTTATTTTTTCCCCCTTGCCCGACCGAGTAGAGTAATGAGTAGAACTGTCTGAATTCCTCTCCTATCTCTTTAGTGGTGTGTCTCATTTCGCCTTTACTGTTTTTGATCTTCTCTATAAAATTCTCATCCTTTTTTTTCCTGATGACTGATGCCAAATGTTTCCCCACCTTATTACCTTTCAGATGGAACCTTCTTAGATGTTTATTCCTGATTTTTACCATCTCTTCTTCTAATAACTCCCTGAGCTCTTCTCTTTTTAATGTCAGTTCTTTAAATATGAGTTCTTCACTTCCGCTCGAGGCTTTATGGAGCTGTTCTAACTGATAGATTTTAGCGATAAGGCTTTCTTTCTTTTTTCCCCTTTCTCTCTTCTCACCTGAACTTATGGAAATTGCAACCCCCCTTATATATGCCTTAAAGGCCTCCCACAGGACTGCCCCCGTTATCTCGCTCGACTCATTATTAATGAAGAACTCGTCAATTTCCCTCTGAATTTTCTCGGCAACAGTATCTTTCTTGAGAAGGTCCTCATTGAACCGCCATGAAAACGGGACCCTTTGAAGCCCCCTGAACTTTACAATCATCGATATTGGGGCATGGTCTGATAAAGTCACAGCCTCAATTTTCGACTCTACTATACAATCTAACAGACTGTGGTCTACCATCAGGTAATCCAGCCTTGAATAGGTCCTGTGGACCGGGGAAAAGAAAGAGTAATCCCTCTCCTTGGTATGTTGTACCCGCCAAACATCAATAAGTTGGCTATCATGGAGCTTTCTCCCTAGTCTCAACAATAGCTTTTTTCCCGCTTTCCGGGTTCCAGAAGACCTATCCAAGGCTGGGTCTAAACAAAAGTTAAAATCTCCTGCCAAAATTATTTCCCCCTCCTTAAATGTATCCAAGCTAGACAGGGTCCGGGAGAGGTAATTTATCGGGTCTCTATTCGGGCAATAGACATTGGCCAATGTGTGCATCCTATCCCCTAGTTTAATTTTTACAAACAGAAACCGCCCCTCTTCATCCGCCCTCTTTTCAATCAGTGTGAATTTGGTCCGTTTCGAGAACCCGAACACTCCCTTCGCCCCTTTGATTGGTGAGTCACAATACATCCAGACTGGAAAATTCTTTGAGTTCAGCTTAATGTTTTCCTCCTGCACCAGGTGGGTCTCCTGCAGGAAGACCACATCTGCACCATAACTCTGCAATTCATTCAAAATTTTCCGCCTCTTCCCTGGTGAATTTAACCCCTTCACATTGTAGGACAGACACCTAACCTCCATCTCGACGCTCACCGCCATACCATTTGTTGTACATCTGCATGGGTGCCCCCCCCCTACTACTCCACCCCCCACCCTCCCCCCCCACAGACCAACCCCCCCTTCCCCCCTCCCACCCCCCACCCCACCACCCCACTACCCCTACCTCCCCTCCCCCCTCCATCCCTCCCTCCGCCACTACCTGGCCGTTGGGCTGCAGTGTCGAGATTACCATGCTCCCGACCTGCTTCCCCTCGTGCTATAGGGTGAGACTCTGGCCATGGACAGCCGTGGTGTCCCCTCTCCCCTAAGGGGGGACGGGACCACAGAGGTCCTCCTACCAATCACTTATTCACTCCCCTTCCCCAGCCCCCCCACCCCCCCCTCTCACCGACCCAACCCCCTAATAAGCCTCCCCCAGCCCCACATCTCCCTCCTCCCCCTTATGTTTGGAATAAATATGGTCAAGAACCCTTCAATCAAGGCATAACCCCATCTGGTATATTTGGTACAGGAATCTCTAAGTTCCTGCAGAAGTCCTGCAGGTCCCCCATACATTTCATCTTAAACGTCCTGCCTTCCTTTGTCACATTCAAAGACAACGGGAAACCCCAGCTATATTTTAAGTTTGCCCCCTTCAGTAAGTCCAGTAACGGTCTTAATTGGCGTCTTCTCGCCAGGGTTCCAGCCGACAGATCTGAAAATATTTGGATTTCTTATTTATTAAATTTCACTGGTTGTACCCCTCTTAGATTACTCCAAATCTTTGCTTTGTCCTCAAATTGATGGAACTTTACTATAATGTCCCTGGGCACATCTTCTCTAACATGTGGGGGTTTTCTTATCCTGTGGACTCTGTCGATCTTTAGTTCACGATCTGGGTTCCTTCCCAGAAGTGGGTTGAAAAGTTCTTTCATCACTGTGAACAGGTCTTCACATCTCTGCTCTGGTAGGGATCTGATTCTTATGTTTTGCCGCCTGTTTTGGTTTTCTTGTTCCTCTAATCTGCACATCAACTCACATTGGTCCCCCTGGAGAGTTTTTACTTGTTTTTTAAGGGCCTCTATGTCCTGGACATGCTGTTCCACCACCATCTCCACTTCTTCTACTCGCTTTAGGAGGTGTCCCAGATCTGTCCTGACATTGAGGATTTCAGCCTTAATTGAATTTTCCAGCCTGATAAACATATCTTGTATCTCAAATTTAGTTGGAAGAGCTTCTACCGCCGAATCAGCCTCCATACTTGGGTCCGGTTCTGCTTCGGCCTGGGCCTCTATGTTGGGGGACCCCCTTGCGCACCTTTGTTCTTAACTGTGGCCTTTTTTTTTTATCCTTAACTTCTTGCTGTTTGTTATCCGGACCTGGGCTTTTTAGGTATTTTTGGATTGTGCTGGAATTTAAGCTATCTCTGGGCTTATTGAGCTCTGCTTGCTTTTGTGAGCGTCCTCTCATGATCCCCCCTTCTCTGCTCTCCACTTCTTCACCTTTTACACCGGCTTTATTATTTCTGCAGGGATGACCCGCCTCCAGCTCTCCTCAGCTTAGCAGTATAGCAGCATGCGATGGCTGTCCTCCAATTTCGCCCCAGTAGCCCCTTTAAGCTTCAAATCACTATACCAATGTATTTCTATACAGTTCTATTGGCACTGCCCTGGATCACTTCGACCTCTCATCCCACCTCCTTTATTTTGATGTTAATATTATGTCACGCCAGAGGGCTACAGAGGGCTCCACTCTCCTTCCGGGCTAAACAATGTACACTTAATTCCTTGGTTGGTAGGTGTATGGCCAAACAATACATTCCCTCTATGTATCACATGCCCGCAGCGCCTTTAGATTTTTATTTCTGCGTTGGGTTATCTCTGTCAAAGCCATACAGTTCAAATAGGTGGGAGTAATCTCAATAAACTTTTCACCAAAACGAAAGGTCCTACCTGTGTCCTGTAGACATCTTAGGGACGGCCTGGTATTTCAGTCAGGATTAGAGAGGATTAGATCACACTGATGAGGCTGTAAAACAGGGGGACCCCTCACCAACTGGTCTTCACTTGTCCGCTTTCCAATACGACAAAACCGCTGCTTACTGATTGCACCGTTCACACTCACTTTCCTGGTGTTTGTTGAATGGCTGCGCCGTTGAGGGGGATGGATCGGAGGGCGTGTAGGAAGCCTCAGGGAGCTGAGCCGGAGAAGGAAGCGGGAGACACTGCAGCGGCGAGTGGCCGCTCCGACAGCCAGCCGTCCGGTACGCTGTATGTATAACCCTGGTCTTCTGTATGACCGGCTGCTTAACGTGCACCTTCGCCGCCTAGGAGGGGGGGTTTAAGCGGCTGGCCCCGGGCTCTCACCCCGTGCCTTCTGAATAGCCGCCATCGTTCAAGCCTCTGACCTCAGCCTTCCACCGCCCCACTACCAGGCCCCTCCCCCACACAAAGCATGTCACATCCTCTGACGGGAGTCCCTCCTCCCATGCCGTTTTTATCAATGAACTTCCATGTGTATTGTCGGACCGGCAATGCATTAATAGCCGCGAGTAGTTTTAAATGACTTTTTTTCCTTTGAAATGTCATTTTGCTGTCAGACTGTTCTAAACATGGGAAACATGCGCCCCTTTACATGCATACTATAGACAACCCCCAGGTACGAAATTTAAAGGGATATTACACTTTTATTGTTTCACTTTAAGCATTATTAAAATCACTGCTCCCAAAAAAACGGACTTTTTTTTTTTTTTTTAAATACAGTGTTTTATTGAAACAAAAGTGCATACAGGTATTACAAGGCATACTTGTGTTTACATCTACATGATATAACATATAATTGTATTATGTAATTATCTATATTCAACTTGTATTATATTCATTCTAGTTTCCTCTTTGGGGTCAGTGCATGGAAACAATAACCACGTACCTGAGGGTTAATACAACTATAATAAAGATATACATCAGTTATGAGCATGTTTCTGAGTCTTGTGTCCATCGATCCCAGATCTTGTTGAATTTATCTGGACAGCCTCTGTTAATGTATAGAAACCTTTTGTAGGGAAGAGTTATGCCCCGTACACACGGTCGGATTTTCCGATGGAAAATGTCCGATCGGAGCGTTTTGTCGGAAATTCCGACCGTGTGTGGGCTCCATCAGACATTTTCCATCGGATTTTCCGACACACAAAGTTGGAGAGCAGGAGATAAAATTTTCCGACAACAAAATCCGTTGTCGGAAATTCCGATCGTGTGTACACAAATCCGACGGACAAAGTGCCACGCATGCTCAGAATAAATAAAGAGATGAAAGCTATTGGCCACTGCCCTGTTTATAGTCCCGACGTACGTGTTTTACGTCACCGCGTTTAGAACGATCGGATTTTCCGACAACTTTGTGCGACCGTGTGTAGACAAAACAAGTTTGAGCCAACATCCGTCGGAAAAAATCCTAGGATTTTGTTGTCGGAATGTCCGAACAAAGTCCGACCGTGTGTACGCCCTATTACATTTATGTCTGCTTTCCACTCCCCAAAATCTGGAGGCGTCTGTCTCATTCATTTTCTGGCTATTATTTTCCTTCCAGAGAATAGAGTTTCCTGAAGAAAAATTTTGGTGTACTTATCAGGGGGGGTCAGGGAAAATCCCTAGCAAACATTGTTTTGGGTCCATCATTACAGGCGAGCCCATGTTATCATGCAGAAAGGTTACGATTTGTTTCCATAATCCCTGGATTCGTGGACAGGACCAAATAAGGTGAAAGAATGTACCAGTTGTGGAGTCGCACATTGGACATTTAGCAGGTTGGTTCTTGTTGTATCTGGCTACTCTGAGCGGGGTTAGGTATGCTCTGTGTAGTACATATATTTGTGATAATCTGTCTGAGAGTTTGGGCGATACTTCTTTAAAGGATTCTAGCGCTTCCTCCCATTCCTCATTCTCCATCTGTCCCACATCTCCCTCCCAGCGCGGTTTAAGTGCGTACGCCACTCTAGCAGATATTGGTGCATTGAGCATATTATAAAAGCAAGATATTATTTTTTTTGGGTCCGTGTCTTTTATAATTGCTATTATGGGGTTGGGCTTGGGTTGTGGTGGGGATTGTGAAAATTGTGACCGGGTTGCGTGTCGCAATTGAAAGAATCTAAAGAGCATATTGTGTTGTAGTGTAAATTCTTCTTTAAGGGTGTTAAAGTCTTTGAGGGTTCCATTTGATATTATGTGATGTAGATAAAATATACCCTGTCTGATCCAAATCCCTGGGTCCTGTATGTGGTGAAACTCTTGGAGATCTCTGTTGTGCCATAAGGGAATGTGATCATTGTGTGAAGGGATATCCAATTTACCATTGGCAAGCTCCCAAATGCGTCTGTAGTGGTAAAGTAAAGACTTCTTGTCTTCTCTTCCCTCCGTGGTCTTTGTGCCCATAGTTATAGCATAGATCGGATCTGTAGTTTGTTGTGCCCATTTTGGACAAAGCAGAAGCAAAAACCTTTCACTATCTGTCTTGTCCACATGGAACAGTTGAGACAACTGGGAGGCAATGTAGTAGTGATTAAAGTCTGGGAGTGCTGTACCTCCCATGTCTGTCGGGTTTTTGAGAGCTTGCCATGATATCTTATGTCTATTGTTCCCCCAAACAAAGGGTTTAAGTAGGGCCTCAATTGTCTTAAAGTATTTTAAGGGTATATATGTCGGGGTGTGCCAAAGTATATATAGTACTTTGGGGAGTAGTACCATCTTTATTAGGTTAATGCGACCCCATACTCCCAAAGGTAGACGGGTCCACACTTTAATTTTGGTTCTAATAAGTGAGAATATTGGCTTAATATTTAAAGTTATATAGTCTGATGGAGTTCTGGAAATGTATATCCCTAAATATTTGATCGTATCTGCTCTTTGTAGTGGTAGTTCAGCTTGGGATTCTGTAAGCGGAAAGCTATCAATTGGCAAGACTTGGGATTTCTCCCAATTAATCTTGAGTCCAGAAAATTTCCCGAATTGTTAGATAATATGGAGAGCATTGTAAAGAGATTGGCCAGGGTCAGCTAGATATAATAGTGTGTCGTCAGCATACATGCTGATTTTTTCAGTGAGTGTTCCAAACCTTAGTCCTTCGATCTTTGGGTCTGCCCGGACAGATATGGCAAGCGGCTCCGCTGCCAACGCATACAGTAGTGGGGAGAGAGGGCAGCCCTGTCTCGTGCCTCTGCCGAGGTCAAACTTCTGAGACGGCCATCCATTCGCCACCACCTTGGCTGTGGGGTGTTGATACAGTAATTGGACCCATTTGATGAAGTTGGGGCCAAATCCATACCTCCCCAGGCATCCCCACAGATATTTCCACTCTACTGAATCAAATGCTTTGGCCGTGTCTAGAGTCACCACCACTCGCGTGCCAACATTTTTATGTGTAGCTTGTAAGTTAATGAATAGTTTTCTGGGGTTGAATGAAGTGTTACGGCCCGGCATGAATCCCGCCTGGTCCGGGTGTATAAGGGATAGTATGACCTGATTTAATCTAATGGAAAGTGTCTTGGCCAAGATTTTAATATCAACTTGTAATAGTGATATGGGGCGGTATGATTCTGGGAGGCCTGGATCTTTGCCTGGTTTAGGTATTAAAATTATGGTGTCTTCTCTCATGGATATTGGCAGGGTGAAAGTTTTAAACATTTCATTATATAGGTTTAGCAATTTGGGGGTGATCACTTCACTGTATTGTAAGTAAAACTCAATAGGTAAGCCATCTGAACCTGGGGACATGGACCTGGCAAAACTAGCTATCGCCGTCGTGATCTCCTCCACCGTTAGAGGGGCTTTCAGAAGGCGGACCTGCTCCTCAGTAAGCCGGGGAAATGCAACCCCATCCAGAAAGCAATCCATATCAGTGGACTCCTCTCGTACTGTGGATGTGTACAGGTCTCTAAAGAATTCCCCAAACCTAGACGACACTGTTGGAGGATCTGAGATTTTTTGTCCATCTAGGCCCTGGAGTGTAATTACCACTGGAGGTTTGTCCTCACTGTGGACCAGATAAGCCAGAAGTTTGCCAGCCCTTTCCCCCTGTTCAAAATGTTTGTTTGGTGAAAAATAATTTCTGTCTGGCTTTCGCGTACTGTATTTGATTCACCACTCTAGTCTGCATTTTAAGAAGGGAAGCATTAGCCGGGGAGGGATCTGCTGCATATGTTTGTTCTGTAGATGTGAGTTCCATCACTGCTTTATTGTATGTTTCTATAGAACCCCTTTTTCATCTTATTGATGTATGCTGTTAGGGAGGTACGTGCATGTAATTTAAAAGTTTCCCATACCACCAGGGGGGAGGCAGAGTCAGCGTTTTCTGTATAAAATCTGTCTCATTCAGTAGCAAGGTCATCATCCTCGGGGAGATGTGACAACCAGAATGGATTCAAACGCCACGCCCGTGGCGGCATGTCAAATGGGAAGCTTAGTGTGATCCAGTATGGGGCATGATCTGAAAGTAGTCTGGGACCGAACCCAATATCCAGGAGGCGTGGGGTGAGTCTTTGTGATATTATTATAAAGTCAATGCGGGACATGGTATTATGCGATGATGAGTCGCACGAGTAAGCTAGTTTATTTGGGAATCTATGTCTCCATGTGTCTATTAATGAATTGGGGAGATAAGGTTGGTCAATCTGGTGTCTTCAGTATGGCCTATGTCGGTTGTTGAGGGTCTAAGTCTGTCCAATTTTTCATTCAATGTGGTATTGAAGTCACCCATCCACATTACTAGAGCCGTGGGATACCTAGCCATAAAAGCAATACCTTCTAAAAGTATCGAGATGGAGAATGGGGGAGGAATATAGAAGGCCATAATTAAGAAAGATTCTCCATGGATTTTGGAGGATATAAATACATAACGACCTCTTGGATCTGTTTGGAGTTCACTCAGTTCAAAATGTACTGATTTTGCAATGAGTACAGATACTCCTCTGGAATGAGGTGTGTGTGTGTCGAGTGAAATGTCCAGCCCATCCATGGGCGTCGGAGTGCCATTTGGAGTCTGCCCTCCACATGTGTCTCAACCAATGCTATTACATCTGCTCTTTGTTTCTTAAAGAATGCAAGTGTCGCGGTGCGTTTAACCTTATCACGCAACCCTCTCACATTCCAAGTAAGAAACTTCAGTGGTGCACTTGACATTGATGTCTATGCTTACATATTTTATATCTATGATCATACCTATTTATCTGAACATAAATCATAATAAACCCACTATGTCTTGAGAGTGAGTGTGGTGTATTCCAGCAATTTTTTAAGTAATACCTTTTGAACCATGCACATATTAGCACTTTATATATTGAACATATAGCATACATTTGTATGTTAAACATTTTAGTTTCCCCCCCCCCCCCCTCCCTGCCCTGCATCTCTCCCAACTGATGCGAGCATAGTCCCAAAACTAAACATTTGTTGCCCTCCAAGAGAAAACGGCACCCAATAAAAAGGAAAAAAATATATAGAATAAAAGGTAAAATAGGGGAAACCAGCTTGTCTGGTGGATGATTCGCTTAGTTTGGTAGTGATGCCAGTCTCTTAAGCCATCCTCTCCTGAGGCGCCTGGGTGCAAGTTACGCTGCACTTTACAAGTTGCCAGTAAGACTTTAACAGTCCAAGGCTCCTGCTACTGCTGTAGCTTGCAAAAATAAAAGGAAAAAAAATTACATGTCATGTCCCATTAGAGGCATGCTTGTAGTTGTTGAAAATCCTTATGTCTTGGTGCTGTCCCACGGGTCTAGGATTTATCATAACCCTTTTAGGATAAAGGGTATCTATAGTTGAATAGGCAGTCTCTGTGGCCTGACACAATCAGTCCACAATGGTAACAACTGGTGGACAATAAAATATCATGAAGCAAAGCTTCAGGGGTTTAGGTAACTACAGGTTGCCGCCTTGGGTAAATTAGGGTCTTATTAAGCACAATCCCTGTTATATACCTCATACTCACTTAAACCTCAGTCTGCTCTTTCAGGAGTGTTTTGGCGCTCTATCCAGGCCATCAGCTCTGCGGGGTCCTCAAAGAAAGATGCACGGCCGTCATGTTCCACTTTGAGTCTTGCAGGAAATAGCATTGCATATTTGAAGTGCATATTTCTGAGTTTACGTTTGGCTTCCATAAAGGTTTGTCTGCGTCGCTGTACCTCAGCCAAAAAGTCCGGCAATAGTGCGATTTTAACATTACCGAATGGGATGTTACCCCTCTCCCTTGCCAATCGCAAGGCTGCATCTCTGTCCTTGTAATTCAGTAATTTTGCGATGAATGTGCGTGGCGGGGCACCCTGGGGTGTTGGTCTGGCTGGCATGTGGTGCGCTCTTTCTACTGCCAGCATGGGGGAGAAGGCCTCTCTGCCATAGGTATTTGTGAGCAATTGCTCTAGAAAAGTAGTTGGATCTTTACCTTCTGCTCCCTCTGGAAGGCCGATTAGGCGGATGTTGCACCTTCTGCTCCTGTTCTCAATGTCATCTTGTTTAGAGAACAATTGTTGTATTTGTTGTTTCATCTGCTCCATCCCTGTTTGGAGCGGAGGAATGGCGTCTTCTGTATTGCTGATGCGGGTCTCCGTCTCCTTAACTCTATCTCGCAGTTTGTGCAGATCTTCTCTGATTAAAGAAATGTCCACCTTAACCTCTTCTATTTGGGAGGTAAGCGACGTGCGGCAGAAAGTTATAGCTTCCAGCAGCTTGTCTGTGTCTCCTGCCGTTCGCTCTTCACCATGCTGCGCGGCGCCGCCATTTTCCTCATGATCCTCCTTTTCCAGACGGCGATATTGATCAAGTTTCGCGGTGGAAGATTTTTGTGATTTCGACGGGGACATGTTGTCTGAGGTCCGGTGCGTCTGGGAAGGTACTTTTTGGGTCAGGATGTCTTCCCTGGGTTGTAGGATGCCGAGGATTGCAGGATCAACGTGCGGAGCTACTCAGAACACGTCCTACTCCATGTAGCGTCAGGCCACGTCACCCAAAAACGGCCGTTTTTAAAACTTTTTTTGCATTGATCCATGTCCCCTGGGGCAGGACAAAGGTCCCCAAACACTTTTTTTGACAATAACTTGCATATAAGCCTTTAAAATTAGCACTTTTGATTATTCATGTTAGTGTCCCATAGACTTTAACGGTGTTCGAACAAATTTTTTGCCTGTTCGCATGTTCTGGTGTGAACCGAACAGGGGGGTGTTCGGCTCATCCCTACCTGTGACAAACGCTGCTGAGAGCATTTGTGCATGTGCCTTCATGTGCACATTAAAACCTAGGTCAGTGAATGTCTGCACTAGCCTGGCATGGTATTTCTCAACAGTTTCTGTCTTATCCTGTGTTATGTCTTGTAAAGTTGTGGCCTGGTCTGCCAACTTGTCCTTAGCCCAATTGTGTAATTGTTCACAGAATTCTAGGCCTGATTCATAGTCAGTGTCGCTAAATGTTCTACCTTCTTTAAAATTTTTCTCCATGATAGGCCAGTAGGCGTCACCTGCTTTCGTGCGGCAGAGGTTGTACAGGTCCCTCCAAGCTGCAGCATAGGTACGCTGTATTTGTATTATGCTGCGATGAAAGGGCATTGGCTTATATGCAAGTTATTGTCATAAAAAGTGTTTGGGGACCTGGGTCCTGCCCCAGGGGACATGAATCAATGCAAAAAAAAGTTTTAAAAAAGGCAGTTTTTTCAGGAGCAGTGATTTTAATAATACTTAAAGTCAAACAATAAAAGTGAAATATCCCTTTAAATTTCGTAGCTGGGGGGTGTCTATAGTATGCCTGTAAAGGGGCGCATGTTTCCCGTGTTTAGAACAGTCTGACAGCAAAATGACATTTCAAAGGAAAAAACCCATTTAAAACTACTCGCGGCTATTGCATTGCCGTCCGACAATACACATAGAAGTTCATTGATAAAAACGGCATGGGAATTCCCCACAGGGGAACCCCGAACCAAAATTTTTTTTAAAAATGACGTGGGGGTCCCCCTAAATTTCATACCAGGCCCTTCAGGTCTGGTATGGATATTATGGGGAACCCTGGCCAAAATTTTTAAAAAAATGACGTGGGGGTCCCCCTAAATTCCATACCAGACCCTTCAGGTCTGGTATGGATTTTAAGGGGAACCCCGCGCCAAAAAAAAAAAAAACAGCGTGGGGTCCCCCCAAAAATCCATACCAGACCCTTTTCCGAGCATGCAACCTGGCAGGCTGCAGGAAAAAAGGGGGGACGAGAGTGCGCCCCCCCTTCCTGAACCATACCAGGCCACATGCCCTCAACATTGAGAGGGTGCTTTGGGGTAGCCCCCCAAAACACCTTGTCCCCATGTTGATGAGGACAAGGGCCTCATCCCCACAACCCTGGCCGGTGGTTGTGGGGGTCTGCGGGCGGGGAGCTTATCGGAATCTGGAAGCCCCCAGATCCTGCCCCCTCCCCTGTGTGAAATGGTAAGGGGGTATTTACCCCTACCATTTCACTAAAAAACTGTCAAAAATGTTAAAAATGACAAGAGACAGTTTTTGACAATTCCTTTATTTAAATGCTTCTTCTTTCTTCTATCTTCCTTCATCTTCTTCTTCTTCTGGTTCTTCTGGTTCTTCCTCCAGCGTTCTCGTCCAGCATCTCTTCCGCGGCGTCTTCTATCTTCTTCTCCTCGGGCCGCTCCGCACCCATGGCATGGGGGGAGGCTCCCACTCTTCTCTTCTTCTCTTCTCTTCTTCATTTTCTTCTCCGGGCCGCTCCGCACCCATGCTGGCATGGAGGGAGGCTCCTGCTGTGTGATGGCGTCTCCTCATCTGATGGTTCTTAAATAACAGGGGGCGGGGCCCCCCTCTGACGCACAGTGACTTGATGGGACTTCCCTGTGACGTCACGGGGAATGCCACAGGGAAGTCCCGTCATGTCCCGTGCATCAGAGGGGGGCAGGGTCACCGGGTGGCCCCGCCCCCAGTTATTTAAGAACCGTCAGACGAGGAGACGCCGTCACACAGCGGGAGCCTCCCTCCATGACAGCATGGATGCGGAGCGGCCCGGAGAGGAAAATGAAGAAGAGAAGAAGAGAAGAAGAGAAGAGCGGGAGCCTCCCCCCATGCCATGGGCGCAGAGCGGCCCGAGGAGAAGAAGATAGAAGACGCCGCCGAGGAGATGCTGGACGAGAACGCCGGAGGAAGAACCAGAAGAAGAAGAAGATGAAGGAAGATAGAAGAAAGAAGAAGCATTTAAATAAAAAAAAATTGTCAAAAACTGTCTCTTGTCATTTTTAACATTTTTGACAGTTTTTTAGTGAAATGGTAGGGGTAAGTACCCCCTTACCATTTCACACAGTGGGGGGGGGCCGGGATCTGGGGGTCCCCTTGTTAAAGGGGGCTTCCAGATTCCGATAAGACCCCCGCCCGCAGACCCCCACAACCACCGGCCAGGGTTGTGGGGATGAGGCCCTTGTCCTCATCAACATGGGGACAAGGTGTTTTGGGGGGCTACCCCAAAGCACCCTCCCAATGTTGAGGGCATGTGTCGTGGTACGGTTCAGGAGGGGGGGGCCACACTCTCGTCCCCCCTCTTTTCCTGCGGCCTGCCAGGTTTTGTGTTCGGATAAGGGTCTGGTATGGATCTTTGGGGGGACCCCACACCGTTTTTTTTTTTTTGGCGCAGGGTTCCCCTTAAAATCCATACCAGACCTGAAGGGCCTGGTATGGAATTTAGGGGGACCCCCACGTCATTTTTTTTTTTTTAATTTTGGTTCGGGGTTCCCCTGTGGGGAATTCCCATGCCGTTTTTATCAATGAACTTCTATGTGTATTGTCGGACGGCAATGCAATAGCCGCGAGTAGTTTTAAATGGGTTTTTTCCTTCGAAATGTCATTTTGCTGTCAGACTGTTCTAAACACATGAAACATGCGCCCCTTTACAGGCATACTATAGACACTCCCCAGCTACAAAATTTAAAGGGATATTACACTTTTATTGTTTGACTTTAAGCATTATTAAAATCACTGCTCCTGAAAAAACGTCCGTTTTTAAAACTTTTTTTGCATTGATCCATCCCCCCTGGGGCAGGACCCAGGTCCCCAAACACTTTTTATGACAATAACTTGCATATAAGCCTTTAAAATTAGCACTTTTTATTTCTCCCATAGACTTTTAAAGGGTGTTCCGCGGCATTCGAATTTGTCTTGGGGGTCGGGCTCATCTGGGTATCCTGACCACTGGGATTTATGTGTGTTTTGGTAATAGTGGGCACTGGGAGCTCGGTTACTGTTATGGCGAGTATTCTGAGTAATGTGTCGAGCCAGGTCTTGGGCTAAGGGTATGGGCTGCGGCCCAGACCCTGGCTCATAGGAGAATAGCTGTTGGGGTATTAGGACAGACGGGGGAGGTGTCTGGAGGGTGCCTGGCTGGTTGGGGATGTTTGCAGCTGGTGGTGTGCCAATGAATGGGTTCTGTGTTGTGGGCAAGACACGAATTGCGCTGTCTGGGTGCTGGGCAGTGGGAGGCGGTGCAGTGGCTTGGTTGCTGCCAGCTGCAGATCCTCCTGTTACAGACATGTTTAAACTTGGCATTAAAGTTATGGGGGTGTTTGGGCTAAAATACGAACCGTTAGCATTCAACACAGGGGTGTTGGTGTGTTTTTAGGCTCGGCCCTCTTCCCCTCGTATGGGGGTGGTTCAGGTAGGGCATCAGGGACACTTTTTCCTTCATGGTACACATATACAACATTACCCGCCTGCGGGTTTCCTGTTCCACCTATTTCTCCCTTTGGATTGCTCTTGCCACATTGAACCAAGCCTCTGCAGTTTTTAGTAGACCATTGTCAGATAACACCCCCCTGTTTTTCCTTCAGTATTTTCCACCATTCCTCCAGTTGCAATCTATTCCCTGGAGGAATGGTGATGCTACAGATCTTCGCCAATTTTTTTGCTTTCTTGACATAATTCCCCCCCTCTCTCTCCGTGACTAAGTCACATGCGAGTTTTCCTTTCTCTGGCTTAACCAATTTCTGCCCCATTATTTTCTGTCTTGATGACTGGGATATTTATGTGTCTACTCAGGATTTTAGATGGGTCACGAGGTTGCCTTGGATTCTGTAAGGGTCTCGCAATTCCTCTATTCGTCACCTGGTTCTGGTTCAGACTATATCCCAATCTCAAGTTAACGAGGACAAAACAGATAGTAAGACAAAGAGAGGTTTTGTCTACAATGCTCGACTGCCACCTGGGTCGCCCCTGGTGCGTCTTCCCAAAACGTAGACTCAGTCACAGTTCTGCCCGTCTGAGACGGCCACAGAATATGGGTCGGGTAGTGCGTGACCACTCACTTCCCTCAACAAGAAATTTAACAGACAGATAAGAAGTACAGCAGTTAATATTCAACAATGAGAGCCTCAACTTTTTACTTCCCCCTGTTCCTTCTAAATCTCCCACTTGTTCAGGACACCTTATCGGGGTTTTTAGGCAGCAAAATGTAAGTATTGAGTCAGTAATATGTAAAAAGTAGATATGTTTATTTTACAAAAATCGCATAACATGAAAGTTAAAAAATGAGCTCCAGTAGGAAGTACTTTCAAACTTATAGGATCAGACACACATTATACAGACATATTTTCATGGCAACATTAAAGAAAAAATGTTGACACCAGAAAGTTAAAGCTGACGCATTTCAACCCATATACCAAGGGTCTTCTTCAGAGGGTCAGTCTGTTAAGAGATATATGATATAGGTACACATGTAAAAACTTACTTACGCACAGTAAACATAATGTGCAGTGCATCCATGTGATATAGTTACCCAACAATGTGTGTCCAGCAAAGAAAAGCCTCCTACATGGAGATCCCTTTAAAAGCTGCTTGTTCTCTCTCCCCAAGGGGTCTCAAAGCATCTCCACCGACATGGCAACTAACAACGGGGCAGTAGTCCAATGATGTGGCTTACAAGAAGTCACACTAGTGGTCACCCCCTGTCAGGCCAGACAATCGGTCGGGGAGCAACCACACCTGCAGCAAAAACCCAAAAATAGACTAAGAAATACACCCATCATATATAGGGGGAAAAAAATTTAAAAATATCTCTTCAAATGGATGGACAAATAGCCGACTTAGGAGGCACCAATCTCCATGCATACCATATATGCAGTTCAAGGCCTCAAAGTAATAAATGGGTGAAAAAAATTTGTTAGAAATATTTGAAAAGACCAATTAATTAGATTAATAGAGTAGTTGGCCGGAGGGTCAGAATAGTATACGCCAGCTCAATAAGATAGAGTGATTATGAGTGGATGAAAAAGACTGAGTGAGAGAGTAGTTGTATATACACAATAATGCAAGGGTGAGGGAAGATGTGTGCGGCATGTACGCAGCCGCACATAATAAAGAACAAGTGAAAAACAAGGATGCAAAAACAAACAGTGTGATTAAAAACAAGGGAAAGTGCCCGCAATAAAGCCAAATATGAGGGGGACAGGGTAAACCCAAATTTTACCTTAAAGAGTATTAAAGCACATATGAAGCTGCACCATGTCGCCCTATCTGATCAGACTGTAATTTGTGACCTAGCCCGGGATTGGCCACAAGTTGTCAGGCTCAGTGGATCAATGTCCAATCAGAGTCGACAAATCTGAAATACATATATATAAAAAGAGTAGTGTTGTAAGTATTTAAACGTAGGTACATAATAGATTTAAAAGATCATAATTGTAAAGGGCAGAGATGGTGCAAGAGCATATTGCTTGAGTGTGTACTTACAGTGCAGAAGCTGCATAGATTTCTGACTCACCAGACAGGAAAGCTACATGTCTAGAGTCTTTCACGTGTATATGTACTTACTATGGGCGTATGCCAATCATGGTGAATCCACTACAGGTGCGCATCCCCCCTGAGCCGACCATACAGACCGTCATAGGGGGCATGGCCACCCTGGGGGAACTCTTTCTCTTCTTTTCTCATCATTAGGGGTGAGCAGCACTTCTTCTCCTCTTTTTGTGTCCTCTCTTTGTTGTATATTTTTGGGTGGTTAAACACCCCTTTCCCCTTTTGACACATGAGAGGTGAAACATGAGCTTCAGAATGTAAGGTTACTCACTCGTCTATTGTTGTTATCTGCATTTTATAAGCAATAATCAGTGTCAATATGAGTAATTTTCAGGGAGATGAGTGGGCTAATCTCATGTCAGGTTGTGAAACGGATTTTGAACAGGGGGATCGTGTAAAAACCCTAATCTCATCCCTCTTTCAAAAACTGAGCAGAGTTCTGGAGAAAAAATCTGCACTTTTCTGGCATGTAAAATCCTTTGACAGATATAGTAAGAAAAAGATTAATCCTTTGGGACTTCGAGTCCAGGTTTTTCCTAACTTGGACCAAATCAGCACTGAATGCAAAAAAGAATGGGAGGCCAATTTAAATGCAGGAAATTATGGCTACCCTTATCCGAGAATATAATAAACAAATGGCACTGTTGAATATAGAGATTGATAATATAGAGGTGGCTTTAAGACCCTTTATGTAGCACGCTCTCTATTCGGAGCTACAGGCGAACCTCCGGGACGGCCTGTCAGTCTACAATAGGGGTGTCCAGAAGAAAAGGGAATCAAAGTTCTGGAGGGACAAAACGGCCTGAGGGACGAGCATACAAATGTAATACTCATATCCCAAGAAATCAAAAAAATAAGCATTATGTATCACAACAACAATCTAACAATATGAATAGTATTTCGAAATACAAAAACGTCTAGTCGGGATCCAAAAACACCACCCAAGGGACGTGGCAAATATAAAAGGAGCCGCAACAATAGGGGCTCCCCAGAGCAGGACAGAAAAAAACGCACTGTTGAGACCACTGTGGAGGGTGATCACAGTGCTCCCATCTGTGAGCACCCAATACTCTCCAGTTCCAAATATGATACATTAAATACAGGTATGAGTGAAGTAGATTGCTCATCTTCTAATATTTCAACAAACACGACTCATACAAGTCAAACAGCAGGGCGCTCTAAATCCGGGCTTCAGAGTCCTTTAAACCCAGTATGGGGATCCTCCTCACCCCAAACAAACAGGGGAGTAGGGAATTTGGACGCCTACATCACGTGGATTCAACAGAATCCCTCAGTGTGATTAACTTGTTGTCCTTTCCCCTATCCCCAGTGGAAATTGATGTATGTCACGCAGACTGACTTTTTGCCCACAAGAAAACTTTGACATATTTGAAGTGGTTACTGATTTGCAGCTTTTTGCACGTCGGCTACTACTCAAGAGCCTTCATGCAAAGACAGATACGAATATTGATACGACGGATTGGGCTAGTTTTAGTATGAGGGAATTCAAGACTTTGCATGATCTGACACTCCTATTTCAGGAAAACAATACCTTCGATCTTACAGATCAGATTGATTTGGAAACTTTACTTGAGAATGCCAATGAACCCACACAGAACCCTGCAATGGGTTTCAAGAAACCTTCTGCTAAAATTCCTCCTCTTAGTTTGAACCCAAGTATAGAGATTTTTGTTAAACAAACACTCAGAGATATCTCCAAGCTCCCACGCAAAAAAACATGTCCTCAAAATTTAACTGCTGACGAATCTAAGGCCGTCGACTCCCTATGCAACAATGCCAAAATTACGATTAAACCATCAGATAAGGGAGGCACCGTGGTCCTGATGGATAATCAGGATTACGTGAGTATGTGTCAAGACATTCTAGACAATGAGGAGTGGTATAAAACCATCCCCATTAAATTCATACAAGCCTCCTATACTAAATTTTATGATCTGATCCAGTTGGCCTTTGAAAGAGAAGTTATCACGAAAGACCAATACGAGTTCATTAGGATTAAACATCCACGGGCGGCTACATTTTATAGTCTACCCAAAATTCCTAAAGGCCAGGTAAAACCTCCCGGGTGACCAATTGTCTCCGGCAATGGAGGAATATCGGAAAATCTGAGTAAGGTTATCGATTCCTTTTTGCTGCCATTTGTCCTGTGTATGCCTTCTTTTTTGAAGGACATGATACATCTGTTGCAATCAATCAAGGAGATAACCCTCCCAGTGAACTCATTTTTGGTGACCATTAATGTTGAGGCCTTGTACAGCTCGATCCCCCACAACAAGGGGATCGCAGCGGTGCAGGCACTCTTACAGCAGAGCCAAGAATATGATAGAGCATTGAACAAATTTATCATCGATGGGCTTGACTACATCTTGCATCACAACTTCTTCTTTTTCAACAACTCCCACTACCTCCAGGTGCAGGGCGTGGCCATGGGCACCTGTTGTGCCCCGGCCTACGCCAACTTGTACCTGGGGGAGTTGGAGAAAGCCCTCCTAGATGACGGGGACTTCTCTATGTATACGAGCCACATATTTTTGTGGCTACAATACATTGATGACATCCTCCTTATCTGGGAGGGCCCTGAGGAAATGTTGCTGGAGTTTTTTAACTGTATCAACCAGAATAAACATAACCTAAAGTTTACCATGACCTATGATCATGACCAAATTACATTATTGGACGTCCAGCTAAGGCGTACCTCTGAGGGTAAAATCTCTAGTACTCTGTTTCGAAAAAGCACCGCAGGAAACACAGTGCTTCATGCGGATAGTTTTCACCCCACAGTACTAAAAAAGTCCTTTCCGTACGGACAATACTTGCGTCTACGCAGGAATTGTTCAGATGATACCCTTTTTAAACAGGAAGCTTACAATCTGCAAACTAGACTGTTAGCACGTGGCTACAGTCGTTCTTGTCTACGTAAGGCCTACAATAGAAAAAAAATCCCCCTATATTTGGGACTTTAACAGGCCACCACCTCTTAAGATAAAAAATAACAAATTTTATTGATGTATTTAAAAAGGAAGACGTAACAGCGACTATAACATACAAGATAAAAAATCATTCCACAGTAGATGCACAATCAAAACGACAAATGATATGTATAGGATGACAAAAAACTGGATGTACTCTCACAGGGGTAGTGTACCCCAATACCCGTGGATATTTTGTGCATATATGAATTCTACAAATAAAAATAAACATGTCAAAAAAAGGGGACATCACATTCTAGAAATGAATAGAGAAAAGATACTGAGACCGAATAAGCACAAGTATGAACAATAATTAAACATGCATGAAAAAAGGTAAAAAATGCACTGATTTTTCAAGATAGTCATGCACAGTGTAGCGATATAGAAAACATACATATTAGCATTGGTACATACCAAAAAGAATGACTCTGTGTTCAAAAAGCACCCATAGCCCCTTAGGGTTATATACCGTGTTTATGTAAGTGCCAGATCAGGGCTATATAAGACTAGTACGTATAATAGTGTTGCCGGTATCTATAAAAAAAGGATGCATATTGAATGGCTTGATCGTTTTTACATGATTAGTCCACTGTAAGAGAAAACAGGGAGTGGAAATGGGTGATACAGAAACAAAGAAGATGCCCAAGGCACAATGGACAGGTGAGGAAAAGAATGACATGGTGCAAAGGGACCATGGGTGTGGAAACCATTTGCCCCGATATATGGAACACACATAAAAAGTCTGAGGTTGGAGTGTGAATAGGGTGCCAAAGAGAAATATATTGCCAAAAGTGTATGGTTAGCAAAGGCCACAAATGTGCTTGGAGATATAAGCAGTATAGTGAGAGGTGCCTAGGAAGTGTGTGTTGTGATCAATGTGACCAGACAACATGCCTCAAGCTATTGAGAATTTCAGTGCTAGGGAGAAGTCCCAAAAGAGAAGAGAAGGGGGCTGAATATGATTATATATTTACCAAAAGGTATAATGGATGAGCCAACTAGGGAAGAGGCGTTCAAATGAACCACTTGCGTGCCAGCAATATGCCGGAAGGATCAATGTCCAAGGGCAATCCCATCATGGTGGGCTCCTAATTGAGACCCTGCACAAACATAAATAGATCAACTTAGAGGTGAGGATAAAAAATCCCCCGGGGGGGAGAGGAGTGGGGGGTGGTGGCCGCTGACCGGGACATAGATTAGTAGTGTTCCTATTCAGGAAAGGCTTACCTTCAGGTGTGGGTCCAGTGGGGGATGTCGTCCCCTGTCAGTGCTAGCAAAGTGCTGCTGAATGCCGGGGTTTATTTGTATAGATGTTGAACGCCGGCGCATGCGCAAACGGGGTGGACATGTGACGTGCATAAGGGTCTGACGATGGATCCATCATTCGTGTAGCCGCGCCTCCCACGACAGACGTCGGTGGAGCGCAGCGTACACATAGTAGAGTAAGCCAGCGAGGATAGGTTAAGAGGGGGAGACAGGTTACCATGCTCTGTCTCCTCACCACCCCAAAGCGCTGCCTAGCAATCAATGCGGTGAGAGAAAAAAAAAAAAACACCAACAGAGTAAGTGTGCATTTCAAAGGAGTGAGTGGAAAGAACACCCCCAAGTGAAAGGGTATCAAATAAAACTAACTTATTGTATTCATGTCAATGAAGCCAAATATACGGTCTGGCGCCATCTACTGGGGGAAGGGGATATGTTGTGCCAGTGGAGCACACGGTCATTTTACATAATAAGATATAAGATAACAATCTAAACAAGATAAATTACGTACTCTATATTCAAATGAGTGGCAGTGACCATTGTGCAATGTACCAACAAGTGCATGATTATACTATAGGGCAATTAGTCAGAGCACTCCCGACACTGGAGTGTATGACAAATGGTCCGCATGTATGCTAAAGGTTTATGAAAATTCACCATTAAAAATTAAAAATTTAAAATTGCCATACAGAAAGGAAGCTCCTTGCAATACAAACGGTCCAGATCTAGACTGGGTTTGTTAGCAAATAGATGGAACAAGGTGTGCATTGTATACCAAACCGTCACATAGAGAGGAGTAGAATTCCAGGCTCAGACAAGGAGGGGAGAGACAAATACTCAAAGGGGAATAAAGAAATTGCATCCCATTCTATGCCCCAATGACAGAATTGTTACCCCAACCCCTCCCATGTACCAGATGAAAATCCCTCAAGGAATGGGCGAAAGCTGATGTTGTCTTTGAGGCCAGGTGGCGAGGTGGCCTGTAGTGCCATAATCCATCTGGTTTCTTTCTGAAGTAGGACTTTGTCCCAGTCACCCACTCTATTGTTGAGGTGTACCCGATCTGGTACCAGGAAATTGACTTTTGGAAAAATGCCCTGATGTATGTCACGCACATGTCTGCCCAGGGGTAGGTCAGAGTTGCAAGTGCGCATGCTTTTAATGTGCCTGCCCATTCTTGTACTTGGTTCTAATTTAGTTTTTCCTACATAGAAGCATCCGCATGAGCATGTAAGTAAGTACACCACCCCACACGTATCACAGTTTGCGAAGTGGTAGGGCTTATATTTTTTCCCATTTGGTAAGATGATATTTTTCTTGGTGTTGATGAATTGACATTTAGAACAACCCCCACATATAAAAATGCCCCACCATTTGCAGGGATCACCTCTGAATTCCCCCAATGTATTCACTAGTTACCAATCTGTCCCTGAGGGATTTGGTGCACTTAAAGGTGATTAAGGGGTCCTTAGTTATAAATTGGTTCAATGTGGGGTCAATCCAGGGAATGTGCCAGTGTTTTTGTATGATTCTTCTGATTGCTTTGTGTTCTTTGCTAAAGGTAGTAATAATCCTAGTCTGTGTCCGTTGGAGATTGACCGATCCTTTACGTGATTTATCAAAAAGTAAATCATGTCTGTTTTTTTTTCTTTCGCTCTTCTGAACGCTTTTTTGAGAGTCGTGTATCCTCGTTGGAGCAATCTCAACTGTAGTTTCTTGGCTTCAACGAGGAAGCTGTTTTCATCTAAGCAATTCCTACGGATCCGAAGGTACTGTGTGTATGGGATGGATTTAATGAGGGATGCTGGATGGAAACTGGTTGTGTGTAGGATGGTGTTGCCGGCGGTTTCCTTTCGGTGCAAAGTACTGGACAAACATCCATCAGGATTTTTTGAAATAGTGACGTCAAGGAATGTGATTTTGTGGACGTCATATGACATGGTGAATCTGAAGTTCCGATCATTGGTGCCAATGGCTGTCATACAGTCATTCAAGTCGTTTAAAGAGCCGTTCCATATGAAAAAAATATCGTCTATGAACCTATACCAGGTTAATATGCGATCTATGAAGGGGTTGTCAAGAGACAGGAAAGCGTTCTCCCATTCCCCCAGATACAGGTTGGCGTATGATGGGGCACAGCATGTCCCCATCGCTTCCCCCTGTATCTGGAGGTAATGGGAGCCGTTGAATGCAAAGGCATTATGTGTTAGAATGAACCTTCGTGCACGCAGAATTAATTGGTGCAGGGGTTTTTCATCTTTGTCTGTTTGAGAAATGAAATGTCAGACGACTTCAATGCCCTTTTCGTGCGGTATCAAACAGTACAATGCTTCCACATCTACTGTGACTAAAATTGAATCAGATGAAATACTTATGTCTTCAGGGTTTTGCAGTAATTGAGAGGTGTCCCTAATGTATGAGGGTAGATTGGTAACAAGGGGGTGTAATTGTTCATCGATATATTTACTCAAATTTTCAGTGATACTCCCCCTACCGGAGACAATGGGTCTACCTGGGGGGTTGTTCATGTTTTTGTGAATCTTAGGCAAGCTGTAAAAGGTGGGAATTTTTGAGTGACTAGTGCGTATGAATTCCCAAGTCTGTTGGGTAATAATGTTGTCCAGATACGCTTGATCTACTAGGGTAAATGTACATGGATAAATATTGAGAATTCTGCATAATTACAATATTTCCCCCTTTGTCCGAGGGTTTTATTGTCAGTTGATGTTGATTGCTTAGTGATTCAAATGCTTTTCTCTCGGTGTCAGACAAGTTGTCTGTTGATTGATCCCTTCTTAAATTCATAATCTCCCTTGTTGTCATTCCTATAAATGCTTTTAGATTAGAGTTTGCATTTAAGGAGGGAAATTTGTTTCATTACTTTTTGAGCAGGGATCTTCCTTGGATACCCCCCCGTGGTGGGCGTGGTATGCATCGCTAATAATGATTTAATATCGACATTGTCGATGAGATCTTTCTGTTCCTGTTCTTCCAATAGGGAGACAAGGTCATCGAGTGCTTGTTTTTCTTTGATTGTTGATTCATTATTTTGTTGTGGTTTTGAATACATACTCTTTAGTATTAATTTGCGTGCGAATAGATGTAAGTCTTTGATCGTTTCGAAAGTGTCCATATTTGAGGATGGACAGAAGGTGAGGCCTCTGCTCAAAACTGAGATCTCATCAGCAGACAAATTGTAATCCGAGAGATTAACAATATTAAGGCCTTCATCAGTTATTGGGCCAGGTGCCTTATGTCAGTGTTTATCCCTGGTAGAAGCCATCGAAGGATCGATACTTGAGCTTGCCTGCCCCAAGGTGCCACCATGTAGGTTTCCTGACTTGTTTAGATGATTGTTGCCCCCTGCTGCCGATGGAGATTGTGTGGCTGGCATGACCTCAGGCATATGTCTCTTATTGTTAGAACCCATTCGTGGTGAACGCCATTTTTGTTTCCTAGAGGTCTTTCCCGACGTTTGTGAATACGTGGGGGAAAGGGAATTCAAGGATGAGTTAGAGCCCCTATCGTTCTGAGAATTCTTTGGGGGTTGGGGATGGTTATTTCTTCTTTGTTGGCGCCCTTGTGGATTACGTTGTTGCCAGCGATATGCTTTCCCTTCATTGAATGCTATCTTATCCCTCCAAAATTTCTGTTCCTTGTTCGCAATTGACTCCTTAACAACCCGGTCTATATGATCCTTAATATGTTCTTCTTGTTCTCTGAAGGTGGGGATATCTTTAACCACTTGACGACCGCCTCACGCCGATGTACGTCGGCAAGGTGGCACGGACAGGCAAAATCACGTACAGTGTACGTGATTTGCTTTCCGCGGGTGGGGGGTCCGATCGGTCCCCCCCCCCGGTGCCCGAGGCGGTCGCCATTTCTTCCCGGGCGATGAAAGGTCAGGGGGAGGCCATCCATTGTTGGCCACCCCCTCCCGATCGCTCCCGGCGAATGAAAATGCTTCCTTTCCCTCTGTAATGTAAACAGAGGGAAAGGAAGTGATGTCATCTCTCCTCGAGCCGGTCTTTTCGTCGCCGCGCCGAGGAGAGAAGACATCAAGTAAGTCTGCACAACACTACACATTCAGTAGAACACGCCAGGCACACTTGTCACCCCCCATCACCCCCCGATCACCCCCTGATCACCCCCCTGTACCCCCTGTCACTCTGACACCAATAGCATTTTTTTTTTTTTTTGCATTGGTGTCAGTTTGTGTCAGTTAAAAGTTTTAGGGCAGTTAGGTTAGCCCCCTTTAGGTCTAGGGTACCCCCCCTTAGGTCCAGGGTACCCCCCTAACCCCCCCTAATAAAAGTTAACCCCTTGATTACCCCCCGTCACCAGTGTCGCTAAGCGATCGTTTTTCTGATCGCTGTATTAGTGACACAGGTGACGCTAGTTAGGGAGGTAAGTATATAGGTTCGCTGTCAGTGTTTTATAGCGACAGGGACCCCCATATACTACCTGCTAAAGGTTTTAACCCCCTGATTGCCCCCTAGTTAACCCTTTCACCAGCGATCACCGTATAAGTGTTACGGGTGACGCTGGTTAGCTAGTTTGTTTTTTGTAGTTTATTACAGTTTATTACAGTTTATTATAGTTTTAGGGCACCCGCCGTTTATTACCCTATAAAGGTTTAACCCCCTAATTGCCCGGCGGTGATAGAAGTTAAGTTTTTAGGATCAAATAAGGTCTGCGTCGCCCCAGGCAGCGTCAGGTTAGCGCCAGTACAGCTAAAACCCGTGCACGCAGCATACACCTCCCTTAGTGCTATAGTATCTGAGCGGATCGATATCTGATCCGATCAGATCTATACTCCCCAGCAGTTTAGGGTTCCCTGAAACGCAGTGTTAGCGGGATCAGCCCAGATACCTGCTAGCACCTGCGTTTTGCTCCTCGGCCCAGCCCTGCCCAGCCCACCCAAGTGCAGTATCGATCGATAACTGACACTTACAAAACACTAAGCACACATAACTGCAGCGGTCGCAGAGTCAGGCCTGATCCCTGCGATCGCTAACAGTTTTTTGGTAGCGTTTTGATACAGTCGCCAACAGTCAGGAGCTTTTTTGCCTGTGAGTCTCACTAGTGTACCCCTAAATTTAGAGCCCAAAATGGCAAATAGAAGGTACACTAGTGAAGAGGCCTACAGGATTCTGAGTATGACAGATAGTGAAGAGGAAGTCACTCATCTGTCAAGTTCAGGCTCAGAATACGAACCTGTAGAGGACAGCGGCTCCATGACAGATAGCTCTGACGACAGAGTTGTGGTCCCTGCTAGGGTCAGGCGTACCAGACCCCGAACTTATGCTGTCCTTGAAGTGCAAGAACCGCAGGACTCTCGTATGGAGCAGAGCAGTACTAGCGCCGCTATTCCTTCTGGTGAACTGGCAAGCACCAGCGGCCTAGTACACCCTGGTCGTACATCCAGCACTGCAGTATCACGTGGTGACGTGGCGAGTCCCATAAGTGCAGTTCAAGCTGGCGAGGTGGCAAGCAGTAGTAGTGTCCCGCTGCCACCAAGAAGACAAAGACAGGCCCGTCGTGCCCATAGTGCCCTTCCTGCTGCATTGGCCAATCCGAATTGGGAACCTTCCACTTCTGCAGCACCCGTACTTCCCCCTTTCACTGGCCAACCCGGAATTCAGGTGGAAACAGTTGACTTTATGCCACTGGATTTTTATTCACTGTTTTTCACCGAAGATCTCTATAGATCTATTGTGGACCAAAGCAATTTGTACGCTGGTCAACACATCGCCGCTAATCCCCAGTCCTCCCTTGCCAGAGATTGGACACCAATTACGGTCTCCGAATTTAAGACCTTTCTGGGCCTTTCCCTCCTCATGGGGTTGAATAAAAAGAGTAAGTTGCGGTCATATTGGTCCACTGACCCAATTTACCATTCACCCTTGTTCTCTGCTTCCATGGCCAGGGCACGATACGAGCAGATTTTGCGGTTCATGCACTTCAACGACAATGAACTCTGTCGTCCTCGTGGAGACCCTGCATACGATCGGCTCTACAAAATTCGGCCCCTCGTAAACCACTTCAACCAACGTTTTGCAGACTTGTTTACCCCCCATCAAGTTGTCTGCGTTAATGAGTCCCTTATTAAGTTTTCTGGCCGCTTGTCATTCAAACAGTACCTTCCCAGCAAGCGTGCCAGATACGGGGTCAAGATGTATAAGCTCTGTGACAGGGCCACAGGCTATACATGTAGATTTATGGTTTACGAGGGAAGAGATAGTCACGTAGAGCCGACAAACTGCCCTGACTACATAGGAAGCGCTGGCAAGATAGTGTGGGACTTGGTGTCACCCTTATTCGGAAAGGGGTACCACTTGTACGTGGACAATTATTATACGAGCGTGCCACTTTTTAGTCACTTGTTTGATCAGCAGATTGGAGCATGTGGCACCGTGCGACCTAATCGCCGGGGCTTTCCCCAGCGGCTTGTAGATTCCCGTCTTAGGCTGGGGGAGAGAGCCTGCTTGAAGTATAATAATTTGCTCGCTGTGAAGTGGAGGGATAAGAAGAATGTTTTCGTTCTCACCTCCCTTCATGCAGACACGACGACCCAAATTTCTACGGCGACTGGTGTTGTGGAGAAACCCCTCTGTGTCCACGAATACAACCTTAATATGGGAGGGGTGGACCTCAACGACCAGTTGTTGGCGCCGTACTTAGTTGCCCGTAAGGCCAGACGCTGGTACAAAAAAGTGTCTGTATACTTATTTCAATTGGCTTTGCTGAATGCTCATGTGCTATACAGAGCTTCAGGACAGACTGGATCCTTCCTTAAATTCCAGGAAGAGATCGTCAGAGCCCTTCTGTTTCCAGACGGTGCTCTACCTCACCTTCCCCAACCAAATGCAGTAAGCCGGCTGCATGAGCGGCATTTTCTTTATGCCATCCCGAGTACCCCTACCCAACGAGCCCCCCAAAAAAGATGTCGTGTCTGCAGCAAGCGCGGATTTAGGCGTGACACCCGGACTTATTGTCCTCTCTGTCCTGGCAATCCTGGTCTTTGCATGGGTGAATGCTTTGAACGCTACCATACATTAGTTGAGTATTAGCGTAGGGTTCAGCACTGCACAGACTAGGCACACTAACACAGGGTCTCCCAAAAATTACAAAAGTTAAAAGTTACTAAAAAAAAAAGTGTAAAAAAATAAAATAAAAAAAAATTAAAAAAAATAAAAACACAAAAAAAAAATATAAAATAAAAAAACCAAAAATAGTTGTTGTTTTATTGTTCTCTCTCTCTCTATTCTCTCTCTATTGTTCTTCTCTTTTTTACTCTATTCTATTCTGCAATGTTTTATTGTTATTATGTTTTACCATGTTTCCTTTTCAGATTTTGCATACTTTACCGTTTACTGTGTTTTGTTGGTAACCATTTTATTGTTTTCAGGTACGCCATTCAGTTGCAGCGCGGATTTATTTATCTTGACAGCAACAGCGTTTGCTCCCACGATATATAAAGCCGTGACTCCAACGCTGTCGGAGGTGATTTCACCACCACAGTTACATACTTCAGCATATATGCCGAAGCGTGGGGGCAGCAGTGGGTGGAGGAGCAATTTGCTCCTGCCTTTTGTGGGAGGATGCCCCCATGCTTCGGCATATATATATTTTAGGCACAGGTTGCGTTAAATGTTTTATTTTTTACTATGTTTTTTTTTTTGTATTTGCTTTGCAGGTATGGTAAGTCTTACTGTTATACTGTAATATTACTTTGTTTTATTGTTAACCATCATTTGCTTAGCAGGTACGCCATTCAGTTGCAGCGCGGATTTATTTATCTTGACAGCAACAGCGTTTGCTCCCACGATATATAAAGCCGTGACTCCAGCGCTGTCGGAGGTGATTTCACCACCACAGTTACATACTTCAGCATATATGCCGAAGCGTGGGGGCAGCAGTGGGTGGAGGAGCAATTTGCTCCTGCCTTTTGCGGGAGGATGCCCCCATGCTTCGGCATATATAAATGGTGCATGTATGCCCATCATTAGAAGTGGGTGGATGAAGGGAGGTATTCTAATGGTGGGCATACCCACCGATCAATATCTTTTTTTCGTTCAGCCCACAGGCTGCATGAAAAAAAAGTTTACAATATATGCCTAACAAGGACCAGCAACGTACTGGTATGTTGCTGGACTTTGAGTGGTTATACCAGAATGATGCCTGCAGGTTTAGGTATCATCTTGGTATCATTCTTTTCAGCCAGCGGTCGGCTTTCATGTAAAAGCAATCCTAGCGGCTAATTAGCCTCTAGACTGCTTTTGCAAGCAGTGGGAGGGAATGCCCCCCCTCCCCCACCGTCTTCCATGTTTTTCTCTGGCTTTCCTGTCCCAACAGGGAACCTGAAAATGCAGCCGGTGATTCAGCCAGCTGACCATAGAGCTGATCAGAGACCAGAATGGCTCCAAACATCTCTATTGCCTAAGAAACCGGAAGCTACGAGCATTTCATGACTTAGATTTCGCCGAATGTAAACAGCGCCATTGGGAAATTGGGAAAGCATTTTATCACACCGATCTTGGTGTGGTCAGATGCTTTGAGGGCAGAGGAGAGATCTAGGGTCTAATAGAGCCCAATTTTTTAAAAAAAGAGTACCTGTCACTACCTATTGCTATCATAGGGGATATTTACATTCCCTGAGATAACAATAAAATTAATTAAAAAAAAATAAAAATGAAAGGAACAGTTTAAAAATAAGATAAAAAAGCAAAAAAATAATAAAGAAAAAAAAAAAAAAAAAAAAGCACCCCTGTCCCCCCCTGCTCTCGCACAAAGGCGAACGCAAGCGTCGGTCTGGCGTCAAATGTAAACAGCAATTGCACCATGCATGTGAGGTATCACCGCGAAGGACAGAACGAGGGCAGTAATTTTAGCAGTAGAACTCCTCTGTAAATCTAAAGTGGTAACCTGTAAAGGCTTTTAAAGGCTTTTAAAAATGTATTTATTTTGTCGCCGCTGCGCGTTTGTGCGCAATTTTAAAGCATGTCATGTTTGGTATCCATGTACTCGGCCTAAGATCATCTTTTTTATTTCATCAAACATTTGGGCAATATAGTGTGTTTTAGTGCATTAAAATTTAAAAAAGTGTGTTTTTTCCCCAAAAAATGCGTTTGAAAAATCGCTGCGCAAATACTGTGTGAAAAAAAAATATGAAACACCCACCATTTTAATCTGTAGGGCATTTGCTTTAAAAAAATATATAATGTTTGGGGGTTCAAAGTAATTTTCTTGCAAAAAAAAATTATTTTTTTCATGTAATCAAAAAGTGTCAGAAAGGGCTTTGTCTTCAAGTGGTTAGAAGAGTGGGTGATGTGTGACATAAGCTTCTAAATGTTGTGCATAAAATGCCAGGACAGTTCAAACCCCCCCAAATGACCCCATTTTGGAAAGTAGACACCCCAAGCTATTTGCTGAGAGGCATGTCGAGTCCATGGAATATTTTATATTGTGACACAAGTTGCGGGAAAGAGACAAATCTTTTTTTTTTTTTTTTTTTTTTTTTGCACAAAGATGTCACTAAATGATATATTGCTCAAACATGCCATGGGAATATGTGAAATTATACCCCAAAATACATTCTGTTGCTTCTTCTGAGTACGGGGATACCACATGTGTGGGACTTTTTGGGAGCCTAGCCGCGCACGGGACCCCGAAAACCAAGCCCCGCCTTCAGGCTTTCTAAGGGCGTAAATTTTTGATTTCACTCTTCACTGCCTAGCACAGTTTCGGAGGCCATGGAATGCCCAGATGGCACAACCCCCCCCAAATGACCCCATTTTGGAAAATAGACACCCCAAGCTATTTGCTGAGAGGTATAGTGAGTATTTTGCAGACCTCACTTTTTGTCACAAACTTTCGAAAATTGAAAAAAGAAAAAAAAAATACATTTTTCTTGTCTTTCTTCATTTTCAAAAACAAATGAGAGCTGCAAAATACTCACCATGCCTCTCAGCAAATAGCTTGGGGTGTCTACTTTCCAAAATGGGGTCATTTGGGGGGGGGTTTTGCCATCTTGGCGTTTTATGGCCTTCAAAACTGTGATAGGTAGTGAGGAGTGGAATCACAACTCCCAAAAAGTCCCACACATGTGGTATCCCCATACTCAGGAGAAGCAGCAGAATATATTTTGGGGTGTAATTCCACATATGCCCATGGCATGTTTGAGCAATATATCATTTAGTGACAACTTTGTGCAAAAAAAAAAAAAAAAAAAAAAAAATTGTCACTTTCCCGCAACTTGTGTCAAAAAATAAAATATTCCATGGACTCAACATGCCTCTCAGCAATTACCTTGGGGTGTCTACTTTCCAAAATGGGGTCATTTGGGGGGGTTTTGTGCCATCTTGGCATTTTATGGCCTTCAAAACTGTGATAGGTAGTGAGGAGTCAAATCACAACATTATGCCCTTAGAAATCCTGAAGGCGGTGCTTGGTTTTCGGGGCCCCGTATGCGGCTAGGCTCCCAAAAAGTCCCACACATGTGGTATCCCCATACTCAGGAGAAGCAGCTAAATGTATTTTGGGGTGCAATTCCACATATGCCCATGGCCTGTGTGAGAAATATATCATTTAGTGACAACTTTGTGCAAAAAAAAAAAAATTGTCACTTTCCCGCAACTTGTGTCAAAAAAGAAAGTATTCCATGGACTCAACATGCCTCTCAGCAAATAGCTTGGAGTGTCTACTTTCCAAAATGGGGTCATTTGGGGGGGTTTTGTGCCATCTGGGCATTTTATGGCCTTCAAAACTGTGATAGGTAGTGAGGAATGAAATCAAAAATTTATGCCCTTAGAAATCCTGAAGGCGGTGATTGGTTTTCGGGGCCCCGTACGCGGCTAGGCTCCCAAAAAGTCCTAAACATGTGGTATCCCCATACTCAGGAGAAGCAGCAGAATGTATTTTGGGGTGTAATTCCACATATGCCCATGGCATGTTTGAGCAATATATCATTTAGTGACAACTTTGTGCAAAAAAAAAAAAAAAAAAAAAAAAAAAGTGTTACTTTCTCGCAACTTGTATCAAAATATAAAATATTCCATGGACTCAACATGCCTCTCAGCAAATAGTTTGGGGTGTCTACTTTCCAAAATGGGGTCATTTGGGGGGGTTTTGTGCCATCTTGGCATTTTATGGCCTTCAAAACTGTGATAGGTAGTGAGGAGTCAAATCACAACATTATGCCCTTAGAAATCCTGAAGGCGGTGCTTGGTTTTCGGGGCCCCGTATGCGGCTAGGCTCCCAAAAAGTCCCACACATGTGGTATCCCCATACTCAGGAGAAGCAGCTAAATGTATTTTGGGGTGCAATTCCACATATGCCCATGGCCTGTGTGAGAAATATATCATTTAGTGACAACTTTGTGCAAAAAAAAAAAAAATTGTCACTTTCCCGCAACTTGTGTCAAAAAAGAAAGTATTCCATGGACTCAACATGCCTCTCAGCAAATAGCTTGGAGTGTCTACTTTCCAAAATGGGGTCATTTGGGGGGGTTTTGTGCCATCTGGGCATTTTATGGCCTTCAAAACTGTGATAGGTAGTGAGGAATGAAATCAAAAATTTATGCCCTTAGAAATCCTGAAGGCGGTGATTGGTTTTCGGGGCCCCGTACGTGGCTAGGCTCCCAAAAAGTCCCACACATGTGGTATCCCCATACTCAGGAGAAGCAGCTGAATGTATTTTGGGGTGCAATTCCACATAGGCCCATGGCCTGTGTGAGCAATATATCATTTAGTGACAACTTTTTGTAAATTTTTTTTTTTTTTTTTGTCATTATTCAATCACTTGGGACAAAAAAAATAAATATTCAATGGGTTCAACATGCCTCTCAGCAATTTCCTTGGGGTGTCTACTTTCCAAAATGGGGTCATTTGGGGGGGTTTTGTACTGCCCTGCCATTTTAGCACCTCATGAAATGACATAGGCAGTCATAAACTAAAAGCTGTGTAAATTCCAGAAAATGTACCCTAGTTTGTAGACGCTATAACTTTTGCGCAAACCAATAAATATACGCTTATTAACTTTTTTTTTACGAAAGACATGTGGCCGAATACATTTTGGCCTAAATGTATGACTAAAATTGAGTTTATTGGATTTTTTTTATAACAAAAAGTAGAAAATATCATTTTTTTTCAAAATTTTCGGTCTTTTTCCGTTTATAGCGCAAAAAATAAAAACGGCAGAGGTGATCAAATACCATCAAAAGAAAGCTCTATTTGTGGGAAGAAAAGGACGCAAATTTCGTTTGGGTACAGCATTGCATGACCGCGCAATTAGCAGTTAAAGCGACGCAGTGCCAAATTGGAAAAAGACCTCTGGTCCTTAGGCAGCATAAAGGTCCGGGGCTCAAGTGGTTAAAGGGTTCAAGTTTGGTATATATTTCTTCAATTTCTTTTTCAAGAACGGTTGTTCTTTTTCGGTATTCCTTGATTAGTAAGCGCATCATTGTTTTGGTACATTGTTGAAGATTGTTTTCCCAACATTTTTTAAATGTAGTGTCCAAGTTATCAAGTGTCAGAAAAATTTGAACTCTTAGCCCCAGAGGGTTAATATCCTCCTGGATATAGTGTTCAAAGTTTTCAATTTGCCAAAAGAGGGAGACCTTATTTTCCACTAGGGTTTTTAGTTGAAGGAAAAGGGAATTCATTTCCGATCCCCTTGCCTCCTTTAGCCCGTGTTCTCTATAATGACCCATCAGGGTGTCAAATTCTTTCCCCCTAAACATACTGGGGGATGAAAATAAACTAGACCCAGAAGAACCACTTATTCACGTCTAAGATGTGATGTGTTGACAGTCTCAAGATTGATCACAACACACACTTCCTAGGCACCTCTCACTATACTGCTTATATCTCCGAGCACATTTGTGGCCTTTGCTAACCATACACTTTTGGCAATATATTTCTCTTTGGCACCCTATTTACACTCCAACCTCAGACTTTTTATGTGTGTTCCATATATCGGTGCAAATGGTTTCCACACCCATGGTCCCTTTGCACCATTTAATTCTTTTCCTCACCTTTCCGTTGTCCCTTGGGCATCTTCTTTGTTTCTGTATCACCCATTCCCACTCCCTGTTTTCTCTTACAGTGGACTGACCTCATGTGAAAACGATCAAGCCATGCATCCTTTTTTTTATAGATACCGGCAACACTATTATACGTACTAGTCTTATATAGCCCTGGTCTGGCACTTACAGAAACACGGTATATAACCGTAGGGGCTATGGGTGCTTTTTGAACACAGAGTCATTCTTTTTGGTATGTACCAATGCTAATATGTATGTTTTCTATATCGATACAATGTGCATGACTATCTTGAAAAATCAGTGCATTTTTGACCTTTTTTCATGCATGTTTAATTATTGTTCATACTTATGCTTATTCGGTCTCAGTATCTTTTCTCTATTCATTTCTAGAATGTGATGTCCCCTTTTTTTGACACGTTTCTTTTTATTTGTAGAATTCATATATGCACAAAATATCCACGGGTATTGGGGTACACTACCCCTGTGAGAGTACATCCATTTTTTTGTCATCCTACACATATCATTTGTCGTTTTGATTGTGTATCTACTGTGGAATGATTTTTTATCTTGTATGTTATAGACGCTGTTACGTCTTCTTTTTTAAATACATCAATAAAATTTGTTATTTTTTATCTTAAGAGGTGGTGGCCTGTTAAAGTCCCAAATATAGGGGGATTTCTTTTTCCATGGTTCATTCTGATAGGGGTGAGACCACCACACTCTGCATTTGCTATGATGGAAGCCCCTCGTTTTGTCTAAGGCCTACAATACAATAGAGCAGCTGCACAATCTCGATGCGATTTGTTATCCAAAAAGAGGACGGTAGGTGATCATGGTATGGATCCTACCAGGATTATCTTATGGTTCTCCAAACAGCATCATGCGATTAGTAACATCATTCAAAACACTGGCCCATACTCATGGATGATCCGAAAGTCTGTGGCTTTATTTCAACCAGCCCTTCAATTACCTTTAGATGGGCTACCTCGCTAAAAGACAAATTGGTCCAAAGCGAGTTCAAGGACGAACAGAAAAGATTGAAACACTGCTCAATCTTCGGATCATTTCCATGTGGACTTTGCTCTTTTTGTCAATATATAAGACGGGAAAAAACATTCCGCCTTCCGAATGGGGTATTGTTTAAGCCTGCGCACTTTACCAACTGCCAGACACGAGGAGTGGTGTACCTCACGTCATGTGAATGCGGAGCATACTACGTCGGTAAGACGAAAGAAGAATTTCATCGGCGTATATCTAAACACATCTACCATATGCAGATAGGTAACCACTATCTACCACTTGGGTGACATGTGGTGACAATGCATAACTACAAGATGCCCAAAGTATCCTTCACCGCACTCGATCGGATTCACATACCGGATCGAGGTGGTGATTGGAACAAAACCTTATTGCAACACGAACAGAGGTGGATATTTAAACTAGATGCCACCTCCTTTCCAGGACTAAATGAGGCCAACTCTTTTGCCCCATTTTTAAAGGGCTTTGTTTCGGGGAAAACCCATTACATTTTCCTGGATCATTTCTTTTAACATTAAAGACCTTTTGGCCATTTTTCCCTGCCTTAATATCCCTCCCTTGAATGTTTTGGTTCTGTTCCACTTTGTTCTATTTTATTTTTTATTTTGCTGTGTTTTTGCAGATCTGTCAATGTATGCGACTGTTGTTTCCTACCTGTATTGATGTCTCATGTATATGCATACTAGAATTAAATAATCATACCAGTTTGGGAGAATATACCCATGTATGTTATGTACTACTGGTCTCTATATATTTCTTTTTTCTATGTTTCAAGTAAATGCAAAGGAATATTATGCTTCTTCATTGCCCTTTTTTCTCCCCTTGGGAATCTGGCACTCTCGCCACTGCTGCCTCTGGGTCGGGGGATGTGCCTTCCCGGCAAGGGGGGAGGAGCCAAATACCATCCAGCGGCCCCTCCCCCTCTTACCCATCAGGCACCCGGACTGGCACCGGCTACCGCATTGGGGATCCTTCCTCCTTGCCGGCGGCGTTCCGGAACATTCTCGGATGTTCCCGGTCACTGCGCATTCGCGGGGCCCCGCGCGTGCGACGTGACGCGGGAATGTCACGTAGTTACGACGAGAATGACGTCATTCGGGATGGGCCGTTTGCCCGTCCTGAACACCGGGGAAGACACACGAGGCTGCCTGAATGGCGGCCATGCCCCCTATGACGGTCTGTATGGTCGGCTCGGGGGGGATGCGCACCTGTAGTGAATTCACCATGATTGGCATACGCCCATAGTAAGTTCATATACACGTGAAAGACTCTAGACATGTAGCTTTCCTGTCTGGTGGGTCAGAAATCTATGCAGCTCCTGCACTGTAAATACACACTCAAGCAATATGCTGTTGCGCCATCTCTGCCCTATACAATTATGATCTTTTAAATCTATTATGTACCTATGTTTAAATACTTACAACACTACTCTTTTTATATATACACTACCGTTCAAAAGTTTGGGGTCACCCAAACAATTTTGTGTTTTCCATGAAAAGTCACACTTATTCACCACCATACGTTGTGAAATGAATAGAAAATAGAGTCAAGACATTGACAAGGTTAGAAATAATGATTTGTATTTGAAATAACATTGTTTTTACATCAAACTTTGCTTTCATCAAAGAATCCTCCTTTTGCAGCAATTACAGCATTGCACACCTTTGGCATTCTAGCTGTTAATTTATTGAGGTAAGCTGGAGAAATTGCACCCCACGCTTCTAGAAGCAGCTCCCACAAGTTGGATTGGTTGGATGGGCACTTCTGGCGTACCATACGGTCAAGCTGCTCCCACAACAGCTCAATGGGGTTCAGATCTGGTGACTGTGCTGGCCACTCCATTACCGATAGAATACCAGCTGCCTGCTTCTGCTGTAAATAGTTCTTGCACAATTTGGAGGTGTGTTTAGGGTCATTGTCCTGTTGTAGGATGAAATTGGCTCCAATCAAGCGCTGTCCACTGGGTATGGCATGGCGTTGCAAAATGGAGTGATAGCCTTCCTTATTCAAAATCCCTTTTACCCTGTACAAAGCTCCCACCTTACCAGCACCAAAGCAACCCCAGACCATCACATTACCTCCACCATGCTTAACAAATGGCGTCAGGCATTCTTCCAGCATCTTTTCATTTGTTCTGCGTCTCACAAACGTTCTTCTTTGTGATCCAAACACCTCAAACTTGGATTCATCCGTCCACAACACTTTTTTCCAGTCTTCCTCTGTCCAATGTCTGTGTTCTTTTGCCCATCTTAATCTTTTTCTTATATTGGCCAGTCTCAGATATGGCTTTTTCTTTGCCACTCTGCCCTGAAGCCCAAAATCCCGCAGCCGCCTCTTCACTGTAGATGTTGACACTGGTGTTTTGCGGGTACTATTTAATGAAGATGCCAGTTGGGGACCTGTGAGGCGTCTGTTTCTCAAACTAGAGACTCTAATGTGCTTATCTTCTTGCTTAGTTGTGCAACGCGGCCTCCCACTTCTTTTTCTACTCTGGTTAGAGCCTGTTTGTGCTGTCCTCTGAAGGGAGTAGTACACACCGTTGTAGGAAATCTTCAATTTCTTTGCAATTTCTCGCATGGAATAGCCTTCATTTCTAAGAACAAGAATAGACTGTCGAGTTTCAGATGAAAGTTCTCTTTTTCTGGCCATTTTGAGCGTTTAATTGACCCCACAAATGTGATGCTCCAGAAACTCAATCTGCTCACAGGAAGGTCAGTTTTGTAGCTTCTGGAAGGAGCTAGACTGTTTTTAGATGTGTGAACATGATTGCACAAGGGTTTGCTAATCATCAATTAGCCTTCTGAGCCAATGAGCAAACACATTGTACCATTAGAACACTGAAGTGATAGTTGCTGGAAATGGGCCTCTATACACCTATGTAGATATTGCACCAAAAACTAGACATTTGCAGTTAGAATAGTCATTTACCACATTAGCAATGTATAGAGTATATTTGTTTAAAGTTAGGACTAGTTTAAAGTTAGCTTCATTTAAAAGTACAGTGCTTTTCCTTCAAAAATAAGGACATTTCAATGTGACCCCAAACTTTTGAACGGTAGTGTATGTATTTCAGATTTGTCGACTCTGATTGGACATTGATCCACTGAGCTTGACACAACTTGCGGCCAATCCTGGGCTAGGTCACAAATTACAGTCTGTTCAGATAGGGCGACATGGTGCAGCTTCATATGTGCTTTAATACTCCTTAAGGTAAAATTTGGGTTTACCCTGACCCCCTCATTTTTGGCTTTATTGCGGGCACTTTCCCCTGTTTTTAGTCACACTGTTTGTTTTTGCACCCATGTTTTTCACTTGTTCTTTATTATGTGCGGCTGCGTCCATGCCGCACACATCTTCCCTCACCCTCGCATTATTGTGTATATACAATCACTCTCTTACTCAGTCTTTTTCATCCACTCATAATCACTCTATCTAATTGAGCTGGAGTATACTATTCTGACCCTCCAGCCAACTACTCTATTAATCTAATTAATTGGTCTTTTCAATTATTTCTAACGAATTTTTTTCACCCATTTATTACTTCTTTTCACATATGTATTTGCTGAATACTTTGAGGCCTTAAACTGCATATATGGTATGCATGGAGATTGGTGCCTCCTAAGTCGGCTATTTGTCCATCCATTTGAAGAGATATTTTTTAATTTTTTTCCCCCTATATATCATGGGTGTATTTCTTAGTCTATTTTTGGGTTTTCGCTGCAGGTGTGGTTTGCTCCCCGACCGATTGTCTGGCCTGACGGGGGGTGACCCCTAGTGTGACTTCTCGTAAGCCACATCGTTGGACTACTGCCCCGTTGTTAGTTACCGTGTCGGTAGAGATGCTTTGAGTCCCCTTGGGAAGAGAGAGCAAGCAGCTTTTAAAGGGATCTCCATGTAGGAGGCTTTTCTTTGCTGGACACACATTGTTGGGTAACTATATCACATGGATGCATTGCACATTATGTTTACTGTGCGTAAGTAGGTTTTTACATGTGTACCTATATCATATATCTCTTAACAGACTGACCCTCTGAAGAAGACCCTTGGTATATGGGTTGAAATGCGTCAGTTTCAACTTTCTGGTGTCAACATTTTTTCTTTAATGCTGCCATGAAAATATGTCTGTATAATGTGTGTCTGATCCTATAAGTTTGAAAGTACATCCTACTGGAGCTCATTTTTTAACTTTCATTTCAAGGCATTATCACACTCTGGTTGTGTTGTCATTTGTGGATTGGAGGACTTCTTATCTTAAGGGTCTCTTAGCCAGATCTGTCCAGGTCTCTCCAGTCTCTTCAGAGACATCAGCTTTCTGCTGATGTCAGGCTTTAGCTTTCTGCTGATGTGCTCAGGCTTATGGACTCTTGGACTCACTCCGATGGGAGGGGGTCTCTAGTTACCTCATTGAGTAAGGAGATGCAGCATTTATATGTACATAATAGAAAATAGTCATTTAATCAGAGTATTAAATAGAGGTCGACCGATATGGGTTTTTCTCTGGCCGATGCCGATGCCGATATTTAGAAATCGCGGTGGCCGGTGGCCGATGGCCGATATGTGATGCCAATATTTTTTGGGCCGAAATATTAGGCCGATTTTTTTTTTTTCCTTCATCTCATAAAATTTAACAGTTAGACCCCTTCCACACTGGGGTGTTTTTCAGGCGCTTTTTTAGGCTAAAAATAGCGCTTGTAAAGTGCCTGTAAAACAGCTCCCCTGCAGTGACAGTGTGAAAGCCCGAGTGCTTTCACACTGAGGCGATGCGCTGGCAGGATGTTAAAAAAAAGTCCTGCAAGCAGCATCTTTGGAGTGGTGTATACCCCTCCTCCACCACTCCTGCCCATTGAAATGAATGCGCACCGCTGCCAAAGCGCCTGCAAAGCGCTTCGGCAGCGGCGCTTCAGGGGCGCATTTAACCCCTTCCTCGGCTGCTAGCTGGGTTATAAGCGCCCCGCTAGCAGCCGAATAGCGCCGCTAAAACTAGCAGCATTTTACCGTCAACGCATGCCGTGAAAGCAACCTTAAGTGATACAGAAATTTTTTTACATTTAAACATTTATTAAACAAAACAAACCTCCAGTCAGTTCACTTGTATGTAGAATTTAGATTAAAAAAAAAATAAAAAAAAACTATATCTTGAAAATAAATACACAAAAACAGGTAATCAAAACTTTTGGACGAAAAAAAATGGGCTAACTTTACTGCTTAGTTTTTTAAAAAAATGTATTAGTGTATTTTTAAAAAAAAAATTGTGTTTGAAAGACCACTGCGCAAATACCGTGTGACATAAAATATTGCAACAACCGCTATTTTATTCCCTAGGGTCTCTGCTAAAAAAAAATATGTATAATGTTTGGGGGTTCTAAGTGATTTTCTAGCAGAAAATACAGGATTTTTACTTGTGAGCAACAAATGTCAGAAAAGATTTAGTCTTTAGATGGTTAAACTCAGAGCTTCCACACAGGGAGCTCAGTTCATTCATAAGTGTAAACATTGTATCCTTCAGGTTCTTTTTATCAGATTTGGCAGGCTGCCCAGAGAGGGGAGAAGTCGCTTCACATTATAATACAGGCAACTTGTATTGACTTCTATTACAGAAGTCATTTGCAAGTCGCGCTTATATCGGCCTTTTTTATCAGCACAATCGGCCGATGCCGATTAAGTAAAAAACACCAAATATCGGCCGATATATCGGTCGACCTCTAGTATTAAACAATCCATAACACCTTGTCCCTGTCTGTTTACTCCTTGCCCCCCCATCTGCTGACCTGTTGTTTATGACCCTAGCCTGGCTTGACTTCAATTCTGGTATCCCCTTTTGCTATATATATACTGGTTGGTTTGTTGTCACTGTTTTAGTTATTTGGTTTTCTCACTCTGTTTTGTATTGGTGGTGTATTCACATTTATATGCATTTATCTTAATAAAATCACTTACTTTCACCTACTTATGTTTGGTTCACTCTGTCGCAGTCACACAGTTCTGGTCACATCTGGTTTATGACATCCCTGACCAGAAGTGGCTGCACAGGGGAACCATTTTTGATTCAGTTTGTTTGCAAACATGAATGCCAACGAGGTTATTTATTTTTCTCTGCTGGCATCTGAAAGTGGTGAATGTTGCCGCTAGGCTTTGAAAGTATGGTCTAGTGACCATCTGCTTGAAACTATTCGTCTGGCTCACTCCCTGGTCGATCAGGGTTATATACTGTTTGGGGAGGTGCAACCTTTGATCAAGATCTGTACTGAGCTGGCCCTGCCCTGTATTCCAGGGGCCATGATGATTTCTCTCCTCCTTTTAGTATGAATTAGGTTGTATTCCTAGTGCGGCTTTTTGAAGATGATCCCACCTATTTTTGTGAGCACTACTCAGCCTGTTCCCCACAGGTGATTGCTGAGTGCATTGTGTCTGCTCAGTCTTTTGTTAGACAGGGAGATTTAAAACTACAGTTTGTACAACCTATACTTTTGGCATGGTCTGACCTGATGCAATCAGCCCCAGCCAAACAAACCACCTCTGCCATCAGACACAAGCCTACCCAAATATATGTTTCCCTATCACCCATGTCAACCTCAGTCGCAGCCCAGTATACTCTGCTCCCAACCAAATACTCATATCCAGTTTCTGCTCCCTGTACCTATCCTGCCTTCAACCCACCTGCCTCTTCTTAGCTGCCTACAAATCCACAAGAACTTCCCCCAGCTACGATTACCTCTTCTCTGCCATATCCCAATCCTCCTTTCCAGTCTTCTGCACCCCTTACCTACAGTCCTGCAGTCACCCACAGAACTTCAGTGGCTAAGCCAAAGGTAAAATGAAATTTTTTGTCCAACAAAAACGATCCTGCTATTAACCCAACCTTCCTCCACACCCACCAATCTGTCCCCGCCTGAAGTTCTGGTGCCAGTATACCAGCCTGAAGTTCTGGTGCCAGTATCCCAGCCTGAAGTTTTGGTGCCAGTATCCCAGCCTGAACTTTTGGTGCCAATATCCCAGCCTGAACTTTTGGTGCCAGTATCCCAGCCTGAAGTTTTGGTGCCAGTATCCCAGCCTGAAGTTCTGGTGCCAGTATCCCAGCCTGAAGTTCCGATGCCAGTATCCCAGCCTGAAGTCCTGGTGTCAGTATCCCAACTTTAAGTGTCGGTACCAGTGTTCCAGCCTGAAATGCCAGAGCCAATGTTCCAGCCTGATGTGCCAGAGCCAGCATTCCAGCCTGAAGTGCCAGAGCCAGCATTCCAGCCTGAAGTGCCAGAGCCAGCGTTCCAGCCTGAAGTCCCGGTGCCCGTTTCCCAGGTCGGAAGTTGCGGTGCCCATTTTCTGGTCTAAGGTTGCGGTGCATGTTTCCCGGTCTGAGGGTGCATTGCCCGTTTCCTAGCCTGCGGAGCCTGCTGCCCAGCCTGATGTGTTCCTGTCTGCTGCCCAGCCTGATGTGTTCCTGTCTGCTGCCCAGCCTTATGTGTTCCTGTCTGATGCCCAGCCTGATGTGTTCCTGTCTGCTGCCCAGCCTGATGTGTTCCTGTCTGTTGCCCAGCCTGATGAGCCTCTGTCTGCTGCCCAGCCTGATGAGCCTCTGTCTGCTGCCCAGCCTGATGAGCCTCTGTCTGCTGCCCAGCCTGATGAGCCTCTGTCTGCTGCCCAGCCTGATGAGCCTCTGTCGCTGCCCAGCCTGATGCCCAGCTTATTGCCCAGCCTGATGTGTCTGTACCTGCTGCTCAGCTCGAGTTGCACTTTGCCCAGTTTAAAGCCATGGACCTTCCTCATGCCCAACCTGATGTGACTCTGCCCGCTGCCCAGCTTGACGCCATGGACTTTCCCCAGCAATGGCTAGTTGGAGCGTCCGGAGGTCGCTCCTTCGAGGGGGGTACTGTCAGGAAAGGTTCCATCCGCTGGTAATATCTATCATTTGGTGTGCAGTACTGAGGTCCACCAGCAGGTGTCTCCTGGCAGTTTGGAACTGTCAGGAGAGCTTTCCCCTGCTGGTGTTATGTCATCTTTGGGCCGCAGTACTGGCGTCCACCAGCAGATTGATCCTGGCAGTGTGGAGCAGATATTGCCTTCCGCGGTCAGGCATCACCTGAGCTTGATAGCAGGTAATAGTATAAATACCCGGCAAGTGCACACACACCTTGCCCTGGTATTATCCTTGAGCCCTGACCTGCATCCTGTTACCTCTTATCCTGATCCCTGATTCCTGTATCCTGAACCTGTTGTACCTGATCCTGTCTGTTCCTGCATCCCCAGACCCTTGTCCTGCAGCCTGATCCCTTCTACCTTGTCCCTGTCTGTTTACTCCTTGCCCCCCATCTGCTGACCTCCCGTTTACGACCCTGGCCTGGCTTGACTACAATTTTCGTATCCCTTTTGCTATATATACTGGTTGGTTTGTTGTCACTGTTTTAGTTATTTGTTTTTCTCACTCTGTTTTGTATTGGTGGTGTATTCACATTTATTATATGCATGTATCTTAATAAAATCACTTACTTTCACCTACTTATGTTTGGTTCACTCTGTCGCAGTCACACAGTTCTGGTCACATCTGGTTTATGACAGCACACTTGAATCAGTTGACGCATTTCACACGAAAAGAACCATGCTTGTTCACAACTATTGAAATGCTCACGATACAAGCTATTTAAAGGCGTATATCAAATCAAACACCTAACACAAAACACCTGTAATGTAGGCAAGAAATGTATTAACCAGTTGCCAACCGCCGCACGACGATGTACGTCGGCAGAGTGGCACGGGCAGGCAAAAGGGCTTACCTGTACGTCCTTGCCTGCCCGCGGGTGGGGGGTCCGATCGGATCCCCCCCCGGTGCCTGCAGCGGTCGCCAAATCTCCCCCGGCGATCGGTGGTGAGGGGGAGGCCATCCATTCGTGGCTCCCCCCTCGCGGTCGCTCCCAGCCAATGGGATCATTTCCCTGCCTCTGTATTGTACACAGAGGCAGAGGAAATTATGTCATCTCTCCTCGGCTCGGTATTTTCCGTTCCGGCGCCGAGGAGAGAAGACTGGAATGTGAGTGCACAACACACACACACACAGTAGAACATGCCAGGCACACAAAACACCCCGATCCCCCCCGATCCCCCCCCTGATCCCCCCCCCAATCACCCCCCCCTGTCACAAACTGACACCAAGCAGGTTTTTTTTTTTTTTTTTTCTGATTACTGCATTGGTGTCAGTTTGTGACAGGTACAGTGTTAGGACAGTTAGGGTTAGCCCCCTTTAGGTCTAGGATACCCCCCTAACCCCCCCTAATAAAGTTTTAACCCCTTGATCACCCCCTGTCGCCAGTGTCACTAAACGATCATTTTTCTGATCGCTGTATTAGTGTCGCTGGTGACGCTAGTTAGGGAGGTAAATATTAAGGTTCGCCGTCAGCGTTTTATAGCGACAGGGACCCCCATATACTATCTAATAAATGTTTTAACCCCTTGATTGCCCCCTAGTTAACCCTTTCACCACTGATCACCGTATAACCGTTGCGGGTGACGCTGGTTAGTTAGTTTATTTTTTATAGTGTCAGGGCACCCGCCGTTTATTACCGAATAAAGGTTTAGCCCTCTGATCGCCCGGCGGTGATATGCGTCGCCCCAGGGAGCGTCAGATTTGCGCCAGTACCGCTAACACCCACGCACGCACCGTACACCTCCCTTAGTGGTATAGTATCTGAACTGATCAATATCTGATCCGATCAGATCTATACTAGCGTCCCCAGCAGTTTAGGGTTCCCAAAAACGCAGTGTTAGCGGGATCTGCCCAGATACCTGCTAGCACCTGCGTTTTGCCCCTCCACCCGGCCCATCCCACCCAAGTGCAGTATCGATCGATCACTGACACTTACAAAACACTAAACTCATAACTGCAGCGTTCGCAGAGTCAGGCCTGATCCCTGCGATCGCTAACAGTTTTTTTGGTAGCGTTTTGGTGAACTGGCAAGCACCAGCCCCAGGCAGCGTCAGATTAGCGCCAGTACCGCTAACACCCACGCACGCACCGTACGCCTCCCTTAGTGGTATAGTATCTGAACGGATCAATATCTGATCCGATCAGATCTATACTAGCGTCCCCAGCAGTTTAGGGTTCCCAAAAACGCAGTGTTAGCGGGATCAGCCCAGATACCTGCTAGCACCTGCGTTTTGCCCCTCCGCCCGGCCCAGCCCAGCCCACCCAAGTGCAGTATCGATCGATCACTGTCACTTACAAAACACTAAATGCATAACTGCAGCATTCGCAGAGTCAGGCCTGATCCCTGCGATCGCTAACAGTTTTTTTGGTAGCGTTTTGGTGAACTGGCAAGCGCCAGCGGCCTAGTACACCCCGGTCGTAGTCAAACCAGCACTGCAGTAACACTTGGTGACGTGGCGAGTCCCAGTGCAGTTCAAGCTGGTGAGGTGGCAAGCACAAGTAGTGTCCCGCTGCCACCAAAAAGACAAACACAGGCCCGTCGTGCCCATAGTGCCCTTCCTGCTGCATTCGCCAATCCTAATTGGGAACCCACCACTTCTGCAGCGCCCGTACTTCCCCCATTCACATCCCCAACCAAATGCAGTTGGCTGCATGAGAGGCATTTTTATGTCCTCCCGAGTACCCCTACCCAACAAACCCCCCCAAAAAAGATGTTGTGTCTGCAGCAAGCGCGGATATAGGCGTGACACCCGCTATTATTGTCCCTCCTGGTCTTTGCATTGGTGAATGTTTTGAACACTACCATTCACTAGTTGAGTATTAGTGTAGAGTACAGCATTCCACAGACTAGGACACACTTTCACAGGGTCTCCCAAGATGCCATCGCATTTTGAGAGACCCGAACCTGGAACCGGTTACAGTTATAAAAGTTACAGTTACAAAAAAAGTGTAAAAAAAAAAAAAAACACAAACAAAAATATAAAATAAAAAAACAATAGTTGTCGTTTTATTGTTCTCTCTCTCTCTCTATTCTCTCTATTGTTCTGCTCTTTTTTACTGTATTCTATTCTGCAATGTTTTATTGTTATTATGTTTTATCATGTTTGCTTTTCAGGTATGCAATTTTTTATACTTTACCGTTTACTGTGCTTTATTGTTAACCATTTTTTTGTCTTCAGGTACGCCATTCACGACTTTGAGTGGTTATACCAGAATGATGACTGCAGGTTTAGGTATCATCTTGGTATCATTCTTTTCAGCCAGCGGTCGGCTTTCATGTAAAAGCAATCCTAGCGGCTAATTAGCCTCTAGACTGCTTTTACAAGCAGTGGGAGAGAATGCCCCCCCCCCACCGTCTTCCGTGTTTTTCTCTGGTTCTCCTGTCTCAACAGGGAACCTGAGAATGCAGCCGGTCATTCAGCCAGCTGACCATAGAGCTGATCAGAGACCAGAGTGGCTCCAAACATCTCTATGGCCTAAGAAACCGGAAGCTTCGAGCATTTTATGACTTAGATTTCGCTGGATGTAAATAGCGCCATTGGGAAATTGGGGAAGCATTTTATCACACCGATCTTGGTGTGGTCAGATGCTTTGAGGGCAGAGGAGAAATCTAGGGTCTAATAGACCCCAATTTTTTCAAAAAAGAGTACCTGTCACTACCTATTGCTATCATAGGGGATATTTACATTCCCTGAGATAACAATAAAAATGATTAAAAAAAATAAAAAATGAAAGGAACAGTTTAAAAATAAGATAAAAAAGCAAAAAAATAATAAAGAAAAAAAAAAAGCACCCCTGTCCCCCCTGCTTTCGCGCTAAGGCGAACGCAAGTGTCGGTCTGGCGTCAAATGTAAACAGCAATTGCACCATGCATGTGAGGTATCACCGCGACGGTCAGATCAAGTGCAGTAATTTTAGCAGTAGACCTCCTCTGTAAATCTAAAGTGGTAACCTGTAAAGGCTTTTAAAGGCTTTTAAAAATGTATTTATTTTGTTGCCACTGCACGTTTGTGCGCAATTGTAAAGCATGTCATGTTTGGTATCCATGTACTCGGCCTAAGATCATCTTTTTTATTTCATCAAACAATTGGGGCAATATAGTGTGTTTTAGTGCATTAAAATGTAAAAAAGTGTTTTTTTTCCCCAAAAAATGCGTTTGAAAAATCGCTGCGCAAATACTGTGTGAAAAAAAAAATGAAACACCCACCATTTTAATCTGTAGGGCATTTGCTTTAAAAAAATATATATTGTTTTGGGGTTCAAAGTAATTTTCTTGCAAAAAAAAATAATTTTTTCATGTAATCAAAAAGTGTCAGAAAGGGCTTTGGTCTTCAAGTGGTTAGAAGAGTGGGTGATGTGTGACATAAGCTTCTAAATGTTGTGCATAAAATGCCAGGACAGTTCAAAACCCCCCCAAATGACCCCATTTTGGAAAGTAGACACCCCAAGCTATTTGCTGAGAGGCATGTCGAGTCCATGGAATATTTTATATTGTGACACAAGTTGCGGGAAAGAGACAAATTTTTTATTTTTTTTTGCACAAAGTTGTCACTAAATGATATATTGCTCAAACATGCCATGGGAATATGTGAAATTACACCCCAAAATACATTCTGTTGCTTCTCCTGAGTATGGGGATACCACATGTGTGGGACTTTTTGGGAGCCTAGCCGCGCATGGGACCCCGAAAACCAAGCACTGCCTTCAGGCTTTCTAAGGGCGTAAATTTTTGATTTCACTCTTCACTGCCTATCACAGTTTCGGAGGCCATGGAATGCCCAGGTGGCACAAAACCCCCCCAAATGACCCCATCTTGGAAAGTAGACACCCCAAGCTATTTGCTGAGCGGTATAGTGAGTATTTTGCAGACCTCACTTTTTGTCACAAAGTTTTGAAAATTAAAAAAAGAAAAAAAACATTTTTTTTCTTGTCTTTCTTCATTTTCAAAAACAAATAAGAGCTGCAAAATACTCACCATGCATCTCAGCAAATAGGTTGGGGTGTCTACTTTCCAAAATGGGGTCATTTGGGGGGGGGTTTGTGCCACCTGGGCATTCCATGGCCTCCGAAACTGTGATAGGCAGTGAAGAGTGAAATCAAAAATGTACACCCTTAGAAATCCTGAAGGCGGTGATTGGTTTTCGGGGCCCCGTACGCGGCTAGGCTCCCAAAAAGTCCCACACATGTGGTATCCCCATACTCAGGAGAAGCAGCTAAATGTATTTTGGGGTGCAATTCCACATATGCCCATGGCCTGTGTGAGCAATATATCATTTAGTGACAACTTTGTGCAAAAAAAAAAAAAAATTGTCACTTTCCCGCAACTTGTGTCAAAATATAAAATATTCCATGGACTCAACATGCCTCTCAGCAAATAGCTTGGGGTGTCTACTTTCCAAAATGGGGTCATTTGGGGGGGTTTTGTGCCATCTAGGCATTTTATGGCCTTCAAAACTGTGATAGGTAGTGAGGAGTAAAATCAAAAATGTACGCCCTTAGAAATCCTGAAGGCAGTGATTGGTTTTCGGGGCCCCGTACGCGGCTAGGCTCCCAAAAAGTCCCACACATGTGGTATCCCCATACTCAGGAGAAGCAGCTAAATGTATTTTGGGGTGCAATTCCACATATGCCCATGGCCTGTGTGAGCAATATATCATTTAGTGACAACTTTTTGTAATTTTTTTTTTTTGTCATTATTCAATCACTTGGGACAAAAAAAATGAATATTCAATGGGCTCAACATGCCTCTCAGCAATTTCCTTGGGGTGTCTACTTTCCAAAATGGGGTCATTTGTGGGGGTTTTGTACTGCCCTGCCATTTTAGCACCTCAAGAAATGACATAGGCAGTCATAAATTAAAGGCTGTGTAAATTCCAGAAAATGTACCCTAGTTTGTAGGCGCTATAACTTTTGCGCAAACCAATAAATATACACTTATTGACATTTTTTTTACCAAAGACATGTGGCCGAATACATTTTGGCCTAAATGTATGACTAAAATTGAGTTTATTGGATTTTTTTTAGAACAAAAAGTAGAAAATATCATTTTTTTTCGAAATTTTCGGTCTTTTTCCGTGTATAGCGCAAAAAATAAAAACGGCAGAGGTGATCAAATACCATCAAATGAAAGCTATTTTTGTGGGAAGAAAAGGACGCAAATTTCGTTTGGGTACAGCATTGCATGACCGCGAAATTAACAGTTAAAGCGACGCAGTGCCAAATTGTAAAAAGTGCTCTGGTCAGGAAGGGGGTAAATCCTTCCGGGGCTGAAGTGGTTAAAAACAAAAATAGAAAAAATGAGCAAAAAAGTGTGTGTGTGTGTGTGTGTATATATATATATATATATATATATATATATATATATATATATATATATATATATATATATATCACATACATCACTGTGAAACAGATTAAGTCTAATTGTGTGATTTAATGCTTATTACTAAAGGCTTCTTAAAAACTGTTCAAGGATAAGAGGAAATAATGAGATACCAAAACATATACATTATGGAAAGAATGCGCATACACATGAATATTAACCATGTCCACATATATATAAATCATGTGGAGGCAAAGTTTTGTGTATATAAATGCATATACATCGCAAATATTCCACACAGGACCACCCTAGAAAGCATTCAATGTTTATTGAATTTACCTCTCTATTTTGATCACTTATGGAATCAATGGGAGTGTTCTCAATACTCAACTAGAGGAAGGAAAACAAAACCACCCAAAATCATTTGCTTTTTAAAGGAGAGAAAAAAAAAAGCAAGGAATAGCAAAGCAAGGGCAGAAACCAACCCCTGCACCCCCTCTTTTGCCTCAATAGTGGACAGGAACTAATCATAGTAATGAGTGATATCCCACTCAGAGTTCACCCCAAACAGAATGCGTGTCTTAAAATAAAAAATCCAAAAAACTTCTCTTTTGCAGAGAAGTCTAAAGACGTTGCCACCCCGCTTGGGTCCCCCTCTATGATTTGCACACTAACAGCTGAAGTATTGCCTTCATGAAATTGATTAAAATGTTTGGCTACATTGGTGGATAATTTCTTCTCTATATGCTATATATATGTTCCTGGAACCTATCTCTGAGGTGTCTTGTGGTGCGACCAATGTAATGTACATTACAGATGGTACATGTAATGATATATATTATATAACGTTTGTTGCAGTTGTAGAAAGATGTTAATTTATGTTGTTTACCATTGGAGTATGAATATACAACATTCCCCTTAATAATATGTGCACAGCAGGAACACACAGTCGCACCACAACTATAATTGCCCTTGCAATGCAACCAAGTGTGTGACTTGATTTTATTTCAAAGGCACTTGGTGAGAGATATTTTCCCAAAGTGGGAGCACGTCTGGAAACAAAATTGATACCATCTTTCAGTAAATTGGCACAAATCCGATCCTCAAATAGGATTGGTAAATATCTGTGAACAATTGTCTTAATGTCACTAAATTCCTGACTGAACGAAGTACTGATGGTGGGTCTCCCTCTGTTGAAACACACTGCTGTTTTCTTGTTTTTACCAATATGGTTGTGTTTTAGGAGGTCATTCCTCTTTTTGGCATTAGCAATAGAAACTGCTCTATCAAGAATGTATCTAGGTTACCCCCTCTCCAAGAAACTGGTGTATAGAGCGTGTGCTTCTGTTTCATATGTCGCATGATCATTAACCACCTTAATGCAAGGCACTTACACCCCCTTCCTGCCCAGACCAATTTTCAGCTTTCAGCACTCTCACACTTTAAATGACAATTACTCAGTCATGCAACACTATACCCATATGAAATTTGCGTCCTTTTTTTCTCTTTCAATATGTTTATTGAGAATTTTACAATAACAGAACAAATGATAGTAGTACAATCGTTATCTCGTAACTGAGGCCAACATGACCCTATCAGAAAGGACAAAGGCATATACAGTGCATCCTTAATCAGAAACTTTATATAAAAAGGTAGAGAATGAACTTTTTAATACCTTTTAAGTATAAGTGTTTCCGGAGTTACACCATGTAAATATTGAGCTCAACCTCACCAAAGTAGTGTAAGTAGGTCAAGGACTCAGCCAAGGGTCTATGGGACTTGCTGCTGTAGGGATCGACGGGGACCTTCACATAATATATCGGTACTAGGTGTCCGGCGGGCTACCCCCTTGGGATCACTCTGGGCCAGTTGGACATCTCAGTATCCCCCTCCCATACCAATATAGAAATGTAACAAGACCCCAAGCTCAGTCCACTCATGAGGTAGCCCTTCCCCATAATGAGGCCACCCAGTTCTCCGGGAGCACCTTCAATCACTGGCATAGTGTACTGTATGTTTGTATTGTGCATGCAAAAAGCGTAACTGCCTTAGAAGTCCCTTCCCGCAATGAACCAGCCTGGTAGTATGTAAAAAGGAGAGAAGAAAAGAAAAAAGCAAAGAAGGGTGGAAGGGGAAGTATACACCTCTAATGGAAGGGGAAGGGGAAGTATACACCTCTATACTCCACCTCTAGTGGAGTAGCTGTTCAGGGTAAGATATGACCTGGATAAAGTGGGACCTTGGTGTACACTGCCCAAGGTTCCCAAATAGCCACAAACTTTTGGGTCCTATCCAAGAGAGTTTCTGTCATATGTTCCTGGGTCATTATCCAAGAGATTTTGCGTTTTTTCGCCTGGATAGAGACCCTGGGTTTCTTCCAGGCCCTTGCAACCTTAGGGTCCTGGGAGATTGCTGTCCTGGTGACTCTCCTCACTAGAGCAAATAAGTGATTCCAGAAGATGCGGATGCGTGGACACTTCCACCATATATGATGAATAGTGCCCAAGTGATCGCAACCCCTAAAACAAGGGGGTGAAGCATCCGGATATATCTTTACTAGTCTTGTGGTGACATAGTACCACCTAGTGATCAGTTTAACATTTGCTTCAATTAAGCCTGTGTTCAGTATACCTTTATAGGAGCGTCTAAATGAGCAAAACCATTCCTCTGGATCCAGGTGAAGGTGCAGGTCAGACTCCCAAGCTTGAGCATAGGCGGGCAAGTTCTTGTTCTGAGCAAGTGAGGCACATATGAGTGATATACCACCCCTCTGATCCTTGAGGTTAGAGCATCACTGTTCATAAATGGTAGGGTTGGGGGGGGGGGGGGGGCGATTTATCTGTCCATAGGGTGTGGAGGAAGTGCCTGATCTGGGAGAAGCGAAATCTCTCCGTATCTGGCATCTCAAGCTTGCTGAGGCAAGTCCCCAGGGTAATGTGGCCCGATGAGGTGAAGAAGTGGCCTATTCTGAATAACCCCTTGTTTTTTTTTTTTTTTTTTTCAAAGCTTTTTATTTGCCAAAATAATCATACATCTTATTCGCATTTGGTAATATGCAAGGAAATACATGTTACATTCCAGATTGCATTCAGAAACAAATCCTGCATACAAATAAAAATTATATATTACATTGCGTTTGTCATGGCTCGTTAAATCATTGGCTGTTTTCTTGAAACTCAGGACCATCTTATCTTAGTCCAAACAGTTGTATAGAACTAATGTAACTAGTGGGAATTATCCCACGTAAAAATAAAGTAAAATAAAATAACCAAGAAAAAAACAAAAAACCAGAGAGAAAGCAAAAACTTTTTTATATTATTTCCTCTTTCCCTCTTTTGTGCTGTGTGCTGCTGTGATTCCACTCCCCATTAGATCTATTAATTACTATCCAGTGATTACCAATATCCTACAAAGTTATTGGATGGATTGTAGCGTGTTTTCAGAGTTAATCCATCTCCCCCATACTTTATTAAATTTTTTTCTTGATCCTCTAGACTCATATGTCATTTTATACATGGTAATGTTGGCGTTAACCAAACCTTTCCAGGCGTTTAAAGTAAGATGATCTCTCCTGATCCAATGAAGTACAATCAGTTTCCTTGCATAGTAAAACAATAGTCTTAGTAGTGTTCTCGTATTATTACTCATAACTTCATCTTCTATGATCCCTAAAAGACCCAGCAGAGGGCTGCATATGTTCGGTATATCTAAAGTATCAGCAATAAATTGAGTCACCTGAGACCATAGTGGCCTAACTCTGTCACATTCCCATACCATATGTATAAAAGATCCCTCTTCTTTTAAGCATTTATGACATATGGGGTTTTCTTTCTTGCCCATTTTATAGAGTCTCAAAGGAGTATAGTACATCTGATGTAAGTACCTTAACTGTATTAATTTGTCTCTAGCAGAGATAACCGTGGGCAAGTATGACGCTAGAACATTTTCCCATTGACCTTCTGTAATTTCTGGTATGATCTCTACCCATTTTTCTTTAAGTTTACTTTCTCTAGGATTCTTTTTTTCCTGAAGTGTATGGTAGTATGTAGAAATTCGTTTAGTATGATCTGGAGTAGCCAGTAATCTTTCTATCATAGAGTTTTCCAATGTAACCGGTCCAGCCCCAAATTGAACGTACGCAGCGTGTCTTAGTCTAGTAAATTGGTATTCCCAGGTCCCTGGGATATTTAGTTCTTTTCGCAATAGCGAGAAGGTTTTTAGTTCCCCATTGATATATAGTTGGTGTAAGTATGTGAGCCCAAATTTAGACCATCTAAATCCGTCTTCTAAATTGAAGAATTCTTTCAGGTTGGGGTTGAACCACAGTGGCGCATTGGGGGATAAATGTAGGGGGTTATCTGTTATATGTTTCATGCAAATATCTAATACCTTTTTTGCAGATTTTAGTATCTCCTTGCCCCCTACGGTGGGGACTTCTCCCCTGTAAAAGAAATTCAGTAATGTTTCATATGATGTGGCCGTTGCTGCTTCAATTACAACCGCAGCGTTGTTTAGTTGTGGGAACATTCTCCAATGGATGAATACTAATTGGGATGCTAAGTAATATAGTCTCAGGTCAGGTATCGCCAGGCCACCTCTGTGAACAGGTAACTGCAACACCTCAAGAGAGACTCTTGCTGATTTATTGCCCCATAAGAAGGATGTTAATAGGGAGTTTATGTGTTTGAAAATTCTTTTTGGGATATAAATTGGGGCGTTAGAGAGGATGTACAAGAATTTCGGAAGGAAGATCATCTTAAATAGGCTAGCCCTGCCATAGAGTGTAAGTGGAAGGTCCTTCCATTTTTGTATTCTGTCCCTAAATGCTCGGATGGTAGGCCATAGATTGTCCTCGATGAACGAATCTATAGGTAATTTGATCACTATTCCCAGGTATTTAAATTTCTCCACAATAGTCAGGGGACACTGGGCTGGGAGTATTAGGTCTGGTTGTGGGTCTATCGGGAAGAGGACTGATTTGGTCCAGTTGATCCTGAAGCCAGAGAAGTTCCCGAACTCCCTGATCAACGAGACCGCCGTGGCCAATGACTGCTCCGGGTCTCCCAGATACAGGAGCATGTCGTCAGCATATAATGACACACGTTCCTCCAGTTCTCCTACCTTGAGGCCCTGTATCTTGACATTAGAGCTAAGTGTAGCCGCCAATGGCTCTATGGCCAGGGCAAATAGAAGAGGAGACAGGGGGCAACCCTGTCTCGTTCCCCTATAAATCTTGAAAGGTGCGGAAACAGAGCCATTTACTCTAATGCTCGCCTTGGGGTCATTATATAAAAGTTTAATCCATGAGATAAATTTTGATCCGAACCCTAGCTTGCCTAAAAGCGAGAACAGGTAGTTCCACTCTACAGAGTCGAACGTTTTTTTGGTGTCTAAAGACGCCACAACTCTCTTTCCTTTATTATCATGAGGTGTTTGGAGGTTAACATATAGTCTACGTAGATTCATTTGGGTGGAACGTCCTGGTATAAATCCAGTTTGATCTGAATTAATTAGTCTGAGAATCACCGACTGTAATCTACCCGCCAAGATCTTGGCCAGTATCTTGACGTCGGTATTTATCAAAGAAATTGGCCTGTATGACTCACACTCCTGTAGATCTTTTCCTGGCTTAGGTAACACCACAATTAATGCTTCCCTCATAGACTCTGGTAATATGCCTTCTTTCTCTGCAGTTATAAAGACTTTTTGTAATATTGGCACTATCTGTTCTTTATGCAACTGATACCACTCAGCTGGAAACCCATCTAAGCCAGGAGATTTACCCGGCCTGAAGGATGAGATTGCAGCACCAATTTCCTCCGTGGATATCTGCTGATCTAGGAGTTCCCTATCTTCCTGTGTTAGAGAGGGTAGTGTTAAATTGGCAATGTACCTTTCCAGCTCTTGGTCAGTGTGTTGGGTTTGCGTCTGGTAAAGATTCTCGTAGAAATCTAGAAAAGTGTTTAGAATCCCTTGGGCCTCCTCAACTACCTCACCGTTTAGTTTCTTTATCTTACCTATCGAGACCGGTGTATAAAGTGGACTTGCCAAAAAAGACAATAGGCGTCCACTCTTATCGCCGAATTCAAAAAAAGATCTTGCCTGCCGTATTCGTGTTTTTTCAGTGTATTCGGTTAATAGTAAGCAATATTGTCGTGTTTTTTCTTGCCAAAGTCGATATCTACCCGGAGATGAGTCAAGGATATATTCTTTTTCAGCCTCCATGGCGCCACTCTCAGCATCTTTCATATCTGAGTTAAGTGCCCTGGCGAAACCTCTTGTTTCCGATGTAAATACCCCTCTCATAGTAGCCTTAAAGGCATCCCATTGGATAGCTAGTGTGGTTTCCTTCCCATTCTCCCTCCAATAGTGCCCTATATTCTCTTTGCATTTTATGGTGATATAATCCTCTTGGAGCCATATTGTATTCATCCGCCATTGTCTCCTTCCCCGTGGAGCTCTCAGATCTAGAGTGACCTCCAGCGGAGAATGATCTGATATAGCTCTAGGGAGATATCTGACGGCAGTTATGTAAGGAAGGCCATCTATAGATGACAGTGCCAAATCTATTCTGGAGAGTGTCTTATGGGTCTCAGAGTGACACGAGAACTCCCTAACTCCAGGGTTCCGCTCCCTCCACACGTCAGTGAGTGCGTAACTCTCCAACCAGGAAGATAAATCATGCCTGGACCCAGAGACATTCCCATGCCTGTCCATAGCCCCATCCGACACTGCATTGAAATCTCCCAAGAGTAATAATGGGCCTTGAGCGATTAGTATAGCTTCTTTAATTATTTTGTCTAGTATCGGCAAGGAGAATGGTGGCGGAACGTACACACATACCAATGTCAGAGATACATTATACATTCGGCATACCAGGATGGCATATCTACCGTTCGGGTCTAGTTTGACTTGCAAGATTTGCGCAGCCGCATTTTTGGTAACTAAAATAGCTACACCCCTAGAATATGTTGAGTATTCAGCATGCAAAACTCTCATCACATTCGGTTTTTTTAGTGCCATAACCTTAGATCCCTGTAGGTGTGTCTCCTGCAACATTATGATATGAGGTTTGTATCGTTTTATGAAATCAAAGATGAGAGATCTCTTAATCTTGGAATTCATACCACGCACGTTCCAAGATAGCAACTTTATCTTACCCTCCATGCGTATGTATAAATGAACAATTGCAGGGCAACAACGAGTAATTGTTAGCCAGTCTCATTCCCATTGAGTAGATCCCCTGTGAGGAGAGAATAAAACACATCAGCAGCACACAGCACGAACTAAGATTAACCAGTAACATAGGCCCCTTCCCCCCTCCCTGCACACACACCCAACCTGTTGTGTGCCTGTCTCCCATAACAAAAAGGCAGAAGAATTAAAGTGACCGCAGAGGGTCACGGTTTTCTAAGAAAAACAAAGTCACCTTATCTTCAACCAACAGAAATAGAAAAACAACATCCAAAAAAAATAAGGGGAAAAAAGAAAAAACGGGGAAAAAGGAGAAAAACCTGATACAGTTCGACCAGGGGGGTATCTTCGTAGTTGATGTCAGTGGAAGGTGATATAATTGAGTAGAGGGAGAAAAAGAAAAAAAAAAAACCTGTAACAATATAAAGTGTAGTTGCTCAAAGTAGGAGCCAAAACCACTGTGTCCTCCACTTTGCTCTTCCTCTCCCTCCAATGTTCTTGTTTCTTTTCACTCTGACATCAAGAACAGCTTATTTAAATGATGTTATAAATTGTATGCTGCATCTGCCGGGACTTTATGTCATTTTATTGTTGTAGTGTCAAAGATTATCTTGGTCATGGGTATTTCTTCACCCTAGTATAGGTAGTCCTAGAGTAGTCATCATGTGTATTTCACATCTTCTTCTTACTCAGTTACCGTTATTTATTTATTTGGGCTGCGGCGTCCTCTGGAGTCCAGCCATCTTGAGGCCTCCGTGGGGTTAGTGAAGAACGAGGCCTTTCCCCCATCTACTACTCTCAGTTTCGCAGGGTATAACATGCTGTAGGGAAGTTGTAGGTCTCGGAGTCTCTTCTTTACATGAATGAAGCTAGCTCTTTGTTTTTGCGTGGCCGCAGAAAAATCAGGATAAATGGATATGCGGTTTCCATTGTATTGCAGTTCACCTCCATTGCGTGCGGCTCTGAGTATGCTTTCTCTGTCTCTGAAGTGTAATATGCGTGCAATCATAGGGCGCGGATGTGCTCCTGGGGGAGGAGGTTTGGATGGTATCCTGTGTGCCCTTTCTATAGCAAACAATCTGGAAAATGTAGTGTCAGCCATATTGTCTTTAAGCCAAAGTTCCAGAAAATCTTCTGGCTGTGTTCCCTCCGCTTTTTCAGGAAATCCTACAAAACGGACATTGTTCCTTCTCTGTCTGTCTTCCATGTCTCCCAACTTATCAGTGTGCGCGGTTATTTCTTTATGTAGATACTGTACTTTCCCCTCCATAGGCCTCACCACATCTTCCATGTCGCTGATTCTTTGCTCTGCTTCAGAGGTCCTCTCTCTAATGGTCTGCACATCCTGCTTTAGGAAGGACATTTCTGCTCTCATCCCATCAATATGCTCAGTTAAGGTAGTTTGGCATGTGTAGATGGCCTCCATGATTTGCTTTAAAGAGGGTTCTTCCGCATTAGTTATTGGTTCTGTGACTATATCATCACAGGGGAGTCTATCTAGGGAGAAACCCCGTTTTCTGCCTGGGGATCTGCGTGGGAGCGGGCTTACCTTCCCAGGCTGTGATTGTGTCTTTTCAGCTCCGTTCCGTTTTGTGCTGCTGGGGCCTTGTTCCATCGCCTCGTGTGCGGCGCCATCTTGGCTTCCCCAGGCATAGCGTGATAGACGTTCCGCAGCCGGTTCCATGGATGCTGGCCCGTATTTAACCATACCCAAATGTTCCGTAGGGTCCGGTGAGCAAGAGGGTGCCGGTATCGTTCAGGATCCGTGTCTCTGACACTCAGGATTAAGGCAGAATGTTGTGTCCCGGCCGGAGCTCCTGTGAAGAGCTGTTCACATGTCCGCCGCTAGCTCCGCCCCCGAATAACCCCTTGTTTAACCACCATCTAAAGGCCTGAATATTCATCCCTGGCTGCAAGCTGGAATTATGGAATAGGTGAGAAAGAGGTTTTAGTGCTGAAATTAATGAAGCCTGTTTCTGCAGTGTGTCCTACAGTGACACTGAGTGGGAAAGTGTAGGGGCTAAGATGGGTGGTCTTAATTGTGGGGGGCACCATAGGAGGTAATCTATTGTGTGGTGAGGAACTGCTTGTCTTTCCATAGCAATCCAGTCAGGCTTGGATCCCCTGGAATAGACTACAGATAGCTGAGTTAGTTGAGCCGCTTGATAATACCACCAAACGTTTGGTAGGCCTAGACCCCCCTAATTTTTGCTTCTGAAGAGGATATCTCTAGAGAGGCGGTGACCTTTCTTTCCCCAAAGTCCACGATCTTAGATTGCAATTTGGCAATTTCCTTTTTGGGAATAGGAATTGGGAGGGATCTGAACAGGTAGAGAATCCGGGGCATCAGGGTCATTTTCACCGCATTTATCCTACCCAGCCAGGACAGATCACATCTCGCCCAAGTTTTCCTCCAATTTCCGGAACATCGGAGGATAGTTGGATATGTTAAGTCTACTGATATTGTCTGGGAGAGTGATTCCTAAGTACGGTATTGATGATGAAGCCCAGGTAAAGGGAAGATTGTGTTTTAGTTGGTTCAGTAGAGGTGGCGGGAGCGAAACGTTTAATGCTAGTGATTGGGATTGATCGATAAGCCTGAAAAAATGCTAAACTTTTGGAATGTTTTGAGAAGAACAGGGTTGGAAATTAAAATGGAGATGTATGAACAGCAGCATATCGTCCGCAAATAATGCGCATTTGTGTTCCTGGGAACCACAAGAGACCTCCTTGATATCTGAGTTTGATCTAATAGCTAAGGCTAAAGTCTCAATGGTGATAGCAAATATCAGCGGCGAAAGAGGACAACCCTGCCTAGTGGCTTTGCAAATATTGAAACTTTCTGAGTAATGGCCCCTAAGTCGGACTTGGGGGTGGAGTAAAGTGAGTGAATGGTACCCATGAAGTGTGGGCCAAAACCCCATCTCTCCAGGATCTTAAATAGATAAGGCCAAGCTACAGAATCAAAGGCCTTTTCCGGGTCTATTGAAAGTAGCATGCCAATTTGCGGAGGCCCTCCATCCCATTGGGAATTTAATAGAGAGATTATATCTATGGCCCTTCTCACCTGATCAGGACCTTGCCTCCCCGAGGTGAAGCCCACCTGGTCCTTGTGTATATACCTCGCTATGAAGCTAGACATTCTGCTGGCCAGAATTTTTGTCATGATTTTGACATCATTGTTTATAAGGGAGATCGGGCGGTAGTTCCCTACCTCGCTGGTGTCCTTCCCCAGTTTAGGTATCACCGATATAAAGGCTGTGTTGAAATCTCTGTCCAGGGGGGCTCCATCCCATAAAGAGTTAAAAAATCTTGTCATATAGGGGGCTAACAGGGGGGGCAAACTTTTTATAGTAACCGCTTGAGAAGCCGTCTGGGCCTGGAGCTGAGCCCTGTTTAAGCGATTTGATTACTTCTATTACCTCTTCTGTAGAAAAGGGCTCGTCCAGGACTTATCTATGGTTTTCAGTAAGCTTAGGGATAGAGAGGTCTCTGAGGAAGTCATCTTTTTTGGAGGGCGAGGGGGGTTCTATCTGTATATAGTTTCTGGTAGAAGTTATGGAAGGTCTTCATGATGTGGACAGGGTTTTGTGTTAGATCCCCCGCTACTGTTCGAATTTTGGGGATAAATATGGTCCATGTTTTAGGGCTCAATTTTGTCGTTAGTTTGGCTGCTATTTTGTTCGATTGATAGTAGAACCTGGCACCTGACCAACGGAGATGTTTTTCGGCAGAAGTGGTCAGGGTTAGGTTAAGTTGGACCCGGGCCGTTTCTAGTTTGGAAAGGGTTGCCTTCGTAGGGTCACGTTTGTGTGACTTGCTTGCGGCAAGGAATTCATCCGTGAGTTTTTGGACATCTGCCTTTCTCTCCCTATTCAGTTTAGAGGCTAACTGGATCAGTCTCCCCCTCAACACCGACTTATGCGCCACCCAAAGCATCCAGGGAGAGACCGAACCAGTGTCGTTGTCCTGTAAGTACTCCCTGATGGACCCCTCCAGGACAGTGCAGTGTACAGGGTTGCTTAATAGAGATTCCCTCAGTCTCCATTTGTATGTCTGCTCTACTCCCTGTGGGCACATCATTGTCAAGGACATGATGGAGTGATCCGAAAGTGATGTGTCCCTAATTTGGACCTTCGTAGCTAGTGGAACTGCGATAACTGGTAAGAAGATGTGATCTATCCTGGCATGGGTGCGGTGTGGGGCTGAATGGTGGGTGTAGTCTTTTGCCCGTGGATTGAGTTCTCTCCAGATATCCACCATCCCTAGAGCGTTTAATTGTTGAGCTATTTTGAGACTCTGTCTGGGGGGATGTCTGGCCATGGGTCTCAGCCCACTGGATTTGTCTAGAACCGGATCGAAGGAGAGGTCCGAGCACTGTCCCTTTGATTGCGTCCTTTTTTTCACACAAATAGAGCTTTCTTTTGGTTGTATTTCATCACTAGTGGGTTTTTTATTTTTTGTGCTATAAATAAAAAAAAACATAAATTTTGTGAAAAAAATGTCTTTTTCTTTGTTTCTGTCATAAAATTTAGCAAATTAGTAATTTTTCTTCATAAATTTTGTCCAAAATTTATATTGCTACATAGCTTTGGTAAAAATAACCCAAATTAGTGTATATTATTTGGTCTTTGTGAAAGTTATAGAGTCTACAAACTATGGTGCCAATCACTGAAAATTGATCACATCTGATCAGGCCTTCAGTACATCAGGTGTATTTCATTTCTTGAGACACTACAGAACGTGTTCCTTAGGAAACCATGTTAAATGGGCTGTAGTGCAAATCTGCAAAATGCAAAAAGCACTAAAACTGCATAGGTGTGAATCCAGCCTTACAAGTCAGAAAAGTACAAATACCCCCCAAATGACCCCTTTTTAGAAAGTAGACATTCCAAGGTATTAAGTAAGTAGCATGGTGTTTTCAGTTTTTTTAAGTTGTCATTTTTTCCCACAATTCTTTGCAAAATGAAGATTTTTTATTTATTTATTTTATTTATTTATTTACAAAATTGTCATATTATCAGTTTATTTCTCACACACAGCATATGCATACAACAAATTACACCCCAAAATACATTCTGTTACTCTTCCTGAGTATGGCGATACCACATGTGTGAGACTTTTACACAGCCTGGCCACATAAAAAGGCCCAACATTGAAGTAGCATCTTCATGCGTACTACGAGCATAAATGACACATCTCATTTCTCAACCACCTATTACACTTTTGAAGGCCCTGGAGCACCAGGACAAAGGAATTGCCCACAAAATGACCCCATTTTGGAAAGCTAACACCCCAACGTATAATCTATGAGGCATAATGAGTCTTTTGAACAGTTCATTTTTTTTCCAGAAGTTTTTGGAAAATGTGGGGAAAAAAATGAAAACGCATTTTTTTTACACAAAGTTGTCAATTTATAAGATATTTCTAACACATAGCATGTATATAGCAAAAATTACACCCCAAAATACATTCTGCTACTCTTCCCGAGTATGGAGATACCACATGTATGAGATTTTTACACAGCCTGGCCACATACAGAGGCTCAACATTGAAGCAGCACCTTCAGGCGTTCTAGGGGCATAAATTACACATACAGGCAGTCCCCGAGTTACAAACGGGAGAGGGACTGCCGGTTTGTTCTTAAGTCGGATATGTTCGTAAGTCGGAAGCGCATGCACAGAACAGCAGAGACGTTGTTTTCCGATGTTTTCCGATGTTCTGTCAAGTAGCCGCGCATGTGCTGACGTCGTTTTCCGAGGTGCCCAAGGTGCCAGAGTGGCCACGCATGAGCAGAATGTCATGCCGCCTCCCGTTCATAAGTAGGAGTCGTTTGTAAGTCGGAGGTTCATAACTCTGGGACTGCCTGTATCATTTCATTCCTTCCTATCACACTTTTGAAGGTCCTTGAGCACCAGGACAGTGGAATTACCCACAAAATGACCCCATTTTGGAAAGCAAACACCCCAACGTATATTCTATGAGAAATGGGCTGCAGACAGGTACGAGTACTCTGATGGCCTGGTGACAGGTACTCGGGTACTCTGATGGCCTGGTGACAGGTACTCAGGTACTCTGATGGGCTACAGATAGGTACTCAGGTACTCTGATGGGCTGGTGACTGGTATTCGGTACTCTGAAGGGCAGTGACAGATACTCAGGTACTCGGTACTCATATGAACTGTTACAGGTACTCGGGTACTCAGATGAACTGTGACAGGTACTAAGGTACTCAGATGGACTGTGACAGGTACTAAGGTACTCAGATGGACTGTGACAGGTACTAAGGTACTCAGATGGACTGTGACAGGTACTCAGGTACTCTGGTACTCATATAGACTGTGACAGGTACTCATATGGACTGTGGCAGGTACTCGGGTACTCAGATGAACTGTGACAAGTACTTGGGTACTCAGATGAATTGTGACAGGTGCTCGGGTACTCAGATGGACTGTGACAGGTACTCGGGTACTCAGATTAACTGTGACAGGTACTCAGATGAACTGTGACAGGTACTCAGGTACTCAGATGAACTGTGACATGTACTCAGGTACTCTAGTACTCATATGGACTGTGACAGGTACTCAGGTACTCATATGGACTGTGACAGGTACTCGGGTACTCAGATGAACTGTGACAGGTACTCAGGTACTTGGGTACTCAGATGAACTATGACAGGTGGTGATGGGTGGTGACAGGTCTTCTTTATTAGGGGGGGCAATCAGTGTGGTTGGTGTACACTGTAATGCCCCGTACACACGGTCGGACTTTGTTCGGACATTCCGACAACAAAATCCTAGGATTTTTTCCGACGGATGTTGGCTCAAACTTGTCTTGCATACACACAGTCACACAAAGTTGTCGGGAAATCCGATCATTCTGAACGCGGTGACATAAAACATGTACGTCGGGACTATAAACGGGGCAGTGGCCAATAGCTTTCATCTCTTTATTTATTCTGAGCATGCGTGGCACTTTGTCTGTCAGATTTGTGTACACATGATCGGAATTTCCGACAACGGATTTTGTTGTCGAAAAATTTTATATCCTGCTCTCAAACTTTGTGTGTCGGAAAATCCGATGGAAAATGTGTGATGGAGCCTACACACGGTCGGAATTTCCGACAACAAGGTCCTATCACACATTTTCCGTTGGAAAATCCGACCATGTGTACGGGGCATAAGCGGTAATCTTCTTCTCACACACGATCGGTGTGTGAGGAGGAGAATCTGGTAACATCTTGTTACCGCTCTATGTTTACATTTAGTGACTGGCTGTGAAAGGATCACAGCCGATCACAAGGTAAACAGCCGCCAGCCAATGGCTGTTTACCAGCATCGGCGACAAGCAGTGTTCCCGGGAACACGCTGTCACCGACATGCATGCGCAGCTCCCTTGCGATCGCGCACATGCGCCCTGCAAAGTGGGGGGTACCATCTGTCATTGGCCATGACTTCATCACGACCAATAACGTGGTAAACAGCCATGCCCAATGGCTGTTCACCCCCCTCGGTGGCGAGCGGTATCTCCGTGACACGCAGCCACGGTATGTACAGGTATGCGCGCACACGATCACGCGCATGCCCTTTTTAAGTGGACGGACATCTTATAACGCCCACCAAGAACAAGAGCCACGCCGCTTGGCCATCATATGAAGGCCGGCGGGCGGCAAGCGGTTAAGGATTCTGCGAATCCTGACAAACTGGCCTGGACGGATACCTCTGATGGTGTGTCGAGGATGGCCAGATCTGGCAATTAGGGATGAGCCGAACACCCCCTGGTTCGGTTCGCACCAGAACCTGCGAACAGACTAAAAATTCGCACAAACGTTAGAACCCCATTGACGTCTATTGGACTTGAACGTTCAAAATCAAAAGTGCTCATTTTAAAAGGCTAATTTGCATGGTATTGTCCTAAAAAGGGTTTGGGGACCGGGTCCTGCCCCAGGGGACATGTATCAATGCAAAAAAAACTTTTAAAAACGTTCGTTTTTTCGGGAGCAGTGATTTTAATGATGCTTAAAGTTAAAAAAAAAAAAAGTGAAATATTCCTTTAAATATCGTACCTGGGGGGTGTCTATAGTATGCCTGTAAAGTGGCGCGAGTTTCCCGTGCTTAGAACAGTCCCTGCACAAAATTACATTTTTAAAGGAAAAAAAGTCATTTAAAACTGCTTGCGGCTTTAATGTAATCTCGGGTCCAGGCAATATGGATGAAAATCAGTGAGACGAACAGCATGGGTACCCCCCAGTCTATTACCAGGCCCTTTGGGTCTTGTATGGATATTAAGGGGAACCGCGCACCCAAATAAAAAAGGAAAGGCGTGGGGCCCCCAGGCCCTATATACTCTGAACAGCAGTATACAGGCGGTGCAAACAAGACAGGGACTGTAGGTTTGTTGTTAAGTAGAATCTGTTTGTAATTTTGAACTGGTACATTTTTAACGTGTTTAGCTCCAGCCAAAAAATCTATTTTAAGCTTTTTGGAAAACATAGGGAACGTTATCACCCCTGTGACATTTGTTTTGCTGTCTGTGCTCCTCTTCAGAAGATTTCACCTCATTTTTTGTCCCAATGACAAATGTTTTTTGAAAATTTGGGTTTTTTTGTGAAACAAGGATTGGTGATAAAGCATCAGTGGAAAGGAGAAACGTTTTTCCCATATTAACTCTTACAGGAGAGAATTTCCCTTCCTAGGGGTAGATTTCATCTCACTTCCTGTTGTCTCCTTCCGTTTGCAAGTAGGAGTCGTTTGTAAGTTGGATGTTTGAAAGTAGGGGCCTGCCCTATATACTCAGCAGAAATTTGGGCCTTAGGTGTTGTTGTGGCCACAACACTGTAAGCCCTCACAGGGCCCTGCTGTGAAATATTAGATAAAGAATTGTAATTACATGCCCCTGTTGAACAGGGGCTGAAAAATTGGGCCTTAGGCTCTGGTGCTGGTGCCACAACACTGCAACCCCTCACAGATACTCTAGTTGGAACGCAGAAACGAGCCCTGCTGCAAAGTATTGCATCAAAAATTGTAATTACACGCCCCTGTTAAACAGGGGCTGAAAAATTGGGCCTTAGGCACTGGTGCTAGCGCCCAGAACCAAAAATGTTCTTACAAGCTATCAGCGTGATCATTGAGGAGGAAGAGGATAATTACTCAGGATAGTCACTCAGCATCAGCATAGGCAGTCTTTGAAGGGATCTGAGATATCAAAAAAAAATTATTCGGTTACATCAGCATCAGGTGCTTGGTAGCTGGTGGTGATCCAAGACTGATTCATTTTTATGAAGGTCAGTCGATCGACTGAGTCGGTGGACAGACGCACCCTGTGGTCGGTTACAAAGCCTCCAGCAGCACTGAATGTGCGTTCCGAAAGAACGCTGGATGCAGGACAGGCCAGTAGCTCAATTGCATACTGTGCAAGCTCTGGCCAGTGATCCATCCTCAAGACCCAGTAACCCAGAGGATTTTTGGGGGGAAAGGTGTCCAAGTCAGATCTTGCCTCTAGGTATTCCTGCACCATGTAAAACAGACGCTGGCGATGGTTGCTGGAACCGATCATACCTTGGGGCTGCGGACCAAAAAAATGTCTGAACGCATCGGTCAGACAGCCACCTTCTCCACCGCTCCTTCTTTGACTGACCGAAGCCTCAGCAACACGTTGTCCAGAAACAGGAGTTTGTAACCTCCCAGTCACTGGGAACGCGTTGCACAGACCTTTCTGCAAGGCATCCCGAAGATGTTTCATCCTCTGCTCCCTCTGCGATGGCAAGATAAGGTCTGCAACCTTACCCTTGTAACGTGGATCAAGGAGGGTTGCCAGCCAGTATTGGTTCTTCTCCTTGATACCACGAATATGAGGATCCTTATGCAGGCTTTGCAGGATCAGGGAGGCCATGCAGCGTAGGTTTGCTGAGGCATTCGGTCCGGAGTCCTCTCGGTCACTAAGGACGACATGGTCCGCAGCCACCTCCTTCCAGCCAGGTCCATGTAGTTCTTGGATCTGATCCCTTAAAGACTGCTGCTGATGCTGAGTGCCATCCTCCACCTCCATACTGACACAATCCTCCTCCTCCTCCTCGTCCTCTTCCTGTGTGATCGGTGGGCATGCAGGAACACTGTCTGGATAAAGGGGGCTTTGAGAGCTAAGGAAGTCCTCCTCCCTGCCTCTGTTCTGCCTCAAGTGCCCTGTCCATTATTCCACGCAGCGTGTGCTCCAACAGGTGGACAAGGGGGACAGTGTCACTGATGCATGCACTGTCACTGCTCACCATCCTCGTGGCCTCCTCAAATGGTGACAGGACAGTGCATGCATCCCTGATCATGGCCCACTGGCGTGGGGAAAAAAAAACAAGCTCCCCTGACCCTGTCCTGGTGCCATAGTCGCACAGGTACTCTTTGATGGCCCTCAGCTGCGTGTGCAGCCACTGCAGCATGGCCAACGTTAAGGTTCCACCTGGTGGGCATGTTACAGATTAGGCGGTTCTTGGGCAGGTTAAACTCCTTTTGGAGGTCTGCCAGCCGAGCACTGGCATTATATGACTGGTGGAAATGCACACAGACTTTCCTGGCCTGCCTCAGGACATCCTGTAAGCCCTGGTACCTGCTCAAGAACCGCTGCACCACCAAGTTAAGGACGTGAGCCAAACAGGACACATGGGTCATTTGTCCCTGTCGGAGGGCAGAGAGGAGGTTGATGCCATTGTCGCAAACCACCATTCCTGACTTAAGTTGGCGTGGCGTCAACCACCTCTGAACCTGCCCCTGCAGAGCTGACAGAACCTCTGCCCCAGTGTGGCTCCTGTCCCCCAAGCACACCAGCTCAAGCACCGCATGGCATCTTTTGGCCTGCATACTTGCGTAGCCCCTTGAACGGCTACGGAGCACCGCTGGTTCCGAGGACAAAGCACAGGAAGAGGCCATGGAGGAAGAAGAAGAGGAGGGGGTGGAGGAGAGAGGTGTGTCACAATCATTAGTAGTGACATTTTGGAGGCGTGGTGGCAGAACAACCTCCAACACTACTGCACCTTGTCCTGCATCCTTCCCAGCTGCCAGCAGAGTCACCCAATGCACGGTGAAAATTAGATAACGTCCCTATCCATGCCTGCTGGACCATGAGTCAGCGGTAATATGCACCTTACCGCTGACCGCCCTGTCCAGTGAGGCCAAGACATTGCCTTCTACATGCCGGTAGAGAGCCGGAATCGCCTTCCGTGAGAAAAAGTGGCGTTTAGGTACCTGCCACTGAGGAACCGCACATTCCACAAACTCACGGAAGGGGACAGAGTCTACCAACTGAAAAGGCAGCAGTTGAAGTGCTAGCAATTTTGCCAAGCTAGCATTCAACCGCTGGGCATGTGGATGGCTGGGAGTGAACTTCTTTCGGCGGTGCAGCAGCTGGGGCAGGGTAATTTGCCTGGTACAATCTGACGTCGGTGTACTGAAAGCAGTTTGCCCACAAGTACTTGGCTGTGACACACCTAATTCTACACCTTCATTCCTCTCAGTGCAGGTCTCAGAGAGGACTGAAGGTATAATGGGGTTGGAGATCTCAGCTGATGAGGAGCAAGGAGAGGTCCTCTTTGTTCTTTGGTGTGGGTCTTTTAAATACGCTTGCCAATGAACTGCATGGCAGGTCAACATATGTCTGGTCAAGCATGTGGTGCCTAAGCGGGAGATGTTTTGGCCATGCAAGATACGCTTGAGACATATGTTGCAAATAGCAGCGGTGTGATCTGATGCACTCGTTTAAAAAAAGGCCCACACCAAAGAACTTTTTGAATAACGCGCAGAGACTGCTGCGCCCTGCACATGCGGAGCTTTGGGGTGTGATGCAGTCAGTGTGCTGCCCTTAGGCTGGCCCCTGGAGGGCATCCTGCCTCGTTGGTGATGTGCCGCCTCCTCCTCCTCCATCTCCTCCTCCTCCTCTCTCCTATCAGGCACCCACGTTGAGTCAGTGACCTCATCATCCCCTCCCTCCTCATCACTGGAGCAAATCTGGCAGTATGCTGCAGCAGGGGGAGCATGACTGCCAGATTGCTGTCCTTCTTGGGCACCCCCTCTGTCCGTGCTCACGTTACAGCCTTCATCTAGCTCAGTATCATCATCAGAGCCTTCCAAACGCTGGGCATCCTCCTGGAGCATGTACCCAACACTGTGGTCAAACAGTTCGAGGGACTCCTCAGGAGGACATGGTGGGGCTAGGGAAGGAGTCACTGATGACATTGAGCCGGGTGAAGAGGCCGCTGCTTTGCCAGACAAAGTACCCTGAGCATGGGTGAGAGAGGATGAGGAGGATGAGGATGGCTTGGTCATCCACTCGACCAAGTCTTCCGCATGTTGCGGCTCAACACGGCCAGCTGCCGAAAAAAAGGCCAAGCGTGTCCCACGGCCACGTGCTGATGAGGATGCACCGTTTCCACGACCAGCACTGTTGCCTCTAGACACAGAGCCTGCTTACCGTCTTTTATTGGCTTGTGACTGTCTGCCTCTCCTTGTTGGCCTTCCAGACATACTAATGGCCTGTAGCTGCACTAAGCTGGGATATATATATATATATATGTACTGATACTGCAGCTAGCAAAATCAACTGCCTGCCTGTAGTATGAGAACACCACCAACCTTCTACAGATAGCCTTAGGTGAACACTGTGCAGAGGTCGCACTACACTAACTTGTAGTTTTAGCTGAACACTGTGAGCAAGACACGCTACACTAACTTGTAGCTTTAGCTGAGCACTGTGCAGAGGTCTCACTACACTAACTTGTAGTTTTAGCTGAACACTGTGAGCAGGACGCACTACACTAACTTGTAGCTTTAGCTGAACACTGTGAGCAGGACGCACTACACTAACTTTTAGCTTTAGCTGAACACTGTGTAGAGGTCTCACTACACTAACTTGTAGTTTTAGCTGAACATTGTGAGCAGGACGCACTACACTAACTTGTAGCTTTAGCTGAACACTGTGAGCAGGACCCACTACACTAACTTGTAGTTTTAGCTGAACACTGTGAGCAGGATGCACTACACTAACTTGTAGCTTTAGCTGAACACTGTGCAGAGGTCTCACTACACTAACTTGTAAGTTTAGCTGAACACTGTGAGCAGGACCCACTACACTAACTTGTAGCTTTAGCTGAACACTGTGAGCAGGACGCACTACACTAACTTGTAGCTTTAGCTGAACACTGTGAGCAGGACGCACTACATTAACTTGTAGCTTCAGCTGAACACTGTGCAGAGGTCTCACTACACTAACTTGTAGTTGTGGCTGAACACTGTGAGGAGGACGCACTACACTAACTTGTAGCTTTAGCTGAACACTGTGCAGAGGTCTCACTACACTAACTTGTAGTTTTAGCTGAACACTGTGAGCAGGACGCACTACACTAACTTGTAGCTTTAGCTGAACACTGTGAGCAGGACGCACTACACTAACTTGTAGCTTTAGCTGAACACTGTGCAGAGGTCTCACTACACTAACTTGTAGTTTTAGCTGAACACTGTGAGCAGGACGCACTACACTAACTTGTAGCTTTAGCTGAACACTGTGCAGAGGTCTCACTACACTAACTTGTAGTTTTAGCTGAACACTGTGAGCAGGACCCACTACACTAACTTGTAGCTTTAGCTGAACACTGTGAGGAGGACGCACTGCACTAACTGTAAATAGTCTAGCTGCCTGACTGTGGTACTAATAGGATCAAAAGAACACCAGCAATTTTCTTCAGGTAGCTGTAAATACTGTAACAAGACAAGCCTGCCTGTCAGGAGGAAGATAACAGGAACGGATCTAGCTAAACTGAATACAGTGTATATATATATATATGCAACACCTGGGATGCATATATATACACAATACACTATAAGTGCAGCTAACCCACTGACTGTCCTGCCTAATCTAGCTAACTCAAATGAAATGACACTGTCTCTCTCTCTATCTCTCAGCATGCCGGAACACTCTACACAGGGCTGCCATGCAGGCGGCTTTATATAGTGTGGGGCATGTTCTAAACCCCCTGAGCCATAATTGGCCAAAGCCACCCTGGCTTTGGCCAATTACAGCTCTCTCTACCGACGGCGCTGTGATTGGCCAAGCATGCGGGTCATAGTGCATGCTTGGCCAATCATCAGCCAGCAATGCACTGCGATGCCGCAGTGAATTATGGGCCATGACGCGCCACACGAATTTGGCGCGAACGGCCCATATCATTCGCAATTCGGCGAACGATCGAACAGCTGATGTTCGAGTCGAACATGGGTTCGATTCGAACACGAAGCTCATCCCTACTGGCAATCATCAAAGTATTTCCTGAAAGAGGTTTCCTGTAGAGTCCAGTATATATTGAAGTACCTCGACCACACAAATGAACATCAAGGAAGTTAATTTCATATTTATCACAGAGCCCTGTGAAATTTAGGTTCATGTTGTTGTGACTGAGATATTTCAAAAATTCATCCAAAGAACCAAAAGAGATAGTTTCCCAAAGTGGGAGCACGTCTGGAAATGAAATTGATACCATCTTTCAGTAAATTGGCACAAATACGATCCTCAAGTAGGATCAGTAAATATCTGTGAACAATTGTATTAATGTCACTAAATTCCTGACTGAACGAAGTACTGATGGTGGGTCTCCCTCTGTTGAAACACACTGCTGTTTTCTTGTTTTTACCAATATGGTTGTGTTTTAGGAGTTCATTCCTATTTTTAGAATTAGCAATAAAAATTGCTCTTTTTTTTCTCTCCTTTGAAAAGTAAGTGATTTTGGGTGTTCTTTTTTTTTTTTTCTCCTTTGAAAAGCGAGTGATTTTGGTTGTTCTTTTTTTTTCTCTCCTTTGAAAAGCGAGTGATTTTGGGTGTTCTTCCTTTTTTTTTCCTTCCTATAGTTAAGTGTTGAGAATAGGGATGAGCCGAACACCCCCCGGTTCGGTTCGCACCAGAACCTGCGAACGGACTGAAAGTTTGCGCAAACTTTAGAACCCCGTTAAAGTCTCTGGGACTCGAACGTTCGAAATCAAAAGTGCTAATTTTAAAGGCTAATATGCAAGTTATTGTCCTAAAAAGGGTTTGGGGACCTGGGTCCTGCCCCAGGGGACATGTATCAATGCAGAAAAAAGTTTTAAAAAGGGCAGTTTTTTCGGGAGCAGTGATTTTAATGATGCTTAAAGTGAAAAAAAAGTGAAATATTCCTTTAAATATCGTACCTGGGGGGTGTCTATAGTATGCCTGTAAAGTGGCACGTGTTTCCCATGCTTAGAACAGTCCCTGCCCCAAATGACATTTTTAAAGGAATAAAAGTCATTTAAAACTGCTTGCAGATTTAATGTAATGTCGGGTCCCGGCAATATGGATGAAAATCAGTGAGACAAATGGCATGGGTACCCCCCCCAGTCCATTACCAGGCCCTTTGGGTCTTGTATGGATATTAAGGGGAACCGCGCACCCAAATAAAAAAGGAAAGGCGTGGGGCCCCCAGGCCCTATATACTCTGAATAGCAGTATACAGGCGGTGCAAACAAGACAGGGACTGTAGGTTTGTTGTTAAGTAGAATCTGTTTGTAATTTTGAACTGGTGCATTTTTAAAGTGTAGCTCCAGCCAAAAAATCTATTTTTAAGCTTTTTGGAAAACATAGGGAAGGGTTATCACCCCTGTAACATTTGTTTTGCTGTCTGTGCACCTCTTCAGAAGATTTCACCTCACTTTCTGTCCCAATGACAAATGTTTTTTGAAAATTTGGGCTTTTTAGTGAAACAAGGATTGGTGATAAAGCATCAGTGAAGAGGAAACACGTTTTTCCCATATTAACTCTTACAGGAGAGAATTTCCCTTTCTTGGGGTAGATTTCATCTCACTTCCTGTTTTCTCCTTCCGTTTGCAAGTAGGAGTTGTTTGTAAGTTGGATTTTTGAAAGTAGGGGTCTGCCCTATATACTCAGCAGAAATTGGGGCCTTAGGTTTTGGTGTTGCCACAACACTGTAAGCCCTCACAGTTACTCTTGGTGGGCGCAGGAACAGGCCCTGCTGTGAAAAATTAGATCAAAAATTGTGATTACATGCCATTGTTGAACAGGGGCAGAAAAATTGGGCCTTTGGTGGTGGTGGTAATGTTGCCACTACACTGTAAGCCCTCACAGTTACTCTTGGTGGGCGTAGGAATGGGCCCTGCTGTGAAATATTAGATCAAGAATTGTAATTACATGTCCCTGTTGAACAGGGGCAGAAAAATTGGGCCTTAGGCACTGGTGCCAAAACACTGCAACCCCTCACAGATACTCTAGTTGGAGCGCAGGAATGAGCCCTGCTGCAAAGTATTGCATCAAAAATTGTAAATACACGCCCCTGTTTAACAGAGGCAGAAAAATTGGGCCCTAGGCACTGGTGCCACAACACTGCAACCCCTCACAGATGCTATAGTTGGAGCGCAGGAATGAGCCCTGCTGCAAAGTATTGCATCAAAAATTGTAATTACACGCCCCTGTTAAACAAGGGCAGAAAAATTGGGCCTTGGCCACTGGTGGCAGTGCCCAGAACCAAAAATGTTCTTACAAGCTATCAGCATGAAAATTGAGGAGGAAGAGGATTGTCACTCAGCATAACAGGATAGTCACTCAGCGTCAGCATAGGCAGTCTTGAAGGGACATTAAAAAAAAATTAATCGGTTACATCAGCATCAGGTGCTTGGTAGCTGGTGATCCAAGACTGATTCATTTTTATGAAGGTCAGCCGATCGACCGATTCGGTGGACAGGCGCACCCTGTAATCGGTTACAAAGCCTCCAGCAGCACTAAATGTGCGTTCCGAAAGAACGCTGGATGCAGGACAGGCCAGTAGCTCAATTGCATACTGTGCAAGCTCTGGCCAGTGATCCATCCTCAAGGCCCAGTAACCCAGAGGATTTTTGGTGGGAAAGGTGTCCAAGTCTGATCTTGCCCCTAGGTAATCCTGCACCATGTGAATCAGACGCTGGCGATGGTTGCTCGAACCGATCAGACCTTGGGGCTGTGGACTAAAAAATTGTCTGAACGCATCGGTCAGACGTCCACCTTCTCCACCGCTCCTTCTGTGACTGACCGAAGCCTCAGCAACACGTTGTCCAGGAGGACCAGGAAATTGTAACCTCCCAGACTCTGGAAACCTTTCTGCAAGGCCTCCCGAAAATGTTTCATCCTCTGCTCCCTTTGCGACGGCAAGATAAGGTCCGCAACCTTACCCTTGTAACGTGGATCAAGGAGGGTTGCCAGCCAGTAATCATCCCTCCCCTTGATACCACGAATACGAGGATCCTTCCGCAGGCTTTGCAGGATCAGGGAGGCCATGCAGCGTAGGTTTGCTGAGGCATTCGGTCCAGAGTCCTCTGGGTCACTAAGGATGACATGATACACAGCCACCTCCTTCCAGCCATGTACAAATCCATGGGCTTCTTTGGACTGTAAATGATCCCTTGAAGACTGCTCCTGATGCTGAGTGCCAGGCTCCACCTCCGTGCTGACACAATCATCCTCCTCCTCATCCTCTTCCTGTGTGATCAGCGGGCACGCAGGAACACTGTCTTGATAAAGGGAGCCTTGAGAGGCAAGGAAGTCCTCCTCTTCCTCCCGCTGTTCTGCCTCAAGTGCCCTGTCCATTATTCCACGCAGCGTGTGCTCCAACAGGTGGATAAGAGGGACAGTGTCACTGATGCATGCACTGTCACCATCCTCTTGGCCTCCTCAAATTGTGACAGGACAGTGCATGCATCCCTGATCATAGCCCACTGGCATGGGGGAAAAAAAAGCTCCCCTGACCCTGTCCTGGTGCCATAGTCACATAGGTACTCATTGATGGCACTCTGCTGCATGCACAGCCACTGCAGCATGGCCAACGTTGAGTTCCACCTGGTGGGCATGTCACAGATTAGGCGGTTCTTGGGCAGGTTAAATTCCTTTTGGAGGTCAGCCAGCCAAGCACTGGCATTATATCACCTGCGGAAATGCACACAGACTTTCCTGACCTGCCTCAGGACATCTTGTAAGCCCCGGTACCTGCCCAAGAACCGCTGCACCACCAAGTTAAGGACGTGAGCCAAACAGGGCACATGGGTCAGTTGTCCCTTTCGGAGAGCGGATAGGAGGTTGGTGCCATTGTCGCAAACCACCATACCTATCTTAAGCGGGCGTGGCTTCAACCACCTCTAAACCTGCCCCTGCAGAGCTAACAGAATCTCAGCCCCAGTGTGGCTCCTGTCCCCCAAGCACACCAGCTCAAGCATCGCATGGCATCTTTTGGCCTGCGTACTTGCATAGCCCCTTGAACGCTTATGGAGCACTGCTGGTTCCAAGGACAAATCAGCACAGGAAGAGGCCATGGAGGAAGAAGAAGAGGAGGGGTGGAGGAGAGAGGTGTGGCAGAATCACCACTAGTAGAATTTTGGAGGCGTGGTGGGGGAACAACCTCCAACACTACTGCACCCTGTCTTGTATCCTTCCCAGCTGCCAGAAGAGTCACCCAGTGCGCGGTGAAAGATAGGTAACATTCCGGGCCATGCCTGCTGGACCATGAGTCAGCGGTAATATGCACCTTACTGCTGACCGCCCTGTCCAGCGAGGCCAAGACATTGCCTTCCACATGCCGGTAGAGAGCCGGAATCTCCTTCTGTGAGAAAAAGTGGCGTTTTGGAACCTGCCACTGAGGAACCACACATTCCACAAACTCATGGAAGGGGGCAGAGTCTACCAACTGAAAAGGCAACAGTTGAAGTGCTAGCAATTTAGCCAAGCTAGCATTCAACCGCTGGGCATGTGGATGGCTGGGAGCGAACTTCTTTTGGTGGTGCAGCAGCTGGGGCAGGGAAATTTGCCTGGTACAATCTGATGTTGGTGTACCGATAGCAGATTGCCCGCAAGTACTTGGCTGTGACACACCTAATTCTACACCTTCATTCCTCTCAGTGCAGGTTACAGAGAGGACTGAAGGTATAGTGGGGTTAGAGATCCCAGCTGATGAGGAGCAAGGAGAGGTCCGCTTTGTTCTTTGGTGTGGGTCTTTTAGGTATGATTGCCAACGAACTGCATGGCAGGTCGACATATGTCTGGTCAAGCATGTGGTGCCCAAGCGGGTGATGTTTTGGCCACACGAGACACGCTTGAGACATATGTTGCAAATAGCAGTGGTGGGATCTGATGCACTCGTCTCAAAAAAGGCCCACACCAAAGAACTTTTGGAATAACGCACAGAGACAGCAGCGCCCTGCACATGCGGATCTCTGCAGTGTGATGCAGTCGGTATGCTGCCCTTAAGCTGGCCCCTGGAGGGCATCCTGCCTCATTGGAGATGTGCCTCCTTCTACTCCTCCTCTCTCCTATCAGGCACCCACGTGGAGTCAGTGACTTCCTCATCATCCCCTCCCTCCTCATCACTGAAGCAAAGCTGGCAGTATGCTGCAGCTGGGGGAACATGACTGCCAGATTGCTGTGAGGACGTGAGAAGCCTGAGCTCCGTCCATACCGCTTCAATCCTATCACCATCCTGTTAGCACGGTCGCCATCCGACACCATCCTCAGCCTCCAAAGACCCCTGAGACCCCCTGGAGCAACCCGAGATGGTGAAATACGGCCCAGCCATGGAGGAAACCCCGGGATTTGACCCGCTGACGACGGCGTCTCAGCATCAGCAAAATGGCGCCGGCCGGCCTCATGCTCTCAAGCACAGCCATCCGTCCACCTCCCTGCTGGCCCAGCAACATCAAGGGAAGGGTGAGTCACAGCGAGCCCCCTCCTGCAGCCCTGAAGACCCCCTTCTGCTTTCCCCTTTAGATGACACTGACCCAGCATCCCACTCCACTGCAGACGCGGCCTTAGGCCCTGCTGAGCCATCCCTCTCTCAAATAATGGAGGCTATACAACACAGCCATGCCTCTCTGACCACTCAGATGGACTCCATTAAGACTGACCTGTCATTTCTTAAGCATGATGTGCAGAATCTGAGACACAGAGTGCAAAATGCGGAGCAGCTAATAGGGGATTTGGAGGATGACACAGGGATCAGTCAGGGAGCTGCGTTAGGCCCAAGAATACACCTCTGACAAAATCACAGATATGGAAGATCGTTTGAGACGTAACAATCTCCGCTTCCTAGGCTTTCCAGAGGGCTCGGAAGGTAAAGCACCAGAGCAGTTTATGGAGCAATGGCTGACATCCACTTTTGGCACCAATATGTTCTCCAAAATGTTTGCCATTGAAAGAGCACACAGAGTCCCACTTCGCCCTCTACCTCCTGGAGCGCCTCCAAGGGCCATGCTTATTAAGCTACTATATTTCCGTAGATAGAGAGGCCATCATCAGGGCAGCCAGAGAAAAAGGGAACATACGTTTTAATGGTAATGGCATAACCATCTTCCCAGACTTTTCAGTAGCCACGCAAAAGCAACGAGCCACCTTTCTGGCGATTAAAAGGCGCCTACGTGACCTACAATTGCCCTATAGCATGCTGTACCCGGCGCGCCTACATATTATCCATCAAGGCAAGGCCCACTTTTTCACAGATCCGAAAGAAGCAACTCACTGGGCAGACACATTGGGTCCATTCGAACAGAGAAATCAACAACGGAGATCCCCACCTCGATAAACATATACCTTACTTCATCACATAGATATTAGCAGAACTCCCCATTTGCTAACATTCTGACACTGCTGCCATGTAACGTCGACGGAGCGAGATAGGAGCAAAATAGGAACATATACCACAAACAGACCGTTTTCCTCTATGCAATTATTAGCTAACAGGAAGATTGCAGATCCTAATGAGGCTTGAAAAGGAAATCACTGATATCATTCTATCTGGCTGACTATCGTCATTATTGCAACACAATCTAAATTAGAAAAGCACTTGTTCTACCTAGGTGGACACTGCCTTATGACCGGGCTATCATTTGCTTATCTAGTCCATGGAGCGAGCATGGGTGGTGACTTGTGTTCACAACCACCCTTGTCTGCGCCACCTAAAGCTTGTTGACCACGAGACTGGTTTAGATACCCCCTACTTTACAATTCCAGTTAAGGGATCAAAGCTCTCATGAGTTTGGGTATGGGAGCCGGGAGGGTTAGGGTGGGTTGGGGGGGGTGGGGAATGTTTCAAGTGTCGCCATTGTTCAGGCTACACAAATGTTTACTTCATAATATTGGTTCACAGGTCTGCAGGCCCTTCAGGCCATCAAGATGTTCAGGTATATAGGTCAAAAAGCATATTATTGTCATTTTTATTTTTTCTACTCTTGCTTAACTGTTTTTCAGATTGCACCACCGCCCATCGGGAGGTTCGGGTCCCCATGATTAGGTGGTGGGCCCCGGGCTACTTAGACGGGTGGTCGTGCAAACTCATATCTTATGTTCAAGAATGAATACTTTACGTCTGGTATCATGGAATGTGAGGGGGCTTAATTCTAAGGTAAAACGTTCAATTTGATTACTTATCACGATATAAACCGCATGTGATCCTTCTCCAGGAGACCCATCTCCAGGGCTCCAGAGTGATGGCCCTTAAAAGAGCTAAAATAGCATACGCCTTACACTCTACTTACTCATCCTATGCCCGCGGGACATCCATTCTTATTGCCAAATCGGCGCCAATTTCCATTAAACGTATAAAACTAGATCCCAATGGCTGTTTTGTGATCCTGGTAATGGAGCTAATGGGTAAACCATACACTGTGACAAATGTTTATGTCCCACCGCCTTTCACAAGGAAATTCTTTGAGAGGGTGATGGGAACGATACTTGAAATTGCTGAAGGCCCTTTATTAATTGCAAGGGATTACAACACAGTCTTAGATAATTCTCTGGATAGATTTCGGTGCGCTACATTACCCCCAACTCCTCTAGGATCCTTTCTAACCCAATTTGATTTGGTGGAGGCCTGGAGATGGAAACATGCAAATATAAAGGAATACTCATGTCAGTCTGACACTCATAATACTCTATCAAGAATTGACTTATGTCTGGTCTCATCTGACTTACTCAGTCTTGTAAATCAAATATTTACCTAGGGCTCTGTCTGACCATTCGCCCTTGATGGTAGACCTAGCCCTGAATACATCCTCCTCTTATCGGGTGTGGAGGCTGAGCTCGTTATGGTTGGCAGACCAAGCTGTATTAGATCAAAGTATGGCATCTATGAAATCATACTGGGTAATCAACAAATGCAGCGCAGACGTCCCAGTGGTCTGGGATGCCTTCAAGGCCACTGCCCGTGGCTCTTTTGCAGCCTCCATCGGGAGGGCCCGCAAGGCGTCGCAGTCCAGGTTAATGGACGCAGAGGGAGAACTTAGAATAGCGGAAACAGAATATTCTGCCAACCCCACTACCGACACACATGCTGTTTGGCGACATAAAGCTAGAGAACTAGACCTGGTACTCCTAGAACGTACACAGAAAAAGTTACTATACCAAAATCAACGTATATTTGAATTTGGGGATAAAAACAGCCGCTTATTAGCTTATCTGGCCAGGCCTGAATATCAACCCTGTAACATTCCCAGAATAAAAACCCAAACGGGCGCGATGGTTGAACAGAGTGAAGATATTATGAGGGAGTTTGTTACCTTCTACTCCACTCTATATACCACCAGAGCTCACTACACAATAATAGAATTGGATGATTATCTATCAGAGGTTTCACTTCCAAGATTGACGAGGAGTCAGGCTTATGAGCTTGACGCTCCGTTAACGACGGAAGAAATAGAGGAAGCAATACAATCTTTTGCCAGACACAAGACCCCGGGCCTTGATGGATTCCCTATCGAATGGTATATGCAATTCCGAGATCTCTTAGTCCCACATCTACTGCGGATGTACAACTATGCCCTTAGAACAGGCCAGTTACCACCATCCATGTCAGAAGCGTTGATAGTTCTAATTCTCAAGCCTCATAAGGATCACCTTTTATGCGAATCATATCGGCCAATCTCACTCATTAACACAGACGTTAAAATCCTGGCTAAAGTACTTGCCAGGCGCTTAAATGTAGTAATCACGTCCATTATAGGGGTGGATCAAACGGGATTTATGCCTGGGCGATCAACCTCTATAAACTTACGTAGATTATATACCAACTTACAAACATCACACGACAGAACCGGTGCTCGAGCGGTTTTATCACTAGATGCTCATAAGGCCTTCGACTCAGTCGAATGGCCATATCTGTTTGAGGTCCTGGCCAAATTTGGATTTGGCAATGTCTTCATAAAATGGGTACAGCTCCTCTATTCCAAACCCACAGCCAGATTAAGGGTTAATATGTCTATATCGGACGCTTTCCATATAAAGAGAGGAACAAGGCAGGGATGCCCGTTGTCACCACTATTATTTGCACTGGCAATAGAACCCTTGGCTGCGTTGGTGAGATCCAATGGGGAGATTAAGGGATTGACGACTGGGGGCCTAGAAGAAAAAGTCTCCTTATATGCAGATGATATGTTGATATATCTCGAGGACCCTCAGTCGTCTCTCCCAGTCTTGCTGGAGGCCATTAAACGTTTCGGTCACTTCTCAGGCTTCCAGGTCAATTGGGATAAATCTCTTTTGTTCCAGATTGACCGGGAGTCAAAAATAAAATTGCCCCCGGCATGTCCATTACAAATAGTAACCACCTTTCGATATTTAGGGGTTCTGATCGAACACCCTATTTCCTCATATACTAAGATTAACCTAGACCCTCTTATCACTAGATTAAAATCCACCCTGAAAACATGGAATAATCTTCCTCTCACGTTATTGGGTAGAATTAATATTTTCAAGATGATTTACCTCCCGAGATTCCTTTATATCCTGAGTAACTCCCCAATTTATATCACTAAAGATAAATTTAAAGAAATAGACTCAATCATTATTAACTTTATATGGAAAGGAGGGGTGGTGAAGATTGCAAAACATATTTTACAACTACCCATTTTGGAAGGGGGTCTGGCCCTGCCATGCCTCCAAACGTATTACATTGCCTCGCAATTGATGCATGCTCATTGGTGGTTCTTTCCGGAGGCCAACAATGCAGCTACCGCACTTGAGGCGGCCATTCTCACCTCATACGAATCTCTTCAAAACCTAATACATCGCATGTCACTTAGAGGGAGGGAGGGTGTAAATATCCTATCTATGACTCTGCAGATTTTTCAAATTTCCAAATTACTCCCAACCGACACTCCAGCTGTTTATTCTCCTAATGCCCCACTTTGGGGAAACCCTTCCCTACCAGAATTTCATCAAAGGACTGATGGGGGGTATTGGTCCAAAAAAGGGGTGAAAACAATATCACACTTATTTACGGGGAACACATTTAGATCCTTTATGGAATTCCAAAGGGATTTTGGGCTTCCAAAGACGGCCTACTTTCAATACCTACAGATAAGACACACAGCAGCTGCACAATTTGGGCTAAGAAATATAGAGATGAAATCCTCTAGGCTTGAACTCTTGCTGACTGACCCCTCTCATGATAAATTAATTTCATCTTATTATAAAACTCTGCTTCATTCCACCACTACCAGATTGGAGAGGATTGAGCACACATGGCGTGCAGATATACCTGAGTTGACGGAGGAGATATGGGGGGAGATTCTTCCCTTGCAGGTCCCCTCGGTCATCTCCTCCAGAGATAGGGTGATCCAGTCAAAGTTGTTGTATAGAGCATACTTCACACCCAAATTGCTATTTAAATTAAAAAAATTGCCACATCCTTTGTGTTCGAGATGCGGTGCAGCTGAGGGTACATTCTTTCATCTAATGTGGGAGTGTGCTCTGATAAGGCGGTTCTGGTCAGAAGTTATGGCATTCCTCAGCTCTGTAGCCAACATACCGAACATTTGTAATCCTCTTAGGTGTCTATTGGGCTACATTGATGATGAAGGCTTGTCCAAAAACACGCAATCCTTCCTAAGGATTGTACTATTCTATGCCAAAAAAACAATAACTATGCACTGGAAATCCCACTCTACTCCGACTATAAAGTTCTGGCTAACCCTCATCAATCAAGCTATACCATTGTATAAGCTAACATATGAAGCTAGAGGATGTCCCAAAAAATTTCTCAAAGTGTGGAATTCATGGATAAGCTCGGAGAGCACTATAACACCAGATTAACAAGCTATAAGTGTTATACAGGAATAATATACTGTAGCAGCTGTGTACAGCCTCCCCTAACTGCAACAAAATATGATGTAAGACGATTTATACTGATGTATACTGCAAACTTATATACCTGTTCACCAGATTGTACTATGACCAAAACAATGTCTGATATGATTGTATGTCTGTGTAACCAATATTGATTTTGCTTATAAAAATAATAAAAAGTTAACCTTTAAAAAAAGATTGCTGTCCTTCTTGGGCACCCCCATTCTCTGGGCTCACGTTACTGCCTTCCTCTAGCTGGGTACCATCATCGGAGCCTTCAAAACGCTGGGCATCCTCCTGGAGCATGTACCCAACACTTTAGTCAAACAGTTCAGGGGACTCCTCAGGAGGACATGGTGGGGCTAGGGAAGGAGTGACTGATGCCATTGAGCTGAGGGAAGAGGCCACGTTGGCAGCTGCTTTGCCAGACGAAGTACCCTGAGCCTGGGTGAGAGAGGAAAAGGAGGATGAGGACGGCTTGGTCATCCACTCTACCAAGTCTTCCGCATGCTGCGGCTCAACACGGCCAGCTGCCGAAAAAAAGGGCAAGCGTGTCCCATGGCCACGTGCTGATGAGGATGCACCGTCTCTACGACCAGCACTGTTGCCTCTAGACACAGAGCCTGCTTGCCCTCTTTTATTGGCTTGTGACTGTCTGCCTCTCCTTGTTGGCCTTCCAGACATACTAATGGCCTGCAGTGAAATGTAGCTGCACAAAGCTGGAATGTATATATATATTGATACTGCAGCTAACAGAATCAACTGCCTGCCTGTAGTATTATTAGTATGAGAACACCAGCAATTGTCTTCAGGTAGCTTTAGGTGCACACTGTGCAGAGGACACAGTACACTAACTGTAAATACTGCAGCTGCCTGCCTGTGGTACTAATAGGATCAGAAGACCACCACCAATTTTCTTCAGGTAGCTTTAGGTGCACACTGTGCAGAGGACACAGTACACTAACTGTAAATACTGTAGCTGCCTGCCTGTGGTACTAATAGGATCAGAAGAACACCACCAATTTTCTTCAGGTAGCTTTAGGTGCACACTGTGCAGAGGACATAGTACACTAACTGTAAATACTGCAGCTGCGTGCCTGTGGTACTAATAGGATTAGAAGAACACCATCAATTTTCTTCAGGTAGCTTTAGGTGCACACTGTGCAGAGGACACAGTACACTAACTGTAAATACTGTAGCTGCCTGCCTGTGGTACTAATCAGAAGAACACCAGCAATTTTCTTCAGGTAGCTTTAGGTGCACACTGTGCAGAGGACACAGTACACTAACTGTAAATACTGCAGCTGCCCGCCTGCGGTATTAATAGGATCAGAACAACAGCAATTGTCTTCAGGTAGCTTTAGGTGCACACTGTGCAGAAGACACAGTACACTAACTGTAAATACTGTAGCTGCCTGCCTGTGGTACTAATAGGATCAGAAGAACACCACCAATTTTCTTCAGGTAGCTTTAGGTGCACACTGTGCAGAGGACACAGTACACTAACTGTAAATACTGCAGCTGCGTGCCTGTGGTACTAATAGGATCAGAAGAACACCATCAATTTTCTTCAGGTAGCTTTAGGTGCACACTGTGCAGAGGACACAGTACACTAACTGTAAATACTGTAGCTGCCTGCCTGTGGTACTAATCAGAAGAACACCAGCAATTTTCTTCAGGTAGCTTTAGGTGCACACTGTGCAAAGGACACTACACTAACTGTAAATACTGTAGCTGCCTGCCTGTGGTACTAATAGGATCAGAAGAACACCAGCAATTTTCTTCAGGTAGCTTTAGGTGCACACTGTGGAAAGGAAGGACACAGTACACTAACTGTAAATACTGTAAATACTGTAAAACACCTGCCTGCCTGTTAGTAGGAAGAGAATAACAGGAACAGATCTAGCTAAACTGAATACAGTGTATGTATATACACACGCATATATATATATATATATATACATATATATATATGTATATATATATATACAACACCTAGGATGCATATATATATATACACAATACACTGTAAGTGCAGCTAACTGACTCGCCTGCCTACTCTATCTAACTTACATCAAATTACACTCACAATGTCTCTCTGTCTATCTCTCTCCGCCGCAACACACTACACAAGGCCGCCACGCAGGCGGCCTTATATAGTGTGGGGCATGTATTAAACCCCCTGAGCCATAATTGGCTTTGGCCAATACCCGCTCTCTGTACAGACGGCACTGTGATTGGCCAAGCATGCGGGCCAATCATCAGCCAGCAATGCACTGCGATGCTGCAGTGAATTATGGGCCGTGATGCACCACTCCAATTTGGCGCGAACGGGCCATAACGTTCGCAATTCGACGAACGGTCGAACAGGCGATGTTCGAGTCAAACATGGGTTCGACTCGAACTCGAAGCTCATCCCTAGTTGAGAACACTCCCTTTGATTCCATAAGGGATCAAAATAGAGAGGTAAATTCAGTAAACATTGAATGCTTTCTAGGGTGGTCCTGTGTGGAATATTTGCGATGTATATGCCTTTATATACACGATACTTTGCCTCCACATGATTTATATATATGTGGACATGGTTAATTTTCATGTGTATGGGCATTCTTTCCATAATGTATATGGTTTAGTATCTCATTATTTCCTCTTATCCTTGAACAGTTTTTAATAAGCCTTTAATAATAAGCATTAAATCACACAATTAGACTTAATCTGGTACACGGTGATATTTGTGATATATATTGATATATATATATACATGTTTTTTCACTCATTTTTTCTATTTTTGTTTTTAATACATTTCTTGCTTACATGTTTACATTATCTATTTTTGTTTTGACCATTTTATGATCAAATGTTTTAGCATTTAAGAAATGTTTTTATGTCGGCGAAGTTTTGTGTTGATTGCTCTTTAACTACAGGTGTTTTGTGTTAGTTGTTTGATTTGATATACGCCTTTAAATAGCTTGTATTGTGAGCATTTCAATTGTTGTGAACAAGCACGGTTCTTTTCATGTGAAACGCATCAACTGATTATCATTGCAATTCTGTCTGGCTCATGACAATAAAGAAATTGCTACAGCATCTTTTGGATTCAAGTGTGCGATCAATCTTTTCTTCTCTTCTTGATAAAACAACACTTGAGTGGTTTAAGGGGAAACATGTAAATGAGTTGGCATGACCTAGTCAAAGCCCAGACCTCAATCCAATAGAAAATCTGTGGTCAGACTTAAAGATTGCTGTTCACAAGCACAAACCATCCAACTTGAAGGGGCTGGAGCAGTTTTGCAAGGAGGAATGGGCAAAAATCCCAGTGATAATATGTGGCAAGCTCATAGAGACTTATCCAAAGAGACTTGGAGCTGTGATAGCCGCAAAAGGTGGCTCTACAAAGTATTGACTTTAGGCGGGTGAATAGTTATTAACATTGACTGTTTCTGTTATTTTGTCCTATTTAAATTTTAGCCCCCCTCTTTGCCCGCAGCCTTCTGGAACACATCACAGGTCCCAGAAGGCTGCGGGACTATTCATAAAGCACAGCGCAGCTCGCACATGTGCAGTGGAAAAGCAGCTGTGAAGCCGCAAGCAGTCACAGCCAGCTTCCTACTATAGACATGCTTTTTTCTGGAGGGGGGGGGTCAGGTACCTAGTTTTGATAGGTCCCCTTTCTTAATTCCACTCAGATCTCCTAAGTTCGGCCCCCTTCTTTGCCCGTAGCCTTCTGGGACACATCACAGTAGAGATGGGCTGTTCGCCCTGTTCGTTTTGTGGCAGAACTTTATAACATTCTAAACTGAATAACTAACCCCATTAAAGTCTATGGGACCCAAACTGTAAAAATCAAAAGTGCCCATTTTGAAGGCTTATATGTAAGAAATTGGGCATACAATGGTTATGCTGGTCCGGGCACTGCCCTGAGGGACATGTATCAACAAAGAAAAAGTTTGTAAAAAACATAATTTTTAAATGAGCAGTGATTTACTGATGCTTAAAGTGAAACTATAAAAATGAGAAATAACAATAAAAATGAAAAATTCCTTTAAATATAGTGCCTGGGATGTCCCCTTAGTCTGCCTGTAATGTGGCACATATGTACTGTGTATAGAGCCTGCTGCTGCAATAATGAAATTTATAAAGCCAAAAAAATTACATTTCCCATTCAAGCTTTCTTTATTTTATAAACAATGGCTTGGGGAGCCAGTCTGTATGATGAGGCCACAATTTTGTGCATTCGGAACAAGATTCGAAATTTTTTGGATAAATTCTGGTGTCTCTTTCGCAGACTTTGGATAGAAGTAACAGGTGCAGAAAAATTGGTCTTTGGGTGTCACTCAGTGGTGCCTTCAAACTGTAACCCTATAGAGGTACTTTTAACTAAAACAAGACTTGGCCTTGCTGTCAAAAAAATTGGTAAAAATTGGTAAATGCATAATGTAGTCCTTCATCCGGTTGCAATGAGTGAATTACAGGATCTAAACATGGTGCACAATGATGGATTTGCAGCATTGCAAGCTTGGGACAACAAGACAGGTGTGGAAAAATCGGTCCTTGGGTATCAATTGTGCCCACCAAAAAATTTCTTCCAAATGAAATCAACATCCACAAAGCTAGGCAGCCTAGACAGACTTTCGGAGATTCCAGATCCACAAAGCACTTAATCAGCGACATCAGCATCAGGGGCTTGATAGCTGCTGCTAATCCAGGACTGATTCATTTTGTAAAATGTCGGCTGGGCCACGGAGTCTGTGGACAGACGCGCTCTCTTATCTGTCACAAAACCTCCGGCAGCACTGAATGCCTGTTTGGAAAGCATGCTGGCTGCAGGGAAGCCCAGCAGCTCAACTGCATACTGGGCAAGTTCTGGCCAGTTGTCTTTCTTCATGACCCAGTATCCCAGTGAATCATCAACTGGAAAGCTATCCATGTCTGTTTCCGCCCCTAGATAATTTCCCACTGCCAATTGGATGTGGAAGCTGACAATTCTGGGTGCCGAGGACTAAAAAAATTTACAAATGCATCACTGAGGTGGCCCCCTTTTCCACCGCTCCTCTCTTTTCTAACAGAAGCTTCAAAGCAGTGGGGGAGATTTACAAAAGTTGTGTGCCATCAGTAGAGGTGCGAGGCGCAATGCACATTTTCATATTTACGAAATGGTGCATGGGAGAATCCACTATGGACATGGCGCACGGCATCTCCAAATCAATATTGACAGAAAATGGAGGTGCCAATATTATGGGGTGGTGTGAGGAAGTTTACTAACAACTGCCCAAGTAACAAATATGCCCAAAATAGAATGAGAAAGTAACTTTTTCAGAGAAAGCCTGCTGTGCCTGCAAGTACGTTTAGAACTGCATGAGATCAATGTAAGAAGTGCGCATGCGCAAGTGGCTGTTGCGCTCGTTCACATGCGTTTGTTCACTGCACGGCCAAAATCTTAGTAAATGTTAAGCATGCAATTGCAAGGGTTGAACGGGCGCACCTCTAAACTTGACTTTTTTTTTTACGCTGGTTCATCTTTATGTATTTTTTTTAAGGAGATTTGCACACAGGTTATGTTAGCATGTTACGTTGTGACATGCATCTTGTTAAAATTATGTAAAAAGACTCTCGCTCCTCTAGCTTCTCCTAAACGGGCATTTAACCTTCCCCCTCTAATGCATATGATTTCCTTGGGCTAACTTTTGCTTTTACAGGGGAACTCCACACTCCATTCTCCAATACTCTTGTCTCCCCCTTCTAACCCCTTGGATTTCCATGGGCTAACTTTTGCTTTTAAAGGGGAACTCCACTCCCCATTCTCCAATGCTCTTGTCTACCCCCTCTAACCCCTTGGATTTCCATGGGCAAATTTTGCTTTTAAAAGGGAAACTCCAGACTCCACTCTATTCTCAAAAGGCTGTGAGCTGCTTTCACCAATCCAAACCACATCCTTTTTCAGAGCATACAACAGGGCCAGCTAGGAAAGGGACAAGGAGAGCGATCGCCCAACCCCCTCCTGAACCATACAAGGCCACACGCACTCAACATAGCTGGCTGCCTTTGGGGCATGTTGGGCTCAGCCCAATACCAACCACAAAGCACCTTGTACCCACTAGTTTAAAGGGGTTTTCCACATTCCGTAAAGCCCCCTGTCTGCAGCCCCCCACAACCCCAGCCTAGGGCTGTGTGGAAGCGGTCCTTGTCCCCCTAAATATGGGAACAAGGTGGTTGACCTTTGGGGTGCCCGAGTCCCTCCCTCCTGCCCCCAAGCATCCACAACCCCCTTTCATGGGCTGGTTTGCTGTGGGTTTGGCTAGTAGTTTGTTAGTGTGTGTTAGGGGCCCAATAATTTTTTCATTCTGGTGGTATTTTTCATGTGGGGGTTCTCATTTTAAGCCTTAACAGACCCAAATGGCCTTGTATGTATTAGGGGGCTGGCTATTTTTTGTTTTGTGTTAAAATCTTGCAGCTGCAATGTAGATTTGTAAGCTTTCTCTAAAGCTGTACATCTTTGAAGCAGCATTTTGGATACATGCTACAGATGCACCACTTTACAGGCAGAGTAAGCCCAACAAGTTACTAGCTTTTAAGCAATTTAGTATTTTAAAGGCACTTCTCCTTGTTTCATTTTTAGGGTTGTCCAAATTGGTGACATTGATATATGTCCCTCAGGATGGAACCTGGGCCCCTATACCCATTTTAAGGCTAATAACTAGAATATAAGCCAGCCAAGTGGGGACTCGCAAAATTAACAAGTCAGTTCCCATAGACTGCAATATTTGTTGTATAACTTTTCCCATGTTAGGCTCTTTGTTTGTCGCCCTGGACCGGGGGATGTTTGTCCCATCTGTAATTTTGTAGCATGCTGGATGATGTGCTTAATTTTGGAAGTGAGGGTGGCTTATTTTGTGCTAGTTGCATTTGGGTTGTTCTGGGCATGCTCAGGGAGTATGTGTGTGTTCTGTTTGTTTGTTATGTCTTTGCAAATCAGATGTGTTTTAGAGCAAGTATTTTTTTGGGGGAGATATTTTTCACGGAAATATTTTTGATGTTGTCAATCTGTGTTGTTTGTAGGTCGTTAGTTTCACTTTGATTTAATTGTCTGTGCTGCACTATTTTGCAAAATCTTCCTCAAGCTGTTGCGACTACTAAATGTTTAAATCCTTAAGAGACTGTCCATTTGTGGGCACAGTCCTTTTAACTCCTGGTCATTTCCTCTGCAAAATGGTCAAACCTCAAAACCATATTCTGTTAGTGTCTCAAATTAACATACATATGTTTCTTGCTTTCTTTGCTCTTTTCCAAATATTTTTTTGTTGACTAATAAAATTTCTAGCAATTTTTTTATGTTTTATGTGTTTTGTTAATAATTTGTTTTGCAGATGCATACTTAATCCAAGTAATGCATTTTTACTTTAACCCCCCCCCCCCCCCCCCCACACACACACACACACAGATTTCCCAGCTGCACCTTAACTAGGCTGATTGGCATGGCAAAACAAAAAAAGGTGTGATTTGTCGAAAAGCTACTTTCCTGGTGCCTTCATGGTAGCATATGCATGGATTGTGCGTATGCTGCCATGGATAGGAACCAGAAAAGGAAAGTTACAGAGAGGTAAGTATTCAATTTTCCATTTTAGCGCAGTGGTTCTCAGCCTCAGTCCTTAAGTACCCCCGACAGGGCATGTTTTGGGAATTTATCTTAGCTAAATAGCTGTCCAAAATACCAAGCCATTGACTGATTTAACCACTTAAGCCCCTGACCATTTGGCTGGCCAAAGACCAGAGCACTTTTTGCGATTCAGCACTGCGTCGCTTTAACTGACAATTGTGCAGTCGTGCGACGTGGCTCCCAAACAAAATCAACATCCTTTTTTACCCACAAATAGAGCTTTCTTTTGGTGGTATTTGATCACCTCTGTGGTTTTTATTTTTTGTGCTATAAACAAAAAAAGAGCATCAATTTTGAAAAAAACGCATTATTTTTTACTTTTTGCTATAATAAATATCCAGAAAAAATATATAAAATTTTTTTTTTCCTCACTTTAGGCCGATACGTATTCTTCTACATATTTTTGGTAAAAAAAATCGCAATAAGCGTATATTGATAGTTTGCGCAAAAGTTATAGCGTCTACAAAACGGGATCATTTTATGGCATTTTTAATAATAATTTTTTTAATAGTATTGGCGGCGATCAGCGATTTTTATCGTGACTGTGACATTATGGCGGACACGTCGGACAATTTTGACACATTTTTGGGACCATTGGCATTAATACAGCGATCAGTGCGATTAAAAATGCACTGATTACTGTAAAAATGTCACTGGCAGTGAAGGGGTTAACACTAGGGGGAAGTGAAGAGGTTAACCACTTGAGCCCCGGACCATTATGCTGCCTAAGGACCAGAGGTCTTTTTCCAATTTGGCACTGCGTCGCTTTAACTGCTAATTGCGCAGTCATGCAATGCTGTACCCAAACGAAATTTGCGTCCTTTTCTTCCCACAAATAGAGCTTTCTTTTGATGGTATTTGATCACCTCTGCGGTTTTTATTTTTTGCGCTATAAATGGAAAAAGACCGAAAATTTTGAAAAAAAATTATATTTTCTACTTTTTGTTATAAAAAAAATCCAATAAACTCAATTTTAGTCATACATTTAGGCCAAAATGTATTCGGCCACATGTTTTTGGTAAAAAAAATGTCAATAAGCGTATATTTATTGGTTTGCGCAAAAGTTATAGCGTCTACAAACTAGGGTACATTTTCTGTAATTTACACAGCTTTTAGTTTATGACTGCCTATGTCATTTCTTGAGGTGCTAAAATGGCAGGGCAGTACAAAACCTCCCCAAATGACCCCATTGTGGAAAGTAGACACCCCAAGGAAATTGCTGAGAGGCATGTTGAACCCATTGAATATTTATTTTTTTTGTCCCAAGTGATTGAATAATGACAAAAAAAAAAAAAAAAAAAATATTTACAAAAAGTTGTCACTAAATGATATATTGCTCACACAGGCCATGGGCCTATGTGGAATTGCACCCCAAAATACATTCTACTGCTTCTCCTGAATTTGGGGATACCACATGTGTGGGACTTTTTGGGAGCCTAGCCGCGTACGGGGCCCCGAAATCCAATCACCGCCTTCAGGATTTCTAAGGGCGTAAATTTATGATTTCACTCTTTACTGCCTATCACAGTTTCGGAGGCCATGGAATGCCCAGGTGGCACAAACCCCCCCCAAATGACCCCATTTTGGAAAGTAGACACCCCAAGCTATTTCCAGAGAGGCATATTGAGTCCATGGAATATTTTATATTTTGACACAAGTTGCGGGAAAGTGACACATTTTTTTTTTTTGCACAAAGTTGTCACTAAATGATATATTGCTCACACAGGCCATGGGCATATGTGGAATTGCACCCCAAAATACATTTAGCTACTTCTGAGTACGGGGATACCACATGTGTGGGGCTTTTTGGGAGCCTAGCCGTGTACGGGACCCCGAAAACCAATCACCGCCTTCAGGATTTCTAAGGGTGAAAATTTTTGATTTCACTCTTCACTGCCTATCACAGTTTCGGAGGCCATGGAATGCCCAGGTGGCACAAAACCCCCCCAAATGACCCCATTTTGGAAAGTAGACACCCCAAGCTATTTGCTGAGAGGCATGGTGAGTATTTTGCAGCTCTCATTTGTTTTTGAAAATGAAGAAAGACAAGAAATAACTTTTTTTTTTTTCTTTTTTCAATTTTCAAAACTTTGTGACAAAAAGTGAGGTCTGCAAAATACTCACTATACCTCTCATCAAATAGCTTGGGGTGTCTACTTTCCAAAATGGGGTCATTTGGGGGGGGTTTGTGCCACCTGGGCATTCCATGGTCTCCAAAACTGTGATAAGCAGTCAAGAGAGAAATCAAAAATTCACGCCCTTAGAAAGCCTGAAGGCGGTGCTTGGTTTTCGGGGTTCCGTACGCGGCTAGGCTCCCAAAAAGTCTCACACATGTGGTATCCCCGTACTCAGGATAAGCAGCAGAATGTATTTTGGGGTATAATTTCACATATTCCCATAGCATGTTTGAGCAATATATCATTTAGTGACAATTTTGTGAAAAAAAAAAAAAAATTGTCTCTTTCCCGCAACTTGTGTAGCAATATAAAATATTCCATGGACTCGACATGCCTCTCAGCAAATAGCTTGGGGTGTCTACTTTCCAAAATGGGGTAATTTGGGGGGGGTTTGAACTGTCCTGGCATTTTATGCACAACATTTAGAAGCTTATGTCACACATCACCCACTCTTCTAACCACTTGAAGAAAAAGCCCTTTCTGACACTTATTGTTTACATGAAATAGTTTTTTTTTTTTGCAAGAAAATTACTTTGAACCCCCAAACATTATATATTTTTTTAAAGCAAATGCCCTACAGATTAAAATGGTGGGTGTTTCATTTTTTTTTTTCACACAGTATTTGCGCAGCGATTTTTCAAACGCATTTTTTGGGGAAAAAACACACTTTTTTAAATTTTAATGCACTAAAACACACTATATTGCCCAAATGTTTGATGAAATAAAAAAGATGATCTTAGGCCGAGTACATGGATACCAAACATGACATGCTTTACAATTGCGCACAAACGTGCAGTGGCAACAAAATAAATACATTTTTAAAAGCCTTTAAAAGCCTTTACAGGTTACCACTTTAGATTTACAGAGGAGGTCTACTGCAAAAATTACTGCCCTCGATCTGACCTTCGCGGTGATACCTCACATGCATGGTGCAATTGCAGTTTACATTTGACGCCAGACCGCCGCTTGCGTTCGCCTTAGTGCGAGAGCAGGGGGCGACAGGGGTGCTTTTTTTTTTTTTTTTTTTTTCTTTATTATTTTTTTGCTTTTTTATCTTATTTTTAAACTGTTCCTTTCATTTTTATTTTTTTTTAATCATTTTTATTGTTATCTCGGGGAATGTAAATATCCCCTATGATAGCAATAGGTAGTGACAGGTACTCTTTTTTGAAAAAAATGGGGTCTATTAGACCCTAGATCTCTCCTCTGCCCTCAAAGCATCTGACCACACCAAGATCGGTGTGATAAAATGCTTCCCCAATTTCCCAATGGCGCTATTTACATCCAGCGAAATCTAAGTCATAAAATGCTCGTAGCTTCCGGTTTCTTAGGCCATAGAGATGTTTGGAGCCACTCTGGTCTCTGATCAGCTCTATGGTCAGCTGGCTGAATCACCGGCTGCATTCTCAGGTTCCTTGTTGAGACAGGAGAGCCAGAGAAAAACATGGAAGACGGTGGGGGGGGGGCATTCCCTCCCACGGCTTGTAAAAGCAGTCTAGAGGCTAATTAGCCGCTAGGATTGCTTTTACATGAAAGCCGACCGCTGGCTGAAAAGAATGATACCAAGATGATACCTAAACCTGCAGGCATCATTCTGGTATAACCACTCAAAGTTGTGAATGGCGTACCTGAAGACAAAAAAATGGTTAACAATAAAGCACAGTAAACGGTAAAGTATAAAAAATTGCATACCTGAAAAGCAAACATGATAAAACATAATAACAATAAAACATTGCAGAATAGAATACAGTAAAAAAGAGCAGAACAATAGAGAGAATAGAGAGAGAGAGAACAATAAAACGACAACTATTTTTTTTTATTTTATATATATATATATATATATTTTTTTTTTTTTTACACTTTTTTTGTAACTAACTTTTATAACTGTAACCGGTTCCAGGTTCGGGTCTCTCAAAATGCGATGGCATCTTGGGAGACCCTGTGAAAGTGTGCCTAGTCTGTGCAATGCTGTACCCTACGCTAATACTCAACTAGTGAATGGTAGCGTTCAAAACATTCACCAATGCAAAGACCAGGATTGTCAGGACAGGAGGGACAATAATAGCGGGTGTCACGCCTATATCCGCGCTAGCTGCAGACACAATATCTTTTTTGGGGGCGTTCGCTGGGTAGGGGTACTCGGGAGGACATAAAGAAAATGCCTCTCATGCAGCCGACTGCATTTGGTTGGGGATGTGAATGGGGGAAGTACGGGCGCTGCAGAAGCGGTGGGTTCCCAATTAGGATTGGCGAATGCAGTAGGAAGGGCACTATGGGCACGACGGGCCTGTGTTTGTCTTTCTGGTGGCAGCGGGACACTACTTGTGCTTGCCACCTCGCCAGCTTGAACTGCACTTATGGGACTCGCCACGTCACCAAGTGTTACTGCAGTGCTGGTTTGACTACGACCGGGGTGTACTAGGCCGCTGGCGCTTGCCAGTTCACCAAAACGCTACCAAAAAATCTGTTAGCGATCGCAGGGATCAGGCCTGACTCTGCGAACGCTGCAGTTATGCGTTTTAGTCTTTTGTAAGTGACAGTGATCGATCGATACTGCACTTGGGTGGGCTGGGCTTGGCCGGGCGGAGGGGCAAAACGCAGGTGCTAGCAGGTATCTGGGCTGATCCCACTAACACTGCGTTTGTGAGAACCCTAAACTGCTGGGGATGCTAGTATAGATCTGATCGGATCAGATATTGATCCGTTCAGATACTATACCACTAAGGGTGGTGTACGGTGCGTGCGTGGGTGTTAGCGGTACTGGCGCTAACCTGACGCTGCCTGGGGCTGGTGCTTGCCAGTTCACCAAAATACTACCAAAAAAACTGTTAGCGATCGCAGGGATCAGGCCTGACTCTGCGAACGCTGCAGTTATGCGTTTAGTCTTTTGTAAGTGACAGTGATCGATCGATACTGCACTTGGGTGGGCTGGGCTGGGCCGGGCGGAGGGGCAAAACGCAGGTGTTAGCAGGTATCTGGGCTGATCCCGCTAACACTGCGTTTTTGGGAACCCTAAACTGCTGGGGACGCTAGTATAGATCTGATCGGATCAGATATTGATGCGTTCAGATACTATACCACTAAGGGAGGTGTATGCTGCGTGCGTCAGTGTTAGCGGTACTGGCGCTAATCTGACGCTGCCTGGGGCGACGCATATCACCGCCGGGCGATCAGGGGGCTAAACCTTTATTCGGTAATAAACGGCGGGTGCCCTGACACTATAAAAAATAAACAAACTAACCAGCGTCAACCGTAACGGTTATACGGTGATCAGTGGTGAAAGGGTTAACTAGGGGGCAATCAAGGGGTTAAAACATTTATTCGGTAGTATATGGGGGTCCCTGACGCTATAAAACGCTGACGGCGAACCTAAATATTTATGTCCCTAACTAGCGTCACCAGCGACACTAATACAGCGATCAGAAAAATGATCGCTTAGTGACACTGGTGACAGGGGGTGATCAAGGGGTTAAAACTTTATTAGGGGGGGTTAGGGGGGTACCCTAGACCTAAAGGGGGGTAATACTCACTGTCCCAACACTAACTGTCACAAACTGACACCAATGCAGTAATCAGAAAAAAAAAAAAAAAAGAAAAAAAAACTGCTGGTGTCAGTTTGTGACGGGGGGGGGGGGGGTGATTGGGGGGGGATCGGGGGGCGATCGGGGGGGGGATCGGGGTGTTTTGTGTGCCTAGCATGTTCTACTGTGTGTGTGTGTGTTGGTGCACTCACATTGATGTCTTCTCTCCTCGGGCCGGAACGGAAATTACCGACCCGAGGGGAGATGACATCGATTGGCCGGCGGCGATCGCGAGGGGGGGGCCACGAACGGATGGTCTCCCCCTCACCACCGATCGCCGGGGCACAAAGGACGACCGCCTCGGGCACCGGGGGGGGTCCGATCGGACCCCCCACCCGCGGAAGGCAAATCACGTACACTGTACGTGATTTTGCCTGTCCGTGCCACTTTGCCGACGTACATCGGCGTGAGGCGGTCGTCAAGTGGTTAAGTGTGTCCTAGTTTGTGTTCTAACTGAAAGGGGATGGGGACTGTGCAGGGAAGATAACAGATCATCTGTTCATACTCTGTATGAACAGACGTTCTGTCGGTGCCCCCCTCAGAGAACCGGAAACTGTGTGTTTACACACACAACTCCGGGTTCTCTGTGTGCCCCGAGCGACCGTGGGAGCCCGGCAGTGAACGAGACCGCCGGGCACTCGCATCGGTTTCGCCCAGCCACGCCATTCTGCCGCAGTACAACTGCAGCGGCTGGTCGGCATGTGGTTATAGTACCTGTGCAAGATGAAGGTAAACCTGCAAACATGGCCTGTTGGGGGTACTTGAGGACAGGGTTGAGAACCACTGATTTAGAGTACTGAGCTAAAATCTAGCTCAAGACAATCCTATTCTAATTGTGGGCATTTGAGGGAAACTGAGTGTTAGAACCCCTGCTTGTCTTTTTTAGGTTGGGCTTTGTGTCTCTATGTGACAGGAAGTAAATACATTTGAAGGAGAAACTGGCAACATTTGGGAGTTGTCTTCACCCTATCAGGGGTGCAGACATCCCTAAAAACTGACAAGACTTGTAATCCCTCTGCACTCTATCCCCAAGCAAAAATAAGAAAGGATTTCATTTAGTTTAACTTTGCAAAGACACATTCCTAAGTTCAACTGTGATGCATGTCAATGGCCCATTTAGACTTGTTTAATAGAAAACACTAGTTGCCTTTCACTGTAAACATTTGTTAGTCCAGTCCTGGAAATCTGCATCTGCTTTACTATTAACCACTTGAGCCCCGGACCATTATGCTGCCTAAGGACCAGAGGTCTTTTTCCAATTTGGCACTGCATCGCTTTAACTGCTAATTGCGCGGTCATGCAATGCTGTACCCAAACGAAATTTGCGTCCTTTTCTTCCCACAAATAGAGCTTTCTTTTGATGGTATTTGATCACCTCTGCGGTTTTTATTTTTTGCGCTATAAACGGAAAAAGACCGAAAATTTAAAAAAAAAATGATATTTTCTACTTTTTGTTATAAAAAAAATCCAATAAACTAAATTTTAGTCATACATTTAGGCCAAAATGTATTCGGCCACATGTCTTTGGTAAAAAAAATGTCAATAAGCGTATATTTATTGGTTTGCGCAAAAGTTATAGCGTCTACAAACTAGGGTACATTTTCTGTAATTTACACAGCTTTTAGTTTATGACTGCCTATGTCATTTCTTGAGGTGCTAAAATGGCAGGGCAGTACAAAACCCCCCCAAATGACCCCATTTTGGAAAGTAGAAATTTCCAGAAAGTGAGTATTTTGCAGCTCTCATTTGTTTTTGAAAATGAAGTAAGACAAGAAAAAACATTTTTTTTTTTCTTTTTTCAATTTTCAAAACTTTGTGACAAAAAGTGAGGTCTGCAAAATACTCACTATACCTCTCAGCAAATAGCATGGGGTGTCTACTTTCCAAAATGGGGTCATTTGGGGGGGTTTTGTGCCACCTGGGCATTCCATGGCCTCCGAAACTGTGATAGGCAGTGAAGAGTGAAATCAAAAATTCACGCCCTTAGAAAGCCTGAAGGCGGTGCTTGGTTTTCGGGGTCCCGTACGCGGCTAGGCTCCCAAAAAGTCTCACACATGTGGTATCCCCGTACTCAGGAGAAGCAGCAGAATGTATTTTGGGGTGTAATTTCACATATTTCCATGGCATGTTTGAGCAATATATCCTTTAGTGACAACTTTGTGCAAAAAAAAAAAAAAAAAAATTGTCTCTTTCCCGCAACTTGTATCGCAATATAAAATATTCCATGGACTCGACATGACTCTCAGCAAATAGCTTGGGGTGTCTACTTTCCAAAATGGGGTCATTTAGGGGGGTTTTGAACTGTCCTGGCATTTTATGCACAACATTTAGAAGCTTATGTCACACATCACCCACTCTTCTAACCACTTGAAGACAAAGCCCTTTCTGACACTTATTGTTTACATGAAAAAGTTATTTTTTTTTGCAAAAAAATTACTTTGAACCCCCAAACATTATATATATTTTTTAAAGCAAATGCCCTACAGATTAAAATGGTGGGTGTTTCATTTTTTTTTTTCACACAGTAATTGCGCAGCGATTTTTCAAACGCATTTTTTGGGGAAAAAACACACTTTTTTAAATTTTAATGCACTAAAACACACTATATTGCCCAAATGTTTGATGAAATAAAAAAGATGATCTTAGGCGGAGTACATGGATACCAAACATGACATGCTTTAAAATTGCGCACAAACGTGCAGTGGCAACAAAATAAATACATGTTTAAAAGCCTTTAAAAGCCTTTACAGGTTACCACTTTAGATTTACAGAGGAGGTCTACTGGAAAAATTACTGCACTCGATCTGGCCTTCGCGGTGATACCTCACATGCATGGTGCAATTGCTGTTTACGTTTGACGACAGACCGCCGCTTATGTTCGCCTTAGCGCGAGAGCAGGGGGCGACAGGGGTGCTTTTTTTTTTTTTTTTTTTTTTTTTCTTAATTATTTTTTTGCTTTTTTAATCTTACTTTTAAACTGTTCCTTTCATTTTTTTTTTTTTTAATCATTTTTATTGTTATCTCAGGGAATGTAAATATCCCCTATGATAGCAATAGGTAGTGACAGGTACTCTTTTTTGAAAAAATTGGGGTCTATTAGACCCTAGATCTCTCCTCTGCCCTCAAAGCATCTGACCACACCAAGATCGGTGTGATAAAATGCTTCCCCAATTTCCCAATGGCGCTATTTACATCCGGCGAAATCTAAGCCATGAAATGCTCGTAGCTTCCGGTTTCTTAGGCCATAGAGATGTTTGGCGCCACTCTGGTCTCTGATCAGCTCTATGGTCAGCAGGCTGAATCACCGGCTGCATTCTCAGGTTCCCTGTTGAGACAGGAGAGCCAGAGAAAAACACGGAAGACGGTGGGGGGGGGCATTCCCTCCCACGGCTTGTAAAAGCAGTCTAGAGGCTAATTAGCCGCTAGGATTGCTTTTACATGAAAGCCGACCGCTGGCTGAAAAGAATGATACCAAGATGATACCTAAACCTGCAGGCATCATTCTGGTATAACCACTCAAATTCGTGCATGGCGTACCTGAAGACAAAAAAATGGTTAACAATGGTTAACAATAAAGCACAGTAAACAGTAAAGTATAAATAATTACATACCTGAAAAACAAACATGATAAAACATAATAACAATAACAATAACAATAAAACATTGCAGAATAGAATACAGTAAAAAAAAGAGCAGAACAATAGAGAGAGAATAGAGAGAGAGAGAATAATAAAACGACAACTATTTTTTTTTATTTTATATATATTTTTTTTTTTACACTTTTTTTGTAACTAACTTTTCTAACTGTAACCGGTTCCAGGTTCGGGTCTCTCAAAATGCGATGGCATCTTGGGAGACCCTGTGAAAGTGCGCCTAGTCTGTGGAATGCTGTACCCTACGCTAATACTCAACTAGTGTATGGTAGCGTTCAAAACATTCACCAATGCAAAGACCAGGATTGTCAGGACAGGAGGGACAATAATAGCGGGTGTCACGCCTATATCCGCGCTTGCTGCAGACACAACATCTTTTTTGGGGGGGTTCGCTGGGTAGGGGTACTCGGGAGGACATAAAAATGCCTCTCATGCAGCCGACTGCATTTGGTTGGGGATGTGAATGGGGGAAGTACGGGCGCTGCAGAAGCGGTGGGTTCCCAATTAGGATTGGCGAATGCAGCAGGAACGGCATTATGGGCACGACGGGCCTGTGTTTGTCTTCTTGGTGGCAGTGGGACACTACTTGTGCTTGCCACCTCACCAGCTTGAACAGCACTTATGGGACTCGCCACGTCACCAAGTGTTACTGCAGTGCTGGTTTGACCGGGGTGTACTACGCCGCTGGCGCTTGCCAGTTCCCCAAAACGCTACCATAAAAACTGTTAGCGATCGCAGGGATCAGGCCTGACTCTGCGAACGCTGCAGTTATGCGTTTAGAGTTTTGTAAGTGACAGTGATCGATCGATACTGCACTTGGGTGGGCTGGGCCGGGCCGGGCGGAGGGGCAAAACGCAGGTGCTAGCAGGTATCTGAGCTGATCCCGCTAACACTGCGTTTTTGGGAACCCTAAACTGCTGGGGACGCTAGTATAGATCTGATCGGATCAGATATTGATCCGTTCAGGTACTATACCACTAAGGGAGGTGTACGCTGCGTGCGTGGGTGTTAGCGGTACTGGCGCTAACCTGACGCTGCCTGGGGCTGGTGCTTGCCAGTTCACCAAAACGCTACCAAAAAAACTGTTAGCGATCGCAGGGATCAGGCCTGACTCTGTGAACGCTGCAGTTATGCGTTTAGTGTTCTGTAAGTGACAGTGATCGATCGATACTGCACTTGGGTGGGCTGGGCCGGGCGGAGGGGCAAAACGCAGGTGCTAGCAGGTATCTGGGCTGATCCCGCTAACACTGCGTTTTTGGGAACCCTAAACTGCTGGGGACGCTAGTATAGATCTGATCGGATCAGATATTGATCCGATCAGATACTATACCACTAAGGGAGGTGTACGGTGCGTGCGTGGGTGTTAGCGGTACTGGCGCTAACCTGACGCTGCCTGGGGCTGGTGCTTGCCAGTTCACCAAAATGCTACCAAAAAAACTGTTAGCGATCGCAGGGATCAGGCCTGACTCTGCGAACGCTGCAGTTATGCGGTTAGTGTTTTGTAAGTGTCAGTGATCGATCGATACTGCACTTGGGTGGGCTGGGCTGGGCCGGGCGGAGGCGCAAAACGCAGGTGCTAGCAGGTATCTGGGCTGATCCCGCTAACACTGCGTTTTTGGGAACCCTAAACTGCTGGGGACGCTAGTATAGATCTGATCGGATCAGATATTGATGCGTTCAGATACTATACCACTAAGGGAGGCGTATGCTGCGTGCGTGGGTGTTAGCGGTACTGGCGCTAATCTGACGCTGCCTGGGGCGACGCATATCACCGCCGGGCGATTAGGGGGCTAAACCTTTATTCGGTAATAAACGGCGGGTGCCCTGACACTATAAAAAATAAACAAACTAACCAGCGTCAACCGTAACAGTTATACGGTGATCAGTGGTGAAAGGGTTAACTAGGGGGCAATCAAGGGGTTAAAACATTTATTAGGTAGTATATGGGGGTCCCTGACGCTATAAAACGCTGACGGCGAACCCAAATATTTACCTCACTAACTAGCGTCACCAGCGACACTAATACAGCGATCAGAAAAATGATCGCTTAGTGACACTGGTGACGGGGGGTGATCAAGGGGTTAAAACTTTATTAGGGGGGGTTAGGGGGGTACCCTAGACCTACAGGGGGGTAACAGTAACTGTCCCAACACTGTAACTGTCACAAACTGACACTATGCAGTAATCAGAAAAAAAAAAAAAAAAACTGCTGGTGTCAGTTTGTGACAGGGGGGGGGTGATTGGGGGGGGATCGGGGGGCGATCGGGGGGGGGGGGGGGATCGGGGTGTTTTGTGTGCCTGGCATGTTCTACTGTGTGTGTGTGTGTTGGTGCAGTCACTCACTTGTCGTCTCTCCTCGGGCCGGAACGGAAACTACCGACCCGAGGGGAGATGACATCATTTCCTTTGCTGCTGTTTAGCATACAGCAGCAAAGGAGTGTTCCCATTGGCCGGCGGCGATCGCGAGGGGGGGGCCACGAACGGATGGCCTCCCCCTCGTCTCCGATCGCCGGGGGACAAAACGGGACCGCCTCGGGTGGCGGGGGGGGGTCCGATCGGACCCCCCACCCGCGGAAGGCAAATCACGTACCCTGTACGTGATTTTGCCTGTCCGTGCCGCCTTGCCGACGTACATCGGCGTGAGGCGGCCGTCAAGTGGTTAATTTCCATAAAAATTGGGTTCCTGCATCTAGATGCGCGACCGCTGTGTACGACCACTGTGTATATGAGATGTGCAACTGCTGTGTGCGCGGAGGTATGTACACGTAGCGCATATCTGGTTCCTGGAAGCGGTGGCCAGCACACAGTAATGACATCATGCCCCCCCAGGAAGTTGCTTGTACTGCTGCTAATTTCTTCCCACCACCATGCCCCGCTCACTGTTCTCTGAGGAAGAGATGATCCTTATTTGCAAATTAAGATAATTTTTGATTTATTTTTACATGGGGTGGTGTTTGTGTGGGTCATGTGTGTATGTCTAAATAATTTGGCCTCAAAACACACACCTACTTCCTGTGTACAGATTCACTTCCGGGCCAATGTATATTGCTTCCTGCTTCAGTGTGTGTGTATATATAGATATATCTATATATAGTTATATCTATAGATGTAGGTTCTTGTGTCCACCAGCAGAGAGAAGTTGGGTGGATGCCACACTCCCAATTCTGAAGGCATAATAATGGTCTAGCACAGGGGTCTTCAAACTACAGCCCTCCAGTTGTTCAGGACCTACAATTCCCATAATGCCTAGTCATGTCTGTGAATGTCAGAGTTTTACAATGCCTCATGGGATGTGTAGTTCCACAACAGCTGGAGAGCCGTTGAAGATTCCCAATCAATCTAGCATGTCTTGAAAAAAGATGTTTTTTCATGTGCCTTGTATAATGCCTAAAAAATATCGTTAGGAAAATACAAGTGGGTCATGGCACATCTACATTCCAAATGTGGCACTTAAGATGGTCATGCACTATGCAATCTGATTGGCCAATCTCTGTATAATTTGATATTTAGGCAAAATAGGTAATAGGAAGACGCACTTGAACAATTAATTAAAAATATAGGAAATAAAACAGGCTCTTGCACTAAATCTAATTTAATATCTAACTGATTGCAGTGTATGGTGTGACAGACCTAGCCGGGACAGAAGCTTTTGGAGGGGACTGAATTATGTGCCCTGGCATTTGGGGGAATGGTGCTTGTTGTGAGCTGTATGCCCGGGGACCCTGGAGGTGGTGTTACTTTAGATTCAGGTCCATGTCTCCCCAAGACACACAGACTCTGGGGACCCTGGATTGTAAGGGAACAATACTCTTTGCGAGGTGAATGAGAAATCCAGTCTGATCTGTGCTAGTCAGATTCAATGCAGTATATATGTATATATATTGTGTGTTGTCTCATTGTTTTGTGTACTATTTGCTGCGCTAGTTTGGGGTGGGGCTGTATTCCAATGTTCTATTGTGTCTGTCTGCCTTGGATATTATGGGATGTTTCTCTCTATGGAGGGAGGGGGGATTCCTCCAGCAGCCCCCTGCTAAGACTGTGTACTGATGAGAAGTTTGAACACACCTGACCTGTGTGTCTATTGTCATTGGACAGTTTAACCCGCCCTGTTTTCCAAGGGTGGGGGGGAAGAGTCTCTGAGTTATTTTATCTGTTGTGTCCATGTGTAATAATAAATGAGTTTGTTGTTTGTCACTCCAAGACTGGTGTTGTCTGGTGACTGGGTGGGCTAAAGGGTCTTGGATAGTGCTGGTTCTGGACAGAGGAAGCATTTACGGTGGACCTGTTTGAGGACAGGGGTTCGTCACAACTGGTTGGCAGCGGTGGGATCGTGCTTCCTGGCTGTGAAGACGTCCAAACCTCCACCTGGATCCAAGATCGGCATAGCAGACTTCGGTCACCCCAGCGGAGATATGGATCTGGCATCAGGGTTCCCGGGGCTGCTGCTTGTCGTCCTTTCAAAAATTCCCAGGATTGTGTCTGCGGATGAAAACCTGGCGCCCAGGCAGAAGATTCGGGTAAGACACTGGATTAGAGCCCTCCAGGTCGCTAGAATGCAACAGGGCAAGTGCTTTCCAACCCCAGAGCAGCAGGCCAGTGAACAATGGGAGTTACGGATGCAATTCCTGGGAGAGCGGCCCCAGAAGCAATGGGTGACAGAGTTGGACAGGCTGGTCCAGCAGGAAATAGAGCTGGACAATCGGTATCGGGCTCTGCAATAGCACGCAGAGCAGGGTTATTTAGGGGAGACAACAGAATGCTCTCCGGAGGGATATGACTTTGGTGGCCCTGGATTGCTGTGGGAGAGCCTTATGTACACCGTACATAAGAGTGGACTTTCCAGCAGACTTGGTCCAGCGGACTGGACTCCGTTGGATAATTCGATCGTGTGTGGGCTCCAGCTGACTTTTTTTTCCAAAAGTCTGACGGACCTAGAAATGAAACATGCTTCAAATCTTTCCGACGGACTCGGCTTTCTAGCGTACAAACCGTTCGTCTGTGTGCTAGTCCGACGGACCAAAACTGACGCATGCTCTGAAGCAAGTACAAGACGGAAGCGCTCGGTCTGGTAAAACTAGCCTTCGTATTGAAGCTAGCACATTCCTCACGCTGCTAATTCTGTGATCTTTTAATACAGCGCATTCTTTTCTTCTTTATAATGCGAGAAGAATGAAGATGTTTTGCTGCTTATATTGACACAGAGTTCTCACAAACTGCTTTCTTCATTATTTATACTTATGTCATGACTAATATTATAGTTTTTAAAAGCCAGATCTCCATAAATAATGTAGAAAATTATTTATTTGATTCATCTTTTTTACTTTTATATTTCAGCAATATATATTTTACAATTTGTGAATAATTATAAAAAATGTATTGATTTAAATGTGTAATCTTTTTTAGGAGTTTCAAGTTACCACAATAACATTATTATCTTGTATTGTTTAGGAACCTTAATGAGGTTGGTGTCCCTTGTTAATTTGACATAGGGAGGATATTTTCAAAAGGCAAATAAATTTAGCACTACAAGTGCAAAGTGCACTTGAAATTGCACTGAAAGAGCACTTGTAAGTGCAGTCGCTGTGGATCCGAGGGGCACATGCAAGGAAACCAAAAAAATAATTTTAGCTTGCACATGATTGGATGATAAAATCAGCAGAGCTTCCCCTCATTTCAGATCTTCCCCTCAGATTTACAGCGACTGCACTTCCAACAAGTGCACTTGCAGTGCAATTTAAGATGTACTTTGCACTTATATAGTTACATAGTTACATAGTAGGTGAGGTTGAAAAAAGACACAAGTCCATCAAGTCCAACCTATGTGTGTGATTATTTGTCAGTATTACATTACATATCCCTGTATGTTGCGGTCATTCAGGTGATATCTAATAGTTTCTTGAAGCTATCAATGCTCCCCGCTGAGACCACCGCCTGTGGAAGGGAATTCCACATCCTTGCCGCTCTTACAGTAAAGAACCCTCTACGTAGTTTAAGGTTAAACCTCTTTTCTTCTAATTGTAATGAGTGGCCACGAGTCTTATTAAACTCTCTTCTGCGAAAAAGTTTTATCCCTATTGTGGGGTCACCAGTACAGTATTTGTAAATTGAAATCATATCCCCTCTCAAGCGTCTCTTCTCCAGAGAGAATAAGTTCAGTGCTCGCAACCTTTCCTCATAACTAAGATCCTCCAGACCCTTTATTAGCTTTGTTGCCCTTCTTTGTACTCGCTCCAATTCCAGTACATCCCTCCTGAGGACTGGTGCCCAGAACTGGACAGCATACTCCAGGTGCGGCCGGACCAGAGTCTTGTAGAGCGGGAGAATTATCATTTTATCTCTGGAGTTGATCCCCCTTTTAATGCATGCCAATATTCTGTTTGCTTTATTAGCAGCAGCTTGGCATTGCATGCCATTGCTGAGCCTATCATCTACTAGGACCCCCAGGTCCTTTTCCATCCTAGATTCCCCCAGAGGTTCTCCCCCCAGTGTATAGATTGCATTCATATTTTTGCCACCCAAATGCATTATTTTACATTTTTCTACATTGAACCTCATTTGCCATGTAGTCGCCCACCCCATTAATTTGATCAGGACTTGTAGTTTGCACTTGAATTGCGAAATGATTTTGCCTTTTGTAAATAACCCCTATAGTCTTTTTGACATGTACCTGCCTACTCACAAACAAAATGTCCTTTTTGAAAAAAAACACATAGTAAATAATTTTAGGTAAATAAAATAACTATTTATTCTGGGAAAAACATAAATGAGGAAGGCAACACTGGAGACACTTTTGGAATTTGTGAAGCCTTTTGTCCCCCAGGGCACACATCAAGTCAGTGGAAATCAAAATTGGGATCTTGTGGAGTTCATATAATAGGGAGCAAAATCTGCGTCTTCTGTCAGACCAGACTGAAGCCAGGCAATCACTTTCGACTCTTCCGTGGAGCCTTCCCTACACGCTGCCCTGCAACCTTCCCTGCACACTTCTCTGCAGCCTTCCTTGGAGGCTGTGCCTCTGGTGGTGTACTTGTGGCAGGAGGAGGGGCTTCATCAGAAATATGGCTGGTTTGAGTAAGCTAGCCCCCCAACCCCTTTTGAAGGGCCTCATAAAAAATCCCCTCACAGAGGAGGCATTGCCCCTTCTCAAGTTCCATCAACCTGGTGGCCAAATAAGTACCATAGGCCTCTTCCGCATTGGGGGGGTTACTCAGCATTTGACTAGCTTCCCGAATGAGGGCAAGTGATTCCTCCTCTGTTCGGGTCATCTTCCTGGGCCTATTGGTGGTAAGGCGGAGGGGAGGCACCTGGCATTCGGTGAGGCTTCTACTGGGCCCAGCCACCTCCTGCCTGCCACTGGGCACGGCCTCCTCCTCTCTACCGCTGGGCAAGGCCTCCTCCTCTCTACCACTGGGCATGGCCTCCTCTTGGCTGAGCTCATCCTGTGTATAAAAAAAGGGACATAGTTGTAATTTTTGCTTCCTCAATCACACACAATTTTCAGCTCATGACTTGCAAATATAATTTTAAACAAATAGAAAAGGCTATCATTTTGACCCCACCATTATTCTAGCTGTTCACCAATCTTTGAACAACATTTTTGGCCACTACTGTCTAGTGATATGTATACATAATAATTATTGTGATTAAATCATTGATTTGTAAGCAATTCAAACATTTTAGTTTACATCATTAATATTTAGACAATCCAAAATTACCAAAAAAAGTATACCTGGCTGCAGCTGGGCGCATCCACTTCATCAAGGATGAAAGGGCCCGGCTCTTCCTGGGTAGGGATGAGCTTCGTGTTCGAGTCGAACCCATGTCTTATTGCAGGAAGGCTTGTCTTATTACAGTATTTACAGCTACCTGAAGAAAATTGCTGGTGTTCTTTTGATCCTATTAGTACCACAGTCAGGCAGCTAGACTATTTACAGTTAGTGCAGTGCGTCCTGCTCACAGTGTTCAGCTAAAACTACAAGTTAGTGTGGTGCGTCCTCCTCACAGTGTTCAGCTAAAGCTACAAGTTAGTGCAGTGTGTCCTGCTCACAGTGTTCAGCTAAAACTACAAGTTAGTGTAGTGAGACCTCTGCACAGTGTTCATCTAAAGCTACAAGTTAGTGCAGTGCGTCCTGCTCACAGTGTTCAGCTAAAACTACAAGTTAGTGTGGTGAGACCTCTGCACAGTGTTCATCTAAAGCTACAAGTTAGTGCAGTGCGTCCTGCTCACAGTGTTCAGCTAAACCTACAAGTTATTTTTTTGCAAGCTCTGCACAGTGTTCATCTAAAGCTACAAGTTAGTGCAGTGCGTCCTGCTCACAGTGTTCAGCTAAACCTACAAGTTATTTTTTTTCAAGCTCTGCACAGTGTTCATCTAAAGCTACAATTTAGTGCAGTGCGTCCTGCTCACAGTGTTCAGCTAAAACTACAAGTTAGTATGGTGCGTCCTCCTCACAGTGTTCAGCTAAAACTACAAGTTAGTGCAGTGCGTCCAGCTCACAGTGTTCAGCTAAAACTACAAGTTAGTGTAGTGAGACCTCTGCACAGTGTTCATCTAAAGCTACAAGTTAGTGCAGTGCGTCCTGCTCACAGTGTTCAGCTAAAACTACAAGTTAGTGTGGTGCGTCCTCCTCACAGTGTTCAGCTAAACCTACAAGTTATTTTTTTGGGAGCTCTGCACAGTGTTCATCTAAAGCTACAAGTTAGTGCAGTGCGTCCTGCTCGCAGTGTTCAGCTAAAACTACAAGTTAGTGTGGTGCGTCCTCCTCACAGTGTTCAGCTAAAACTACAAGTTAGTGCAGTGCATCCTGCTCACAGTGCTCAGCTAAAACTACAAGTTAGTGTAGTGAGACCTCTGCACAGTGTTCATCTAAAGCTACAAGTTAGTGCAGTGCGTCCTGCTCACAGTGTTCAGCTAAAACTACAAGTTAGTGTGGTGCGTCCTCCTCACAGTGTTCAGCTAAACCTATAAGTTATTTTTTTGCGAGCTCTGCATAGTGTTCAGCTAAAGCTACCTGTAGAAGGCTGGTGGTGTTTTCCTGATCCTATCACTACCGCAGGCAGCTAAAAAAGCTACAAGTTAGTTTTTTGCGAGCTCTGCACAGTGTTCAGCTAAAGCTACCTGTAGAAGGTTGGTGGTGTTCTCATACTACAGGCAGGCAGTTGATTTTGCTAGCTGCAGTATCAGTACATATATATATATATATCCCAGCTTAGTGCAGCTACAGGCCGTTAGTATGTCTGGAAGGCCAAGAAGGAGAGGCAGACAGTCACAAGCCAATAAGAGAGGGCAAGCAGGCTCTGTGTCTAGTGCTGGTCGTGGAGACGGTGCATCCTCATCAGCACGTGGCCGTGGGACACGCTTGGCCTTTTTTTCGGCAGCTGGCCATGTTGAGCCGCAACATGCGGAAGACTTGGTCGAGTGGATGACCAAGCCGTCCTCATCCTCCTCATCCTCTCTCACCCATGCTCAGGGTACTTTGTCTGGCAAAGCAGCGGCCTCTTCCCTCGGCTCAATGTCATCAGTGACTCCTTCCCTAGCCCCACCATGTCCTCCCGAGGAGTCCCTCGAACTGTTTGACCACAGTGTTGGGTACATGCTCCAGGAGGATGCCCAGCGTTTGGAAGGCTCTGATAATGATACTGAGCTCGATGAAGGCAGAAACATGAGCACGGACAGAGGGGGTGCCCAAGAAGGACAGCAATCTGGCGGTCATGCTCCCCCTGCTGCAGCATACTGCCAGGTTTGCTCCAGTGATGAGGAGGGAGGGGATGATGAGGTCACTGACTCAATGTGGGTGCCTGATAGGAGAAAGGAGGAGGCGGCACATCACCAACGAGGCAGGATGCCCTCCAGGGGCCAGCCTAAGGGCAGCACATTGACTGCATCACACCCCAAAGCTCCACATGTGCAGGGCACTGCAGTCTCTGCACGTTATTCAAAAAGTTCTTTGGTGTGGGCCTTTTTTGAGACGAGTGCATCAGATCGCACTGCTGCTATTTGCAACATATGTCTCAAGCGTATCTCGCGTGGCCAAAACATCTCCCACTTGGGTACCACATTCTTGACCAGACATATGTTGACCTGCCATGCAGTTCGTTGGCAAGCGTATCTAAAAGACCCACACCAAAGAACAAAGAGGACCTCTCCTTGCTCCTCATCAGCTGAGATCTCCAACCCCACTATACCTTCAGTCCTCTCTGAGACCTGCACTGAGAGGAATGAAGGTGTAGACTTAGGTGTGTCACAGCCAAGTACTTGTGGGCAATCTGCTTTCGGTACACCGACGTCAGATTGTACCAGGCAAATTTCCCTGTCCCAGCTGCTGCACCGCCGAAAGAAGTTTGCTCCCAGCCATCCACATGCCCAGCAGTTGAATGCTAGCTTGGCAAAATTGCTAGCACTTCAACTGCTGCCTTTTCAGTTGGTAGACTCTGCCCCCTTCCGTGAGTTTGTGGAATGTGCGGTTCCTCAGTGGCAGGTACCCAAACGCCACTTTTTCTCACGGAAGGCGATTCCGGCTCTCTACCTTCTACATGTGGAAGGCAAGGTGCATATTACCGCTGACTCATGGTCCAGCAGGCATGGATAGGGACGTTATCTAAGTTTCACCGTGCATTGGGTGAGTCTGCTGGCAGCTGGGAAGGATGCAGGACAAGGTGCAGTAGTGTTGGAGGTTGTTCCGTCACCACGCCTCCAAAATGCCACTACTAATGATTGTGACACACCTCTCTCCTCCACCCCCTCCTCTTCTTCTTCCTCCATGGCCTCTTCCTGTGCTTTGTCCTTGGAACCAGCTGTGCTCCGTAGCCGTTCAAGGGGCTACGCAAGTACGCAGGCCAAAAGATGCCATGCGGTGCTTGAGCTGGTGTGCTTGGGGGACAGGAGCCACACTGGGGCAGAGGTTCTGTCAGCTCTGCAGGGGCAGGTTCAGAGGTGGTTGACGCCACGCCAACTTAAGGCAGGAATGGTGGTTTGCGACAATGGCACCAAGCTCCTCTCTGCCCTCCGACAGGGACAAATGACCCATGTGCCCTGTTTGGCTCACTTCCTTAACTTGGTGGTGCAGCGGTTCTTGGGCAGGTACCCGGGCTTACAGGATGTCCTGAGGCATGCCAGGAAAGTCTGTGTGCATTTCCGCCAGTCATATAATGCCAGTGCTCGGCTGGCGGACCTCCAAAAGGAGTTTAACCTGTCCAAGAACCGTCTAATCTGTGACATGCCCACCAGGTGGAACTCAACGTTGGCCATGCTGCAGCGGCTGCACACGCAGCAGAGGGCCATCAATGAGTACCTGTGCAACTATGGCACCAGGACAGGGTCAGGGGAGCTTGGTTTTTTTTCCCCACGCCAGTGGGCCATGATCAGGGATGCATGCACTGTCCTGTCACCATTTGAGGAGGCCACGAGGATGGTGAGCAGTGACAGTGCATGCATCAGTGACACTGTCCCCCTTGTCCACCTGTTGGAGCACACGCTGCGTGGAATAATGGACAGGGCACTTGAGGCAGAACAGAGGCAGGAAGAGGAGGACTTCCTTAGCTCTCAAGGCCCCCTTAATCCAGACAGTGTTCCTGCGTGCCCGCCGATCACACAAGAAGAGGACAAGGAGGAGGAGGAAGATTGTGTCAGTATGGAGGTGGAGCCTGGCACTCAGCATCAGCAGCAGTCTTTAAGAGATCAGTCCCAATAAACACATGGACTTGTACGTGGTTGGGAGGAGGTGGCTGCGGACCATGTTGTCCTTAGTGACCCAGAGGACTCCGGACCGAATGCCTCAGCAAACCTACGCTGCATGGCCTCCCTGATCCTGCAAAGCCTGCGTAAGGATCCTCGTATTCGTGGTATCATGGAGAAGGACCAATACTGGCTGGCAACTCTCCTTGAGCCACGTTACAAGGGTAAGGTTGCGGACCTTATCTTGCCATCACAGAGGGAGCAGAGGATGAAACATCTTCGGGAGGCCTTGCAGAAAGGTCTGTGCAACGCGTTCCCAGAGACTGGGAGGTTACAAACTCCTGTTTCTGGACAACGTGTTGCTGAGGCTTCGGTCAGTCAAAGAAGGAGCAGTGGAGAAGGTGGCCGTCTGACCGATGCGTTCAGACAATTTTTTGGTCCGCAGCCCCAAGGTATGATCGGTTCCAGCAACCATCGCCAGCGTCTGTTTTACATGGTGCAGGAATACCTAGGTCTGACTTGGACACCTTTCCCACCGAAAATCCTCTGGGTTACTGGGTCTTGTGGATGGATCACTGGCCAGAGCTTGCACAATATGCAATTGAGCTACTGGCCTGTCCTGCATCCAGCGTTCTTTCGGAACGCACATTCAGTGCTGCTGGAGGCTTTGTAACCGATCACAGGGTGCGTCTGTCCACCGACTTGGTCGATCGACTGACTTTCATAAAAATGAATCAGTGTTGGATCACCACCAGCTACCAAGCACCTGATGCTGATGTAATCGAATAATTTTTTTCAGATCCCTTCAAAGACTGCCTATGCTGATGCTAATTGACTATCCCTGAGTAATTATCCTCTTCCTCCTCAATGATCACGCTGATAGCTTGTAAGAACATTTTTGGTTCTGGGCGCCACCACCAGTGCCTAAGGCCCAATTTTTCAGCCCCTGTTTGACAGGGGCGTGTAATTACAATTTTTGATGCAATACTTTGCAGCAGGGCTTGTTTCTGCTTTCCAACTAGAGTATCTGTGAGGGGTTGCAGTGTTGTGGCACCAGCGCCTAAGGCTCAATTTTTCAGCCCCTGTTTACCAGGGGCGTGTAATTACAATTTTTGATGCAATACTTTGCAGCAGGGCTCGTTTCTGCATTCCAACAAGAGTATCTGTGAGGGGTTGCAGTGTTGTGGCACCAGCACCAGTGCCTAAGGCCCAATTTTTCAGTCCTTCTTTAATAGGTACTGTAATTACAATTTTTGATGCAATACTTTGCAGCAGGGCTCATTTCTGCGTTCCAACTAGAGTATCTGTGAGGGGTTGCAGTGTTGTGGCACCAGTGCCTAAGGCCCAATTTTTCAGCCCTTGTTTAACAGGGGCGTGTAATTACAATTTGTGATGCAATACTTTGCAGCAGGGCTCATTTCTGCGTTCCAACTAGAGTATCTGTGAGGGTTTGCAGTGTTGTGGCACCAGCACCAGTGCCTAAGGCCCAATTTTTCAGCCCCTGTTTAACAGGGGCGTGTAATTACAATTTTTTATGCAATACTTTGCAGCAGGGCTCGTTCCTGCGTTCCAACTAGAGTGTCTGTGAGGGGTTGCAGTGTTGTGGCACCAGCACCAGTGCCTAAGGCCTAATTTTTCAGCCCCTGTTCAACAGGGGCATGTAATTACAATTCTTGATCTAATATTTCACAGCAGGGCCCATTTCTGCACCCACCAAGAGCGAGTGAGGACTTACAGTGTTGTGGCACCAGCACCACCACCACCACCAAAAGCCCAATTTTTCTGCCCTTGTTCAACAGGGGCATGTAATTACAATTCTTGATCTAATATTTCACAGCAGGGCCCATTTCTGCACCCACCAAGAGCGAGTGAGGACTTACAGTGTTGTGGCACCAGCACCACCACCACCACCACCAAAGACCCAAATTTTCTGCCCTTGTTCAACAGGGGCATGTAATTACAATTCTTGATCTAATATTTCATAGCAGGGCCCATTTCTGCACCCACCAAGAGCGAATGAGGACTTACAGTGTTGTGGCACCAGCACCACCACCACCAAAGGCCCAATTTTTCTGCCCTTGTTCAACAGGGGCATGCAATTACAATTCTTGATCTAATATTTCATAGCAGGGCCCATTTCTGCTCCCACCAAGAGCGAGTGAGGACATACAGTGTTGTGGCACCAGCACCACCACCACCACCACCAAAGGCCCAATTTTTCTGCCCCTGTTCAACAGGGGCATGTAATTACAATTCTTGATCTAATATTTCACAGCAGGGCCCTGTGAGGGCTTACAGTGTTGTGGCCACAACAACACCTAAGGCCCAAATTTCTGCTGAGTATATAGAGCAGGCCCCTACTTTCAAACATCTAATTTACAAACGACTCCTACTTGCAAACGGAAGGAGAGAACAGGAAGTGAGATGAAATCTACCCCTAGGAAGGGAAATTCTCTCCTGTAAGAGTTAATATGGGAAAAACATTTCTCCTTTCCACTGATGCTTTCCAATCCTTGTTCCACAAAAAACCCCAAATTTTCAAAAAACATTTGTCATTGGGACAAAAAGTGAGGTGAAATCTTCTGAAGAGGAGGACAGACAGCAAAACAAATGTCACAGTGGTGATGACCCTTCCCTATGTTTTCCAAAAAGCCTAACCACTTGAGCCCCGGACCATTATGCTGCCTAAGGACCAGAGGTCTTTTTCCAATTTGGCACTGCGTCGCTTTAACTGCTAATTGCGCGGTCATGCAATGCTGTACCCAAACGAAATTTGCGTCCTTTTCTTCCCACAAATAGAGCTTTCTTTTGATGGTATTTGATCACCTCTGCGGTTTTTATTTTTTGCGCTATAAATGGAAAAAGACAGAAAATTTTGAAAAAAATGATATTTTCTACTTTTTGTTATAAAAAAAATCCAATAAACTCAATTTTAGTCATACATTTAGGCCAAAATGTATTCGGCCACATGTCTTTGGTAAAAAAAATGTCAATAAGCGTATATTTATTGGTTTGCGCAAAAGTTATAGCGTCTACAAACTAGGGTACATTTTCTGTAATTTACACAGCTTTTAGTTTATGACTGCCTATGTCATTTCTTGAGGTGCTAAAATGGCAGGGCAGTACAAAACCCCCCCAAATGACCCCATTTTGGAAAGTAGACACCCCAAGGAAATTGCTGAGAGGCATGTTGAACCCATTGAATATTTATTTTTTTTGTCCCAAGTGATTGAATAATGACAAAAAAAAAATATTTAAAAAAAGTTGTCACTAAATGATATATTGCTCACACAGGCCATGGGCCTATGTGGAATTGCACCCCAAAATACATTCTGCTGCTTCTCCTGAGTATGGGGATACCACATGTGTGGGACTTTTTGGGAGCCTAGCCGCGTACGGGGCCCCGAAAACCAATCACCGCCTTCAGTATTTCTAAGGGTGTAAATTTATGATTTCACTCTTCACTGCCTATCACAGTTTCGGAGGCCATGGAATGCCCAGGTGGCACAAAACCCCCCCAAATGACCCCATTTTGGAAAGTAGACACCCCAAGCTATTTGCTGAGAGGCATATTGAGTCCATGGAATATTTTATATTTTGACACAAGTTGCGGGAAAGTGACACTTTTTTTTTTTTTTTTTTTGCACAAAGTTGTCACTAAATGATATATTGCTCACACAGGCCATGGGCATATGTGGAATTGCACCACAAAATACATTTAGCTACTTCTCCTGAGTACGGGGATACCACATGTGTGGGACTTTTTGGGAGCCTAGCCGTGCACGGGACCCCGAAAACCAATCACCGCCTTCAGGATTTCTAAGGGTGAAAATTTTTGATTTCACTCTTCACTGCCTATCACAGTTTCGGAGGCCATGGAATGCCCAGGTGGCACAAAACCACCCCAAATGACCCCATTTTGGAAAGTAGACACCCCAAGCTATTTGCTGAGAGGCATGGTGAGTATTTTGCAGCTCTCATTTGTTTTTGAAAATGAAGAAAGACAAGAAAAAACTTTTTTTTTTTTCTTTTTTCAATTTTCAAAACTTTGTGACAAAAAGTGAGGTCTGCAAAATACTCACTATACCTCTCAGCAAATAGCTTTGGGTGTCTACTTTCCAAAATGGGGTCATTTGGGGGGGGGGGTTTGTGCCACCTGGGCATTCCATGGCCTCCGAAACTGTGATAGGCAGTCAAGAGTGAAATCAAAAATTCACGCCCTTAGAAAGCCTGAAGGCGGTGCTTGGTTTCGGGGTTCCGTACGCGGCTAGGCTCCCAAAAAGTCTCACATGTGGTATCCCCGTACTCAGGAGAAGCAGCAGAATGTATTTTGGGGTGTAATTTCACATATTCCCATGGCATGTTTGAGCAATATATCATTTAGTGACAATTTTGTGCAAAAAAAAAAAAATTGTCTCTTTCCCGCAACTTGTGTCGCAATATAAAATATTCCATGGACTCGACATGCCTCTCAGCAAATAGCTTGGGGTGTCTACTTTCCAAAATGGGGTCATTTGGGGGGGTTTTGAACTGTCCTGGCATTTTATGCACAACATTTAGAAGCTTTTTTTTTTTTTTTACACTTTTTTTGTAACTAACTTTTATAACTGTAACCGGTTCCAGGTTCGGGTCTCTCAAAATGCGATGGCATCTTGGGAGACCCTGTGAAAGTGTGCCTAGTCTGTGGAATGCTGTATCCTACGCTAATACTCAACTAGTGCATAGTAGCGTTCAAAACATTCACCAATGCAAAGACCAGGATTGTCAGGACAGGAGGGACAATAATAGCGGGTGTCACGCCTATATCCGCGCTTGCTGCAGACACAACATTTTTTTTGAGGGGGTTCGCTGGGTAGGGGTACTCGGGAGGACAAAAAGAAAATGCCTCTCATGCAGCCGACTGCATTTGGTTGGGGATGTGAATGGGGGAAGTACGGACGCTGCAGAAGCGATGGTTCCCAATTAGGATTGGCGAATGCAGCAGGAAGGGCATTATGGGCACGACGGGCCTGTGTTTGTCTTTTTGGTGGCAGCGGGACACTACTTGTGCTTGCCACCTCACCAGCTTGAACTGCACTTATGGGACTCGCCACGTCACCAAGTGTTACTGCAGTGCTGGTTTGACTACGACCGGGGTGTACTAGGCCGCTGGCGCTTGCCAGTTCACCAAAACGCTACCAAAAAAACTCTTAGCGATCGCAGGGATCAGGCCTGACTCTGCGAACGCTGCAGTTATGCGTTTAGTCTTTTGTAAGTGACAGTGATCGATCGATACTGCACTTGGGTGGGCTGGACTGGGCCGGGCGGAGGGGCAAAACGCAGGTGCTAGCAGGTATCTGTGCTGATCCCGCTAACACTGCGTTTTTGGGAACCCTAAACTGCTGGGGACGCTAGTATAGATCTGATCGGATCAGATATTGATCCGTTCAGATACTATACCACTAAGGGAGGCGTATGCTGCGTGCGTGGGTGTTAGTGCTACTGGCGCTAACCTGACGCTGCTTGGGGCTGGTGCTTGCCAGTTCACCAAAATACTACCAAAAAAACTGTTAGCGATCGCAGGGATCAGGCCTGACTCTGCGAACGCTGCAGTTATGCATTTAGTGTTTTGTAAGTGTCAGTGATCGATCGATACTGCACTTGGGTGGGCTGGGCTGGGCTGGGCCGGGCGGGGGGGCAAAACGCAGGTGCTAGCAGGTATCTGGGCTGATTCCGCTAACACTGCGTTTTTGGGAACCCTAAACTGCTGGGGACGCTAGTATAGATCTGATCGGATCAGATATTGATCCGTGCAGATACTATACCACTAAGGGAGGCGTATGCTGCGTGCGTGGGTGTTAGCGCTACTGGCGCTAACCTGACGCTGCCTGGGGCTGGTGCTTGCCAGTTCACCAAAATACTACCAAAAAAACTGTTAGCGATCGCAGGGATCAGGCCTGACTCTGCGAACGCTGCAGTTATGCGTTTAGTGTTTTGTAAGTGACAGTGATCGATCGATACTGCACTTGGGTGGGCTGGGCGGAGGGGCAAAACGCAGGTGCTAGCAGGTATCTGGGCTGATCCCGCTAACACTGCGTTTTTGGGAACCCTAAACTGCTGGGGACGCTAGTATAGATCTGATCGGATCAGATATTGATCCGTACAGATACTATACCACTAAGGGAGGTGTATGCTGCGTGCGTGGGTGTTAGCGGTACTGGCGCTAATCTGACGCTGCCTGGGGCGACGCATATCACCGCCGGGCGATCAGGGGGCTAAACCTTTATTCGGTAATAAATGGCGGGTGCCCTGACACTATAATAAATAAACGAACTAACCAGCGTCACCCGTAACACTTATACGGTGATCATAGTTACATAGTTACATAGTTACATAGTTAGTAAGGTTGAATAAAGACACCAGTCCATCCAGTTCAACCTGAGTGAGTGTGGGTCTACAACCCTGACCCTTGTCCCTAACCCTGTACATCACACACTCACATCAGTCCCTACCCTCAATCCAAGGTCCCCATTCATATACTAGGGCCAATTTTGGACAGAAGCCAATTAACCTACCAGCATGTCTTTGGAGTGTGGGAGGAAACCAGAGTACCCGGAGGAAACCCACGCAGGCACAGGGAGAACATGCAAACTCCAGGCAGGTAGTGTCGTGGTTGGGATTCGAACCAGCGACCCTTTTTACTGCTAGGCGAGAGTGCTAACCACTGCACCACTGTGCCGATCAGTGGTGAAAGGGTTAACTAGGGGGCCATCAAGGGGTTAAAACATTTATTCGGTAGTATATGGGGGTCCCTGACGCTATAAAACGCTGACGGCGAACCTAAATATTTACGTCCCTAACTAGCGTCACCAGCGACACTAATACAGCGATCAGAAAAATGATCGCTTAGCGACACTGGTGACAGGGGGTGATCAAGGGCTTAAAACTTTATTAGGGGGGGTTAGGGGGGTACCCTAGACCTAAAGGGGGGTAACAGTAACTGTCCCAACACTGTAACTGTCACAAACTGACACCAATGCAGTAATCAGAAAAAAAAAAACTGCTGGTGTCAGTTTGTGACGGGGGGGGGGGGGATCGGGGGGCGATCGGGGGGGGGGATCGGGGTGTTTTGTGTGCCTGGCATGTTCTACTGTGTGTGTAGTGTTGGTGCACTCACTCACATGTCTTCTCTCCTCGGGCCGGATCGGAAATTACCGAGCCGAGGAGAGATGACATCATTTCCTTTGCTGCTGTTTAGCATACAGCAGCAAAGGAATGATTCGATTGGCCGGCGGCGATCGCGAGGGGGGGGCCACGAACGGATGGTCTCCCCCTCACCTCTGATCGCCGCTGGACAAAAGACGACCGCCCCGGGCACCGGGGGGGTCTGATCGGACCCCCCACCCGCGGAAGGCAAATCACGTACATGTACGTGATTTTGCCTGTCTGTGCCACCTTGCCGACGTACATCGGCGTGAGGCGGTCGTCAAGTGGTTAAAAAAGATTTTTTGGCTGGAGCTAAACATGTTAAAAATGTACCCATTCAAAATTCCAAACGGATTCTACTTAACAAAAAACCTACAGTCCCTGTCTTGTTTGCACCGCCTGTATACTGCTGTTCAGAGTATATAGGGCCTGGTGGCCCCACACCTTTCCTTATTTTAATTTGGGTGCGGGGTTCCCCTTAATATCCATACAAGACCCAAAGGGCCTGGTAATGGACTGGGGGTACCCATGCCGTTTGTCTCACTGATTTTCATCCATATTGCCAGGACCCGACATTACATTAAACCCGCAAGCAGTTTTAAATGAGATTTTTTCCTTTAAAAATTACATTTTGTGCAGGGACTGTTCTAAACACGGGAAACACGCGCCATTTTACAGGCATACTATAGACAACACCCCAGGTACGATATTTAAAGGAATATTTCACTTTTTTTTTTTTACTTTAAGCATCATTAAAATCACTGCTCCCGAAAAAACAGCCGTTTTTAAAAGTTTTTTTTGCATTGATACATGTCCCCTGGGGCAGGACCCGGGTCCCCAAACCCTTTTTAGGACAATACCATGCAAATTAGCCTTTAAAATGAGCACTTTTGATTTGAACGTTCGAGTCCAATAGACGTCAATGGGGTTCTAACGTTCGTGCAAATTTTCGGTCCGTTCGCAGGTTCTGGTGCGAACCGAACCGGGGGGTGTTCGGCTCATCCCTATTCCTGGGACGCCTCAGCTGGGGTGGAGGGAAGGGTGGAGGGAAGGGTCAAAAGCGATTGCCTTGCTTCTGTCTGGTCATCCAGAATTCTCAGTTTGGGGCAGTAACACAGCTTGGGGACATAAACCTTGTCTGCTGCTGCTCCTGATTTGAGGGAATCCTGTTTCTTCTTGTGTTCCCGCTAGGGATGAGCCGAACACCCCCCTGTTCGGTTCGCACCAGAACAGGAAAACAGTTCGTTCGAACACGCGAACACCGTTAAAGTCTATGGGACACGAACATGAATAATCAAAAGTGCTAATTTTAAAGGCTTATATGCAAGTTATTGTCATAAAAAGTGTTTGGGGACCTGGGTCCTGCCCCAGGGGACATGGATCAATGCAAAAAAAAGTTTTAAAAATGGCCGTTTTTTCAGGAGCAGTGATTTTTATAATGCTTAAAGTCAAACAATAAAAGTGTAATATTCCTTTAAATTTCATAGCTGGGGGGTGTCTATAGTATGCCTGTAAAGGGGCGCATGTTTCCCGTGTTTAGAACAGTCTGACAGCAAAATGACATTTCGAAGGAAAAAACCCATTTAAAACTACTCGCGGCTATTGCATTGCCGACAATACACATAGAAGTTCATTGATAAAAACGGCATGGGAATTCCCCACAGGGGGACACTGAGCCAAAATTTTAAAAAAAAATGACGTGGGGGTCCCCCTAAATTCCATACCAGGCTCTTCAGGTCTGGTATGGATATTAAGGGGAACCCCGGCCAAAATTTAAAAAAAAAATGACGTGGGGGTCCCCCTAAATTCCATACCAGACCCTTCAGGTCTGGTATGGATTTTAAGGGGAACCCCGTGCCAAAAAAAAAAAAAACGGTGTGGGGTCCCCCCAAAAATCCATACCAGACCCTTATCCGAGCACGCAACCTGGCAGGCCGCAGGAAAAGAGGGAGGACGAGAGTGCGGCCCCCCCTCCTGAACTGTATCAGGCCACATGCCCTCAACATTGGGAGGGTGCTTTAGGGTAGCCCCCCAAAACACCTTGTCCCCATGTTGATGAGGACAAGGCCTCATCCCCACAACCCTGGCCGGTGGTTGTGGGGGTCTGCGGGTGGGGGGCTTATCGGAATCTGGAAGCCCCCTTTAACAAGGGGACCCTCAGATCCCGGCCCCCTCCCTGTGTGAAATGGTAAGGGGGTACTTACCCTTACCATTTCACTAAAAAACTGTCAAAAATGTTAAAAATGACAAGAGACAGTTTTTGACAATTCCTTTATTTAAATGCTTCTTCTTTCTTTTATCTTCCTTCATCTTCTTCTTCTGGTTCTTCTGGCTCTTCTGGTTCTTCTGGTTCTTCCTCCGGCGTTCTCGTCCAGCATCTCCTCCGCGGCGTCTTCTATCTTCTTCTCCTCGGGCCGCTCCGCACCCATGGCATGGGGGGAGGCTCCCGCTCTTCTCTTCATCTTCTTCTTCTCTTCTTCTTTTCTTCTCTTCTTCTCTTCTTCATTTTCTTCTCCAGGCCACTCCGCATCCATGCTGGCATGGAGGGAGGCTCCCGCTGTGTGACGGCGTCTCCTCGTCTGACGGTTCTTAAATAACGGGGGGCGGGGCCACCCGGTGACCCTGCCCCCCTCTGACGCACGGTGACTTGACGGGACTTCCCTGTGACGTCACGGGGAATGCCACAGGGAAGTCCCGTCATGTCCCGTGCGCCCCCCGTTATTTAAGAACTGTCACATGAGGAGACGCCGTCACACAGCGGGAGCCTCCCTCCATGCCAGCATGGATGAGGAGCGGCCCGGAGAAGAAAATGAAGAGGAGAAGAAGAGAAGAAAAGAAGAAGAGAAGAAGATGAAGAGACGAGCGGGTGCCTCCCCCCATGCCATGGGTGCGGATCGGCCCGAGGAGAAGAAGATAGAAGACGCCGCGGAGGAGATGCTGGACAAGAACGCCGGAGGAAGAACCAGAAGAGCCAGAAGAACCAGAAGAAGAAGATGAAGGAAGATAGAAGCAAGAAGAAGCATTTAAATAAAGGAATTGTCAAAAACTGTCTCTTGTCATTTTTAACATTTTTGACAGTTTTTTAGTGAAATGGTAGGGGCAAGTACCCCCTTACCATTTCACACAGGGGGGGGGCCGGGATCTGGGGGTCCCCTTGTTAAAGGGGGCTTCCAGATTCCGATAAGCCCCCCTCCCGCAGACCCCCACAACCACCAGCCAGGGTTGTGGGGATGAGGCCATTGTCCTCCTCAACATGGGGACAAGGTGTTTTGGGGGGCTACCCCAAAGCACCCTCCCAATGTTGAGGGCATGTGGCCTGGTATGGTTCAGGAGGGGGGGGGCGCAGTCTCATCCCCCCTCTTTTCCTGCGGCCTGCCAGGTTGTGTGACCGGATAAGGGTCTGGTATGGATTTTTGGGGGGACCCCACGCCATTTTTTTTTGCGCGGGGTTGCCCTTAAAATCCATACCAGACCTGAAGGGTCTGGTATGGAATTTAGGGGGACCCCCACGTCATTTTTTTTTTAAATTTTGGCCGGGGTTCCCCTAATATCCATACCAGACCTGAAGGGCCTGGTATGGAATTTAGGGGGACCCCCACGTCATTTTTATTTAAAATTTTGGTTCGGGCTCCCCTGTGGGGAATTCCCATGCCGTTTTTATCAATGAACTTCTATGTGTATTGTCGTTAATGCAATAGCCGCGAGTAGTTTTAAATGGGTTTTTTCCTTCGAAATGTCATTTTGCTGTCAGACTGTTCTAAACACAGGAAACATGCGCCCCTTTACAGGCATACTATAGACACCCCCCAGCTAGGAAATTTAAAGGGATATTACACTTTTATTGTTTGACTTTAAGCATTATTAAAATCACTGCTCCTGAAAAAACAGCGGTTTTTAAAACTTTTTTTTGCATTGATCCATGTCCCCTGGGGCAGGACCCAGGTCCCCAAACACTTTTTATGACAATAACTTGCATATAAGCCTTTAAAATTAGCACTTTTGATTTCTCCCATAGACTTTTAAAGGGTGTTCCTCGGCATTCGAATTTGCCGCGAACACCCCAAATTGTTCGCTGTTCGGCGAACTTGCGAACAGCCAATGTTCGAGTCGAACATGAGTTTGACTCGAACTCGAAGCTCATCCCTAGTTCCCGCCTGTACATATTCCGCAAGATCCCAATTTTATTTTTCACTAACTTAATGTCTGCCTGGGGGACTCGAGTCTTTACAAACTCCAGAAGTCTCCCCAGTGTTGCCTGCCTTGCTTGCTTATTGAAATACAAGGGGTGCTTGACCTCCCACCGGTTTTGGTTCTCTTGATAGAGGTCAATAAAATGACTCAAAAATCCTCCTCATTAAAGGGATTCATTTTTTCTGAAAGACAAGACACAAGATAAAAACTGTAATGTCAGTCCAAATTCCCAGTATTATTTTTATCAGAATATAGGGTGCACACACACACCAAACACATACACCCACCCACATTTAAATCTTACCTTTGTTTATGATGCTCGCTACTTCCGTTCGGACATACGTAGGCCAGCGTACTAGCTTTATATACACTGCGCATGTGTCATGCTCCGCCTGCGCCGCCCACCCCTGACGTTCTTTAGGACAATTATTTCCCGCCCCTTCACTCTTCGTTGCGCAGTGGGAATATATAGATAAAGATGGTGGAGAGATTATCAGGAACTAGCGTGGAGGAAAGCCCAGAGCCACAAACATCCAGATCCAGGAGGAGATATAAGGCCACCAACATGGCCTTTGAAGAGATGGTGGCCATATTGAGGAGGGAGGACTATGATGGCAAAAGAGGACCGTACACCAGACTCAATATGCGGAAGGACAAAATAATGTCCTCAGTTGTCACCACTATTGAGCAAAAATTTGGAATTAAACGGGCTAAAGAACAATTGAGGAAGCGCTGGTCTGACCTAAAAACTAGGGAGCCAGAACAATATTGCCGAATCAAGAAGGTGCTTAAAAAAAGTAAGTACTTGTCGTGTGTTCCTATTGAGATACTTAACTTGCATGCTGATCCATATGCTTTTCGTTTATAAAGCATCGCTCGTAAAGATTGTTCTTTTGAAACTACATATGATTATAATAAAATGTCGTTCGTTTGGCAAGAAATACGATGGTACAGGGTTCTACATACATTTAGGTCTTGATAATTTGTCGTATTAAAAGAAGTTTAGGATATTGTTGTGTAGATGTGTTTGAAACTAGAATGCTTAATAAAAAATGATTCAGTGTAATGTAAGGACAGGACATAGCAGCTGTTTCCACATCTGGACTCAGGAGCACTAGTGTACTGTGTGACACCAGAGAACATTTTTGAGGGTAATCCACACAGGGGCTCCAGTGGATACTTGAGGTGTCTCCATCTGTGAAACTTGGACAAAAATGGTAAGTATTACAGTTTTGTTAATAGGGAATTTGAATCATGTCTTATTTTTTTTATTTTTTTACAAACAGACAATTGTCCACCACTTCAAAGCAAGGTTTCATATTCCTATTTCTGGACTGAAATATCACTGTGTTAAGTATACCTTTTGTTTCATTCTCATAGAGGAGAAAAGACTCAGACAACAGTCAGAGGATCCCAGGACCCCACAAACTCACCAGCCTGAATCGGGAATTACCCCAAGCCCAAGACCACACCCACCCGAGAATCTGGAGGAAGGAGAGGTGGAGGAAGTGGGTGAGATTTGCACCCCACCAAGTGAGTGTCTGAAACCCCACCTTAAGGTAATCTATTTAGGCGTGCATATTTCTAAATACAATTTTCTCCTCAAATTTTAGGTGATGTTCTGGTTGTGGAAGGCCAAGCGGTGGAGCCATTTAGCACAGACAGTGCACAAAGACTCATTGGGCAGATAATGGTGTGGAATGGCCAAATTGATTCAATGCGCAAACAAATTGACAGCATGAGAAATCGGCTGGACAGCATGCAACAGGAAATGAAGAACATGATTGATGTTTTGGGGAGAATATAATCACTTTTTGCCTAAAACATCAATCATATTCTTCATTTCAGTTTAACATTTTATCTTTTTTATGTTTTTCAAGTTGGTAAATAGTAAAAGCCAAATTTAGCAGATGCACACGGTGTGTCAACATGTGCTATCTGCCATCAGGGGATCTCAATGTACGCGTTTTGTGTTTGCAACCCCTTCCTCATAATGCTAGTTTGTGAGAGGAAGTGATTGCACACACAAAACGTGTCCATTGATCCCCCATGATGGTAGATAGCACATGTTGGCATTACCCATTTGGACTCATAATTTGTGTGCATCTGCTAAATTTAGCTTTTACATGGGTGACATCACCAGCACATTTTTTGACATGTTGAACTTTGTAAGTTCCAGAGTTGTGTTTTTTTATTATGTGTGAAAAAACCCTGTTGTAAAAAACAAAGTTGTATAAACAAATATTTAAAAAAAAATATGCATAAAATAACAAAAAAAAATCAGTATCCAGGCCTGTGAGTGCAGATTTGGCACTAAGTCTGGCCTCAGGCCCAACAAAAGTTAGATATGTTTGTGAATGTCTTCTTAAAAAATTATGTAGAATGCAACAAGACATGATGAGATAATTGATTTTATAGTCCGCCATATTGATGGCCGAGAGGAACAAATGGAACCGGCTGGCCATGATCCTGAATGCATTCTCCACAACTCTTCTCACTTTGGCCAGCCGGTAGTTAAATACCCTCCTCTCCGGGGTGAGGGACCTTTGGGGGAACAGCCTCATCAGGTGCTCACCAAGAGCGAAGGCTTCATCTGCGATGAATACAGAGGGGAGTCCCTCAACGTTCTCGGCATCAGGTGGCAATCCCAGGCCACCAGTCTGGAGACGCTGGCACAACTCGGTCTGTGCGAAGACTCCTCCATCTGGCCGTTCTTCCTCATGTCCACGAACATAAAATCCAATTGTGCCGATACCACCGCCATCAATACTACACTATTAAACCCCTTATAATTAAGTAGTAAGACCCACATGGGGTGGTGGCACAATGCGAAACATGCTTCCCATCGATCGTCCCTACGCAGTTGGGAAAGTCCCAACAGTCAGCGAACTGGGAGGCCACAGTCTGCCATTCCTGTGGCGTAGAAGGAAACTGCGGAGTCAAACAAGAAAAAAATATATATAAGTACTTTTAAACATAACTTTGCTAGCAGATTACACGAAAACATTCTCAGCAGTATAACATTTTTTAAAAGTATTATTTCAAAAAATCTAAAATATAAGGCCCACTTATAAGATTACTCACCCCCTCTGATGGCCCATTGATCTATTTGTATGTGGGGGGGTGGGGGAGGGTTCTAATTTAGTCGAAGACCACAAATGACATTTGGAGACATTTGAGGGGGTGGGGAAGGGTAAAGCAGTACAATGGAGCTGACAATATACATTGTTAAATTGACTAGGCTATAGGTGTATATGGGCCCAGGATTGCATGGTGGGGAGGTTAGTGAAGGCAAATATGCATGTAGGGCAAAAAATGATTTAACAAACAAAAACATGCATGCATGAAGATAAAGGGGACATTCACAGCATATTCCAAGCATGGTAATTAGGTAATGATGAAATTAATACAATACATTAGCAAACATTAAAGACATATCATGTAATGTTAAATGATAAAACTTACCTTCATATAGTCCTTCTGCAGGACCTGAATTATGGCAGAACAGGTCTCTGGGATAATGATCCCCAGAGCCTGGGGAGAGATGCCTGTCGAGAACTTAAGGTCCTGAAAGCTTCTCCCAGTCGCCAAGTAATGTAACGTGGCAACTAGCCTCTGCTCCGCAGTGATGGCTTGCCTCATGCAGGTATCCTGCCTGCTGATATAAGGGGTCAGCATAGCCAGCAGACGTTGAAAAACGGGGTCCGTCATCCTGAGATAATTCCTGAAATCCTCAGGATTATTCTCACGGATCTCACGGAGCAAAGGCATGTGCGAGAATTGGTCACGCTGGTGCAGCCAATTCTTCGACCATGAACTCCTCCTCGCCCTGTTCATAGACTGGGCTAGGGTCAAAGTATGAACCCCAACACCAAGCCCCCATGCAGTACGAACTCGAGAACGAGTACGTCCACGCACCATGGCTTCAAAACGGTCGGCTGGTCAAACAAACTTTAACTAAGGCACTGAAGAACAGCAAGGCCTATGAAGAGCGACCTGAAGATCAGGAACGAGTGGACCAGAAGGGCCTGCTATACAGGCTACGAACTGACCAACATGCGAAATAGGCTGAAGTCTGAAAAGCGCAAATCGTCTCTAACCAAACTTCTACTAACACGTCTCTAACCAAACTTCTACTAACACGCGGTAAACACGAGATTAGCAGAAGGAGCCCAAAGGGTGGCGTAATGGGGCTTGAACTTCCTTTTTCTAGTCCCCTCGTACGTGCTGTACGTCACCGCGTTAAAAACCATCTGACTTTTGGAGTGATCGTGTGTGTCCAAGTCTGTCTGTCCGTTTGTAAGTCCAGCAGACCTACGCTACAAAGTCAGTCGGAAAGACCGTCGGACCTAGTCCGTCGAAAAGTCCGCTCGTGTGTACGCAGCATAACAGATTGTTTTGTGTTTGGCAATGAAGGGGAACCTACCCTTGAAGACCTGCGAGAATACAGAGAGGCTATGCTCGGTCTTGCAGGGGTCTCAGAGCTTAAACCTGACTTAGACTATTTGCTAAGGAATCTAAAAAAGGAGAGAAACATCCAGCCCATAAAGGTTGCCACATCCCTGAGATAAGGAAATAAGAATACCCCCTATGGTCAATGGGATTTTAACGGCAACGCTAATATTTTAATAAAAAACAAGTTTATTAGTATAGGCAAATGTATACAAAAACCAACAATAAATATAGAAACCAAATGTTACATCATTAAAAACAATGATCCGAAGTGGTGATGCTATACAGTGTTGAAGACCTTACAAGTAGCATCACCACTTCGGATCATTGTTTTTCATGATGTAACATTTTGTATAACTCTTTTGGTTTCTATATTTATTGTTGGTTTTTGTATTCTTTTGCCTATACTAATAAACGTGTTCTTTATTAAAATATTAGCGTTGCCGTTAAAATCCCATTGACCGAAGTGGGTATTCTTATTTCCCTATTTGCTAAGGAAGGAACAGCATCTGGAAAGGGCATACAGAAAACTGCTAGAATGCGTTCAGCAGCATGCCAGAAAATCGGCAGTGGAAACTCCAGAGATTGCCGTCTCCAAAGCTGAAGTGCTGACAACAGGGCAGAGCTCTGCTAACCTCTATAAGTAGAAAAGTCCGCGCTTAAGACAGTGTGAGAGCTGCTGCCTATTCCCAATTGGTACCCCAACAGGTCCAATATGAAAGTAAATAAAATAATAATAGAATAAAGATGGCGCTGCCCTCAATGTGATTAAGTGATATAGACTAATAATATGTGAACCCAAACTATATATTCATAAAGCAATCTTCACTGAGTTTGTAAAAATAACCCAAAAACAAAAAATCCAGAAAAAGTCAAAAACACAAAACAGATGCCGCAATCTCACTAATTACGACTCTACTAATACGTAAAAGAAAATAAATTAAGATCCTCCCGGTGAATAGATAAATAAGTACATAGTGTAAGTGATAAAATAAACTGTGATTGAATATACAATATCGTGTTTCCTCAAAACTCAAAAGTTTTGGGACACAATGGCGCCAGGAGTGATATAATTATTATGCTGAAAAATAATTAATTGGATGTGTGTATGATATTACTGTGGTCTCCGTATATCATTACCATGTGTATATAAAATAATTCCTAAAATTACCAAAAGTATTGGGACACCATGCCACTTGTGAACCACAACAACTTGATTGTGAACCATAAAGACATAAAAAACTAATTGGTGACACCCTGTTAGCACACTCCTGATGGATAAATTGCAGTTATATAAAAGTTCATACAACAGCCATAAGACCAGTTCTAAAAGTACACATTCAGCACACATTAGTTCCTAAAAAGTCCATGCAGGGGGTCATCCATTACTGACCAGATGGAGAAGACAAAGTTCAACCCTATAAATGCTGTAGATTTTGATTCTTGGAGAGACACTGCAGTGACTTCCGTGCCTTTCACTCAGGACAGTGACTTTCAGGTGCTCACCCCCCAATCATACCCCACTCACCAGAGATGAACACCCCTACAGGGGTACCGAGCGACAGAGTGGGTGTCCCGGGGTGTGTAATATTCACTCCAAGTCTGCTTGCTGTCCTCTGCAACGTTCGATCCTCACCGCTACTCCAGGGAAGTGTTTTGATGTGATCAGGATACTAATAAAGTTTGCCACCTTCAGCTCTCCAGTGTACCGGAGCAAAAGAAAAAACAAGGGGGCCTCCTTGGTGAAGTACGTTGTGTCCAATTTATTGCACAAAATGTTTACAAAAAAGGTCCCATTTCAAATATCCACTTGTTTACAAGCCAAAAAACGAAAAAAATGCATAAAACAAGCACCGCTGTGTGCAGGGTTGGAGCCGGCTGCTAGCTGCGAGCGTGCGTTCCACCGTGCGTTCCAGCCGGCACTTACGGGTTGTGACGTGTGAGCGTGGCTCCGCCTTACGCGTTTTGTCATAGGACGTTTTCAAAGACGGTCTTTGAAAACGTCCTATGACGAAACGCGTAAGGCGGAGCCACGCTCACACGTCACAACCCGGAAGTGCCGGCTGGAACGCACGCTCGCAGCTAGCAGCCGGCTCCAACCCTGCACACAGCGGTGCTTGTTTTATGCATTTTTTTTTCGTTTTTTGGCTTGTAAACAAGTGGATATTTGAAATGGGACCTTTTTTGTAAACATTTTGTGCAATAAATTGGACACAACGTACTTCACCAAGGAGGCCCCCTTGTTTTTTCTTTTGCTCCGGTACACTGGAGAGCTGAAGGTGGCAAACTTTATTAGTATCCTGATCACATCAAAACACTTCCCTGGAGTAGCGGTGAGGATCGAACGTTGCAGAGGACAGCAAGCAGATTTGGTGTGAATATTACACACCCCGGGACACCCACTCTGTCGCTCGGTACCCCTGTAGGGGTGTTCATCTCTGGTGAGTGGGGTATGATTGGGGGGTGAGCACCTGAAAGTCACTGTCCTGAGTGAAAGGCACGGAAGTCACTGCAGTGTCTCTCCAAGAATCAAAATCTACAGCATTTATAGGGTTGAACTTTGTTTTCTCCATCTGGTCAGTAATGGATGACCCCCTGCATGGACTTTTTAGGAACTAATGTGTGCTGAATGTGTACTTTTAGAACTGGTCTTATGGCTGTTGTATGAACTTTTATATAACTGCAATTTATCCATCAGGAGTGTGCTAACAGGGTGTCACCAATTAGTTTTTTATGTCTTTATGGTTCACAATCAAGTTGTTGTGGTTCACAAGTGGCATGGTGTCCCAATACTTTTGGTAATTTTAGGAATTATTTTATATACACATGGTAATGATATACGGAGACCACAGTAATATCATACACACATCCAATTAATTATTTTTCAGCATAATAATTATATCACTCCTGGCGCCATTTTGTCCCAAAACTTTTGAGTTTTGAGGAAACACGATATTGTATATTCAATCACAGTTTATTTTATCACTTACACTATGTACTTATTTATCTATTCACCGGGAGGATCTTAATTTATTTTCTTTTACGTATTAGTAGAGTCGTAATTAGTGAGATTGCGGCATCTGTTTTGTGTTTTTGACTTTTTCTGGATTTTTTGTTTTTGGGTTATTTTTACAAACTCAGTGAAGATTGCTTTATGAATATATAGTTTGGGTTCACATATTATTAGTCTATATCACTTAATCACATTGAGGACAGCGCCATCTTTATTCTATTATTATTTTATTTACTCTGCTAACCTCTGCCCAGCACCAACAGCAGCTTCAGCCTCCCGGAGAGAAGAGGCAGTTGGCCTTTCTCCCACAATACTGACAGAGACATGGGATTTTCTGCCAGCAGCATCTGTGGAGTTACCAGAAACTTCTGCAGCTGAAGCACTGACAACTGGACAGAGGGTCCAAGACACTTGCGGCGGTCCTGGAGGCCCAAGGTGAGAAGGTGATGGTCACTCCCCAACAGTTAGCCGGAGTGGATGATGTGGGGACCTCAGCTGAAGTGCTAACAGGGCAGAATGCTACTGGCCCCTACACACAACTTGCAGCCCTACACGCAGCTTGAGCTGATATCGGTGGATGGGACTTCGGTCTACACTCACAGCAACCCAGCAGAAGGGCTGGCAACCAGGCAGACTGCTGCTGGCCTCTGCCCTCGCCTAACAGAAGAGGGAGTACCTGTGGTGGTGGAAGGGACTTCGGTCTTCACTGACACAACTACAGAAAATGGTGCGGCACTGAGACAGGAGGATGTCAGCCTTGCTTTGCAAGCACTGGGGGATTTTCACCTACCAAAAGTGAATGGGACTTCAGTCTCCACTTGTATACCCCAGGGTTGGCCCAGATCCCCAACAGCATGATGGAGTGGGCCCAGGCACCCTGTCTTCTCTCCAGCGGCTGACTGGACTTCAAGGAGAAGGGCCAGTCCAGGCCTCTCCCCAGCGGCGGGCATGTTCTCTGAGAGAGGCAGAGGTTGGCTGGGTGAGTAATACTCTGCTTGGAACAATTTGTTTTGGGGTACTGTGTGGATACCAGCATTAGAGGACTGGAACTACTGACTAACTTTGGGGTCAACCCATCTGGGGTATCTTCCTGTGTTAGTCGCCTGCTGAAAGGGGAGAAATGTGACAGACCTAGCCGGGACAAAGGCTTTTGGAGGGAACTGAATGCCAGCCTCTTGCTGGATTGTAAGGGAACAATACTCTTTGCGAGGTGAATAGGGATGAGCTTCGTGTTCGAGTCTAACCCATGTTCGTCTCGAACATCGGCTGAATTGCGAACAATATGGGCCGTTCGCGTCAAATTCGTGTGGCGCGTCACGGCCCATAATTCACTGCGGCATCGCAGTGCATTGCTGGCTGATGATTGGCCAAGCATGCACTATGACCCGCATGCTTGGCCAATCACAGCGCCGCCTGAACAGAGAGCCGTAATTGGCCAAAGCCAAGGAGGCTTTGGCCAATTATGGCTCAGGGGATTTAGAACACGCCCCACACTATATAAGGCCGCCTGCACGGCGGCCCTGTGTAGTGTGTGTTCCGGCATTCATTGAGAGAGAGAGAGAGACAGACAGTGACATTTGATTTGAGTTAGATAGATTAGGCAGAACAGTCAGTCAGTTAGCTGCACTTACAGTGTTTTGTGTATATATATGCATCCCAGGTGTTGCATATATATATACACACTGTATTCAGTTTAGCTAGATCCGTTCCTGTTATCTTCCTACTGACAGGCAGGCTTGTCTTGTTACAGTATTTACAGCTACCTGAAGAAAATTACTGGTGTTCTTTTGATCCTATTAGTACCACAGTCAGGCAGCTAGACTATTTACAGTTAGTGCAGTGCTTCCTGCTCACAGTGTTCAGCTAGATCCGTTCCTGTTATCTTCTTACTGACAGGCAGGCTTGTCTTGTTACAGTATATACAGCTACCTGAAGAAAATTACTGGTGTTCTTTTGATCCTATTAGTACCACAGTCAGGCAGCTAGACTATTTACAGTTAGTGCAGTGCGTCCTGCTCACAGTGTTCAGCTAAAACTACAAGTTAGTGGGGTACGTCCTGCTCACAGTGTTCAGCTAAACCTACAAGTTAGTGGGGTGCGTCCACCTCACAGTGTTCAGCTAAACCTACAAGTTAGTGGGGTGCGTCCTGCTCACAGTGTTCAGCTAGATCCGTTCCTGTTATCTTCTTACTGACAGGCAGGCTTGTTTTGTTACAGTATATACAGCTACCTGAAGAAAATTACTGGTGTTCTTTTGATCCTATTAGTACCACTGTCAGGCAGCTAGACTATTTACAGTTAGTGCAGTGCATCCTGCTCACAGTGTTCAGCTAAACCTACAAGTTAGTGGGGTGCGTCCTGCTCACAGTGTTCAGCTAAACCTACAAGTTAGTGGGGTGCGTCCTGCTCACAGTGTTCAGCTAAACCCACAAGTTAGTGTGGTGCGTCCACCTCACAGTGTTCAGCTAAACCTACAAGTTAGTGGGGTGCGTCCTGCTCACAGTGTTCAGCTAAACCTACAAGTTAGTGGGGTGCGTCCTGCTCACAGTGTTCAGCTAAACCCACAAGTTAGTGTGGTGCGTCCACCTCACAGTGTTCAGCTAAAACTACAAGTTAGTGGGGTGCGTCCTGCTCACAGTGTTCAGCTAAACCTACAAGTTAGTGGTGTGCGTCCTGCTCACAGTGTTCAGCTAGATCCGTTCCTGTTATCTTCTTACTGACAGGCAGGCTTGTCTTGTTACAGTATTTACAGCTACCTGAAGAAAATTACTGGTGTTCTTTTGATCCTATTAGTACCACAGTCAGGCAGCTAGACTATTTACAGTTAGTGCAGTGCTTCCTGCTCACAGTGTTCAGCTAGATCCGTTCCTGTTATCTTCTTACTGACAGGCAGGCTTGTCTTGTTACAGTATATACAGCTACCTGAAGAAAATTACTGGTGTTCTTTTTATCCTATTAGTACCACAGTCAGGCAGCTAGACTATTTACAGTTAGTGCAGTGCGTCCTGCTCACAGTGTTCAGCTAAAACTACAAGTTAGTGGGGTGCGTCCTGCTCAAAGTGTTCAGCTAAACCTACAAGTTAGTGGGGTGCGTCCACCTCACAGTGTTCAGCTAAACCTACAAGTTAGTGGGGTGCGTCCTGCTCACAGTGTTCAGCTAGATCCATTCCTGTTATCTTCTTACTGACAGGCAGGCTTGTCTTGTTACAGTATATACAGCTACCTGAAGAAAATTACTGGTGTTCTTTTGATCCTATTAGTACCACAGTCAGGCAGCTAGACTATTTACAGTTAGTGCAGTGCATCCTGCTCACAGTGTTCAGCTAAACCTACAAGTTAGTGGGGTGCGTCCTGCTCACAGTGTTCAGCTAAACCTACAAGTTAGTGGTGTGCGTCCTGGTCACAGTGTTCAGCTAGATCCGTTCCTGTTATCTTCTTACTGACAGGCAGGCTTGTCTTGTTACAGTATTTACAGCTACCTGAAGAAAATTACTGGTGTTCTTTTGATCCTATTAGTACCACAGTCAGGCAGCTAGACTATTTACAGTTAGTGCAGTGCTTCCTGCTCACAGTGTTCAGCTAGATCCGTTCCTGTTATCTTCTTACTGACAGGCAGGCTTGTCTTGTTACAGTATATACAGCTACCTGAAGAAAATTACTGGTGTTCTTTTTATCCTATTAGTACCACAGTCAGGCAGCTAGACTATTTACAGTTAGTGCAGTGCGTCCTGCTCACAGTGTTCAGCTAAAACTACAAGTTAGTGGGGTGCGTCCTGCTCACAGTGTTCAGCTAAACCTACAAGTTAGTGGGGTGCGTCCTGCTCACAGTGTTCAGCTAAACCCACAAGATAGTGTGGTGCGTCCACCTCACAGTGTTCAGCTAAACCTACAAGTTAGTGGGGTGCGTCCTGCTCACAGTGTTCAGCTAGATCCGTTCCTGTTATCTTCTTACTGACAGGCAGGCTTGTCTTGTTACAGTATATACAGCTACCTGAAGAAAATTACTGGTGTTCTTTTGATCCTATTAGTACCACAGTCAGGCAGCTAGACTATTTACAGTTAGTGCAGTGCGTCCTGCTTACAGTGTTCAGCTAAACCTACAAGTTAGTGGGGTGCGTCCTGCTCACAGTGTTCAGCTAAACCTACAAGTTAGTGGGGTGCGTCCTGCTCACAGTGTTCAGCTAAACCCACAAGTTAGTGTGGTGCGTCCACCTCACAGTGTTCAGCTAAACCTACAAGTTAGTGGGGAGCGTCCTGCTCACAGTGTTCAGCTAGATCCGTTCCTGTTATCTTCTTACTGACAGGCAGGCTTGTCTTGTTACAGTATATACAGTTACCTGAAGAAAATTGCTGGTGTTCTTTTGATCCTATTAGTACCACAGTCAGGCAGCTAGACTATTTACAGTTAGTGCAGTGCGTCCTGCTCACAGTGTTCAGCTAAACCTACAAGTTAGTGGGGTGCGTCCTGCTCACAGTGTTCAGCTAAACCTACAAGTTAGTGGGGTGCGTCCTGCTCACAGTGTTCAGCTAAACCCACAAGTTAGTGTGGTGCGTCCACCTCACAGTGTTCAGCTAAACCTACAAGTTAGTGGGGAGCGTCCTGCTCACAGTGTTCAGCTAGATCCGTTCCAGTTATCTTCTTACTGACAGGCAGGCTTGTCTTGTTACAGTATATACAGCTACCCGAAGAAAATTGCTGGTGTTCTTTTGATCCTATTAGTACCACAGTCAGGCAGCTAGACTATTTACAGTTAGTGCAGTGCGTCCTGCTCACAGTGTTCAGCTAAAACTACAAGTTAGTGCAGTGTGTCCTGCTCACAGTGTTCAGCTAAACCTACAAGTTAGTGGGGTGCGTCCACCTCACAGTGTTCAGCTAAAGCTACCTGTAGAAGGTTGGTGGTGATACTACAGGCAGGCAGTTGATTTTGCTAGCTGCAGTATCAGTACATATATATATATCCCAGCTTAGTGCAGCTACAGGCCATTAGTATGTCTGGAAGGCCAAGAAGGAGAGGCAGACAGTCACAAGCCAATAAGAGAGGGCAAGCAGCCTCTGTGTCTAGTGCTGGTCGTGGAGACGGTGCATCCTCATCAGCACGTGGCCGTGGGACACGCTTGGCCTTTTTTTCGGCAGCTGGCCGTGTTGAGCCGCAACATGCGGAAGACTTGGTCGAGTGGATGACCAAGCCGTCCTCATCCTCCTCATCCTCTCTCACCCATGCCCAGGGTACTTTGTCTGGCAAAGCAGCGGCCTCTTCCCTCGGCTCAATGTCATCACTGACTCCTTCCCTAGCCCCACCATGTCCTCCTGAGGAGTCCCTCAAACTGTTTGACCACAGTGTTGGGTACATGCTCCAGGAGGATGCCCAGCGTTTGGAAGGCTCTGATGATGATACTGAGCTCGATGAAGGCAGTAACATGAGCACGGACAGAGGGGGTGCCCAAGAAGGACAGCAATCTGGCAGTCATGCTCCCCCTGCTGCAGCATACTGCCAGGTTTGCTCCAGTGATGAGGAGGGAGGGGATGATGAGGTCACTGACTCAACATGGGTGCCTGATAGGAGAGAGGAGGAGGAGGAGATGGAGGAAGAGGAGGCGGCACATCACCAACGAGGCAGGATGCCCTCCAGGGGCCAGCCTAAGGGCAGCACATTGACTGCATCACACCCCAAAGCTCCACATGTGCAGGGCGCTGCAGTCTCTGCGCGTTATTCAAAAAGTTCTTTGGTGTGGGCCTTTTTTGAGACGAGTGCATCAGATCGCACCGCTGCTAGTTGCAACATATGTCTCAAGCGTATCTCGCGTGGCCAAAACATCTCCCGCTTGGGTACCACATGCTTGACCAGACATATGTTGACCTGCCATGCAGTTCGTTGGCAAGCGTATCTAAAAGACCCACACCAAAGAACAAAGAGGACCTCTCCTTGCTCCTCATCAGCTGAGATTTCCAACCCCACTATACCTTCAGTCCTCTCTGAGACCTGCACTGAGAGGAATGAAGGTGTAGAATTAGGTGTGTCACAGCCAAGTACTTGTAAGTACTTGTAAAGCAGTAATCTGCTTTTGGTACACCGATGTCAGATTGTACCAGGCAAATTTCCTTGCCCCAGCTGCTGCACCGCCGAAAGAAGTTTGCTCCCAGCCATCCACATGCCCAGCGGTTGAATGCTAGCTTGGCAAAATTGCTAGCACTTCAACTGCTGCCTTTTCAGTTGGTAGACTCTGCCCCCTTCGGTGAGTTTGTGGAATGTGCGGTTCCTGAGTGGCAGGTACCCAAACGCCACTTTTTCTCACGGAAGGCGGTTCCGGCTCTCTACCGGCATGTGGAAGGCAATGTCCATGCCTCGCTGGACAGGGCGGTCAGCGGTAAGTTGCATATTACCGATGACTCATGGTCCAGCAGGCATGGACAGGGACGTTACCTAAGTTTCACGGCGCATTGGGTGACTCTGCTGGCAGCTGGGAAGGATGCAGGACAAGGTGCAGTAGTGTTGGAAGTTGTTCCGCCAACACGCCTCCAAAATGCTAATGATTGTGACACACCTCTCTCCTCCACCCCCTCCTCTTCTTCTTCCTCCATGGCCTCTTCCTGTGCTTTGTCCTCGGAACCAGCGGTGCTCTGTAGCCGTTCAAGGGGCTATGCAAGTACGCAGGCCAAAAGATGCCATGCGGTGCTTGAGCTGGTGTGCTTGGGGGACAGGAGTCACACTGGGGCAGAGGTTCTGTCAGCTCTGCAGGGACAGGTTCATAGGTGGTTGACGCCACGCCAACTTAAGGCAGGAATGGGGGTTTGCGACAATGGCACCAACCTCCTCTCTGCCCTCCGACAGGGACAAATGACCCATGTGCCCTGTTTGGCTCACGCCCTTAACTTGGTGGTGCAGCGGTTCTTGGGCAGGTACCCGGGCTTACAGGATGTCCTGAGGCAGGCCAGGAAAGTCTGTGTGCATTTCCGCCGGTCATATAATGCCAGTGCTCGGCTGACGGACCTCCAAAAGGAGTTTAACCTACCCAAGAACCGCCTAATCTGTGACATGCCCACCAGGTGGAACTCAACGTTGGCCATGCTGCAGCGGCTGCACACGCAGCAGAGGGCCATCAATGAGTACCTGTGCGACTATGGCACCAGGACAGGGTCAGGGGAGCTTGGTTTTTTTCCCAACGCCAGTGGGCCATGATCAGGGATGCATGCACTGTCCTGTCACCATTTGAGGAGGCCACGAGTAGGGATGAGCTTCGAGTTCGAGTTGAACTCATGTTCGACTCGAACATTGGCTGTTCGCAAGTTCGCCGAACAGCGAACAATTTGGGGTGTTCGCGGCAAATTCGAATGCCGCGGAACACCCTTTAAAAGTCTATGGGAGAAATCAAAAGTGCTAATTTTAAAGGCTTATATGCAAGTTATTGTTATAAAAAGTGTTTGGGGACCCGGGTCCTGCCCCAGGGGACATGGATCAATGCAAAAAAAAGTTTTAAAAACGGCCGTTTTTTCAGGAGCAGTGATTTTAATAATGCTTAAAGTCAAACAATAAAAGTGTAATATCCCTTTAAATTTCGTACCTAGGGGGTGTCTATAGTATGCCTGTAAAGGGGCGCATGTTTCCTGTGTTTAAAACAGTCTGACAGCAAAATGACATTTCGAAGGAAAAAAAGCCATTTAAAACTACCCGCGGCTATTGCATTGCCGACAATACACATAGAAGTTCATTGATAAAAACGGCATGGGAATTCCCCACAGGGCAACCCCGAACCAAAATTAAAAAAAAAAAAAAATGACGTGGGAGACCCCCTAAATTCCATACCAGGCCCTTCAGGTCTGGTATGGATATTAAGGGGAACCCCAGCCAAAATTTAAAAAAAAAATGACGTGGGGTTCCCCCTATATTCCATACCAGACCCTTCAGGTGTAGTATGGATTTTAAGGGGAACCCCGCGCCAAAAAAAAACCAAAAAACGGCGTGGGGTCCCCCCAATAATCCATACCAGACCCTTATCCGAGCATGCAACCTGGCAGGCCGCAGGAAAAGAGGGGGGACGAGAGTGCGCCCCCCCCCTCCTGAACCATACCAGGCCACATGCCCTCAACATTGGGAGGGTGCTTTGGGGTAGCCCCCCAAAACACCTTGTCCCCATGTTGATGAGGACAAGGGCCTCATCCCCACAACCCTGGCCGGTGGTTGTGGGGGTCTGCGGGCGGGGGGCTTATCGGAATCTGGAAGCCCCCTTTAACAAGGGGACCCCCAGATCCCGCCCCCCCTGTGTGAAATGGTAAGGGGGTACTTACCCCTACCATTTCACTAAAAAACTGTCAAAAATGTTAAAAATGACAAGAGACAGTTTTTGACAATTCCTTTATTTAAATGCTTCTTCTTTCTTCCTTCATCTTCTTCTGGTTCTTCTGGCTCTTCTGGTTCTTCCTCCGGCGTTCTCATCCAGCATCTCCTCTGCGGCGTCTTCTATCTTCTTCTCCTCGGGCCGCTCCGCACCCATGGCATGAGAGGAGGCTCCCGCTCTTCTCTTCATCTTCTTCTTCATCCTCTTCTCTTCTTTCTTCTTCTCTTCTTCATTTTCTTCTCCGGGCCGCTCCGCACCCATGCATGGAGGGAGGCTCCCACTGTGTGACGGCGTCTCCTCATCTGACGGTTCTGGTGCACGGGACATGACGGGACTTCCCTGTGGCATTCCCCGTGACGTCACAGGGAAGTCCCTGTCAAGTCACCTTGCGTCAGAGGGGTTCGGGGTCACCGGGTGGCCCCGCCCCCCGTTGTTTAAGAGCTGTCAGACGAAGAGACGCCGTCACACAGCGGGAGCCTCCCTCCATGACAGCATGGATGCGGAGCGGCCCGGAGAAGAAAATGAAGAAGAGAAGAAGAAAGAAGAGAAGAGGATGAAGAAGAAGATGAAGAGAAGAGCGGGAGCCTCCCCTCATGCCATGGGTGCGGAGCGGCCCGAGGAGAAGAAGATAGAAGACGCCGCGGAGGAGATGCTGGACGAGAACGCCGGAGGAAGAACCAGAAGAGCCAGAAGAACCAGAAGAAGATGAAGGAAGAAAGAAGAAAGAAGAAGCATTTAAATAAAGGAATTGTCAAAAACTGTCTCTTGTCATTTTTAACATTTTTGACAGTTTTTTAGTGAAATGGTAGGGGTAAGTACCCCCTTACCATTTCACACAGGGGGGGCCGGGATCTGGGGGTCCCCTTGTTAAAGGGGGCTTCCAGATTCCGATAAGCCCCCCGCCCACAGACCCCACAACCACCGGCCAGGGTTGTGGGCATGAGGCCCTTGTCCTCATCAACATGGGGACAAGGTGTTTTGGGGGGCTACCCCAAAGCACCCTCCCAATGTTGAGGGCATGTGGCCTGGTACGGTTCAGGAGGGGGGGGCGCACTCTCGTCCCCCCCCTCTTTTCCTGCGGCCTGCCAGGTTGCGTGCTCGGATAAGGGTCTGGTATGGATTTTTGGGGGGACCCCACGCCGTTTTTTTTTTTTTTTTGGCGCGGGGTTCCCCTTAAAATCCATACCAGACCTGAAGGGTCTGGTATGGAATTTAGGGGGAACCCCACGTCATTTTTTTTTTTTGGCTGGGGTTCCCCTTAATATCCATACCAGACCTGAAGGGCCTGATATGGAATTTAGGGGGTCTCCCACGTCATTTTTTTTTTTTTTAATTTTGGTTCGGGGTTGCCCTGTGGGGAATTCCCATGCTGTTTTTATCAATGAACTTCTATGTGTATTGTCGGCAATGCAATAGCCGCGGGTAGTTTTAAATGGCTTTTTTTTCCTTCGAAATGTCATTTTGCTGTCAGACTGTTCTAAACACGGGAAACATGCGCCCCTTTACAGGCATACTATAGACACCCCCCAGCTACGAAATTTAAAGGGATATTACACTTTTATTGTTTGACTTTAAGCATTATTAAAATCACTGCTCCTGAAAAAACGGCCGTTTTTAAAACTTTTTTTTGCATTGATCCTTGTCCCCTGGGGCAGGACCCAGGTCCCCAAACACTTTTTATGACAATAACTTGCATATAAGCCTTTAAAATTAGCACTTTTAAATATTAATGTTCGTGTCCCATAGACTTTAACGGTGTTCGCGTGTTCGAGCAAACTTTTTTCCTGTTCGCATGTTCTGGTGCGAACCGAACAGGGGGGTGTTCGGCTCATCCCTAGCCACGAGGATGGTGAGCAGTGACAGTGCATACATCAGTGACACTGTCCCCCTTGTCCACCTGTTGGAGCACACGCTGCGTGGAATAATGGACAGGGCACTTGAGGCAGAACAGAGGCAGGAAGAGGAGGACTTCCTTAGCTCTCAAGGCCCCCTTTATCCAGACAGTGTTCCTGCGTGCCCGCCGATCACACAGGAAGAGGACGAGGAGGAGGAGGAGGAAGATTGTGTCAGTATGGAGGTGGAGCCTGGCACTCAGCATCAGCAGCAGTCTTTAAGGGATCAGTCCCAAGAAACACATGGACTTCTACGTGGCTGGGAGGAGGTGGCTGCGGACCATGTCGTCCTTAGTGACCCAGAGGACTCCGGACCGAATGCCTCAGCAAACCTACGCTGCATGGCCTCCCTGATCCTGCAAAGCCTGCGTAAGGATCCTCGTATTCGTGGTATCAAGGAGAAGGACCAATACTGGCTGGCAACCCTCCTTGATCCACGTTACAAGGGTAAGGTTGCGGACCTTATCTTGCCATCGCAGAGGGAGCAGAGGATGAAACATCTTCGGGAGGCCTTGCAGAAAGGTCTGTGCAACGCGTTCCCAAAGACTGGGAGGTTACAAACTCCTGTTTCTGGACAATGTGTTGCTGAGGCTTCGGTCAGTCAAAGAAGGAGCGGTGGAGAAGGTGGCTGTCTGACCGATGCGTTCAGACAATATTTTGGTCCGCAGCCCCAAGGTATGATCGGTTCCAGCAACCATCGCCAGCGTCTGTTTTACATGGTGCAGGAATACCTAGGGGCAAGATCAGACTTGGACACCTTTCCCACCGAAAATCCTCTGGGTTACTGGGTCTTGAGGATGGATCACTGGCCAGAGCTTGCACAGTATGCAATTGAGCTACTGTCCTGTCCTGCATCCAGCGTTCTTTCAGAACGCACATTCAGTGCTGCTGGAGGCGTGGTAACCGATCACAGGGTGTGTCTGTCCAGCAACTCGGTCGATCGACTGACCTTCATAAAAATGAATCAGTCTTGGATCACCACCAGTTACCAAGCACCTGATGCTGATGTAACCGAATAATTTTTTTTTAAATCTCAGATCCCTTCCAAGACTGCCTATGCTGATGCTGAGTGACTATCCCTGAGTAATTATCCTCTTCCTCCTCAATGATCACGCTGATAGCTTGTAAGAACATTTTTGGTTCTGGGCGCCACCACCAGTGCCTAAGGCCCAATTTTTCTGCCCCTGTTTAACAGGGGCATGTAATTACAATTTTTGATGCAATACTTTGCAGCAGGGCTCGTTCCTGCGTTCCAACTAGAGTGTCTGTCAGGGGTTGCAGTGTTGTGGCACCAGCACCAGTGCCGAAGGCCCAATTTTTCTGCCACTGTTTAACAGGGGCGTGTAATTACAATTTTTGATGCAATACTTTGAAGCAGGGCTCGTTCCTGCGTTCCAACTAGAGTGTCTGTGAGGGGTTTCAGTGTTGTGGCACCAGCACCAGTGCCTAAGGCCCAATTTTTCTGCCCCTGTTTAACAGGGGCGTGTAATTACAATTTTTGATGCAATACTTTGCAGCAGGGCTCGTTCCTGCATTCCAACTAGAGTGTCTGTGAGGGGTTGCAGTGTTGTGGCACCAGCACCAGTGCCTAAGGCCCAATTTTTCTGCCCCTGTTTAACAGGGGCGTGTAATTACAATTTTTGATGCAATACTTTGCAGCAGGGCTCGTTCCTGCATTCCAACTAGAGTGTCTGTGAGGGGTTGCAGTGTTGTGGCACCAGCACCAGTGCCTAAGGCCCAATTTTTCAGCCCTTGTTTAACAGGGGCGTGTAATTACAATTTTTGATGCAATACTTTGCAGCAGGGCTCGTTCCTGCGTTCCAACTAGAGTGTCTGTGAGGGGTTGCAGTGTTGTGGCACCAGCACCAGTGCCTAAGGCCTAATTTTTCAGCCCCTGTTCAACAGGGGCATGTATTTACAATTCTTGATCTAATATTTCACAGCAGGGCCCATTTCTGCACCCACCAAGAGCAAGTGAGGACTTATAGTGTTGTGGCACCAGCACCACCAGCACCACCACCACCACCAAAGGCCCAGTTTTTCTGCCCCTGTTCAACAGGGGCATGTAATTACAATTTTTGATCTAATATTTCACAGCAGGGCCCATTTCTGCACCCACCAAGAGCGAGTGAGAACTTACAATGTTGTGGCACCAGCACCACCACCACCAAAGGCCCAGTTTTTCTGCCCCTGTTCAACAGGGGCATGTAATTACAATTCTTGATCTAATATTTCACAGCAGGGCCCTGTGAGGGCTTACAGTGTTGTGGCCACAACAACACCTAAGGCCCAAATTTCTGCTGAGTATATAGGGCAGGCCCCTACTTTCAAACATCTAACTTACAAACGACTCCTACTTGCAAACGTAAGGAGACAACAGGAAGTGAGATGAAATCTACCCCTAGGAAGGGAAATTCTCTCCTGTAAGAGTTAATATGGGAAAAAGATTTCTCCTTTCCACTGATGCTTTCCAATCCTTGTTCCACAAAAAACCCCAAATTTTCAAAAAACATTTGTCATTGGGACAAAAAGTGAGGTGAAATCTTCTGAAGAGGAGGAAAGACAGCAAAACAAATGTCACAGGGGTGATAACCCTTCCCTATGTTTTCCAAAAAGCTTAAAAAAGATTTTTTGGCTGGAGCTAAACACGTTAAAAATGTACCCGTTCAAAATTACAAACAGATTCTACTTAACAACAAACCTACAGTCCCTGTCTTGTTTGCACCGCCTGTATACTGCTGTTCAGAGTATATAGGGCCTGGTGGCCCCACACCTTTCCTTATTTTAATTTGGGTGTGGGGTTCCCCTTAATATCCATACAAGACCCAAAGGGCCTGGTAATGGACTGGGGGGTACCCATGCCGTTTGTCTCACTGATTTTCATCCATATTGCCAGGACCCGACATTACATTAAACCCGCAAGCAGTTTTAAATGAGATTTTTTCCTTTAAAAATGACATTTGGTGCAGGGACTGTTCTAAACACGGGAAACACGCGCCACTTTACAGGCATACTATAGACACCCCCCAGGTACGATATTTAAAGGAATATTTCACTTTTTTTTTTTACTTTAAGCATCATTAAAATCACTGCTCCCGAAAAAACGGACGTTTTTAAAAGTTTTTTTTGCATTGATACATGTCCCCTGGGGTAGGACCCGGGTCCCCAAACCCTTTTTAGGACAATACCATGCAAATTAGCCTTTAAAATGAGCACTTTTGATTTTGAATGTTCGAGTTCCATAGACGTCAATGGGCTTCTAACGTTCGTGCGAATTTTCGGTCCGTTCGCAGGTTCTGGTGCGAACCGAACCGGGGGGTGTTCGGCTCATCCCTAGAGGTGAATGAGAAATCCAGTCTGATCTGTGCTAGTCAGACTCAATGCTATATATATGTATATATATTGTGTGTTGTCTCATTGTTTTGTGTACTATTTGCTGTGCTAATTTGGGGTGGGGCTGTATTCCAATGTTCTATTGTGTCTGTCTGCCTTGGATATTATGGGATGTTTCTCTCTATTGAGGGAGGGGGGATTCCTCCAGCAGCCCCCTGCTAAGACTGTGTACTGATGAGACATTTGAACACACATGACCTGTGTGTCTATTGTCATTGGACGGTTTAATCCGCCCTGTTTTCCAAGGGTGGGGGGGGGGGGGGAGTCTCCGAGTTATTTTATCTGTTGTGTCCATGTGTAATAATACATGAGTTTGTTGTTTGCCACTCCAAGACTGGTGTTGTCTGGAGACTGGGTGGGCTAAAGGGTCTTGGATAGTGCTGGTTCTGGACAGAGGAAGCATTTACGGCAGACAGAGACCTGTTTGAGGACAGGGGTTCATCACAATGGTCACCTTTAAAGATCAAGATCTGAAAATATTAAATTTATTGGGTTTAGAAACACTTCTCTGTTCTTTGTAATGTATTGAAAGATTTGGGTAAAAAAGGAAAAAAACTAATTTCAAAGATATATTAGAAGTGATAGGAATGAGATTAGCATCAAAAGGGTTAATTAACTGAGTACACCTACTAATTGCCTAACAAGACACGAGAGATGAAAGACACAAGAGATGAAATTAACCAATTGTATTGGGCGTGCGCTATTATCATTGAGAAAACTGCAGTTACCCTAGCGCCAGTTGCAGTTTACATATTCGGGTCTTTATTATCGTTATTTGCGCTTCAATGTGTGCCGGTTCGCACGTTCAATGAATGACTTTTCCGACACACCAATTAATGTATGAACTGGTGCACTGCCTTCTTCTTCTTAGTAAATCACCCCCTATGTTTTCCACCAGTCTACCAGAGTCGGGAAAGGCGTTACATAAACTCCTCTTTAAGGTGTCCTCATTCTCCTCCCTCTCCTTTTGTGTGTTCTGTGGTGTGGCAAGAATGGTGTCTGTATAAAGTGGTCCTTGAGAGGAAAGGAAGTCCTCCTCTTCCTCCTGCTGCTCTGCCTCAAATGCCCTGTCCATAATGCCACACAGAGTGTGCTTCAGCAGGAACACAACAGGGATTGTGTCACTGATGCTTGCATTGTCACGTGGGCATATATAGGACAATTCAGCAGAGGAGGGCATGGAGGAGGAGGGGGTAGAGCTGACAAATCTTGCATCATCACCACTAGCTATATGGAGACGTGGCGGCACAACAAGTTGCAGCACTGAGCCCTGTCCTGCATCCTTCCGAGTTGCAAACAGAGTTATCCAGTGAACAAAATATATCATCCCTGACCATGCTTGCTGCACCACATGTCAGCAGTAACATGGAACTTGCGGCTGACTGCCTTGCCCAGCCATACCACAATATTGCGTTCCACGTGATGGTAGAGAGCTGGAATGGCCTTAAGTGAAAAGAAATAGCGACTAGAAACCTGTTATTGTGGTACAGCACATTCTCATATTCAAAATCATAGAAGGAGGCAGATTCCACCAGACGGAAAGGCAGCAGTTGTAAAGCCAGCAGCTTTGACCAGCTGGAATTTAGATGCTGGGCATGTGGGTGGCAGTGACTGTATTTTTTTTTCGCTGCAGCAGATTGGGCAGAGAAATTTAACTGCTATAGTCTACAGCTGGTGGTGTGCTACTGGCAGACGAGCTGCAAGGACCTGGGACACCCTGGGCTATACATCATCCCTGTCAGTGGAGGCTGCTGAGAGGTCATGAGGTATAGCAGAGGTAGACCTGAAAAGTGAGGAGTGAGGAGGAGCAGAATTGCATCCATTTTATGTGACTTTCAGGTGCTCTTTCCAATGGGCTGAGTGGTGGGAGGTTAAATGCCTTGTCAAGCATATGGTGCCCAAATGGCTGGTGTTTTTGCCACGCTTGATGTGCTTGAGGCAAAGTTTGTAAATTGCAACAGTGCGATCAGCTGCACATGTGCTAAAAAAAGGCCCAAACAGCTGAGCCATGGGAAGTGGGTCGAGAGATAATAGCTCTACAATCTGGTGGAATAGTGTGGCTGCTCTCTACACTTCCATGATGGCTGCTTCTTTGGGCTTGTTGTGCCTCACCCTCACTTTCCTCCTCTGCTCTATCTGGCACCCCAGTCACGTCAGTGACCTCATCATCATAGATACATAGTAGGCAAGGTTGAATAAAAACAATAGTCCATCCAGATCAACCTGTGTAGGTGCACGTGTCAGCGTCTATAATTATTTCCCATATCCCTGAATGTTTTGCTCTTTAAGATGCACATCCAAGAGTCTCTTAAAGCTATCCATACTCCCTGCAGCCACCACCAATTGTGGAAGAGAGTTCCACATCCTTATTGCCCTGACAATGAAAAACCCCCTGCGCAGTTTAACCAGTTGCCGACCGCCGCACGAACATATACGTCCTCAGAGCGGCACGGGCAGGCAAAAGGGCTAACAGGTACGTCCTTGCCTGCCCGCGGGTGGAGGGTCCGATCGGACCCCCCCCCGGTGCCTGCGGCGGTCGGCAAATCCTCCCCGGTGATCGGTGGTGAGGGGGAGGCCATCCATTCGTGGCCCCCCCTCGCAATCGCTCCCAGCCAATGGGATCATTTCCCTGCCTCTGTATTGTACACAGAGGCAGAGGAAATTATGTTATCTCTCCTCGGCTCGGCATTTTCCGTTCCGGCGCCGAGTAGAGAAGAAGACTGTAATGTGAGTGCACAAACACTACACACACAGTAGAACATGCCAGGCACACATAACACCCCCGATCCCCCCCACGATTACCCCCCGATCCCCCCCAATCACCCCCCCCCCTCCCTGTCACACTGACACCAAGCAGGTTTTTTTTTCTGATTACTGCATGGTGTCAGTTTGTGACAGTTACTGTGTTAGGACAGTTACTGTTAGCCCCCTTTAGGTCTAGGATACCCCCCTACCCCCCCTAATAAAGTTTTAACCCCTTGATCACCCCCTGTCGCCAGTGTCGCTAAGCGATCATTTTTCTGATCACTGTATTAGTGTCGCTGGTGATGCTAGTTAGGGACGTAAATATTTAGGTTCGCCGTCAGCGTTTTATTGCGACAGGGACCCCCATATACTACCTAATAAATGTTTTAACCCCTTGATTGCCCCCTAGTTAACCCTTTCACCACTGATCACCGTATAACCGTTACGGTGACGCTGGTTAGTTAGTTTATCTTTTTATAGTGTCAGGGCACCCGCCGTTTATTACCGAATAAAGGTTTAGCCCCCTGATCGCCCGGCGGTGATATGCGTCGCCCCAGGCAGCATCAGATTAGCGCCAGTACCGCTAACACCCACGCACGCAGCATACGCCTCCCTTAGTGGTATAGTATCTGAACGGATCAATATCTGATCCGATCAGATCTATACTAGCGTCCCCAGCAGTTTAGGGTTCCCAAAAACGCACTGTTAGCGGGATCAGCCCAGATACCTGCTAACACCTGCGTTTTGCCCCTCCGCCCGGCCCAGCCCAGCCCACCCAAGTGCAGTATCGATCGATCACTGTCACTTACAAAACACTAAATGCATAACTGCAGCGTTCTCAGAGTCAGGCCTGATCCCTGCAATCGCTAACCGTTTTTTTGGTAGCTTTTTATTGAACTGGCAAGCACCAGCGGCCTAGTACACCCTGGTCGTAGTCAAACCAGCACTGCAGTAACACTTGGTGATGTGGCGAATCCCATAAGTGCAGTTCAAGCTGGTGAGGTGGCAAGCACAAGTAGTGTCCCGCTGCCACCAAGAAGACAAACACAGGCCCATCGTGCCCATAATGCCCTTCCTGCTGCATTCGCTAATCCTAATTGGGAACCCACCGCTTCTGCAGCACCCGTACTTCCCCCATTCACATCCCCAACCAAATCAGTCGGCTGCATGAGAGGCATTTTCTTTATGTCCTCCCGAGTACCCCTACCCAGCGAACCCCCCCAAAAAAGATGTGTCTGCAGCAAGCGCGGATATAGGCGTGACACCCGCTATTATTGTCCCTCCTGTCCTGACAATGCTGGTCTTTGCATTGGTGAATGTTTTGAACGCTACCATACACCAGTTGAGTATTAGCGTAGGGTACAGCATTCCACAGACTAGGCGCACTTTCACAGGGTCTCCCAAGATGCCATCGCATTTTGAGAGACCCGAACCTGGAACCAGTTACGGTTATAAAAGTTACAGTTACAAAAAAAGTGTAAAAAATAAAAAAAACACAAACAAAAATATAAAATAAAAAAAAATAGTTGTTGTTTTATTGTTCTCTCTCTCTCTATTCTCTCTATTGTTCTGCTCTTTTTTACTGTATTCTATTCTGCAATGTTTTATTGTTATTATGTTTTATCATGTTTGCTTTTCAGGTATGCAATTTTTTATACTTTACCGTTTACTGTGCTTTATTGTTAACCATTTTTTTGTCTTCAGGTACGCCATTCACGACTTTGAGTGGTTATACCAGAATGATGCCTGCAGGTTTAGGTATCATCTTGGTATCATTCTTTTCAGCCAGCAGTCGGCTTTCATGTAAAAGCAATCCTAGCGGCTAATTAGCCTCTAGACTGCTTTTACAAGCAGTGGGAGAGAATGCCCCCCCACCGTCTTCCGTGTTTTTCTCTGGCTCTCCTGTCTCAACAGGGAACCTGAGAATGCAGCCGGTGATTCAGCCAGCTGACCATAGAGCTGACCAGAGACCAGAGTGGCTCCAAACATCTCTATGGCCTAAGAAACCGGAAGCTACGAGCATTTTATGACTTAGATTTCACCGGATCTAAATAGCGCCATTGGGAAATTGGGGAAGCATTTTATCACACCAATCTTGGTGTGGTCAGATGCTTTGAGGGCAGAGGAGAAATCTAGGGTCTAATAGACCCCAATTTTTTCAAAAAAGAGGTACCTGTCACTACCTATTGCTATCATAGGGGATATTTACATTCCCTGAGATAACAATAAAAATGATTTTAAAAAAATGAAAGGAACAGTTTAAAAATAAGATAAAAAAGCAAAAAAAATAAAGAAAAAAAAAAAAAAAAAAAAAGCACCCCTGTCCCCCCTGCTCTCGCGCTAAGGCGAACGCAAGCGTCGGTCTGGCGTCAAATGTAAACAGCAATTGCACCATGCATGTGAGGTATCACCGCGAAGGTCAGATCGAGGGCAGTAATTTTAGCAGTAGACCTCCTCTGTAAATCTAAAGTGGTAACCTGTAAAGGCTTTTAAAAGCTTTTAAAAATGTATTTATTTTGTTGCCACTGCACGTTTGTGCGCAATTTTAAAGCATGTCATGTTTGGTATCCATGTACTCGGCCTAAGATCATCTTTTTTATTCCATCAAACATTTGGGCAATGTAGTGTGTTTTAGTGCATTAAAATTTAAAAAAGTGTGTTTTTTCCCCAAAAAATGTGTTTGAAAAATCGCTGCGCAAATACTGTGTGAAAAAAAAAAATAAACACCCACCATTTTAATCTGTAGGGCATTTGCTTTAAAAAAATATATAATGTTTGGGGGTTCAAAGTAATTTTCTTGCAAAAAAAAATAATTTTTTCATGTAATCAAAAAGTGTCAGAAAGGGCTTTGTCTTCAAGTGGTTAGAAGAGTGGCTGATGTGTGACATAAGCTTCTAAATGTTGTGCATAAAATACCAGGACAGTTCAAAACCCCCCCAAATGACCCCATTTTGGAAAGTAGACACCCCAAGCTATTTGCTGAGAGGCATGTTGAGTCCATGGAATATTTTATATTGTGACACAAGTTGCGGGAAAGAAACAAATTTTTTTTTTTTTTTTTTTGCACAAAGTTGTCACTAAATGATATATTGCTCAAACATGACATGGGAATATGTGAAATTACACCCCAAAATACATTCTGTTGCTTCTCCTGAGTATGGGGATACCACATGTGTGGGACTTTTTGAGAGCCTAGCCGTGCACGGGACCCCGAAAACCAAGCACCGCCTTCAGGCTTTCTAAGGGCGTAAATTTTTGATTTCACTCTTCACTGCCTATCACAGTTTCGGAGGCCATGGAATGCCCAGGTGGCACAAAACCCCCCCAAATGACCCCATTTTGGAAAGTAGACACCCCAAGCCATTTGCTGAGCGGTATAGTGAGTATTTTGCAGACCTCACTTTTTGTCACAAAGTTTTGAAAATTAAAAAAAGAAAAAAAAATGTTTTTCTTGTCTTTCTTCATTTTCAAAAACAAATGAGAGCTGCAAAATACTCACCATGCCTCTCAGCAAATAGCTTGGGGTGTCTACTTTCCAAAATGGGGTCATTTGGGGGGGGTTTGTGCCACCTGGGCATTCCATGGCCTCCGAAACTGTGATAGGCAGTGAAGAGTGAAATCAAAAATTTACACCCTTAGAAATCCTGAAGGCGGTGATTGGTTTTCGGGGCCCCGTACGCGGCTAGGCTCCTAAAAATTCCCACACATGTGGTATCCCCATACTCAGGAGAAGCAGCTAAATGTATTTTGGGGTGCAATTCCACATATGCCCATGGCCTGTGTGAGCAATATATCATTTAGTGACAACTTTGTGCAAAAAAAAAGAATTGTCACTTTACCGCAACTTGTGTCAAAATATAAAATATTCCATGGACTCAACATGCCTCTCAGCAAATAGCTTGGGGTGTCTACTTTCCAAAATGGGGTCATTTGGGGGGGTTTTATGCCATCTGGGCATTTTATGGCCTTCAAAACTGTGATAGGTAGTGAGGAGTAAAATCAAAAATTTACGCCCTTAGAAATCCTGAAGGCAGTGATTGGTTTTCGTGGCCCCGTACGCGGCTAGGCTCCCAAAAAGTCCCACACATGTGGTATCCCCATACTCAGGAGAAGCAGCTAAATGTATTTTGGGGTGTAAATCCACATATGCCCATGGCCTGTGTGAGCAATATATCATTTAGTGACAACTTTTTGTAATTTTTTTTTTGTCATTATTCAATCACTTGGGACAAAAAAAAATGAATATTCAATGGGCTCAATATGCCTCTCAGCAATTTCCTTGGGGTGTCTACTTTCCAAAATGGGGTCATTTGTGGGGGTTTTGTACTGCCCTGCCATTTTAGCACCTCAAGAAACGACATAGGCAGTCATAAATTAAAGGCTGTGTAAATTCCAGAAAATGTACCCTAGTTTGTAGGCGCTATAACTTTTGCGCAAACCAATAAATATATACTTATTGACATTTTTTTTACCAAAGACTTGTGGCCGAATACATTTTGGCCTAAATGTATGACTAAAATTGAGTTTATTGGATTTTTTTTAGAACAAAAAGTAGAAAATATAATTTTTTTTCAAAATTTTCGGTCTTTTTCCGTGTATAGCGCAAAAAATAAAAACAGCAGAGGTGATCAAATACCATCAAAAGAAAGCTCTATTTGTGGGAAGAAAAGGACGCAAACTTCGTTTGGGTACAGCATTGCATGACTGCGCAATTAGCAGTTAAAACGATGCAGTGCCAAATTGTAAAAAGTGCTCTGGTCAGGAAGGAGGTAAATCCTTCCGGGGCTGAAGTGGTTAAGGTTAAACCACTCCTCCTTCAATCTCATTGTGTGTGTCCCTGTGTTCTTTTACACTCCTTGAGACTGAATAGTTTTTTCTTATGCTGGGATCGCTATGAGGTGTTTGTAAATCGCTATCATGTCCCCTCTCAAGCGTCGTTTCTCCAGCGAAAATAGATTTTAATGTTTGCAGTCGTTCCTCGTAATCGAGGTCCTCCAGTCCCCTTATTAGTTTTGTTGCCCTTCTTTGCACTATCTCCAGTTCCAGCACATCCCTTCTGAGGACTAGTGACCAGAACTGGACATAATACTCTAGATGTGGCCTAAACAGAGTTTAATAAAGTGGCAGGATTATAGTTTTATCCTGGAGTACATCCCCTTTTTATGCATGCTAATATTCTGACAGCTTTGGTAGTTATTGCATGCTTTTACTCAATCTGTCATCTTTTAGGACCCCAAGATCTTTTTCCATCCTTGATATCCCCAGTGGTTCTCCCCTTATTGAGTAGTTTGCATTCATGTTTTTTGCCCCCAAGTGCATTACCTTACATTTTTACACATTAAACCTCCTTTGCCATGTATTTGCCCACTCCATTATTTTGTTCAGGTCTTTCTGTAAAATTTCTATATCCTGATGTGAAGTTATTGCCCTGCTTATTTTTGTGTCATCCGCAAAAACTGAAATTGAGCTATTTATCCCATCCTCTTTATCATTTATGAATAAATTGAATAAGGTCCCAAGACAAAACCTTGGGGCACCCCTCTTACCACTCCAGATCAGTCCGAGTACATGTTATTAATCACCACCCTTTGGACATGTCCTTGTAACCTATTTTTTTACCCAAGAACAGACCTTATGGTCCACGGCTCAGCTTGTAGATTAAGCGCTTATGGGGGACTGTATCGAACGCCTTCGCAAAATCCAGGTACAATAAGTCCACAGGTCACCCCCTATCTAGATGGCAGCTCACTTCTTCGTAGAATGTTAGCAGATTGGTCTGGCAGGAGTGACCTTTCATAAACCCATGCTGATTATTACTAATGATATTTTTTTCCTTAGTAAATTTTTGAATATAGTCCTTTATCATCCCTTCCAATAATTTACCAATGATTGATGTTAGGCTGACTGGCCTGTAGTTTCAAGGGATTTGTCTCTGTCCTTTTTTGAATATTGGTACCACATTGGCTTTTCTCCAATCAGCTAGTACCAATTCTGTCATTATGCTGTCCACAAAAATTAGGAACAATGGTCTGGCTATAACCTGACTGAGTTCTGTAAGGTGTAAGCCATCTGGTCCTGGTAATTTATGTGTATTAAGTTTATCTAGTCTTTATTTCACTCCGGCCTCTGTTAGCCACGAGGATATGCCCTGTGATGTGTCACTAACAGTACTGTCGTGGTCGGTATACCCCTCCTTTTCCTGTGTAAAGACTGAGGAGAATAAGGCATTTAGTACAGTTGCCTTCTCTGTGTCACCTGTAACTATCCTCCCATCCTCGTCTTTTATGTGGGCAATGTGCTCCGATTTTGCCTTTTTTCTGTTAATGTATCTAAAAAATTTCTTTGTATTTTTTTTTACGCTCCTCCACTATATGTTTCTCGTAGTCTTTTTTGGCCACCCTGATTGCGATCTTGCACTTCTTATTGCATTCCTTCTATATTTATTGCCCATTGGAATGCACTGTTCAGAAAAATTGGCTCGTTTGAAATTTTGTGTTCTTTTGCTACCCTTGTGCCTCCTATTTCTATATTTTACATTAAATGTGATCATCCTATGATCGCTAGATCCCAAGTTGTCCCATATTTCCACATCTGAGAACAGACTAGGATCGTTCATTATTAATAAATCTAGCAGAGCATTCTTTCTAGCTGGGGAATCCACCAACTGGGACATGAAGTTGTCCTGTAAGACATTCATGAAAATCATTTCATGAATGTCTTACAGGACAACTTCATGTCCCAGTTGGTGGATTCCCATCAGGGCCTTTAATGAGTGAGCTGTCTCCTCTGCCATGTCAATATCGGGATTATTGAAGTCCCCCATTATGATGCCATTTCCCTGCCTCACTGCCATTTCTAACTATGATAGTAGGTCCCGCTCCTCCTCCTCCTTCAGGTTGGGGGACCTATAACATACCCCCACTATTAATTTCCCACTTAATATTTCTCTTTGAAGTTCTACCCATACTGATTTCACCCCCCCTCCTCATCCCATTCACAATGTCGCTCCTCTCTACCACCCCTGCATCATTTTTAACATAAAGACACACCCCTCCCCTTCTTATACCTTCCCTGCCTTTCCGATACAAGGAATCAATGATACCAATGACAACCCTACCTGTGAAGGAAGGCTAAACATCATTAACCTTTCATCTCATAAACTTACAGCAGCAGAACAAGAAGTGTTGTCCTTAGGCCTCTCTTTTTGTCCCAATCGCAGCCTAGATAGCTTCGAAACCATTAAAGACCTAAATCTGTTTGCTAGAAAGCTTCTACTCAAAAGCTTGTATACCAAAAAAATTACAGCCACACCTGAAGTGGCACCCAACCTGAGAGCGGCTGATTTTAGAGCTCTCAGAGACCTCAATCTACTATTGCAAGAAAACGACTTTGCAGAGGAGTTTTGGGAGGGGGACCTGGACAGTGAAGGTAGTGAGGAAGAACAGGAGGAATCCAGCAAAGACAAGAAAACAACGAAAAAATTCAAAAGAAAATCGCATAAATTTCCACCACTCAATCAAAACCCAGCAATAGCCCTGTTTGTAGGACAGGTTACCAAAGAAATTGAAAAGATGGAAAAACACACCACCAAAAGTAACTTGAACAGGGAACAACAACAGACTCTAAATACTCTCAAAAACAACACAGAAATTACGATCAAGGCGTCTGACAAGGGGGGGAATATTGTCCTTATGGACAACGCCAAATATGAAAAAATGTGTTTTAATATACTTAACAACAACAAATGCTACAAAAAGATTTCCCCAGCTACTGTAGATAAATTCAACCATGAATTTTTCTCCCTGGTGGACGAATCCCTCAATGAGGGGGTTATAGATAGGGATATGTGGGATTTTATACGTACTCGACATCCACGTCAACCCACTTTTTATGCACTACCGAAGGTGCATAAAAAACTCAATGATCCACCAGGGAGACCCATCATCTCCGGAAATGGCTCTATTACAGAGGGAATTAGCCAAATAATAGACCAATACCTGAGACCCCATGTCATGAACCTACCACCGTATACAAGAGACACAATACACCTGCTGCAGATCCTGGATAGAATATCTGTTCCCAGCTCAGCCCTACTCGTCACAATAGATGTGGAAGCTCTTTATAATAGCATTCCACACGATTTGGGCATGGCAGCAATTGAACGGGTTCTGCAACAGAGGGCAACCACTGATTGGAAATGTAATGCTTTCATCTTGTCAATGCTGGAGTACATCCTCAGGCACAACACCTTCTTGTTCAAAGGCTCCCACTACCTCCAGGTACAGGGAGTGGCTATGGCGACCTGCTGTGCACCCTCATATGCCAACCTGTACCTGGGGGAGTGGGAGAAGGACTTCCTACAGGGGGAGGCAGCGTCTGTGTATACTCGCCACATCTCTATGTGGCAGAGATACATAGATGATCTCTTTATCATCTGGGACGGCCCCCCTGAGCATTTGAAGGATTGCCTAAAACTCATGAACAGTAATAATTTCAATCTCTTTTTTACAATGACATCTGACATCCACGAGGTAAACTTCTTGGACGTGACTATTTTCAAAAATCCTGATGGCAGACTATCCAGTAAACTCTATAGGAAAGAAACTGCGGGCAACACCCTGCGGACAGTGGACAGTTTCCACCCGGATCCTCTTAAAAAATCTATCCCATACAGCCAGTTTCTTCGTCTCAAAAGAAACTGCAGTAATGATGAAGATTTTCAAAGGGAAGCGGACCAGCTTACCATCAGACTCATGAACAGAGGCTATACAAAAACATGTCTTAAAAAGGCGTTCAATCGGGTCAAACCGACCAATAGAAGAGATTTGATCTTCTCAAAAAAATCCATCACAGAGGATACCTCTACGAGGATTATTGTAAGATTCTCTAATGAACATCCCAGAATTAATAAAATAATCTCTAAGTATTGGTCCTTTCTCACCGATGACCCCAATCTGAAAGCATTGATTGGCCCCAAACCTCAAATTACTTATAGGAAATCAGGCTCAATAGGGAACCTACTAACCCAGAGTGAATACAAGGGCAGGACTAGAAAAGATCCCTGCAGAACATGGGGTACATACCCATGTGGATCTTGTGCTCAGTGCAAAGTCATTGGCAGGAGGACCACGCTGGCGCTGCCTAATGGGGAGAGCTTCTCCCTGCGTCATTTTGCCAACTGTAAAACGCAGGGTGTGGTTTACCTCATGCAGTGCCAGTGTGGTGCCTTCTACGTAGGCAAAACAAGACAGGAATTGGGGAAGCGAGTCGATAAGCATATGCAGAGCATGCGCATTGGGAACTTATACTTGCCCCTGGGTAGACACGTTGCCAAACAGCAGGATTATCGGCCACCTTCAGTGAATTTCACAGTTATAGACAGGATTCACTTGCCAATCAGGGGGGGTGACTGGAACAAGGTTCTTCTCCAGCGAGAAATGCGCTGGATAAGATACCTTAGGGCCACTACCCCCCCCCCCCCCCCAGGCCTAAACTAGACTGAAAGCTTTAGACCCTTCTTGGAGGGTTTCAGCTCCGGAAAAACGGACTAATGTGGATCCAAACACAATGCACCTCTCATTCTGGTCTTGCCCTTTTGGCTTTCACTTATTAGGCAGTACACCTTTGGGTAAACCTATACATATCAAAGTAGGTCATTGAGCTAATATGGTGCCTAATAGTCCCTAATGGTCATTAATGGGATAGTCCCAGTCGGTAGTCATGTACTCTAAATAACTAAGGTTTTGATCTTACACTCTATCCAGTCAAAACTGTATAGGAGAGTTTTCTAACCAATTTAATTTAATCGAATCCAATTCAACATACTCCATGTAATTCATCGTAGTTAGATATATATAATTTTTCATATGATTTTTGTGTTTATTGCTGTTATCCTGTATGCATTTTGGATATAGCAACTTTGTACATCCGCTTCCCAGTCCTGGGACTATGGGCTCTGATGAACCATTGCTCTTCCTGTTTTTCTATCCCTACCCGGCAGGGGGGGGGCAATGGTTTTCACCGTTGCCCCTATACCCCAGGACACCGACTATCTGTGGGTGCCAGGGGGTCCTCTCACTGTGTCGGTGGTTATTAGTCCTAATTAGGTCCTTGTCCCTCTGACCTCCTTGATTGGGGTAGAGTGACAAATATACCGCTGTAAAGGGTTTTTGGCAAGTTACAGGCAGCACCAGCTGCATGTATTAATATTTTCTCCTATCAGTAAAAAGGTGATCCACTACCCCCCAGGTCCCACAATGTCCCATAAGACTAGTTTTCAAACACAAAAGATTTTTTTTTCGTCCTTTTTGTGTTTTATACAAAAAAGAATATTTTTTTGTCTCCTGTGGTTTATTTACTTTTTTCCGCTCTGGAGACTACTTTGTATGTCATCTTTTCCATTGTTTGACCTACTGTTGGGGGATCGCTGGATACATATGGTGCTGTTTAGGCCATACAGCGCCTCCCCTTGCCTCTGACAAATATTGGAGTCATATGTGGCCCCATGCGCAGTAGGCGTCCTGGACAGACATTCCAAGCGCGCTGTCCAGGTTACACGATGCCTTCCCTTTTTACCCTAGAAAGCATCAAAGTCATGTGACCCCGACGCGGCATACGTCACTGGCGGACTTCTGAAGTGAGCGGCGTTGCCTGGGCAATGTGACGCCTCTCCCTTCCCTCTCCTTGGCTGACCGTGCCCACATCCTATTGGATGTGGGAAGGAGAGGGGTGGCGCCACAGTCGGGGGAAGGCATGGTGTCCATAACAACAGGCTACAGGACCTCCCCCTAAGCCTTTCACACAGGAAATTTAATCTAATATGGGTGGGATGATGCATGGCCGAAACCGCGCCTCCTACACAGCACTACCAATGGGCAAGAGAGCATCACTGACAGTGATGAGACGCCCAACACCCAGACCACGCCCATAATACCTTTATTAGGACGCCAGGGACGGCTTATGGCAGCATTCTTTACTTGGCTTCCAACCGAGAGGTTCTCCGGGACTAGGGCTCTCCGTTATTGGCATTTTGAAACTTGATCTTACATACTCTACAAACAATAGAAGGTAACTTCATTTGAAAATCCAACTACTATGCTTTCTTGGGGAAGACATTTCCCCGAAAATTCATCACTATATTTATTTATTTTTCCTATTTTTATTCTATTTTTATTTTTTAACCCTCCTTTTTCTAAGGCTGCCTAATATTGTTTTTTTCAAATACACCTGGCCGTTCTGTAGAGGATAGCAAGCAGCATAGGCAACTGGTAACGAGAGTACCTGTCAGTACTGGGAATGCGTTTTTCTTGCAGCTATGTGTAAACTGTAAGTTGTTTGTTTTTATTGGTTTAAATGCAACAAGATATATGCAATATATATATACATGATTTTTAACAATGTCATTTTTTAAACTGATGCAATCCTTCCCTGAGGAAGACTTTGTTTTGATATTATAAAGTTGAAACGCGTTGGAATTTCGCTACTTGACGCCATCGCATCAATCTAGGTGGTGATTGTATCCAGTAGCAGGATGTATCACTGTATAGGAGCCACAGCTCCCTTCTTTTTCTCATGTTATCTGAAGATCTTTTAATTGTATAAATATGTTAAATATTTTTTTGTATGTTCAAATACTTTTCTAGAATAATAAAATACTCCTTTTTAATATATAAATCTTCTGTTATTACATTGTTACATTACATTGTTAGCTAGGCTCCTAGCATTAGTGTATCCGCCTCTCAGCGCTGTATTAGTGCATATTAATTTCCCCTTAGCTTTACTCGGGCTTTGTTTTCGAATTTTCCTTGCGTTCACCCCAGGAATGAAAGTTACAGCTGTATTATCACTACTGACTCCACTATTACCCTCTGTCCTATGCTCACTGCCGGCTATTGCTTCCTCTGACCCCTCTGACCCCTCTGCCCCCCAATACCTAGTTTAAAAGCCCCTCCAACCTTGTGGCCATCTTTCTTCCCAATAGGGCTGTACAATGCCCATTAAGGTGCAGCCCGTCCTTACTAAAGAGCCAGTAGCCGACTGAGAAGTCAGCTCAGTTCTCCAGGAACCCAAACCCCTCTTTCCTACACACATTCCTCAGCCACTTGTTCAGTTCTCTAACCTCCTGCTGCCTCTCTGGTGTGGCTTGAGGTACAGGTAGTATTTTAGAGAAAACTACCTTGGAGGTCCTTTTCCTCAATCTATTCCCTAAGTCCCTGAAATCATTTTTTTAGGACTCTCCACCTTCCACTCACTTTATCATTAGTGCCAACATGTTCTATGACCGCTGGGTCATCCCCAGCCCAACCCAATAATCTGTCAACACGATCCGCGATGTGCCGAACCCGAGCGCCCGGTAAACAACATACCGTTCAGCGACCACGGTCTTTGACAGATTGCCCTCTCTGTCCTAATAATTGAGTCCTCTACCAACCAGCAGCCTGTCTCTCATTGCTCTCGCCACTTCCCCGGTCTAACTGTCACAGTAGCCGACTGAGAAGTCAGCTCAGTTCTCCAGGAACCCAAACCCCTCTTTCCTACACACATTCCTCAGCCACTTGTTCAGTTCTCTAACCTCCTGCTGCCTCTCTGGTGTGGCTTGAGGTACAGGTAGTATTTTAGAGAAAACTACCTTGGAGGTCCTTTTCCTCAATCTATTCCCTAAGTCCCTGAAATCATTTTTTTAGGACTCTCCACCTTCCACTCACTTTATCATTAGTGCCAACATGTTCTATGACCGCTGGGTCATCCCCAGCCCAACCCAATAATCTGTCAACACGATCCGCGATGTGCCGAACCCGAGCGCCCGGTAAACAACATACCGTTCAGCGACCACGGTCTTTGACAGATTGCCCTCTCTGTCCTAATAATTGAGTCCTCTACCAACCAGCACCCTGTCTCTCATTGCTCTCGCCACTTCCCCGGTCTAACTGTCACACTGCTCCTGCGGTCCACTTACCTGCCACCTCTCCCGGTCAGCCTGTCCCTCTCAGTTCTGCTGGTTACACGCCCACCTCCTCTGTCACATTCTGTGGGCTGACACTGTCCCCTGTCACTCCCGCTCCACCTCCCTGAAGTTCCGCTCCTGCCGCCGCTCGCTGTCTCCTCAGTTTCCGGTACACGCCGCCCCCCCGGTCCCCTCCTCATCATCACCTCCATCCTCATTATCACTGGAGACAACTTGGCAATATGCTGTGGCTGGGGGAACATGACTGCCAATTTGTTGTTTACCAGCGTTCTCCCATCTCTTTAGGCTCATGTTCCTACCTTCCTCAACCTTAGAACCAAGATCTGAATCAATTAATGGATGTGCATTGTCAAGGAGTAAGTGGCTGATGCTGTGTTCAAATAACACAGCTGACTCCTCCATGCTTACTGCTGGGGCTATGACCAGAGTAGCTGTGGACAAGGAGGCAGAATAAGACACTTTGGCAGATGCAGTGGACTGCGCACTAGTCTCTGCTTGGGTGATGGAGAATGAGGAGGATGAGGGTGGTTTAGTAAGCCAATCCACCACCTCCTCTGCATGCTATGGCTGGATAGCACAGGCAAAATCACTAAACAGAGGAAATGATGCCCTGCCTGAGGAGGGACAATGTCCACCTTTGCCTGTGGACCAGTGGCGGCTGGTGAAGTTTAGGGTGGGGGAGCGCCAGACCTCGCCCTTCCTTTTTGACCCCTCTCACTTGGTGAAAATGGACGTGGTTTCAACAAAATAGTGGGCGTGGCTCTAAGGTGGTGTGGTTAGCGTCTGAGATGAAAGAGGGATGGAGGGACAGCAGGCCCAGATCCTACACAACAATAGAAATATGTGTATTCTAGAAAGTTTAACAATCAGCAGATAAAGATATTCCAAACACCTGGTGTTAGCACTTCAATCATCCCGGCACCATGGTTGTTATGGTGTCAGGATGATTGAAGCGCATTATTTCTATTATTACATTGTAATATAAAATGAAATCATTCAACTCACCATAATGCAGAATCAGTGGGAGCCCTGAGCGTGTCACTAGCCACGTCGCCTGCCACCAGATGCCATCAGGTGTCCCCAGCGGAGTCCGTCTTTACATGCAGCCTGTGTTCCATAAAATGCAGCCTGTGTCCCATAAAATGCAGCCTGTGTCACACAAAATGCAGCCTGTGTCACACAAAATGCAGGCTGTGTCACACAAAATGCAGCCTGTGTCTCACTAAATGCAGCCTGTGTCTCACCAAATGCAGCCTGTGTCCCACCAAATGCAGCCTGTGTCCCACCAGATGCAGACTGTGTCCCACCAGATGCAGCCTGTGTCCCACCAGATGCAGCCTGTGCCCCACCAGATGCAGCCTGTGCCCCACCAGATGCAGCCTGTGTCCCACCAAATGCAGCCTGTGTCCACCAAATGCAGTCAGCCTGTGTCCCACCAAATGCAGTCAGCCTGTGTCCACCAAATGCAGCCTGTGTCCACCAAATGCATCCAGCCTGTGTCCACCAAATGCAGCCTTGCCTGTGTCACATCGACACCCCCCCTCCCCCCTGTTTGCTGTTGGAGCAGCACAGCGGTACTTACCTTGATGTGTGGTGTACTCTCCTACTGTGTTGGCACTGGCAGCAGCGATGGAGGAGTCTGCTCCTCTCATACTTCCTGTTTCCTCTCTCTCGGGCGCAATGGGAGAGAGAAAACAGGAAGTGACATCAAACTGAGATGTCAATCAAACCGCCCGGCCGTAGTAATAGATACTACGAGCGCCGGGCGGAAGCTACTCGGCGCTCGGAAAGCGCAGCAAGGCAGGATAAACGTCCACAAATGAAGTGCTGCGTCTGCAATCTTGTGATTGCATAGATGTGGCGCTTCCCATAAGTGCACTGTGCCCGGCGTCCGAACACAGTGCACTTAAGGACCCAGCAACCCATACGTTGCTGGGTCCCCTTACAGTGCCATGGAAATGTCTGTATCTCCTTGATGGCCTCCTGGACATGATGGGGGGGTGCTTATTAACCAAAAGTAATAAAGATGTAGAAATGTGTGTGTGGATGAACTTTAATCAATGGAAAGTGGTGTTTGGTGCACTTTAACTTGAGTACTCACTATACAAACACACTACAATATACTGCAGTAAAACTGCACTAACGCACTACAATATACTGTGGTAAACATGCACTAACGCACTGAAATATACTGCACTGAATCATACTGCATTAAACGAGCAGTAACGTACTGAACTATATTGCATTAAATGTGCAGTAATGATGGTGAAAAATACTGCAGGAAACCTGCCCTGACAAAATAAACTGACACCAAAGTAAAAATGAATGGTCAAACTACACTCATACTTCACTATCACTAGATTCACACTAAAGAGACACTAAAGTAAAAATGAATGGTCAAACTACACTCACGCCTCACTATCACTAGATTCACACTAAACTGATAATTAGGGATGAGCTTCGAGTTCGAGTCGAACTCATGTTCGACTCGAACATTGGCTGTTCGCAAGTTCGCCGAACACCGAACAATTTGGGGTGTTCGCGGCAAATTCGAATGCCGCGGAACACCCTTTAAAAGTCTATGGGAGAAATCAAAAGTGCTAATTTTAAAGGCTTATATGCAAGTTATTGTCATAAAAAGTGTTTGGGGACCTGGGTCCTGCCCCAGGGGACATGGATCAATGCAAAAAAAAGTTTTAAAAACGGCCGTTTTTTCAGGAGCAGTGATTTTAATAATGCTTTAAATCAAACAATAAAAGTGTAATATCCCTTTAAATTTCGTACCTGGGGGGTGTCTATGGTATGCCTGTAAAGGGGCGCATGTTTCCCGTGTTTAGAACAGCCTGACAGCAAAATGACATTCGAAGGAAAAAAAGCCATTTAAAACTACCCGCGGCTATTGCATTGCCGTCAATACACATAGAAGTTCATTGATAAAAACGGCATGGGAATTCCCCACAGGGAAACCCCGAACCAAAATTAAAAAAAAAAAAAATGAAGTGGGAGTCCCCCTAAATTCCATACCAGGCCCTTCAGGTCTGGTATGGATATTAAGGGGAACCCCGGCCAAAATTTAAAAAAAAAATGACGTGGGGTTCCCCCTAAATTCCATACCAGACCCTTCAGGTCTGGTATGGATTTTAAGGGGAACCCCGCGCCAAAAAAAAACAAAAACGGCGTGGGGTTCCCCCAAAAATCCATACCAGACCCTTATCCGAGCACGCAACCTGGCAGGCCGCAGGAAAAGAGGGGGGGACGAGAGTGCGCCCCCCCCCCCCTCCTGAACCGTACCAGGCCACATGCCCTCAACATTGGGAGGGTGCTTTGGGGTAGCCCCCCAAAACACCTTGTCCCCATGTTGATGAGGACAAGGGCCTCATCCCCACAACCGTGGCCGGTGGTTGTGGGGGTCTGCGGGCGGGGGGCTTATCGGAATCTGGAAGCCCCCTTTAACAAGGGGACCCCCAGATCCCGGCCCCCCCCTGTGTGAAATGGTAAGGGGGTACTTACCCCTACCATTTCACTAAAAAAGTGTCAAAATAGTTAAAAATGACAAGAGACAGTTTTTGACAATTCCTTTATTTAAATGCTTCTTCTTTCTTCCTTCATCTTCTTCTTCTTCTGGTTCTTCTGGCTCTTCTGGTTCTTCCTCCGGCGTTCTCGTCCAGCATCTCCTCCGCGGCGTCTTCTATCTTCTTCTCCTCGGGCCGCTCCGCACCCATGGCATTGGGGGGGAGGCTCCCGCTCTTCTCTTCATCTTCTTCTTCATCCTCTTCTCTTCTTCAAAGGACTAAAAAAATGGGACTTTTAAGGCACAATTGTAATAGACTACAAAAGGTATATAAAAAAATTTTGGATTTTATTCATAGCATACAAAAAACATGAGGGGTAGACATGGACATTTAAAAACACATCAGATATAGACATACAACATCTGTAATAACACCATTGGGGGTCCTATCCTGCAGTCTCCTATGTAATTATAATAATCATAACAACGCAATATATTCCAGGTAAATAAAAAGGGTAGACTTCCCCTATAGAGTTGAAAATTGAAGGGGCACTGCAGGTTTGGTATTCCAAAGTGGTGTGTTCTCCAATTGCTCTACATGTTTCACGTTGACAAGGAACGCTTCATCAGGAGCTAGAGGTTCTAATAAAAGATACATATAGACAGAGAAAAAGACATATATCAAAATCACAGACAAATAAGATTGTTATTTAGTAGGTATGCTGTAGAAAACAGTGCAAGTAGCCACTTTATTGGAAAAGATAGGAAAAAAGAGGCCGACCCCTAATGGCGAGGCATGGCAGGGGCCCTGTCAAAGATTAAGGTCTCACATGGAAGGGCAGCACAAACCAGCGATCCAGGACAGCCCAATCCAAGGGGAGTCTATATAAACATCAGGTATCATAATCATAATTAATAGTTAAAATTTTGAGCTGATGGGTTAGTAAGTAAAGGATGAGAATAGTGCATAGTTTGCAGGATGGGTGATTGACCGCAAAAATAAGAGGAAAGGGGGGAAAAAAAGAGGGGGGGGGAAGAGAGAAAGGAGAATGAGAAAATTGTGAGAAAGGGAGGGGAGGGGAGGGAGAGGGGGAAGGGAAAATGAGAAAAATGTGAAAAAGAGGAAAAGGAAACAGACAAGAAAGGGGGCAGAAGGGGGAGAAACAGAGAGGGGGAAGGGGGGGGGAAAGGAAGGGAGAAAAGAGGAAAGGAGGAATGCATGGAGGGAGGCTCCCGCTGTGTGACGGCGTCTCCTCATCTGACGGTTCTTAAATAACGGGGGGCGGGGCCACCCGGTGACCCCGCCCCCCTCTGACGCACGGTGACTTGACGGGACTTCCCTGTGACGTCACGGGGAATGCCACAGGGAAGTCCCGTCATGTCCCGTGCGTCAGAGGGGGCGGGGTCACCGGGTGGCCCCGCCGCCCGTTATTTAAGAACCGTCAGATGAGGAGACGCCGTCACACAGCGGGAGCCTCCCTCCATGCATGGATGCGGAGCGGCCCGGAGAAGAAAATTAAGAAGAGAAACAGAGAAGAAGAGAAGAAGGAAGAAGAGAAGAGGATGAAGAAGAAGATGAAGAGAAGAGCGGGAGCCTCCCCCCCAATGCCATGGGTGCGGAGCGGCCCGAGGAGAAGAAGATAGAAGACGCAGCGGAGGAGATGCTGGACGAGAACGCCGGAGGAAGAACCAGAAGAGCCAGAAGAACCAGAAGAAGTTGAAGGAAGAAAGAAGAAGCATTTAAATAAAGGAATTGTCAAAAACTGTCTCTTGTCATTTTTAACTATTTTGACACTTTTTTAGTGAAATGGTAGGGGTAAGTACCCCCTTACCATTTCACACAGGGGGGGGGCGGGATCTGGGGGTCCCCTTGTTAAAGGGGGCTTCCAGATTCCGATAAGCCCCCCGCCCGCAGACCCCCACAACCACCGGCCAGGGTTGTGGGGATGAGGCCCTTGTCCTCATCAACATGGGGACAAGGTGTTTTGGGGGCTACCCCAAAGCACCCTCCCAATGTTGAGGGCATGTGGCCTGGTACGGTTCAGGAGGGGGGGGGCGCACTCTCGTCCCCCCCTCTTTTCCTGCGGCCTGCCAGGTTGCGTGCTCGGATAAGGGTCTGGTATGGATTTTTGGGGGAACCCCACGCCGTTTTTTTTTTTTTTGGCGCGGGGTTCCCCTTAAAATCCATACCAGACCTGAAGGGTCTGGTATGGAATTTAGGGGGAACCCCACGTCATTTTTTTTTTAAAATTTTGGCCGGGGTTCCCCTTAATATCCATACCAGACCTGAAGGGCCTGGTATGGAATTTAGGGGGACTCCCACTTCATTTTTTTTTTTTTTTAATTTTGGTTCGGGGTTTCCCTGTGGGGAATTCCCATGCTGTTTTTATCAATGAATTATTGACGGCAATGCAATAGCCGCGGGTAGTTTTAAATGAGTTTTTTCCTTCGAAATGTCATTTTGCTGTCAGGCTGTTCTAAACACGGGAAACATGCGCCCCTTTACAGGCATACTATAGACACCCCCCAGGTACGAAATTTAAAGGGATATTACACTTTTATTGTTTGACTTTAAGCATTATTAAAATCACTGCTCCTGAAAAAACGGCCGTTTTTAAAACTTTTTTTTGCATTGATCCATGTCCCCTGGGGCAGGACCCAGGTCCCCAAACACTTTTTATGACAATAACTTGCATATAAGCCTTTAAAATTAGCACTTTTGATTATTCATGTTCGTGTCCCATAGACTTTAACGGTGTTCGCGTGTTCGAGCGAACTTTTTTCCTGTTCGCATGTTCTGGTGCGAACCGAACAGGGGGGTGTTCGGCTCATCCCTACTGATAATCTACACTTACTATAGAATCACAATAGTACACTATAGCACATTAACCCGCTATTAGCGCAGAACAGAGCTCTGTTCCATCTTTCTCCACGCCAATTACTTCAGCCAATGAGGTCTTCCAATGCACTGTGCGGTGGCGCAGTGCATTGTGGTCATTCGGTGAGTCAAACAAACGGGCGAACGCCCAATTCTACATCACAGGTCCCAGAAGGCTGCCAGACCATTTATAAAGCACAATGTATCTCACGCATGCACAGTGGGAAGCTGGCTGTGAAGCCCCAAGCAGTCACAGTCAGCTTCCCATACTAGTCATGTTTTTTTGTGACATGAGGGGGGGAGGGGGTCTGAAGGTCCTCTTTAACTTTTTTCCTGGTTTTCAAAGACCTTTACTCTTTTAGTAATTTTCTTACATGTGCATTCATATAATTGTGCTGACATATGTTTCTGCTTGGATGAAGGTTATATTCATAATTACCATCTTGTTTGTTTCAGGTGAATTCCTGTGCTGTGTCTCCGGACTGCCTCCTTATCCTCACATGCTCAGATGATTCCAGGTTACATGTATGGGAAGCAAAGAGTGGATTGCTAAAGCAAAAAGTAACAGGACATACAGGTAACCAAAAATCTAACCAAAAATGATTTCAGATGCTGGTGGTTTTTATTTATGCATTTTCAAGATCGAGAGTCTCACGACCATTACATATCTCTCTCACGCCTTGTTGGATTTCTCACTTGACATTGGTTAAAGTTGAGGTAGGGAAATGGCCACTGGAGTTCCAAAGCAAAATAAGAATCTATTGGTTTACTCAGCCTGCTATTACATACTCATTTTTCAATTATCACCTTTCACTATAGCGAAGGATGTGAAATTTTCCTGTGAAGGTTGGTACTGAAAAAATTTAAAGTGAAAACTTTATCCCAAGGAGCTTTGTTTAATAGCAGGGGCCTAAACCAAGTTCCTCTGAAAAAAGAACAATGTACAGTGCAACCGGTAAGTATTAACTGTGCTTCACGTTTTCCACATTTTGTTATGTTACAGCCTTATTCCAAGCTGCATTAAATTCATTATTTTCCTCAAAATTCTACAAACAATACCCCATAATGACAATGTGAAAGAAGTTTATTTGAAATCTTTGCAAATGTATTAAAAATAAAAAATAAGAAAATCTCATGTACATAAGTATTCACAGCCTTTGCCATGACACTCAAAATTGAGCTCAGGCGCATCCTGTTTCCACTGATCATCCTTGAGATGTTTCTACAACTTGATTGTAGTCCACCTGCGGTAAATTCAGTTGATTGGGCATGATTTGGAAAGGCACACACCTTTCTATATAAGGTCCCACAGTTAACAGTGCATGTCAGAGCACAAACCAAGCCATGACGTCCAAGGAATTGTCTGTAGACAGGATTGTATTGAGGCACAAATCTGGGAAAGGGTACAGAAACATTTCTGCAGCATTCAATGTCCCAATGAGCACAGTGTTCTTCATCATCCGTAAATGGTAGAAGTTTGGAACCACCAGGACTCTTACTAGAGTGGGCCGCCTGGCCAAACTGAGCAATCAGGGGGAAAATGGCCTTAGTCAGGGAGGTGACCAAGAACCCAATGGTCACTGACAGAGCTCCAGCCTTTCTCTGTGGAGAGAGGAGAATCTTCCAGAAGGACAACCATCTCTACAACATTACACCAATCAGGCCTGTATGGTCTAGCGGCCAGACAGAAACCACTCCTCAGTAAAAGGCACATAACAGCCCACCTGGAGTTTGCCAAAAGGTACCTGAAGGACTCTCGGACCATGAGAAACAAAATTCTCTGGTCTGATGAAACAAAGATTGAACTCTTTGGCCTGAATAGCAAGCATCATGTCTGGAGGAAACCAGGCACCGATCATCACCTGGCCAATACCATCCCTACAGTGAAGCATGGTGGTGGCAGCATCATGCTGTGGGGATGTTTTTTAGCGGCAGGAACTGGGAGACTGGTTAGGATCAAGGGAAATATGAATGCAGCAACATACAGAGACATACTTGATGAAAACCTGCTCCAGAGCGCTCTGGACCTCATCGTTCATCAACGACCCTAAGCACACAGCCAAAAATGGGGGTAATATATAAAGGTATAGCCATTAGGGGTATCCTAACGGTGCTAGGGTGCAGTTTGCTACAAATCCAACATTTCTGAAATCCTGATTTCTGAGCATAAGCATATTTAAATTTTAGCAAAAAGCATTTTATCAGCAAAATTATCTTCAATGTCTCTCTTATTTCTAACTTGTATCACTGTAACGTTCTCCTGTGTATGTGTGTTCCCACAAATACTTTATATGGTACCCAAATCTTCAGGGTGGTAAATACAGTTAGAGATGATCCATGTGGGCAGAAACACTATCAGAGAAATCAGTATCAGGAGGTAAAATGCCTTGCCAGAAGTCTGTGGTGAAATAAGCGAGGTCATCTTCTCTGGCCAGACCTTCTTTTCCAGGAACTCCTCCTTCGTCTGCTTGGACTTCTGCTTGAGGGCCTCCTATATCCATGTGTAGCGCTGGTAGATTTTTAATCTACCGATGATAGGTAAATCTTGTGGGTTACTTGTTAGGTGAAGTTAGATTTGCCTCTGTTCCAGCTTGGCTGAGTTGCGTGTAGTTCCACACCGTGCCGGTGGGTGTCGTTGTTACCATTGGCTGGTGTTGGAAAGGCAGCGTGTTGAAGCGTATGAGTGCTCCTCTGTCCCGGAGGCAACTCGGTGGAGGTGGTCCTCCGAGTTGCATTCTGGGAGAGGGTATTTATAGGACAGACGCCATGTTTAGGGGTTCAGTTCCGGAGACCCACGTCGCTGCGGCGTGTGAGTGGGCCCAGAAGCCTGTCTGGGGCCTACCACGGCAGCAGAGGAATGGTCCTGAGCTGTCTATCCTGAGTGAAGAAGCTGGACAGCCTAGGAGATCCCAGGGGAGGACCCGTCATGGAAGGATCATGCATAGTGCTGGTCTGGAGAGGGGCCTGGTGACTCGGTTGGAGGTCGTATCCTGAAGTAATCTTACTGCATAGTACTGCCGGGTTGGCTTAAAGGTTCAAGTACTGTGTCTGACATTCACCGCAAACCAATACATCCTGTGGCAGAGGATCGTACGGGTTTTATTCCAAACAAGTCTGTGGCAGAGACTTTTGTTTGTGCTACGTACTGGCTGCTAGGCAAGTGAGAGAGGTCTATCCAGGTGGGCAAAGATTGAATCCCACAAGGGGAGTGCATTCAACTACAAGTGTTCAATTCCAAAGAATGTTCTAAAGAATACTAAGGAAAGGTATTTGAGCTTCCCTGCAACTTTCCTTCTGCCTCTTTCCTGCTACTTCCTTTATTACTGGTTCATTAAAGCATTGGAAAATATACTCAAGTGTTTGGCGCTTATATCGTCCAGAGGTAAACTCAACGGGACCCTATACCCGGTGCCGGTGAAACAGAGGTATCGAGAGTGAAGGTAACAGCCCTCTTTAACCACTTGACATCCGGAGGCCGTCATATGACGGCCTCCACTTTCAGGGCTTATATCTGAATGATGTCTGAGGCTACAGACATCATTCAGATACCGGCATTTTCAGCCGGCGATTCCGTACACCATAAGAACGATCATAGCGGCTGTTCCGCCGCTTGATCGCTCTTACGGGCGGCGGGAGGGGACACCCCCCCCCTCCCGCCGCCCTCCGGTGCTACTACCGACTCACCTCAGCGATCGGTGAGTCGGATAGCGGATCCGCCAGCGCCGGATGTTCACCATAGAGATTTCCGGCGGACCAGATGGTCGCCGGAGTCTCTATGATCGTTCGGAGGCCGGGCGCGATGTTATGACGTCACGCCCAGCCTCTGCATTCAAAAAAACGGCGCCGCTTCGGTTGTGAAGCGGCGATCGTTTTATTTTTTTTTTTTATTTTAGGCTTCCCAGCCTAGAGGTGAGATGTGGGGTCTTATTGACCCCATATCTCACTGTAAAGAGGACTGATCGTGTCATATTCCTATTACAAGGGATGTTTACATTCCTTGTAATAGAAATAAAAGTGATCAAAAAAAAAAATATTTTTTTAAAGTGTCAAAATAAAAAATTTTAAGTAAAATTAACAATAAAAAAAAAAAAAAAAAAATTTTTAAAGCGCCCCTGTCCCCGTGAGCTCGCACGCAGAAGCGAACGCATACGTAAGTCCCGCCCACATATGAAAACAGTGTTCAAACCACACATGTGAGGTATCGCCACGAACGTTAGAGCGAGAGCAATAATTTTGGCCCTAGACCTCCTCTGTAACTCAAAACATGTAACCAGTAAAAAAATTTAAAGCGTCGCCTATGGGCATTTTTAAGTACCAAAGTTTGGCGCCATTCCACGAGCGTGTGCAATTTTGAAGCGTGACATGTTAGGTATCTATTTACTCGGCGTAACTTCATCTTTCACACAATGCAAAAAAATTTGGCTAACTTTGCTGTTTTCTTTTTTTTTAAGCATGAAACTGTTTTTTTTCCAAAAAAAACGCGTTTGAAAAATTGCTGCGCAAATACCGTGCAAGATAAAAAGTTGCAATGACCGCCATTGTATTCTGTAGGGTCTCTGCTAAAAAAAACATATATAATGTTTGGGGGTTCTATGTAATTTTATAGCAAAAAAATGATGATTTTTGACATGTAGGAGCGAAGTGTCAGAAATGGCCCGGATATGAAGTGGTTAAACTAGCAGCTCCACCAAGAGTTATGCCGCGTACACACGGTCGTACTTTTCGTCTACAAAAGTCCAACGGACGCTGACGGACTAAAGCTGGCTGGTAATCCGATCGTGTGTGGGCTTCTCCGGACTTTCAACGTACTTTTTTAGCCTCAAATCCGACGTACTTTAGATTTGAAACATGCTTTAAAACTTTACTTCGTAACTACGACGGACCCCGAAATCCGCTCGTCTGTGTGCTAGTCCGACGGACAAAAAGCCACGCTAGGGCACCTATTGGCTACTGGCTATGAACTTCCTTATTTTAGTCCGGTGTACGTCATCACGTACGAATCCGTCAGACTTTTGTGTGGTCGTGTGTAGGCAAGTCCGTTCGTTAGAAAGTCTGCCGCAAGTCCGCCGAAAGTCTGCCGGAAGTCTGCCAGAAGTCTGTCGGACAGGCTGTCTGACTTTTGTAGACGAAAAGTCCGACCGTGTGTACGCGGCATTAGTGCTACACATGTATCTCCTTCCTGCTCTTGGGGCTTTGGACAACCTTTTTCACTTGGCTGGCATGGATCCAGGATTGGCAATTTTCGACCAGAACAGCCGTTTTCACTACTGTTTGTGCATCTTCCTTTGTAGTTACAAAAAGTTCAACCCATCTTTTTTTTTTTTTTTTTTTTTTAAACAAGTTTTTATTGAAATTTTCATGCAGAGATTAACATGTACAGAAGAAGATCATTAAAGTCAACTATGAGCTTTTTTTTTTTTTTTTTTTTTTTTTTTTTTCCTTTTGTTTGTCATAGCAAAAAGCATAAAAATTGTAACTTACTTTAATTACAGTAACATGGGGTGTTAAAAGTATGTTATTAAAATATGTAATTAAGGCTTTATTGAAGAGTGTAATAAATATACTTATTTCCAGTTTTAAGTTGGAGGGAGTATGGGGTGTAGAGTATGATGAGTAGGAATCGAGCTAATGTGGGAGGGCGTGTGGTTTCATGTATCGAGGAGCAAGGATAAGAAGGGTTGGTCGTAGTTGGGGGGCAGGGATTGAGAAATGGGGAGTGGGCATGTGAGTGTGGCCTATCGTTGTGATCTCTGTCGATCTTACATTTTTGCTGGTAATGATAGGTGTCGTATATGTAGCGGTGGAATGGAGATGTAGGGTTGGATAGTAAACGAGCTGTGTAAGAGTATATGTGATTAAAGTCGGGGGGGCCTGAAGAACCTGCCACAGCCTTGTGGGAGTTATCAGACTGTATAATTTTTGTATTCAGTCGTTGTAGTGAAATGAATCCAGCATGTCCATGTTTTGGTGAACCTAGCTTGTGTGTCGTTTGATTGATGGATAAGGTCTTCCATTACCATTGTTTGGTTGATGCGATGAAACCAATCAGTAATGGTAGGCGGATCGGAGGATCGCCATTTGGGGGGTATACACATTCTAGCTGCGTTCACCAAATGCATGGTTAAAGAGCGATGATATGCCGGTATGTGTGTTGAGGAGTGATGAAGCAGAAACATTGCGGGATCAAAATTCAGGGAGTATGTCGTGATTTGCGAGATTAGTGTGTGGACTGCTTTCCAGAAAGGTTGGATTTTGGTGCAGGACCACCAGATATGCAATAGAGAGCCTGTGTCTGATTGACATCTCCAGCAAGTTTGGGGTATTTTCGAGTTGAAGTGATGTAGCAAAAGTGGGGTCCTGTACCATCTGGAGAATAATTTATAGGCATTTTCTTGGACTTGCACATTTAGTGAGCCTCTATGAATCAGTGTGTGTACGTTAGTCCATTCTTGTTCGGTCAAATGCAAGGAAAGATCCCGTTCCCATTGCCTGACGTTCCAATGTTCAGTTTGGGTGTGTTCGGTGAATAAGAGGTTGTATGTTTGTGAGATCAGATGTGTTAGGGTATTTTCACTCAGGCATAGGTTTTCAAACGGGGTTGTGGGTCTGGACCAGTCCGTTGTGAGTTTGGGTCCGGCGAAGAAGTTACGTAATTGTACGTATGTCCAAAAGGGGAAGGTTCCCGTGCTTAGTTTGGAGGCCAATTCAGTGTATGATAAGAATTTGCCTCTTTCAAAAAATTGTTCGGCTCTAATGCCGCGTACACACGGTCGTACTTTTCGTCTACAAAAGTCCAACGGACGCTGACGGACTAAAGCTGGCTGGTAATCCGATCGTGTGTGGGCTTCTCCGGACTTTCAACGTACTTTTTTAGCCTCAAATCCGACGTACTTTAGATTTGAAACATGCTTCAAATCTTTACTTCGTAACTACGACGGACCCCGAAATCCGCTCGTCTGTGTGCTAGTCCGACGGACAAAAAGCCACGCTAGGGCACCTATTGGCTACTGGCTATGAACTTCCTTATTTTAGTCCGGTGTACGTCATCACGTACGAATCCGTCGGACTTTTGTGTGGTCGTGTGTAGGCAAGTCCGTTCGTTAGAAAGTATGCCGCAAGTCCGCCGCAAGTCCGCCGAAAGTCTGCCGGAAGTCTGTCGGACAGGCTGTCTGACTTTTGTAGACGAAAAGTCCGACCGTGTGTACGCTGCATAACAGTCTGGTGGGGCCATATGTGTAGTAAAAAGGAGGAATGCATTCCTGGGTTAAATCCAGGGTTCAACCGTAAAGGTGTCATCGGGCCTTTTACTGTTGAGATTTTATTTGTGCTACATGTCTTACGGAATGAGAGTAGGGTAGGGTGGACAAGTGGGTGTTGCATGTATTCTGGGGGTGTTACGGAGGAATCGATCCATGGTAGGTTTCGGATGGGCACAGTCGATAGTGATTGTTCTAGTTGAATCCAATCTTTATGTTTGGAGTGTACGTTCCAATCGATGATCCTGGCTAAGTGGCACGCTTGCTGATATTTATATATGTCCGGGAGTCCTATGCCTCCTAATAATTTGGGTGTTGTGAGTCTCTTAAAGCTAATTCTTGGATGCAATTTACCCCATATGAAGGCCGTGCAAGCTTTGCGGTAAGTAGAGAAGAATGATGGTGGTATTTTTATTGGGATGGTTTGTAAAAGATAAAGGATTCTGGGTAGGATGTTCATTTTGATTATGGCGGCCCTGCCGAACCAGGAGAACTGTCCTGTGGTCCAATGTTTAAGGTCAGTTTGTATTTTTCGAAGAAGTGGGGCGTAATTTAGGTTGTATAGGTCCGTTAGTGAAGATGGCATCAGAATGCCCAAGTATGGGATGGCTTGCTTATTCCACGTGAAAGGAAAGTTACTCTGGCATCGTTGACATAGTTCGGTAGGTAGGGAGATATTGAGTGCATTTGATTTGGAAAAGTTGATTTGGAGATTGGAAAGGTTACGAAAGGTTTGAAAGTCATTGAGTAGGTTTGGGATTGTGGTTAGAGGGTCTGTGAGAAATAATAAGATGTCATCGGCGAATGCGGCCAGTTTGTAGGTACGATGTTTAATTTGGATACCCCTGATGTCTGGATTGGCGTTTATGCGTCTAAGGAGGGGTTCAAGAGTGAGAATGAAAATTAAAGGGGATAGAGGGCAGCCCTGGCGAGTTCCGTTCGACACGGAAAAGGCATCCGACAGGTGGCCGTTTACTTGGACCTTTGCAGTGGGGCTGGAGTACAGAGCCGATATAAAATTTAGCATCGTTGGAGGGAGGCCTATAGCTTTGAGGGTTTCTTTCATGTAGTCCCATGCCACCCTGTCGAATGCCTTCTCCGCGTCGAGGGAAAGCATGAAACCCGTATTCTTAGTGGTTGTGAGCCAGTGGTGGATATTGATCGCTTTAAGGGTGTTGTCCCTTGCTTCTCGTCCTGGAACGAAACCCACTTGTTCAAGGCCAATGAGTGTGGGGATTAGAGGAAGGAGTCTGTTTGCCAATGTTTTCGCATACCATTTAAGATCTACATTGAGCAAAGAGATAGGTCTATAATTAGTAACTAAGGACTGGTCCTTATCGGGTTTGGGAATTACTGCTATGTGGGCTGTTAGTAGGTCTCGTGGGGGGTTGGTCGGGTGTGCAAAAGAGTTGAAGGCTTTTAGAAAAGAGGGGGTTAGTATTTCTGCATACGTTTTGTAGTAACTGGCGGTTAGGCCGTCAGGGCCGGGGCTTTTACCGGGTTTCATTTGTTTCAGGGCTATGTCGACTTCTGTGCGGGTAAGAGGGGCATTTAAGTCTTGGGCTACGGAATCTGATATCGGGGTTGGGCTATACTGTTTTAAGAAGTCGGATATCATTTGGGTGCGAGTGAGTCCGTCAGTGGGTGGAGGGGAGGTGGTCAGGTTGTACAATTTACTGTAGTACTGCACGAATTGTTGTGCGATGTCAGGGGTTTTGGATATTTTCCGTCCTGAGGGGTCAGTGATGTAGTGTATAGTATTGTTAGAGCGAGATATTTGCAGTGCTCTGGCCAACATTTTGCTAGCTTTATTGCCAAATTCATAGTATTTTTTTTTGGAAAGAATGTATTTGCGTTGTATCTGTCGATCTAATAAGTCTAAGAGATCTTTCCTAGCTTGTATTAAGTCATTCAGAACGGTAAGTGCTTGGGATTGTTTGTGTATCCCTTCAAGTTTACGGATCTTATCGATTAAATCTGTGTATTGTTTCCTTTTTTCTTTATTTCTCTTGCCCGCTGCCGCTAGGAAGGTTCCTCTTATGACACTTTTGTGGGCTTCCCAGTTGTTAAGTGGGGAGGTGTCATCAGGGTTGTTTTCGAGGAAGAATTGTTTTATAGTGGATTCTGCTTCTTTCGCGATGGAGGGGTCAGTGAGCAGGGAAGGGTCCAATCTCCACAGCCGCGAGCGTGGAGTCGTGTCAGGGAGTCGGAGTGACATGGAGATAGGGTGATGGTCCGAGATTGTCATGGGTTCGATGGAGGTGCGTTGAAGTAGGGGAAGGTCATTTTGGGTCAGGAAAAGATAATCTATTCTTGAATATCGGTGATGTGGTGCTGAGTAGAAAGTATAGTCTTTTGTGTCAGGGTTTAGGGTACGCCATGTATCGTGAAGTAGTAGACGTTTAAGCAGGGATTGGATGTCTTTCAGTGCTCTGTATGGTAATATTGTTTTTCCAGTGGATGTGTCTTGTATGGGGTGTAGGGGAACATTGAAATCTCCTCCTAGTATAAGAGTTCCTTCCTGGAAGGGTGTAAGAGCTGTGATGACCGATCTAAAAAATGTTACTTGGTGTTTGTTTGGAGCGTATATATTTGCTAGAGTTACAGTTTTGTTTTGTATCGAGCCTTTAATGAAAAGATATCTGCCCTCTGGGTCTATGATGGAGTCAGTGATGCTGAAAGGGCAGTGTTTAGCAATGAGGATCGAAACCCCTTTCGTTTTGTGTTGGTTGGTTGCGTGTATCGCCGTTGGATAATGGGCGTTGGATAGTTTAGGGGTATTGTCCGCACGGAAATGTGTTTCTTGTAGCATTATGATACTGGCGTGAAGTTTGTGCATGGTAAGGAGGAGTTTAGATCTTTTTTCTGGAGTATTGAGGCCCTTCACATTGAGCGAAATAATTTTAAGCATGGGTTCCTGTGAGTCTTTGGATCGTGGGATCATGGTGAGTTTTGTGGTGATTATCCTGTGTTGTGGTTTGGGCTGTGGCAGGTTGAGAGGGGAGGTAGAGAGAGGGTTTAGGGAAAGGGCAGTGGGGAGAGAGGGAGGTATCGAAGGTGGGGAGTAAAATAATCCGACACTATGTGGTGGTCCGGTCACCTAAATCGGTGTTCGGGGCCACAGAATGTATACGTCGGAGTAAATTGGTGGGTTTAGTCTAGTAGCAGCGATTATGGGTTAGGTGAGAGTTGTAGAACCACCGTGTGGGGGTTGGTAGAAGATTTGAGAGAGATGTGTATTTGTGTAAAAAGAGAGGGGTAAGGGTGACCGACGAGGTCCGTCTCACCAACAGTCTGCTGGAGAGAGGCTAGGGGTGTTTGTGGGGCGACATTATGGGGATCTTGGATGTGTGGGGGGTGATCAGAAAGAGTTGTTGAAAAGATTGTGGAAAATAGCAGTAATGGAGGCGGTGGGGTGACGGTCTAGAATGTTAATTGCAACAACATTTGTGTGGGTTATTATATGTGTAAGGCGACTGCAGGTCTAGGAAGGTTTGTATATTATGTGAGAATGTGTGGAGAGAAGAGAATTTGTAGAGAACATCGAACTATACATGACTGCAATGATCATGCGTCTAACAGCAAAGAATTGTCATAACGGTAACAGATATGAATTAGTCACTTGGCACTTAGCTTTCTCGTTTGTGTAGAACATTCCAAAACAAATGAATAGAAGGTTATCTAAAACAAAATACTAACATTTGTAACCATAAAGTTTCACAGTCATTGAGGCCTCTAAATGGCTATATTCAGCTTCTTCTATAAGGAGTTGGAGTGTGATCTGAGTTAGGGTACCATCTAGCGCCTGTTGTAAGTGGACCTTGTAGCCCGTGTATTTTAATGGGGTATGTGTTATGTAAGAACTTGGTGAAGCCTCCAGGTTTCTGTGTTGGACAACCCGTGAGGGGATATAGGTTGAGATCCGGGTGTAAGCATATTGATTGTGAACCTTGTCTTCTCGTTTACTATTGTTTCTGCGTGAGTGTATCTTTGAGGCCAGTGGGGGGGTATGGTGTATTGATCATAGTGTTAAGCCTAACTACCACTAGAGGGTGTGTTGGCATGTGTTCTTTGCGTTAGCAATAGGGCTTCTGTGTCTCTGACCTCGACTGCCTTGGTAAGGTGTGTTGAGAGGAGCGTTACTGTCTTGTATTGGAACAGCAAATCGCTCCCGTTTAGTGATCTGAGAGGGTCTGAGTATGGTAAACCTTGTCAGTGTATCACCAAATCTATATGCGTTTTTACCGGTAATCTTAGGTGGTCGTTTATGTATGGTTAGTTTGAACGTGTAGTGAAATTTGTATGTCTGTGACTCCTAGCCCAGTCATTCGTATATGTTTAGTACGTGTGGGAAATTAGTGTGTGGATATATAGGTGGGTTCAGCTGAAATAGTTCTATATGTTAACACACTATGAGGGTTTGTGTCTCTGAGTGTTGTTTGAGGCAGAGGGCTGGAGTAATATTCCCCTACTGGAGTGGGTGAGTTTGCACTATACAGTATATGGCTCAGATCAATAGGGCCTAACAGGAGCCATTAATACAATGGATATCTCGTGTCAGGAGGATATAATTAATATTACCTATATACCACAGGGTTAGGTATGGCTGCTGTCAAGAAGTTCAATCGTCAGGTGAAGTAATAGAGGATGACTGATGGGATAGCCGCTGGGTTCGTCTTCTCTGGTGTCCTGGTGAGGGGGAACATATAAGTGACGTTGGAGAGTTCCTGATCGGGGGGTGCATCGGGCGGTAGTTTGCTTGTCGACACGTGTTCATTCTTGCAGGATGCAGCAGGATCGTGCGATGTTGTGAAGAGTGGAATTGCAGACATGTTTCTGGAGTAGAGCGTCCTCCATAGGAGTCACAGTGATCGTGAGATGTCTCGAGTAATCTGGAGGGCGGGGGGAGGTCATCAGGCATTCGGGTTACCTTTGTCATCTATGTGTTGGTTCTGGATGAGTTCCTTCAGGGGACGTTAGCTGTCTACAGTTGTTAGATGTATAATTAGGAAAGGCGGCAGTAGGAATGTTGATATGCGCAGAATGGTTTCTCATGTTCAGATCCGGGCAGTCAGCGGTCTCGGCGCGCCCTGGGAGGAAGGGGAGCTGACATGGGACTGGATGGTTGGTAGTGCGGGCCTGGAGCAGGGCCGGCTCTGGCGGAGGAGGGCGAGCGTCGTCTGCGGAAGCTGGTGTTGTGGACATCCATCGGTTCTGCTGATTGAGGACCGTCGTTGGGGGGTTGTATAGTAAACTCCGCGTACCAATTCGGGACCGGAGTGTAAGGTATGTCCAGTGTACGACAAAAAGAGTCCAAATCTTCTGGCACTCTCAGGAGTGCTGAGCGGCCCTGGAAGGAGGCGGAGAGACCGAACGGAAACTTCCAGCGATACCGGATTCCTCTCGTTCTCAAGGTGTCCAGCAGGGGGCGCAGATCTTTGCGGTGGTGTAGTGTAATGGCAGAGAGGTCCTGGTATATGTGGACAGGGCCACCATTAAATTCTAAAACAGATTTTTCGCGGGCTTTTTGGAGGATTTCTTCCTTGATGGAGAATTCGTTCACATAGCAAATAATGTCCCGGGGGGGATCGGTATCCCTGCCTTTGGGGCGAAGCGCCCTGTGGAGACGTTCCATTGTAATCGGTGTATGTTCTGGGCGATCCAGGACATGATTAAAGAGGCCTGTCACCACTGAGGAGATTTCAGTCTGTTCCACTGACTCGGGTATTCCCCTTACCCTTAGGTTGTGTCTGCGACCGCGGTTGTCGAGATCTTCAACATGACGCTGAAGATCTCTTAGCTGCATAGTGTGGAAGTCTACTTTGTGTTGAATAGTCGTCATTGTCGACTGTTGTTGCACAGCCTTGTCTTCCACACACTGTATGCGGCCTGTGATGGCCTGCAGTTCATGACGTAAGTCAGTGATGGCTGTGAACAGCGTGTCCTTAATATCAGCCGCCACTGCTTGTAAGTCCTGCAGGCTAGTGTCAGGAAATGTTCCATCCGCTGGTAAGACCTGTTATTTCGCATGCAGTACTGAGGTCCACCAGCAGGTGTCTCCTGGCAGTTTGGAACTGTCAGGAGAGCTTTTCCCTGTTAATAGTATATCATCTTTGGGCCGCAGTACTGGCGTCCACCAGCGGATGGATCCTGGCAGTGTGGAGCAGACAGTACCTCCTACAATCAGGTGTCACTTGAGGCCAATCACAGGCCTATAAATACCTGGCAAACATTCACATGTTTGCCTTGATTTCTTCATTGCCTCCTGACCTGCTAGCAATCTGATCCTGTGCCCTAAACCTGATCCTGTCTCGGACCCTTTCCTGTCCCACCTGTTACCTTGCATCCCTGCCTGCAGTCTGACCCATCCATCCCTCTCCCTGTCCTGTGTTCCATACCCCATCTGCTGACTTCCCTGTGTATGACCTTGGCCTGGCTTACGTTTTTGTCTCTGGAACATCCCCTGTCCATCTGCTGATCTGCTGTGTATGACCCTGGCCTGGCTATTGTTTATGAACCTGGTATTTCCCATTTATTGCACTTTTCTGTCTGTTGTTATTTGTGGGTCTCTGTCTGTGGTTGGTTATTGCACTGTGTCATATTGGAGTTGGTTGTTATTTATTACTCACTTTCCTTAATAAATATATATATTTTCACTTATATACGTTTGGTGTCCTCTGTCGCAGATCACACGGTTCTGGTCACACCTGCTCATGACAGTAAATCAAGGCCATCTCTGACCAGAAGTGACTGCGCAAAGGAACCATTGTAGTGCTATGAAAATGCAATCAGAAACAGTTGTTCTCCTTGCCTCACTGGTGTTGGAGGATAACAATTACTGTCGTCTGGTATTGAAAGAGTGGGCCAGGGATCAGCTCCTGGAGTGTATCCATCTGGCCCATTCTCTGGTTGATCAGGGTAGATTGCTATTTGAAAATGTTCAGCCTCTGATCCAGCTGTGTGCAGAGCTAGCCTTGTCCAGTACTCCAGAGGGCAGGGATGATTTTTCTCCCCCCTTCAGTTTTGATCAGGTTGAGTCTCTGGTGTGGTTATTAGAGGATGACCCAGCCTTTTTCAAGGAACATTATGCCTCTTGTTCCCCGCAGGTGTTGTCTGATTGCATCCATTCAGTGCAATCTCTGGTTAGTCAGGCTGTGTGTGAATCAATGTTTGTTCATCCTGTGCTACAGGCATGGTCAGATCTCCTTAATTTAGCCAAGCCACAACAACCCAGCCCTGCCATTAATCACCTGCCTTCCCAAGAATCTATTCCCCCATCGCTCATGGCAACCTCAGCTACAGCCCAATATACCCTGCTCCCCACCAAGTATCAATGCCCTGTTTCTCCTTCCTGTACCTATCCTGCCTTTAACCCACCTGCCTCTTCTCTAATACCTGCAACTTTCCCACAAGAACTCCCTCTGGCTGCTGTTCCCCCTTCCTTGCCATATCCCAGCCCTTCCTTTCAGTATGCCTCACCTCCTGTCTACAGTCCTACAGCCACCTACAGATCTCCAGCAGTTAAGCCAAAGAAGAAACGGAAGTTCTTCCCTACTCATACAATCCTGCCAGTAACCCAACCTGCTCCCAATTTCCAGTCTGATGTTCCAGCTTTGCAGTCTGATGTTCCAGCTTTGCAGTCTGACGTTCCAGCCTTCCAGTCTGACGTTCCAGCCTTCCAGTCTGACGTTCCAGCCTTCCAGTCTGACGTTCCAGCCTTCCAGTCTGATGTTCCAGCTTTGCAGTCTGATGTTCCAGCTTTGCAGTCTGATGTTCCAGCTTTGCAGTCTGATGTTCCAGCTTTGCAGTCTGATGTTCCAGCTTTGCAGTCTGATGTTCCAGCTTTGCAGTCTGATGTTCCAGCTTTGCAGTCTGATGTTCCAGCTTTGCAGTCTGATGTTCCAGCTTTGCAGTCTGACGTTCCAGCTTTGCAGTCTGACGTTCCAGCTTTGCAGTCTGACGTTCCAGCTTTGCAGTCTGACGTTCCAGCTTTGCAGTCTGACGTTCCATCTTTGCAGTCTGACGTTCCAGCTTTGCAGTCTGACGTTCCAGCTTTGCAGTCTGACGTTCCAGCCTTCCAGTCTGACGTTCCAGCTTTGCAGTCTGGTGTTCCAGCTTTGCAGTCTGGTGTTCCAGCTTTGCAGTCTGGTGTTCCAGCTTTGCAGTCTGGTGTTCCAGCTTTGCAGTCTGGTGTTCCAGCTTTGCAGTCTGGTGTTCCAGCTTTGCAGTCTGACGTTCCAGCTTTCCAGTCTGACGTTCCAGCTTTCCAGTCTGACGTTCCAGCTTTCCAGTCTGACGTTCCAGCTTTCCAGTCTGACGTTCCAGCTTTCCAGTCTGACGTTCCAGCTTTCCAGTCTGACGTTCCAGCTTTCCAGTCTGACGTTCCAGCTTTCCAGTCTGACGTTCCAGCTTTCCAGTCTGACGTTCCAGCTTTCCAGTCTGACGTTCCAGCTTTCCAGTCTGACGTTCCAGCTTTCCAGTCTGACGTTCCAGCTTTCCAGTCTGACGTTCCAGCTTTCCAGTCTGACGTTCCAGCTTTCCAGTCTGACGTTCCAGCTTTCCAGTCTGACGTTCCAGCTTTCCAGTCTGACGTTCCAGCTTTCCAGTCTGGTGTGCCCACCTTCCAGTCTGGTATGCCTGCCTTCCAGCCCGAAACCCCAGTGTCCATGTTCCAGTCTGACGCTCCAGCGACTATTGACCAGTCCAATGTACCTGCTGTTCTGCCTGATGTGCCCACTGTTCAGCCTGATGAGCCTGCTTTCCGGTTTGATGTGTCCATCCTCCAGCCTGATATCCTGGTATCTGTCTTCCAGCCTGATGTCGTGATGTTGGTATCCCAGCCTGAGGTTTCGGTGCCCGTGTCTCAGCCTGAAGTTTCGGTGCCCGTGTTTCAGCCTGGAGTTTCGGTGCCCGTGTCTCGGCCTGCTGAATCGGTGCCCGTTACCCAGTCTGTTGAATCGGTGCCCGTTACCCGGTCTGCTGAACTGGTGCCCGTTACCCAGTCTGCTAAACCGAAGTCCATCACTTTGCCTGTCAAGCCAGTATCCGTTATCCGGCTTGCCGAACCAGTGCCCGGTGTCCAGCTCGCTGAGTCAGGGCCTGTTACCCAGCCCACTGGGCCGGGGTCCGTTACCCAGCTTGCTGAGCCGGTGCCTGTAATCCGGCCTGCCCTTACGGTGCTCGCTGTTCGGCCCAATGTTCCAGAGCCTGCTGCCCAGCCCGATGACCCGGAGCCTGCTGCCCAGCCCGATGACCCGGAGCCTGCTGCCCAGCTCGATGACCCGGAGCCTGCTGCCCAGCTCGATGACCCGGAGCCTGCTGCCCAGCTCGATGACCCGGAGCCTGCTGCCCAGCTCGATGACCCGGTGCCTGCTGCTGCCCAGCTCGATGACCCGGTGCCTGCTGCTGCCCAGCTCGATGACCCGGTGCCTGCTGCTGCCCAGCTCGATGACCCGGTGCCTGCTGCTGCCCAGCTCGATGACCCGGTGCCTGCTGCTGCCCAGCTCGATGACCCGGTGCCTGCTGCTGCCCAGCTCGATGACCCGGTGCCTGCTGCTGCCCAGCTCGATGACCCGGTGCCTGCTGCTGCCCAGCTCGATGACCCGGTGCCTGCTGCTGCCCAGCTCGATGACCCGGTGCCTGCTGCTGCCCAGCTCGATGACCCGGTGCCTGCTGCTGCCCAGCTCGATGACCCGGTGCCTGCTGCTGCCCAGCTCGATGTCCGGGTGCCTGCTGCCGCCCAGCTCGATGTCCCGGTGTCTGCCCTCCAGTCTGATGTCCCGGTGTCTGCCCTCCAGTCTGATGTCCCGGTGTCTGCCCTCCAGCCTGATGTCCCGGTGTCTGCCCTCCAGCCTGATGTCCCGGTGTCTGCCCTCCAGCCTGATGTCCCGGTGTCTGCCCTCCAGCCTGATGTCCCGGTGTCTGCCCTCCAGCCTGATGTCCCGGTGTCTGCCCTCCAGCCTGATGTCCCGGTGTCTGCCCTCCAGCCTGATGTCTCGGTGACTGCCCTCCAGCTTGATGAGCCCGCTGCCCAGCTTGAAGTGCCCATGCCTGTTGTGCCACCACCTGTTCTGTCTGTTGTGCCACCATCTGTTGTTCTGCTTAATACCATAGACTATGGACAATTACAACCAATTGGAGCGTCCAGAGGCCGCTCCTTTGAGGGGGGGTACTGTCAGGAAATGTTCCATCCGCTGGTAAGACCTGTTATTTCGCATGCAGTACTGAGGTCCACCAGCAGGTGTCTCCTGGCAGTTTGGAACTGTCAGGAGAGCTTTTCCCTGTTAATAGTATATCATCTTTGGGCCGCAGTACTGGCGTCCACCAGCGGATGGATCCTGGCAGTGTGGAGCAGACAGTACCTCCTACAATCAGGTGTCACTTGAGGCCAATCACAGGCCTATAAATACCTGGCAAACATTCACATGTTTGCCTTGATTTCTTCATTGCCTCCTGACCTGCTAGCAATCTGATCCTGTGCCCTAAACCTGATCCTGTCTCGGACCCTTTCCTGTCCCACCTGTTACCTTGCATCCCTGCCTGCAGTCTGACCCATCCATCCCTCTCCCTGTCCTGTGTTCCATACCCCATCTGCTGACTTCCCTGTGTATGACCTTGGCCTGGCTTACGTTTTTGTCTCTGGAACATCCCCTGTCCATCTGCTGATCTGCTGTGTATGACCCTGGCCTGGCTATTGTTTATGAACCTGGTATTTCCCATTTATTGCACTTTTCTGTCTGTTGTTATTTGTGGGTCTCTGTCTGTGGTTGGTTATTGCACTGTGTCATATTGGAGTTGGTTGTTATTTATTACTCACTTTCCTTAATAAATATATATATTTTCACTTATATACGTTTGGTGTCCTCTGTCGCAGATCACACGGTTCTGGTCACACCTGCTCATGACAGCTAGGCTGACGATGGGAAGGTAGAGAGGGCATCTGTGGGGTGTTGTTGGTGACGGTGGGGGTGAGAACGATCTCAGTGTGGGGCTGTGAGGAGTCCGAAGCAGGCAGGGAGGTCGCCATTGTTGTGCGCTGTGACCGGAAGATTTCCGGGATCGTGTGACTTACGCGGCCGGCGGTTTCCCGTGGAGATCGGGATCTGCTTTGCGATGATCCACGGGAGGATGTTCCCATTATTGGGGGGTGGATGGCAGTTGTGTACCCCAGTAAGGATAGAAGTTAGACTGTGGTGAGAGGGAGCCGAGTGATCAGGCAGCCATCTTCTCCCAAGGCAAGCCACGCCCCCCCAACCCATCTTGAGAACATGTCCACAATTACCAAAAGATATTCCTGTCTTTTTCCTAACTTGGGCATGTGAGTGAAATCTATTTGGAGGTGGGTGAAAGGTGTACTGGGATACATCAAAATGTTCGTGTTTCGCTTTGTTTGGGATGTTTGGGTTGTTCTTAATGCAGGTAATACACCTGGACACATAATCCCTTGTCAACCAGGGGAGATCTGAAATGTAAAAATCCTTGCCTAGTAATTCACAAGTTGCCTTCCAGCCTCTGTGACCTATTCCATGATACTGGGCAATAAAAAGTGATGCACTTGTCATTGGTATACATACCTTCCCCTCTTTGCACAAAAGTCTCGTTTTTGGATCTATTTGTGCACCTACTTTTTCCCAATCTCTCATGTCGGCTTCTGAGGCATAATCTTGTAAATCAGACAGTACATGGTCAAAACAAGGTAGTTCAGGCTCTAACACTGGCATTTGGATTTGAGCTGGTTGAGAGATAGCTGCTTGTCTGGCTGCCGAGGCAGCTAGGGAATTTCCTCTAGCTACCTCTGTTTGTTGGCCTGTATGTGCTCTGCAATGTATTATGACAAGAGTTCTAGGCAACTGAATGGCTTTTAAAAATGACACTACCAGAGAGGAATGAGAGATGCTTTTTCCATCAGCTGAAATGAAACCACACCTACTCCATATGACACCGAAATCATGTACCACCCCATACCCATATTTGGAGTCTGTGTACATATTCACATCATGACCTTCAAATATTTGGCATGCTCTAGTGAGTGCAATCAATTCTGCAGCTTGTGCGGATTGATATGGAATAGGTTTAGCCTCAAGTATAACATCTGGAAGTTGCACAATTGCATATCCTGCATGATATGTGTGATCATTTGACCTAGAACAAGATCCATTCACAAACACATTTTGCACATTGGGCAAAGCGGTAGGGGACAAGTCAGGTCTGGGAGATGTGTCTTGGAGGATGAGGTTGATGCAATCATGCTGTGGCACCACCTCATCCTGTTCACCTTTTCAACCCTAGCAGGGCATTTAAAATTGGAGCTGGGCCCGCATTAGGGGAAGAATATTTTATATGCAATTTTGGATTTGACAACAGTATCACCTCATAGCCACTCAACCTTTGGGCGGACATGTGTTGCGTATGTATATTCCTCAATAATGTAGATACATTATGAGTAGTATACAAGGCAGTATCATGGGCCAAAGTGAAAGTTGCAGCCATCTCCACCACCATAGAACAAGATGCTAAAGCTCTGAGACACGCGGCATGCCCTGAACCTGTACCGGTACCACCTTTGAGAAAAAAGCAACAGGGCGGAGCTTGCCTCCATGCTCCTGAGCGAGGATACCTGCCAAAAGTTGGACAATTGTCCCTGGCATACAAATAAAACATCACATTATAGTTGGGGGGGCCAAGTCCTGGGGCTGTTACCATAGCATTTTTCAAATACACAAAAGCATTACACATTTCATCTGTCCATTTAACACAGTCTGGCATATTTGAACCAGTGGCCTGTCTCAGGAGATTGTCGTAGTAAGAGCAGTCAGGTATCCATTGGCGGCAGTAACCAATCATACCTAGGAAGGTGAGCATGTCCTTCCTGTTGAGTGGGCGGGGCAGAATCAGAGCCGCAGCTCTTTTGTAACTGACTCTTCTTTCTCCTTTTGTGAGCACAAACCCTAGATATTCAACTGTTTTCTGACACCATTGCAACTTTTTCTTTGACACTTTATGACCACTTTCAAAAAGACATTTCAAAAGATCCCCCCCCATCCTCCAGGGCGGCCTTACTTGTGAAACTGCAGAGGAGGAGATCATCCGCGTACTGCAGCAAGACTGAACGATGTCTGGGTGTCCAAGCTCTGAGAGTTGTTTGGAGGACAATAGAATAGACCACAGGTGAGTCTATATAGCCCTGGGGCAATCTACACCAGGTTAACTTTTTAAAGCGGAATGCAAAGAGTGGCTGTGTCTCCTCATCCACAAGGATGGAAAAAAATGCATTTGACAAGTCAATACCAGAAAAATATTCAGCATCGGATGGTATGGAGGTGAGCAAAGATGGCATATCAGGCACTATTGGAGCAATTGGTACCACTAAGTTGTTAATGGCCCTAAGGTCCTGTACAAACCTGTAACTGCCATCCGGCTTTTTAACAGGGTTGATAGGAGTATTGTAGGGAGAGATGATTTCTTTTAAAATACCTTTCTTTAGGAAGTCCTCCACAATGGGCTTTATACCCTCTTCTTTTTCTCTGTATATGGGGTACTGTTTATGATACACAGGTAGAGCTCCTGGTTTCAAAGTGGCTTTATAGGTCGTACAGGAAATGAGCCCTACATCAAGAGGATTCACTGGCCATACTCCCTCCTCACTCAATTTGACATCTTCCTCTTCTGGGCATGAGAGCAATGTAAAAATTGTAATGCCTAATTTTCCCAGCAAATCCCTTCCCAAGAGACTCACGGGACAATCAGGAATAATTCTGAAACAATGTTTCAGATCACAATCAGCACCAGTACGGGTTCTTAGTGAAAGGGGGTGTTTTAAAAGTTTTGGTGAGTATCCCATTTATTCCCATTGAAAGCTCAGCATCCACAACCTCTCCCCTATAAAAATCCTTGCTAATGGTACTACACGTGGCCCCGGAATCGAGCAAAAATGGTACCTCATGCCCGTCTACAAGCAATGAAATTATAGGCTGTTCCTGATAAGAATGAGAGACAAGTGGAAATGCCGGGATATTACCTTCCGGGCAGCTTCATTGTGACTGCTGTTGTTTCCAAGAAATGGGGTACTTAACACCATGTTGCTGCTGTACTAATGTTGGTGCCTGAGGGGGAGTGGGGGCAGTGGGTGGCCCTGAATTTGTACACTCCTGGTCATACTAGGGGCATTGGGCTTTCCAGTGTCCAGGGTTTCCGCAGTTAAAACACCCTGTCTTAGGTTGCCTTTGCTGGAAGTCCCCTCTTTGTGGCCGTCCTCTTCCCCTATATCCACCTCTATAACCCCCTCTGTTCTGTCCCCTTTTCTTGTAAAAGTTTCCCCTTTGTTTCCTGAGAAATTATCCTGGTAATGTGTCGGTACTGGTGTTTGTTTGGGGATGTCAAAACATCCCGCTGCGTCTTTTTCAGTTAATGTTTTTTGAAAGTCAGTCATACTATTTGTAGCCCAGTCTGATATCTGCTGTCTCATGGTGAGTGCATATTTAGGGGTCAGGTTGCTAAGATAAGTCTGTATTAGAAGACTGTGCATTTCATCTTGAGTGTTAAGTCCGGCATCTTGTGTCCAGACTTCCTGAAATCTTTTCCAAAATTCCAACACTGATAATTTTTGTTTGCAGGCTACTGCAGTAGGGAGTGATGACTTGTTAATGAAAGCTCTTTTCATTTCCTTCTCTAGCTCTTCCCACATAAGGTTCCTTCCTTTAACAGTGTTTAGTGAATAAGCCTCTGCCTTGGTGGTGGGTGCCTCTAGGACATTTATGGTGGGCACTTTGGTCCGATCCCAAGGGGTGGTAGTTCCCACCAAACTGTCTATGATGAGCCTTATGTGTATAATTTCTACCCTTACAAGCTTTATTTAAATAAGCTATCGCCCCCAAAGCTGATGTGGAGGGTTTGGGGCAATGTTTGATAATACGATTAATATCCTCAATATTAATAGACTTCATTACCAAAACGTCACCCACAGTCATGAAAGGAAAATTCTGCATAACTAAATGCATAGTTACTTCCTCTTCTTCTTCCGGGCTTCTCTCTGTCAGCTGCCTGTTTTAAAACTCCGTGTTTTGTACTCTGACCCTCTGCAGCCTCTGCAGCCTGTTTTAACTTCTGCGCTGCACTCCTAGTTTGGGCAGGATCTTCTCTATGGGTTGAATGGGGCATCTTTGGTTTATGTTCCTCCGCATGTGTCTTTTCAGCCTTGGGTAATTCCTCATCCATAATGGAGGGAAACCTGATTTAAGTCTCTTCTCACAAGCATGCAACCCCGGGGCTTCCTTGTCCCTTGGATTTGGACTTTTCTTTCTTATTTTCTTATCTGCTCTCTCATACCAGTAGGGGGAATACAATAACCAATTTTCCCGGCCTTTCCTCATATATTCCTTGTCCCGTTGGGGGTCTCCCGTGTAATATGGGAAAGCTTCCTTGTCTCCCAAAGACCCTTGATCATATCCATATGGAATTTATCGTTATCACCCTGTCGGGGAAACGGGTTACTACTCCTCATGGTTTCAGTCCATCCCGCCAGATTATCTACCCAAGGGTTAATATAATATTAACATAATCAGTTCCACATATTCAGGCTACATAACAATGTCTCTCCTACATCTGGAGGGGGAATCTTCTTCCCCGAAAGCTGACCCATAATAACACCGTGGTGGACGCTACCTTACCTGGCGGCGTCCAACAAAATCCACACAATACACGTACAGATTATCTTATTTACTATCTTATTTACTTCTACGCAGGACAGGAAAGACAAGCAAAGAGGTTGGGTTTTTCTAGCACACTATCAGATATCTTTATCAAACTTCTTACAGTACTGTACTATATTACTTTGGGGCTTCTCAGAACCCCGGAACTATCTCAGAGTTCCTTATGCTGCCGTCACCCAAACGGACTTCTACCGAGGTTCATACATTTACTTAAATGCTTCTAATGCCGCGTACACACGAGCGGACTTTACGGCGGACTTTGCCCGGTGGATTTTTCGACGTACTTTACGACGGACTTTCTGAATGAACGGACTTGCCTACACACAATCCACCAAAGTCCGTCGAATTCGTGCGTGATGACGTACGACCGGACTAAAACAAGGAAGTTCATAGCCAGTAGCCAATAGCTGCCCTAGCGTGGCTTTTTGTCCGTCGAACTAGCATACAGACGGCGGACTTTTCGACCGGACTCGATTTCAACGGATAAATTTTAAACAAGTTTCAAATCTAAGTCCGTCCAACTTTTGAGCAAACAAAGTCCGCTGGAGCCCACACACATCGAATTGTCCGACGAAATCCAGTCCGCCAGGCAAAGTCCGCCGTAAAGTCCGCTCGTGTGTACGCGGCATAACACTACACCTTCTGCTAGTCCCATGTAGGGATCGGTCTTTTAACTAGAGGTCACGGTAAGAGAAATAATAATAATTAGATCAGACTTACTGGACTTAGATATGACCGTCCCACCACTGCCACCAAAAGCTGTTGGGGTGTAGGGTGTTCTAGAAGCAAGTGAATCCTCGTATGATATCCTGCCTAGAGTGTTCCTTCAAACCCATCAGGCCTGGAGACCACTCTGATAGAAAGTTATGACACGCAGTCAATACATGCAGTTCTCAGAATGATCTGAGGATTTACTTCCCGACTTCAGCATATATAAGCAAAATTACATCACAATGAAGGTCCAACCCTTCTTACATTAAAGCGGGATTCCAGCCGTAAAAAAAAAAAATAAAAGTCAGCAGCTACAAACACTGTAGCTGCTGACTTTAAATAAGTACTTACCTGTCCTGGGTCCCCGAGATGTCGGCTGCCCGAGACCGACCCATCCCTCGGCTCTCGGGTCCCGGCACCGCCATCCTAACTAAGGTAAATAGGCAGTGGAGCCTTGCAGCTTCACTGCCCGTTTTCTACTGCGCATGCGCGAATCGCGCAGCGCTTTGTCAATGGGACGCGATGTGTGGTGGGACACACACAGTTCCCATAACACACCGTGCAACATTCCCCAGAAGACAATGCGGGGAGAAGAGACAACATCACAGCGGAGTAGGAAGAGGCAGATTAGGAAGACTGCCTAGCAACAGCCATTTCACGTAAGTAAAAAAAAAATATTTTTTTTTCCCTCCATTTTTTATTAGGTATTTTTTTGTGCAATTTTTTTTTCAGGGTGGACCTCCACTTTAATATATGGTAAAGATACAGACATACAAGATATTCTACAGGATGTTATAAAATAAGCAAAAAATAGAACATTACTGAGTACGTACAGAAAACAATATAACGCCCTAATAACTCATATAGAAACTAATAACAATAGTTTCTGTCCGTCGGGTCCTGCAGGGTCGGAGACGTGCGACCCATTCCCCCGATTCCTGGCGCCCGTTTTTTCCCCCCACCATTCTCTCCAGTATCCTTCCCCTGTTCCGTCCGTTTGTTTTTCCCCATTTGAGACCCTTCTCTTCCATGTGGCTTTCTCGTGGGCATTTTTCGGGGGCCTTTTGCATTGTGAACTGGTTTCGAAATCCACGTCCTCGGCCGGCGGCTTCCTGGCGGAAGACGTTACCTTCTCTGAGCGCAGTCTGTCGATCTTGTTGCGCACGTCAAAAAACTGACAGCTTTGGCAAGGGCTGTTTTGTACCCTTGCGGGGGCCCCTTCTGCCCTGTTTCTTTGGCCTTCCCCTTACGCTGGCCTCAGGTCCTTCCAGAGTATTTTCCGCCTTCGGTCCCACGTGTCTGGCCCCATCATCTTGATTCTTCACGCTGGAGGGAATGATGTGGGTTATACACGTTCTGTGGACTTAATCTCTGCTATCAAGTGGGACATTGCTGATGATCTGATGGCGTTCATGTTAATGACAATTGGGTTGGACATATTCAACCTTGGACTGCAGCGAGGTGTCGAACAGGCGCTGGCTGTGGTGGGGCGCTCATCAGCTATTAACTGACGGGGGATGGTGGTTTTCTTGGCCTTGCCAGAAGTTAATGTTGCTGTAATGGGCTATGCCCTTGATGGAAAATTGGAAGTAGGCTGTCTGTCCAGCAGTTATGCTAAGGACAGGCCCCTACTTCCCTCTTTTGGTTGAGTGCTCACAGTACGACTGTGACTGGCACTGATTAAATATGTTTACATGTTATGTGTTGGAGTTAATAAAGCTGTGGCCTTGCCCTTTCCAACCTAATGGTTGTAAGTGTCTTATTTAATGGGTTAAAGGGCAAGGGTGGTGGGGGATTTGATCCCATGGTGTTACGTTAATTGGGACCTAGGCCCATTGCGCCTCAGCAGTCGGCAGAGGAATCCATTTGACTGTTACTGGTGCTAACCCCTGTTGCACTAGTGTTAAGGCTTGCTTGGCCTGGAGCATTGTTTATGGTGTCCCATTGCTGCCCACTTAATCTCCCACTGCTTAAGGGGCTGTTCTGAGAAGCAAACAAAGATTTGGGGGCACACCCTAAAAAAATGCATAAAAAGATGGTGCAGCCATAAGACCATACAAACAGAAAAAAAGATTACAGCGCACACATACAAAAATGACATTTAACTCCTGCAAGGGTATTTAAAAACACCTGCACATATTCAGAAAATATGGGGATTTAGTTACACCATATGACCATATAGTGCTGAGAAGCAGCTGCAAAGGGAAGAATGTCCTCGCATTCCTGTTAGTGTTCTGGAGTATCCCACAGCTTCCTTAAGCCCATCCAAGTTACTCAGCAATAAACTTGAAAAAGGCAACCCCTAGACTAGCCTTTCTTAACATATTCAATACAGAGGAACCCCTGCTAAAAATGACTATAGCTACAACCAGGGCTTTTTTTCTTGAAGAATAGGTGCAAGAACTCCCCCATCTGAGTCACCCCTTGTCTCTGTCCCCTACCCACCTCTGACCACCGTCCCAGCACTGCCCCTTTTAGAGAATACAGAACCAAGTATCGTTTTGTGGTGCTAAATCATTTGTATGGAACATATTGATGAGAAAAAGAAAAGCAGTAAAATAGATCCCCTGCAGTCAGCAACAATAAAATACCAGCAATAGATCCCCACACAACAATAGACTTCCCCAGCAACAATGGACTCCACCCCAACAACAATAGATTCCCTGCAGCAACAGTGAACTACCCACAACAAAATATCCCACCCAGTAACAAAATATCCACCCAAGCAACATTAGACCCCCCAGCAGCAACAACAGATCCCCCAGCAGCCAGCATCAATAGATCCTCCAGCAGCCAGTAAAAATAGACCTCTCCCTCAACAGTAGATCCCTTTCAGCAACATGAGACCCCCTAGCAACAATAGATTCCCCATCAGCAACAATAGACCCTCACACAAAATTAGATCCCCACCAGTGACAATAGATCCCCCCGCAGCCAACATCAATCGACCTTCCAGCACACCCCACACCCGATGCTATTACATACATTCAGTGCTGAAGGTGCCGGAACTGCGTTCCCCCGCATTCCCGCTGAAAAAAATCCCTGGCTACAACTCATGATACAATGGTTTGCTGGTGGGAAGTATGCGCCTCACACTTGGTCATTGAGAGGCATTTCCCTCCCCAAAGATAGCTAAAAAGATCAATGGTGTGAGTGGAAACTTATCTACGAGGCAGAAATTGCTCATTGCTGAAGGAACCCCTAGCAACTTCTGGAGGAACCCTGGTTGAGAAACCCTACCCTGGACTGTTTACTGAACCAAAGGAGTGAATGGTGCAGTTTGCTTGGCTGCTGCTACACAGAGGGATAATAGCTGGGGACACAACTCAGCAGCCCTTATGGGGGTAGTGCTAAACTAGCAAAGTAATGGCATCAAGCATATCACAGAATTCTGTCCAACATAATATCAGTTGGTGACAAACCAGACGTAGCCAGCCAACTCCCCCCCCAGTCTCAAATTTGGCGGGGCATCCCGTGTTGAAAAATAACACGTTCTAAGCACAGAGTGTTTCCCATGTGATGATGAATCCATTCGGGATGGGTTGTTGGTTGCTCAGACTTCCAATATTGTAAAATAAGTTTCCTAGCCTGAAACAGGGCTTTAGCGACAGCTACTCTGGTAAACTCAGACAGCTCATAGCCCTATAACCATAGATTGGTTTGGAAAACCATATTAATGGTATCCATGGTCCTGGCCCAATATCTGTGGAGTTTGGGGCAGCACCCTAGCATATGTATAAGATCACCATGATCTCTGCGGAATTTACCACAAAGGGAAAGCATTAAGAGGTCCATCTTATGCAATTTGAGAGAAGTATAATGGGCACTTAACCTCAATTAAATAACTTTAACATTAAACTATCAAAAAATAAATAGAGCACATTCAATTATCCAGTGCATATAATACCATACATATATTGTATATCTCTGCTTAATTATTCTTGCAATTCATTACTACATGGATAGTGATGAATACGATATGATGAATACCAAAACCTAATAAACTTCAATTAAGTCTGTTCTTCTGTTGTGTCTCAGATTCTTTATGCAACCAATAGCCTCAATATTTATCCACGTGCGTACGAAGAATGACTCTTCAACACAAAATGTTCTTCACACCATTATCCACCCCTTCCCTAACAAGCACTAAGAAAAGAAGTGTTGACAGTATTGATGGCGTTGATGATATTGTGATGTGTAACCCATTGCTAAATGTTGCTTTGGTGATAAACAATGGTTGATCTCTGCGGATTTGGTTGACAAGGGTAACCGGAAAAGGGTTGTGGAACCTAAAAGACCTACTGTGATGGTTAAAACTGGTACAGTACCAGTAAGGGAAAAAGACGATTTCTCGTCATGCGCAGTGTCAGGAGCAGGTTCCCTACAGCCCCAAGAAAGTTAGTTGGAAGGAAGTATCAGATAGGTCAAAGTTCCCCAAGAAAATAAGAATGAGCCCAGGAACTCCATGAGATGTTGAGATTCAGGCTAGGGTGTATCGGAAAGCACACCAATAAAAGGGGTTGGGCCTAAGTGGCGGACTGCTGGTACAGAAGTGTCCCAACAGCAATGATGGGTGCAGGTGTTCAGCCCTCCAGATCAAAACCAAAAAACCAAAGGAGGGGGTATGTGACAGTGCAAGGTCCTGCCACTGTAAAAATGGTTGGAAAAAAGGACACAGGGTTTGCTCATATGCAGATTGCAGGACTCAGTGTCAGGACTGGGCTCACCCCTTCCTTCTCTGAGCTGGCCACTCAGCTGTCGGCTAATTGCCAGCTCCTATCTCTCCACAGTGACTCACCTGTTGATATCCTTCTTCTCAGTACTGCCTACTTAAGCCGTTCAGCCCAGATGGTCTCTGCCTTTGCCTTGGTCACATCTCTAGAGACGCGCTCCTGTGTTCCTGCTGTGCTGTCCTGGTATTTTTTTGTGCAATTTTTTTTTTCAGGGTGGACCTCCACTTTAATATATGGTAAAGATACAGACATACAAGATATTCTACAGGAAGTTATAAAATAAGCAAAAAATAGAACATTACTGAGTACGTACAGAAAACAATATAACGCCCTAATAACTCATATAGAAACTAATAACAATAGGAAAAGGCCAACAGAAAAAGGGCTAGCACGTCATTTCGGGGAAATCAGACCATTTACAAGAACATAAAACTTAACTTCTCATAAGCATCACATATACCTATTTATTCTAAAATGGATACACATTTTTACAGGGGTGTATAGCTAAAATGGTGGACAGCAAGCTAAAATGAATGGGATGAATGGGTCCAGGTGTCAGGCGGTGAGTTTTCCATTTTATCTTCACAGAAAAGACACGTGGCTTTATTTTCTTACCTTGTTTATCTACTAAATAAGGTTCTTCTGGTTCCACGGTTTCATCAGCTATGTCTGCTTTGTCTTTCTGGTTCCAGCTCCTGGGATGGGAGGACATCACAAAAGCTTTCCCTGTCCGTCGGGTCCTGCAGGGTCGGAGACGTGCGACTCATTCCCCCGATTCCTGGCGCCCGTTTTTTCCCCCCACCATTGTCTCCAGTATCCTTCCCCTGTTCTGTCCGTTTGTTTTTCCCCATTTGAGACCCTTCTCTTCCATGTGGCTTTCTCGTGGGCATTTTTCGGGGGCCTTTTGCATTGTGAACTGGTTTCGAAATCCACGTCCTCGGCCGGCGGCATCCTGGCGGAGGACGTTACCTTCTCTGAGCGCTGTCTGTCGATCTTGTTGCGCACGTCAAAAAACTGACAGCTTTGGCAAGGGCTGTTTTGTACCCTTGCGGGGGCCCCTTCTGCCCTGTTTCTTTGGCCTTCCCCTTACGCTGGCCTCAGGTCCTTCCAGAGTATTTTCCGCCTTCGGTCCCACGTGTCTAGCCCCATCATCTTGATTCTTCACGCTGGAGGGAATGATGTGGGTTATACACGTTCTGTGGACTTAATCTCTGCTATCAAGTGGGACATTGCTGATGATCTGATGGCGTTCATGTTAATGACAATTGGGTTGGACATATTCAACCTTGGCCTGCAGCGAGGTGTCGAACAGGCGCTGGCTGTGGTGGGGCGCTCATCAGCTATTAACTGACGGGGGATGGTGGTTTTCTTGGCCTTGCCAGAAGTTAATGTTGCTGTAATGGGCTATGCCCTTGATGGAAAATTGGAAGTAGGCTGTCTGTCCAGCAGTTATGCTAAGGACAGGCCCCTACTTCCCTCTTTTGGTTGAGTGCTCACAGTACGACTGTGACTGGCACTGATTAAATATGTTTACATGTTATGTGTTGGAGTTAATAAAGCTGTGGCCTTGCCCTTTCCAACCTAATGGTTGTAAGTGTCTTATTTAATGGGTTAAAGGGCAAGGGTGGTGGGGGATTTGATCCCATGGTGTTACGTTAATTGGGACCTAGGCCCATTGCGCCTCATCAGTCGGCAGAGGAATCCATTTGACTGTTACTGGTGCTAACCCCTGTTGCACTAGTGTTAAGGCTTGCTTGGCCTGGAGCATTGTTTATGGTGTCCCATTGCTGCCCACTTAATCTCCCACTGCTTAAGGGGCTGTTCTGAGAAGCAAACAAAGATTTGGGGGGCACACCCTAAAAAAATGCATAAAAAGATGGTGCAGCCATAAGACCATACAAACAGAAAAAAAAGATTACAGCGCACACATACAAAAATGACATTTAACTCCTGCAAGGGTATTTAAAAACACCTGCACATATTCAGAAAATATGGGGATTTAGTTACACCATATGACCATATAGTGCTGAGAAGCAGCTGCAAAGGGAAGAATGTCCTCGCATTCCTGTTAGTGTTCTGGAGTATCCCACAGCTTCCTTAAGCCCATCCAAGTTACTCAGCAATAAACTTGAAAAAGGCAACCCCTAGACTAGCCTTTCTTAACATATTCAATACAGAGGAACCCCTGCTAAAAATGACTATAGCTACAACCAGGGCTTTTTTTCTTGAAGAATAGGTGCAAGAACTCCCCCATCTGAGTCACCCCTTGTCTCTGTCCCCTACCCACCTCTGACCACCGTCCCAGCACTGCCCCTTTTAGAGAATACAGAACCAAGTATCGTTTTGTGGTGCTAAATCATTTGTATGGAACATATTGATGAGAAAAAGAAAAGCAGTAAAATAGATCCCCTGCAGTCAGCAACAATAAAATACCAGCAATAGATCCCCACACAACAATAGACTTCCCCAGCAACAATGGACTCCACCCCAACAACAATAGATTCCCTGCAGCAACAGTGAACTACCCACAACAAAATATCCCACCCAGTAACAAAATATCCACCCAAGCAACATTAGACCCCCCAGCAGCAACAACAGATCCCCCAGCAGCCAGCATCAATAGATCCTCCAGCAGCCAGTAAAAATAGACCTCTCCCTCAACAGTAGATCCCTTTCAGCAACATGAGACCCCCTAGCAACAATAGATTCCCCATCAGCAACAATAGACCCTCACACAAAATTAGATCCCCACCAGTGACAATAGATCCCCCCGCAGCCAACATCAATCGACCCTCCAGCACACCCCACACCCGATACTATTACATACATTCAGTGCTGAAGGTGCCGGAACTGCGTTCCCCCGCATTCCCGCTGAAAAAAATCCCTGGCTACAACTCATGATACAATGGTTTGCTGGTGGGAAGTATGCGCCTCACACCTGGTCATTGAGAGGCATTTCCCTCCCCAAAGATAGCTAAAAAGATCAATGGTGTGAGTGGAAACTTATCTACGAGGCAGAAATTGCTCATTGCTGAAGGAACCCCTAGCAACTTCTGGAGGAAAAGAGAAAAGGGAAGGGGGCGGAAGAAGACCCCCTAAAAAAGATGGTCCGCTCAAGAACAAACTGTTGTGAACCTAAAAAACTTTATTGTGTCATAATACTAAATAGAACAATAATCCACTAACCATGTATATTTTAAAAATAGGGCAAAAAAGTCCTATTGTGTGCTGGTGGCCACCACAGACATTACACATACATCATAAATTCATGCACTCACACTCATCAGAATAATGTCACTGAAGACCCGGGTCTGTGCAATTTTCATGGAGTTCCAGAGCCAAAGTGGCTGCATAAAAAATAGACTTTCGGTCCTTCTTAAGTAAGATGCAAGTGCTAATGATAAATAAGGGTCCCTTCAGATGTGAACCGATAGCTGGTTAGACATATGTATGTGTCAAAACCGACAAGGAGGAAAGCAAGAGCGTCCTGGTTGGTTTGTAAACGATGGCAACTCCAGGGGGGGGGGGGCAAAATCACATGAAGAGCATGGAAGGTGGACGGAAAATGGCCATTAATAAGATGCCTCCTATATGTAAGGGTACAGTTTAGCTCACCGTCTGGCGTCTTCAATGGAGAGGTGATAGAGCCCAAGGGAGTTGCTGATGGCCGCGCTAGTGTGGGTTGAGGACACGTTCATGCGGCGTGTTGGTTTGTTATGGACATGAGCTGTTGCTTCCGGGTATCCTCCAGCAAGATGTAAGGTGAGTCACAGGGTTCAAACGTATTGGCGTTTCATACCTAGTAGATTAGGCAGTCAGAAGAGACGCTCAACGTCAGTGTTCACCGCAAGGGTTCAGCCTGATATCCAAGATCCGATCGAAACAATCGGGATGTTCACATCCAGTTTCGGGGGTATCCTCATTGATGTGTGAGAGTCTGTGTGCCACCTGCACATGGGTCAGATGCTAGGCGCTTACGCGTTTCGCTTGTTTCCAAGCTTCTTCAGAGCTAGTGTGGTATCGGTAGCTGAATGTTTAAATAGCCTTGCGGCTAGTGTTCAATTTCCTGTCATCATGGTCAGCACCTGAATACCATAGCCTGACCATAATTACATTCACCAAAATGTGCCAATCACACTCATGCATACATCTATGTTACAAATTCAGACAAACCATTGATGGTAGTGGATACATAGAGGTTCAATCTGATCGGCTTGTGTATGTGGTCAGATTCAAATATTACATTTCCCATCATTATGAAAAATGGTAGGGGGGACTTGTCAAACAGTTGCTATTAATGCATGGGGCCCATAGTCAGAGGGTGCTGCGTTATCGATCAAATCGGTGCATATATAGCCATATAATGAACAAAAAATGAAATGATAAAGATAATATTATATAAAAGTGAGAAGGGACAATCTGTCATTTCAATTAAATTACATCTCACGCATTATATACCATCATCCGAACAAGAGGCAAAAATATCGTAGCAATTAATGTATGGCCAAATGGTGGACACACAGGGAATGAGACAATTGAAATAAAAAGCGCAACAAGCTATCATTCTGATTAAATTGAATTACAACTCACATCTTGTGTATTGTCATTCATGCATGGGACAAAAATATTATTGCTAATGAAATTGCAAGTAAAATCGCACATGATAGCGTGATTCCAAGCAGTCTGGATATACAGTTACTTTTGGACATTCCAATATCATTGCCCCTGTATGAGATGACAAGGTAGTATATTGTGCAAATTATTGTTTAGATATAAAAACCCATAATCACAGGGCACTGCAGCTTCAATCTGATCAGTTAGTGTATGGCTAGATGATTGACACGGACTAAAGTGAGATGAAATCACGGATTGCCATTTCACATAGATTGCATCTCACACACTAGATACTGTCATCTATGTGGAAGGCAGGGATATTATTCTAAATTGCATACAGTCTGTTTTCTTAGAAATTGCCGATCACAGTCAGGAGAAGATGTGGGTCCCCAGTCGAAGTTTATTAGACTCCGAAAGAGAGCAATTAGGTTGTTTACTATTAAGTCATTGTTCCAAAAAAGGGGACAAATTAAATTCATTATTCAATCCGGAAGGTTGCATACTGTTTAAATAGAAGATCCACATCTTCTCCTTCTGGTATAGGATCTTATCGAAATCTCCACGTCTATGGGGTAAGCTAAGTCTGTATATACCTTTAACCTTAAGGCCATCTGGTTTACCTTCGTGTTTTTCAAGGAAATGTAAGGATAGAGGCCGGTCATCATCCTTGTTGAGGATGCTCTGGATGTGCTCGCCAGTTCTGATTTTCAATTCTCTTTTGGTCTTACCAACATAGATAAGACCACACGGGCAAGTCAACATGTAGACTACCCGTGTGGTTGTACAGTTAATGAAACTGTTGATTCTAAAATGTCTTTTATTGTCAGAACTGGCGAACACATCCGTCCTATCCACATACCTACACACATGGCATCTGCCACAACTGTACATGCCCCTCAAGGGTGGGAGGTCAGTAAGCCAGCTGCGTTTTTTGGGGCGGTTGTACTCTGAATGTACCAGACGGTCCCTCAGATTTGTTGCTCTACGAGCAGTGAGCAGAGGTTTTTTACTGACAAGCTTTCCCAGAATGGGGGCCTCAGACAAGATATGCCAGTGACGGCCCAAGATTTCTTTAATTTGGTCCCACTGAGTACCGAATTTGGTAATAATTCTTAGGGGAGGGTGACTTGAGGTTTTTCCCTTTTCTTTGGTGGAGTTCATCAATAGGGACGATCTATTTGTTTGCAGTGCTCTTTTTTTAGCACGTCTGATAACTGCATGCGAGTAACCCCTGTCACGAAACCTCCCATGTAGGTCATACATTTCCCTGTGGAAATCCCCTTCCTCCGTGCAATTCCTTCTTGCACGGAGGAACTGTCCCACGGGAATACCCCTTTTGAGGGATGTGGGATGGTGGCTAGATGCCAACAGCAGAGTATTTGCCGCTGTGTCTTTTCGAAAGGTTTTTGTATGTAGCCTACCGTCCTTTACAAATACCGTGAGGTCCAGAAATGACAATTCGTTGATGTCATACGTATATGTTAATTTGATGTTACGATCATTGTCATTAAGTTCCTCAATAAATTGTGTCAATTCAGACGGTAGGCCGTCCCAGATCATGATAACATCATCGATGTACCTCAGCCACAAGCGACAGTGGCTGAGGTACATCGACGAGGGGTACACGCATTCAGATTCCCAAAAGCCAAGGTGCAGGCATGCATATGATGGGGCCCATGGGGCACCCATCGATGTGCCTCTAATTTGTTTGTAGTATGTCCCGAGAAATTGGAAGTAGTTGTTTTCTAACATGAATTGCAACAATTCAATGATGAATTCATTTTGCCCTGCTAGTAATGGGAATTTGTTGTCTAAAAAGAATTGTGTCGCTGCTAACCCCCATCTGTGCGGGATCGATGTGTATAACGACTCTACATCGATTCCAACAAGTAACATGCCCTTGGGTAATGATATGTCTTCCAAATGCCCCAAGACGTCCCGTGTATCCTGAACATATGATGGTAGTTCATGTACAAGTTCTTTAATCAATGAGTCCACATACTTCCCGACCCTTTCAAGGGGACCCTTCACAGCCGATACTATCGGTCTCCCCGGGGGGTCGGTAATGGACTTATGTAATTTGGGGATAGTATATAGGGTGGGGGTGTTAAAATCACTGACACTGAGGTATTCACATTCTTTTTTAATAATTAGACCTGCCTCAAGGGCTAATTCAAGTTTAAAGTTTAAATCTGACACCATTTGAGGAAAGGGGTTCTGATGTAACCTTAAGTACGTGGATCCATCACAAAGGAGACGCATGGTTTGTTCCTCATATAGGGTGTAGGACATAAGGACCGTATTGCCTCCCTTGTCACTTGCTTTAATGACAATATCTTTTGCGTTCTCTAATTCCCGTAGGGCCCTTCTCTCTTCACGACTGAGATTGTCATGTCCTTTATACTCCCAGTTGACCCCAGCAAGGTCCCTTTTTACCTGTTCCAGGAAGAACTGAATGTGTCTATGTTTGGACAGGGGGGGCATTTTTTGGGATTTAATCGTCAATTGGGATGGACGGGGGCAACCCGGTGACAACTGGATGGCTTCCCCTTCTGAGTTCCATTCTTGATTTTCATCAAGAAGGGCAATCAGGGCCTCAAGAGAGTCACGCTCTTGTTTATCTAACTGGTCCATATCTGTATCTTGAGTATCCCTCTTTGCGTGCCAGTACCTAAAAATTAGTTTCCTCAAAAACAAATTGATATCTTTAAAAACCTCAAACTCACTCATCGTTGTAGTGGGAGAGAATGTTAGACCTTTTTGTAGCAGGGAGATATGATGGTGGTTTAGGGGGAAATCTGATAGGTTAACAACCTTCAGGTCTGGTTGTGGTTTTTCTGAGGGGTCACTTGGTAGATTTTGTTGGTTATCTAGAACTTGCGTGGCCCTGACCTGAGTTCCCTTTGGTTTTCCCTTCCTTCTTTTCCTTTCCCCCGGTTTCCTCTGTTGGTTTGAGCCTGGGTTTTGGTCATGGATGCAGTTGGTTGGGTGCCTGTCCTGGGGATGGCATCCCCTTCCTGATCTAAAAAAGCCACAGTTTTTTCTGGTTGTTCAGGGTCACTATCAGTGGATGTATATCTGGGTCTAGATGCGCCTGATCGATTTCTCCTACCCTTACGTGACCTACTCCTCCCTCGAGGTACTGTGGGGTCGAAGACATCTCCTTTCTCCCAATCTAAAAGGTTCTGTTTGAATTTCTCTTGTTTGGTGGATTTGAGGGTTTTTTGTGTTTTTTCAACCTCCTTTTTGAGCGAGTCGTTGTATTTATTAAAGTCCTGATCATTTTTATATGGTTCTAGCAGTTGTGCACTGATATCAATCTCTTTTTTGATGTCATCCAGTTGTGTTTGTTCCTCATTAATAATCATATGCAGAACTGCTAGTCCACGTTCAAGACAACTTTGTTTCCATATTTCCAAAAATCTCGGTGTATGTAGGTGGGCAGCAGGTACTACCTTTTCCCTCAGTCCTCTGGGTATAACTTTATGTTCGATATGGGACTTCAATGAGGAAATATCCCATTTCCTATTGAGATATTTTATTGTTAGTTTTTTATGATTCTTAAATAATTTTCTAAGGGTCTCATCATGGTCGGATGCGGCTGGAGATTCACTGGAAAACGCAGACTGTATTTCCAAGTCAATCTCATCTGCCAGTAGGTAGGCCATTGTTCCGGGGGTAGGGAGGGGGAAAGAGGGGAGGGGAAGGGGGGGGGAAGAAGGAGAGGAAGGGGAAGGGAGGGAAAAATGGAGAGGGGAAAGGGGGGGGGGGGAGGGGGGGGAGGAGAGGGTGGGAGGGGGAGGAGGGGGTTGGGAAGAGAGGAACAATAATTCAGTCAAATATTATAGATCAATTGCCCGACAAGCCAATGTAGGTGTACTTATAGAGTCTGATCCTAAAAGTATGCACTTTAGTGTGATGTTAAAAAACATGGAGTGGATGATGTTGCTACCTGACAAGGAGACTAAGGGTCCAGAAAGGAAGTCAAATCCTATAGTAATGCATATAAAGAAAAAAGGGGAGGAGGACACCTTAAATTCATCCAGGAATAGGTTCTGGGGAAAGAGATAGGGGGGGGGGGATTATCCACCCGCTACAGTAATTTATTTAAATTATTGTGCCCCTAATGTCACCCATATCATTGGTTGATTGACTCAACGGTGTGTAGCTGACAAGCTATCTTAATGGTTGTTCAATGGACCATAAGGGCATATATAAAGAGAAAAGGGAAGGGGGCGGAAGAAGACCCCCTAAAAAAGATGGTCCGCTCAAGAACAAACTGTTGTGAACCTAAAAAACTTTATTGTGTCATAATACTAAATAGAACAATAATCCACTAACCATGTATGTTTTAAAAATAGGGCAAAAAAGTCCTATTGTGTGCTGGTGGCCACCACAGACATTACACATACATCATAAATTCATGCACTCACACTCATCAGAATAATGTCACTGGAGACCCGGGTCTGTGCAATTTTCATGGAGTTCCAGAGCCAAAGTGGCTGCATAAAAAATAGACTTTCGGTCTTTCTTAAGTAAGGTGCAAGTGCTAATGATAAATAAGGGTCCCTTCAGATGTGAACCGATAGCTGGTTAGACATATGTATGTGTCAAAACCGACAAGGAGGAAAGCAAGAGCGTCCTGGTTGGTTTGTAAACGATGGCAACTCCAGGGGGGGGGGGGGGCAAAATCACATGAAGAGCATGGAAGGTGGACGGAAAATGGCCATTAATAAGATGCCTCCTATATGTAAGGGTACAGTTTAGCTCACCGTCTGGCGTCTTCAATGGAGAGGTGATAGAGCCCAAGGGAGTTGCTGATGGCCGCGCTAGTGTGGGTTGAGGACACGTTCATGCGGCGTGTTGGTTTGTTATGGACATGAGCTGTTGCTTCCGGGTATCCTCCAGCAAGATGTAAGGTGAGTCACAGGGTTCAAACGTATTGGCGTTTCATACCTAGTAGATTGAACAGAAAGAGGGGGTGACCAACTAGTTTAGGAAAGGGAGCCGTGCCACGTCCAATAATCTATAGATACAAAACAAAGGGTTCCCCTAGGTGGACTTTTCCGGCACTTGCAAAGGTAAACAGATAAGGTATATAGGAAAATATAAAGGGTGTTTTTATGTGTAATAAAAAAGGGTTTAATTTTATTAATATTGAAAAGTACATAGGATAAAAACAAGCAATAAATGTATACAGTCACAGTAAAAACTACATAGTAGCCATGATGAATAAACAAAACACAATTAATGATGAGAAAGCTCTTCTCAAGCCCGACGCGTTTCGGGGTACTAAGTATCTGTACGGTCCTTCTTCAGGGGCAAAATTGAGAAAGAGAGTTTCATCTAGGCTAATTGGGAAGGGAAAGAGACAAGGTCAGGTGGTTGGTAAAACCTGGGGCAACATTAAATAATAAATTGGGATGATCAGTTGATCACCTACCTGAAAGTATGCAGGGGATTGCTTGTGAAAATTTGTAAAAACAAGGAGGGACATGGAAGGGGGGGCAGGATATGGCAGTGAGTGTTGGTATTGTAGCTGGTATAGGTCCAGCTATCTAAATGGTGAGAAATGCAGGATGGTAGGCTGCAGTCACCATGGGGGGTTGTTGTGTGTGACAAAAACTCCCGTCCCGCCAGACCGGGGCGCGTGCAAACCGGAGCGGCGTGCTGAGGTCACAGGAAGGCGTCCCTGGAAAATAAGAAAATGTATAGAGAGGACCTTAGGGAAGGGTCCATAGTGTATAGAAAAGTAACTGAATATGTAGATATGCACCTCAGTAAAAATGGGGTAATGAATGGTGTGTATAATTATATCAAATAAAAATTGGCCAAAAAAGGGTCCATTACATCCTATATTATAATGGAAAAATATATATGTATATATGCATGAAAGTTTAGGTTCAGCGTAGTATAAGATAAGAGTAGAATACAATTACATGTCCCAGAACCAATATAGTATGCATATATAATGGAGAATTTCCATAATGAGTATTGTATAGAAAAATATATACAATGGTACAGCTGCAAGCAAGACCATGATATATGAGATGTAGGTAAGGACACAAAGTAAGTAAACCAAAAGTAGCCAACAGAGCCCAGAGTAAGAACGGACTTGAGAATGGTAGAGTGTGGCTAATGTGGCTAAGCGGAGGAGTAATAGGTGTACCTGGAACTGAAGTAATTAAGAAGGTAAAAGCAAGAAAAACAAGTAACTAGAAAATCCTACCTTAGGTGGAGACAGGGATGCGTAATCACAAGCTCACAGCCAAGCGTCCAGCGATTGTGGCGCCTTGAAAGGTAGTGAGTGGGGCTGGTTAATAAGATGTAGGGAAGCTAAATCAGCTGGCGTCAGAATGAGGCACAGCTGTGATATGACCAGTGTAGACAGGGACGTGCTGAAACTGACCCCCCGAGGCGTGCGTGCGCGGCGCTGCCCCAACCGCGCATGCGCGAACGTCACGGCGTTTGGAGCAGCGTCGCGCACACCCGCCCCACCGGCACGGAAGTGCCACTCCGGCGGACTGCGCATGCCCGCCGGAGTGGCAACATGGAGGCAGTGGGCGTGGGATGGAAAACGCCCAGGTACCTCCCTAGGCGCCGCCCAAGATAATCTTGTAGCGGCTTTCCGTGCCGGGCAGCCGCTCCGGTCACCCGCGCCCCGGGGGGGACGGGGGAAGGGAGACCGTGCCACAGTAAACAACCCGGAAGGGTCATATAAGAAATCGCATACCAGGGAGATGGAATAACTAATAATGGAGTATACATGTCTATATTTCCCAGTGTACAGGAACCGCCTGCAACAAAGCAAGTTAGTTGCTGGCCAAGTAGAGGGGGGAATTTAGATAATATTGGAGAATTAAAGTTGTAGATTACAGCATGGGACAATAGGCATAGTGAGATATTCCACAGTATGACAAATATAAATAAATAAACAGCAAGCCTCTATACATATAGAGGGTATACAAATACAGATACCAATGAAAAATACATATACAACAGGCATAAGTACATATTTGACTAGAGAAGGGGGGAGAAGGCAAACATGGATACATTGTATATATAACCAGTGTAAGGGGGGGGGGGGGCAGGGAACACAGCAACAGGAGAAGGAGGCAGAGAGGTTCTTTGGTTACATATTTATACAGGGGGGAAAAAAAAACTACCAAGCTGATTGTGAGTCAAAATACATGGTCCCCTGGGGTACCAACTGAAAATTCAATAGGGAAATGCATGAGGACCAAGGGCCAATAATGAATGTAATACTGGAGGAGGGTGAGGGGGACGGGGGAAAAAAGGGGGGGGGGGATTTGTTGGGGAAGGGGGAGGGGAAAGGGGAGGGAGGAGGGGGGGGGGGAAGGGGAGAGGGGAGGGATGGGGAAAAAAAATATTAAAACCACCGTTACCCCCCAGGAAAATCGTGCTCTGGACCAGCTTGTTGCATTATTGGAGGAGAGTGATACATCTGATCTGATCGATCAGATTGACCTCTCACGTATCCTTCAACAAATAGACGACTCAGACACTCACCCTCACCTGGGCACCTCCAAACGAAAGAAAAAATCGGACTTGTGCCCACCACCGAGCACGTGTCCGAATGCAGCAACCTTTCTCAAATTGGTCAACAATGATCTGGAAAAATTGAGAACCAAACAACAGGAACCCCTTAACCTAAACCCAAAAGAACTAGAGGCACTCAAATCCCTAAAGGCCAATGATACTATTACCATAAAACCCTCAGACAAGGGTGGTAATGTTGTGGTATTGGACAACAACCACTACATTAAAATGTGTAGCAAAATTCTCAACAATGCAGACTGGTATCGGCGTATGCCGGCCTCCATTGTTGAGAAATATAACAAAGAATTCTATGCATTGGTTGATGCTGCATTCCTTAACCATACTATCAGTAAGGCTACCTGGACCTTTATAAGAAATAATTTTCCCAAGACCCCTACGTTTTATGCACTCCCCAAAGTGAATAAGAACCTTAGAGACCCACCGGGCAGGCCGATTATTTCCGGTGTGGGCTCAATAAGCGAAAATGCCAGCAAACTCATTGATGAACACCTCAGACCCTGCGTGGTATCCCTGGCATCCTATGTAAAGGACACTGGTCATTTGTTACAAATTTTGGATCACCTCTCTATCTCGAATCGAGCTCTACTAGTTACTATTGACGTGGAGACACTTTATAGCTCCATTCCACATGCATTGGGTTTGGCAGCAATTAGACACATACTCCAGAGCAGATCACACTCCGTCTCTAGTTACAACAAATTCATCATTGAGCTGCTCGAGTACATCCTTACCCACAATGTCTTTACCTTCCTCGGCTCCCACTACCTCCAGGTGCAGGGAGTGGCGATGGGGACATGTTGTGCCCCGTCGTATGCTAACCTGTACCTGGGGGAGTGGGAGAGAGCTCTGTTCTCAGATGAGAACCTTACTCAATACACCAACCACATTCACACGTGGTATCGATACATAGACGACATTCTGGTCGTGTGGGAGGGTCCCGCGGATGTACTCGAGCAGTTCATACTTCGGATGAATAAAAATGATTTTAATCTTACATTCACCATGTCCTTTGATAATACTCACGTTACTTTTCTGGATGTCGAGATTTTCAAGGATGGACAGGGCAAACTTTCCACCAAATTGTTTAGGAAGAGTACTGCCGGCAATACTATATTACACGCTGCTAGCTTTCATCCCAAACCCCTAATTGACTCTATTCCCTACTCTCAGTACATTAGAATCAAGCGCAACTGTACAGATAATAGTAGCTTCCTTTTGGAGGCTGGTGCCCTTCGAGATAGGTTGTTACTGCGGGGCTACTCCCACAAATCCCTTAAAAGAGCGTTTCGTAAAGCCAATAACAAACCCAGACAAATACTCCTCCACCCCACTAAACAACAAAAAGACTCTTACCCACTCAGTATTATTACAACATATCATCAACAACATCATCAAACCAAAAGAATACTCGAAAAATATTGGCACCTATTGGCCCTAGACCCTAGTCTGGGCCACTTAGTTCCAGAAAAGCCTCACTTCACTTTCAGAAGAGCTATCTCCATTGGCGACCAGATCACCAAAAGTGAGTTCAGACCACCTACAATCCACTGCAAATATAGGGGCACCTTTGCCTGCGGCTCATGCCATTACTGTGGCTACATGCTCACACAAAAAAATCCTATGCTTCCAAATGGAAAACCCTTCTTTCCTAGGCACTTTGCAAACTGCAGAACCACTGGAGTGGTTTATCTACTCCAGTGCAACTGCGGCTGCTTCTATGTAGGAAAGACTAAACTCGAGTTCTGGCGACGAGCCTACAGGCATATTGTGGCTATGAAAACAGCGGACCCTGACCTACCCCTTGGCCGACATGTAACTCTGGTGCATGGAGGCAAATTTCCCTCCATCAAATTTTTAATTTTGGACCGTATACACCCCAGCCCCAGAGGGGGTGATTGGAATAAAATCCTACTCCAGAGAGAACTTAAATGGATCCACCTACTCAAGGCCACCATACCCCCATGCCTCAATGAAGCGGTTTGTTTTAAACCCTTCCTACAAGGCTTTAATTCTGGAGGTATGGAAAAATAGGGTCACGGTCATGTCAAAAGAAAATGTGAATATATTTCTGGTTTCTCCACACTCTATTGATTTGTTACAGTTGTTAAAATTCTTGGTTTTGATTAGTTTTGTACACCAAGCTGTAGGTCTGCCATATACATGCTCCCCCCTTTTCCCTCCTTCCCCTCCCTTCCCCCTCCCCCTCTACCCCCCTTTTTTTCCCCATTCCTCCCCTCTCCCCTTCTCCCCCCCCACTCCTCCCTCCCCTTTCCCCTCCCCCTTCCCCAACAAATCCCCCCCCCTTTTTTCCCCCGTCCCCCTCACCCTCCTCCAGTATTACATTCATTATTGGCCCTTGGTCCTCATGCATTTCCCTATTGAATTTTCAGTTGGTACCCCAGGGGACCATGTATTTTGACTCACAATCAGCTTGGTAGTTTTTCTTCCCCCCTGTATAAATATGTAACCAAAGAACCTCTCTGCCTCCTTCTCCTGTTGCTGTGTTCCCTGCCCCCTCCCCCCCCCCCCCTTACACTGGTTATATATACAATGTATCCATGTTTGCCTTCTCCCCCCTTCTCTAGTCAAATATGTACTTATGCCTGTTGTATATGTATTTTTCATTGGTATCTGTATTTGTATACCCTCTATATGTATAGAGGCTTGCTGTTTATTTATTTATATTTGTCATACTGTGGAATATCTCACTATGCCTATTGTCCCATGCTGTAATCTACAACTTTAATTCTCCAATATTATCTAAATTCCCCCCTCTACTTGGCCAGCAACTAACTTGCTTTGTTGCAGGCGGTTCCTGTACACTGGGAAATATAGACATGTATACTCCATTATTAGTTATTCCATCTCCCTGGTATGCGATTTCTTATATGACCCTTCCGGGTTGTTTACTGTGGCACGGTCTCCCTTCCCCCGTCCCCCCCGGGGCGCGGGTGACCGGAGCGGCTGCCCGGCATGGAAAGCCGCTACAAGATTATCTTGGGCGGCGCCTAGGGAGGTACCTGGGCGTTTTCCATCCCACGCCCACTGCCTCCATGTTGCCACTCCGGCGGGCATGCGCAGTCCGCCGGAGTGGCACTTCCGTGCCGGTGGGGCGGGTGTGCGCGACACTGCTCCAAACGCCGTGACGTTCGCGCATGCGCGGTTGGGGCGGCGCCGCGCACGCACGCCTCGGGGGGTCAGTTTCAGCACGTCCCTGTCTACACTGGTCATATCACAGCTGTGCCTCATTCTGACGCCAGCTGATTTAGCTTCCCTACATCTTATTAACCAGCCCCACTCACTACCATTCAAGGCGCCACAATCGCTGGACGCTTGGCTGTGAGGTTGTGATTACGCATCCCTGTCTCCACCTAAGGTAGGATTTTCTAGTTACTTGTTTTTCTTGCTTTTACCTTCTTAATTACTTCAGGTACACCTATTACTCCTCCGCTTAGCCACATTAGCCACACTCTACCATTCTCAAGTCCGTTCTTACTCTGGGCTCTGTTGGCTACTTTTGGTTTACTTACTTTGTGTCCTTACCTACATCTCATATATCATGGTCTTGCTTGCAGCTGTACCATTGTATATATTTTTCCATACAATACTCATTATGGAAATTCTCCATTATATATGCATACTATATTGGTTCTGGGACATGTAATTGTATTCTACTCTTATCTTATACTACGCTGAACCTAAACTTTCATGCATATATACATATATATTTTTCCATTATAATATAGGATGTACTGGACCCTTTTTTGGCCAATTTTTATTTGATATAATTATACACACCATTCATTACCCCATTTTTACTGAGGTGCATATCTACATATTCAGTTACTTTTCTATACACTATGGACCCTTCCCTAAGGTCCTCTCTATATATTTTCTTATTTTCCAGGGACGCCTTCCTGTGACTTCAGCACGCCGCTCCGGTTTGCACGCGCCCGGGTCGGGCGGGACGGGAGTTTTTGTCACACACAACAACCCCCCATGGTGACTGCAGCCTACCATCCTGCATTTCTCGCCATTTAGATAGCTGGACCTATATCAGCTACAATACCAACACTCACTGCCATATCCTGCCCCCCCTTCCATGTCCCTCCTTGTTTTTACAAATTTTCACAAGCAATCCCCTGCATACTTTCAGGTAGGTGATCAACTGATCATCCCAATTTATTATTTAATGTTGCCCCAGGTTTTACCAACCACCTGACCTTGTCTCTTTCCCTTCCCAATTAGCCTAGATGAAACTCTCTTTCTCAATTTTTCCCCTGAAGAAGGACCGTACAGATACGTAGTACCCCAAAACGCGTCGGGCTTGAGAAGAGCTTTCTCATCATTAATTGTGTTTTGTTTATTCATCATGGCTACTATGTAGTTTTTACTGTGACTGTATACATTTATTGCTTGTTTTTATCCTATGTACTTTTCAATATTAATAAAATTAAACCCTTTTTTATTACACATAAAAACGCCCTTTATATTTTCCTATATACCTTATCTGTTTACCTTTGCAAGTGCCGGAAAAGTCCACCTAGGGGAACCCTTTGTTTTGTATCCATACCTAGTAGATTAGGCAGTCAGAAGAGACGCTCAACGTCAGTGTTCACCGCAAGGGTTCAGCCTGATATCCAAGATCCGATCGAAACAATCGGGATGTTCACATCCAGTTTCGGGGGTATCCTCATTGATGTGTGAGAGTCTGTGTGCCACCTGCACATGGGTCAGATGCTAGGCGCTTACGCGTTTCGCTTGTTTCCAAGCTTCTTCAGAGCTAGTGTGGTATCGGTAGCTGAATGTTTAAATAGCCTTGCGGCTAGTGTTCAATTTCCTGTCATCATGGTCAGCACCTGAATACCATAGCCTGACCATAATTACATTCACCAAAATGTGCCAATCACACTCATGCATACATCTATGTTACAAATTCAGACAAACCATTGATGGTAGTGGATACATAGAGGTTCAATCTGATCGGCTTGTGTATGTGGTCAGATTCAAATATTACATTTCCCATCATTATGAAAAATGGTAGGGGGGACTTGTCAAACAGTTGCTATTAATGCATGGGGCCCATAGTCAGAGGGTGCTGCGTTATCGATCAAATCGGTGCATATATAGCCATATAATGAACAAAAAATGAAATGATAAAGATAATATTATATAAAAGTGAGAAGGGACAATCTGTCATTTCAATTAAATTACATCTCACGCATTATATACCATCATCCGAACAAGAGGCAAAAATATCGTAGCAATTAATGTATGGCCAAATGGTGGACACACAGGGAATGAGACAATTGAAATAAAAAGCGCAACAAGCTATCATTCTGATTAAATTGAATTACAACTCACATCTTGTGTATTGTCATTCATGCATGGGACAAAAATATTATTGCTAATGAAATTGCAAGTAAAATCGCACATGATAGCGTGATTCCAAGCAGTCTGGATATACAGTTACGTTTGGACATTCCAATATCATTGCCCCTGTATGAGATGACAAGGTAGTATATTGTGCAAATTATTGTTTAGATATAAAAACCCATAATCACAGGGCACTGCAGCTTCAATCTGATCGGTTAGTGTATGGCCAGATGATTGACACGGACTAAAGTGAGATGAAATCACGGATTGCCATTTCACATAGATTGCATCTCACACACTAGATACTGTCATCTATGTGGAAGGCAGGGATATTATTCTAAATTGCATACAGTCTGTTTTCTTAGAAATTGCCGATCACAGTCAGGAGAAGATGTGGGTCCCCAGTCGAAGTTTATTAGACTCCGAAAGAGAGCAATTAGGTTGTTTACTATTAAGTCATTGTTCCAAAAAAGGGGACAAATTAAATTCATTATTCAATCCGGAAGGTTGCATACTGTTTAAATAGAAGATCCACATCTTCTCCTTCTGGTATAGGATCTTATCGAAATCTCCACGTCTATGGGGTAAGTTAAGTCTGTATATACCTTTAACCTTAAGGCCATCTGGTTTACCTTCGTGTTTTTCAAGGAAATGTAAGGATAGAGGCCGGTCATCATCCTTGTTGAGGATGCTCTGGATGTGCTCGCCAGTTCTGATTTTCAATTCTCTTTTGGTCTTACCAACATAGATAAGACCACACGGGCAAGTCAACATGTAGACTACCCGTGTGGTTGTACAGTTAATGAAACTGTTGATTCTAAAATGTCTTTTATTGTCAGAACTGGCGAATACACCCGTCCTATCCACATACCTACACACATGGCATCTGCCACAACTGTACATGCTGGAGGAACCCTGGTTGAGAAACCCTACCCTGGACTGTTTACTGAACCAAAGGAGTGAATGGTGCAGTTTGCTTGGCTGCTGCTACACAGAGGGATAATAGCTGGGGACACAACTCAGCAGCCCTTATGGGGGTAGTGCTAAACTAGCAAAGTAATGGCATCAAGCATATCACAGAATTCTGTCCAACATAATATCAGTTGGTGACAAACCAGACGTAGCCAGCCAACTCCCCCCCCAGTCTCAAATTTGGCGGGGCATCCCGTGTTGAAAAATAACACGTTCTAAGCACAGAGTGTTTCCCATGTGATGATGAATCCATTCGGGATGGGTTGTTGGTTGCTCAGACTTCCAATATTGTAAAATAAGTTTCCTAGCCTGAAACAGGGCTTTAGCGACAGCTACTCTGGTAAACTCAGACAGCTCATAGCCCTATAACCATAGATTGGTTTGGAAAACCATATTAATGGTATCCATGGTCCTGGCCCAATATCTGTGGAGTTTGGGGCAGCACCCTAGCATATGTATAAGATCACCATGATCTCTGCGGAATTTACCACAAAGGGAAAGCATTAAGAGGTCCATTTTATGCAATTTGAGAGAAGTATAATGGGCACTTAACCTCAATTAAATAACTTTAACATTAAACTATCAAAAAATAAATAGAGCACATTCAATTATCCAGTGCATATAATACCATACATATATTGTATATCTCTGCTTAATTATTTTTGCAATTCATTACTACATGGATAGTGATGAATACGATATGATGAATACCAAAACCTAATAAACTTCAATTAAGTCTGTTCTTCTGTTGTGTCTCAGAATCTTTATGCAACCAATAGCCTCAATATTTATCCACGTGCATACGAAGAATGACTCTTCAACACAAAATGTTCTTCACACCATTATCCACCCCTTCCCTAACAAGCACTAAGAAAAGAAGTGTTGACAGTATTGATGGCGTTGATGATATTGTGATGTGTAACCCATTGCTAAATGTTGCTTTGGTGATAAACAATGGTTGATCTCTGCGGATTTGTTTGACAAGGGTAACCGGAAAAGGGTTGTGGAACCTAAAAGACCTACTGTGATGGTTAAAACTGGTACAGTACCAGTAAGGGAAAAAGACGATTTCTCGTCATGCGCAGTGTCAGGAGCAGGTTCCCTACAACCCCAAGAAAGTTAGTTGGAAGGAAGTATCAGATAGGTCAAAGTTCCCCAAGAAAATAAGAATGAGCCCAGGAACTCCATGAGATGTTGAGATTCAGGCTAGGGTGTATCGGAAAGCACACCAATAAAAGGGGTTGGGCCTAAGTGGCGGACTGCTGGTACAGAAGTGTCCCAACAGCAATGATGGGTGCAGGTGTTCAGCCCTCCAGATCAAAACCAAAAAACCAAAGGAGGGGGTATGTGACAGTGCAAGGTCCTGCCACTGTGAAAATGGTTGGAAAAAAGGACACAGGGTTTGCTCATATGCAGATTGCAGGACTCAGTGTCAGGACTGGGCTCAGCCCTTCCTTCTCTGAGCTGGCCACTCAGCTGTCGGCTAATTGCCAGCTCCTATCTCTCCACAGTGACTCACCTGTTGATATCCTTCTTCTCAGTACTGCCTACTTAAGCCGTTCAGCCCAGATGGTCTCTGCCTTTGCCTTGGTCACATCTCTAGAGAAGCGCTCCTGTGTTCCTGCTGTGCTGTCCTGGTATTTTTTTGTGCAATTTTTTTTTTCAGGGTGGACCTCCACTTTAATATATGGTAAAGATACAGACATACAAGATATTCTACAGGATGTTATAAAATAAGCAAAAAATAGAACATTACTGAGTACGTACAGAAAACAATATAACGCCCTAATAACTCATATAGAAACTAATAACAATAGGAAAAGGCCAACAGAAAAAGGGCTAGCACGTCATTTCGGGGAAATCAGACCATTTGCAAGAACATAAAACTTAACTTCTCATAAGCATCACATATACCTATTTATTCTAAAATGGATACACATTTTTACAGGGGTGTATAGCTAAAATGGTGGACAGCAAGCTAAAATGAATGGGATGAATGGGTCCAGGTGTCAGGCGGTGAGTTTTCCATTTTATCTTCACAGAAAAGACACGTGGCTTTATTTTCTTACCTTGTTTATCTACTAAATAAGGTTCTTCTGGTTCCACGGTTTCATCAGCTATGTCTGCTTTGTCTTTCTGGTTCCAGCTCCTGGGATGGGAGGACATCACAAAAGCTTTCCCTGTCCGTCGGGTCCTGCAGGGTCGGAGACGTGCGACCCATTCCCCCGATTCCTGGCGCCCGTTTTTCCCCCCACCATTCTCTCCAGTATCCTTCCCCTGTTCCGTCCGTTTGTTTTTCCCCATTTGAGACCCTTCTCTTCCATGTGGCTTTCTCGTGGGCATTTTTCGGGGGCCTTTTGCATTGTGAACTGGTTTCGAAATCCACGTCCTCGGCCGGCGGCATCCTGGCGGAGGATGTTACCTTCTCTGAGCGCAGTCTATCGATCTTGTTGCGCACGTCAAAAAACTGACAGCTTTGGCAAGGGCTGTTTTGTACCCTTGCGGGGGCCCCTTCTGCCCTGTTTCTTTGGCCTTCCCCTTACGCTGGCCTCAGGTCCTTCCAGAGTATTTTCCGCCTTCGGTCCCACGTGTCTGGCCCCATCATCTTGATTCTTCACGCTGGAGGGAATGATGTGGGTTATACACGTTCTGTGGACTTAATCTCTGCTATCAAGTGGGACATTGCTGATGATCTGATGGCGTTCATGTTAATGACAATTGGGTTGGACATATTCAACCTTGGACTGCAGCGAGGTGTCGAACAGGCGCTGGCTGTGGTGGGGCGCTCATCAGCTATTAACTGACGGGGGATGGTGGTTTTCTTGGCCTTGCCAGAAGTTAATGTTGCTGTAATGGGCTATGCCCTTGATGGAAAATTGGAAGTAGGCTGTCTGTCCAGCAGTTATGCTAAGGACAGGCCCCTACTTCCCTCTTTTGGTTGAGTGCTCACAGTACGACTGTGACTGGCACTGATTAAATATGTTTACATGTTATGTGTTGGAGTTAATAAAGCTGTGGCCTTGCCCTTTCCAACCTAATGGTTGTAAGTGTCTTATTTAATGGGTTAAAGGGCAAGGGTGGTGGGGGATTTGATCCCATGGTGTTACGTTAATTGGGACCTAGGCCCATTGCGCCTCAGCAGTCGGCAGAGGAATCCATTTGACTGTTACTGGTGCTAACCCCTGTTGCACTAGTGTTAAGGCTTGCTTGGCCTGGAACATTGTTTATGATGTCCCATTGCTGCCCATTTAATCTCCCACTGCTTAAGGGGCTGTTCTGAGAAGCAAACAAAGATTTGGGGGGCACACCCTAAAAAAATGCATAAAAAGATGGTGCAGCCATAAGACCATACAAACAGAAAAAAAGATTACAGCGCACACATACAAAAATGACATTTAACTCCTGCAAGGGTATTTAAAAACACCTGCACATATTGAGAAAATATGGGGATTTAGTTACACCATATGACCATATAGTGCTGAGAAGCAGCTGCAAAGGGAAGAATGTCCTCGCATTCCTGTTAGTGTTCTGGAGTATCCCACAGCTTCCTTAAGCCCATCCAAGTTACTCAGCAATAAACTTGAAAAAGGCAACCCCTAGACTAGCCTTTCTTAACATATTCAATACAGAGGAACCCCTGCTAAAAATGACTATAGCTACAACCAGGGCTTTTTTCTTGAAGAATAGGTGCAAGAACTCCCCCATCTGAGTCACCCCTTGTCTCTGTCCCCTACCCACCTCTGACCACCGTCCCAGCACTGCCCCTTTTAGAGAGTACAGAACCAAGTATCGTTTTGTGGTGCTAAATCATTTGTATGGAACATATTGATGAGAAAAAGAAAAGCAGTAAAATAGATCCCCTGCAGTCAGCAACAATAAAATACCAGCAATAGATCCCCACACAACAATAGACTTCCCCAGCAACAATGGACTCCACCCCAACAACAATAGATTCCCTGCAGCAACAGTGAACTACCCACAACAAAATATCCCACCCAGTAACAAAATATCCACCCAAGCAACATTAGACCCCCCAGCAGCAACAACAGATCCCCCAGCAGCCAGCATCAATAGATCCTCCAGCAGCCAGTAAAAATAGACCTCTCCCTCAACAGTAGATCCCTTTCAGCAACATGAGACCCCCTAGCAACAATAGATTCCCCATCAGCAACAATAGACCCTCACACAAAATTAGATCCCCACCAGTGACAATAGATCCCCCCGCAGCCAACATCAATCGACCCTCCAGCACACCCCACACCCGATGCTATTACATACATTCAGTGCTGAAGGTGCCGGAACTGCGTTCCCCCGCATTCCTGCTGAAAAAAATCCCTGGCTACAACTCATGATACAATATTTTTCTGGTGGGAAGTATGCGCCTCACACTTGGTCATTGAGAGGCATTTCCCTCCCCAAAGATAGCTAAAAAGATCAATGGTGTGAGTGGAAACTTATCTACGAGGCAGAAATTGCTCATTGCTGAAGGAACCCCTAGCAACTTCTGGAGGAACCCTGGTTGAGAAACCCTACCCTGGACTGTTTACTGAACCAAAGGAGTGAATGGTGCAGTTTGCTTGGCTGCTGCTACACAGAGGGATAATAGCTGGGGACACAACTCAGCAGCCCTTATGGGGGTAGTGCTAAACTAGAAAAGTAATGGCATCAAGCATATCACAGAATTCTGTCCAACATAATATCAGTTGGTGACAAACCAGACGTAGCCAGCCAACTCCCCCCCCCAGTCTCAAATTTGGCGGGCATCCCGTGTTGAAAAATAACACGTTCTAAGCACAGAGTGTTTCCCATGTGATGATGAATCCATTCGGGATGGGTTGTTGGTTGCTCAGACTTCCAATATTGTAAAATAAGTTTCCTAGCCTGAAACAGGGCTTTAGCGACAGCTACTCTGGTAAACTCAGACAGCTCATAGCCCTATAACCATAGACTGGTTTGGAAAACCATATTAATGGTATCCATGGTCCTGGCCCAATATCTGTGGAGTTTGGGGCAGCACCCTAGCATATGTATAAGATCACCATGATCTCTGCGGAATTTACCACAAAGGGAAAGCATTAAGAGGTCCATTTTATGCAATTTGAGAGAAGTATAATGGGCACTTAACCTCAATTAAATAGCTTTAACATTAAACTATCAAAAAATAAATAGAGCACATTCAATTATCCAGTGCATATAATACCATACATATATTGTATATCTCTGCTTAATTATTTTTGCAATTCATTACTACATGGATAGTGATGAATACGATATGATGAATACCAAAACCTAATAAACTTCAATTAAGTCTGTTCTTCTGTTGTGTCTCAGATTCTTTATGCAACCAATAGCCTCAATATTTATCCACGTGCATACGAAGAATGACTCTTCAACACAAAATGTTCTTCACACCATTATCCACCCCTTCCCTAACAAGCACTAAGAAAAGAAGTGTTGACAGTATTGATGGCGTTGATGATATTGTGATGTGTCACCCATTGCTAAATGTTGCTTTGGTGATAAACAATGGCTGATCTCTGCGGATTTGGTTGACAAGGGTAACCGGAAAAGGGTTGTGGAACCTAAAAGACCTACTGTGATGGTTAAAACTGGTACAGTACCAGTAAGGGAAAAAGACGATTTCTCGTCATGCGCAGTGTCAGGAGCAGGTTCCCTACAGCCCCAAGATAGTTAGTTGGAAGGAAGTATCAGATAGGTCAAAGTTCCCCAAGAAAATAAGAATGAGCCCAGGAACTCCATGAGATGTTGAGATTCAGGCTAGGGTGTATCGGAAAGCACACCAATAAAAGGGGTTGGGCCTAAGTGGCGGACTGCTGGTACAGAAGTGTCCCAACAGCAATGATGGGTGCAGGTGTTCAGCCCTCCAGATCAAAACCAAAAAACCAAAAGGAGGGGGTATGTGACAGTGCAAGGTCCTGCCACTGTGAAAATGGTTGGAAAAAAGGACACAGGGTTTGCTCATATGCAGATTGCAGGACTCAGTGTCAGGACTGGGCTCAGCCCTTCCTTCTCTGAGCTGGCCACTCAGCTGTCGGCTAATTGCCAGCTCCTATCTCTCCACAGTGACTCACCTGTTGATATCCTTCTTCTCAGTACTGCCTACTTAAGCCGTTCAGCCCAGATGGTCTCTGCCTTTGCCTTGGTCACATCTCTAGAGACGCGCTCCTGTGTTCCTGCTGTGCTGTCCTGTTTCTTGCTTGGCTGACATTCCTTCTGATCCTGCTTGCTGTTCTACTATGCTCATCTCTGGCTCCCTGACGTTCTGGCTTGTCTGACTATCCATTCCAGTTCCTGAACTCTGGCTATGTTTTGACTACGTTTACTCTGTTTACCTTTTTTTATTATTATTAAACAAGTGAGATTTAACTGTACTTCTGTCTCAGTCTGATTCATGGTTTCTGACACTTAGGTGTATCGATTATGAGCAGAGAAAACAGTTTTTACAGCTTTGAACTAGATGGATTTGTGTCTTTTCTCAACTAGACTTAGACCCCTTCCGCACTGGGGCCGTACCGCTTTAGCGGTAAATCGCTGCTAAAACTACTGTAGTTGTAGCCGCGCTTTTCGGCCGCTAGCAGGGTGCCTTTAACCCCCGCTAGTGGTGGAGAAAGGGTTAATAGCTCCCATGTTGCGGCACTGCCGAAGCGATTTGCAGGCGCTTCGACAGAGCTGCCCATTCATTTCAATGGGCAGGACATTTTAGGAGCGGTGTATACATCGCTTCCAAACCGCTCCAAAGGTGCTGTTTGCAGGACTTTTTTTCCCGCAAGCGCACCGCCCCAGTGTGAAAGCACTCGGGCTTTCAGACTGGGGAGGCTTGAGAGGTGCTTTTCTGTCACTATTTTTAGCGCTAAAAGACCTGAAAAGTGCCTCAGTGTGAAAGGGGTCTGGCTATGTAGCTTTCTCTGGATTTTGGTGTTCCTGGATTGGGCTCCATAGTTTGGAGATTTCAAAGTGGTTTGGGAGGGAAAAAATCTCCAACCCAGTGTCCAGATCTTCTTGAAGATAAGCAGGGTGTGTGTTCAGGTGCACACAGCCCTCACAGTATAATGAAGGATTGGGAATAGTTTAGGGCTCCAGCCAGAAGGGAGGAATGCTCCCATCTGTAGACAGGTGTGTGTTCCTGTCTAGAGACAGAGGTGATCTCAGCATTCTATGTTGAAGAGACTCCATGCCCTTCGGACTGAGAGAGTTGGGACACCCGAGTGAGTCTGGGAGACTACGAGCTGAGACAACTAGGAGAGAGTCCAAGGCACTAAAGCAATCCAAAGCGCCATACACACTATTCGATTTTCAGCAGATTTTTGTCTTCAGATTTACCAAAACCATATAATATGAGGTCAAACCTTAATGCCCCGAACACACGGTCGGATTTTCCGATGGAAAATGTCCGATCGGAGCGTGTTGTCGGAAATTCCAAACGTGTGTGGGCTCCATCGGACATTTTCCATTGGATTTTCCGACACACAAAGTTGGAGAGCAGGAGATAAAATTTTCCGACAACAAAATCCGATCGCGTCAATTCCGACCATGTGTGGCCTGTTCCGACGCACAAAGTGCCACGCATGCTCAGAAGAAATTCCGGCACAGAACAGCTCGTTCTGGTAAACTTAGCGTTCGCAATGGATACAGCACTTTCGTCACGCTGCAATGTTAAAAAGGGTTTAATACAGCGCACTCTCTTCTTCTTTATAATGTGAGAAGAATTAAGTAGTTTTGCTGCTCATATTCACACACACTTCTCAGAAAGTTTTATTTTGGTGTTTTTATTGGTATTCCCTGAATATATTGTTATTAGTTGTCACATCTGACATTTTTTTTTTCATTATTTAATTTTTTTGGGGATTTTAAGACTTTTTTTTTTTATTTAATGTTTGTATTTTTTCAAAGGCTGATCTTTGTTCAATGTTATTTTTATTTTTACTCCAGAATATTTTTGTGTGTGTTTTGTGTGTCAAGTTACCCCAACACCATTGATATCTTTTATTATTTAATCTCAAGGAGATTGTTTGCTGTTGGTGTCCCTTGTTCATTTCACATTGTATTTTTGAAATGTACCTGAATCCTCACAAACAAACTGCCCTTTTTGAAGTATAACACATAGGAGAGTATAATTCCAAACAAAAATTCCTTTATTAAGGGCTCAGAACCAAACAAAGAGGACGGCAACACTGGATCAACAGGAGAAATTAGCGAAGCCTGGGACCCCCACGGCAGACATCAATTCTTGAACATCAAAATTGGTGGCCTGAGGAGTCCATATGTAAGGGAGGGCAGTCTGGTCCAGAATTCGCAGAGATCCGGATAGCAGCAGATGACATTTGTGTCCCCAGGCTGTGGTACCACAAGAGGCTGAATTTTTTGGCCGACAAGACTGGATCCAGGGTCCTCAATTTCTGGTCTTCCTTCCACGCTTCCTTCCGGGCTGTGGCTGTGCTGTTGGAGATGTGGCAGGAGGAGGAGTAGGACCTGCAGGAGGAGGGGGACTGGGAGGACCTGGAGGAGAAGGAGGAGGAGGAGGAGGACCTGCAGGAGGAGGAGGAGGAGCATCACAAAGGTGTGTCTGAGCTGTAATTTGGCCCCTTATACCTTTGTTAAGAGCCTCCAATATGAGGGACTCACACATGACTTGTTGTCCCTCCTCCATCCTCTGCATTTTATATGCAATGACGGCAGCAATGTCCTCCTCCATGGTCTGTCGTGCTCCCAGGACCTCTGTAGCCCTCCAAAAGAGTCCTCTGCCAGCCTCCTCTAGGGCACTCCTCCTACTGCCACTTTCTCTTTTCAGGGGGGGTGGAGGGACCTGCAGATCAGCCAGCCGGCTCAGCCCGGCCACCTCCTGGATGACACTTCCCTGTGTATGAAAAAGGGACATGGTTGTAATGTTTTGCATCATCAATCACAATCATAAATTAGTACTCCCAACTAACATCTAGTTAACATCATTGATTGGACAAGCAGAAATATTTAGAGAAATGCTATACCTGGCTCAATCTGGGCTCCTCCACATGTGGCCTGGAAGGCCCAGGTTGGGCGTCAGAAGCCTCAGCCGGGGGGGAAGGAAGCGTGGAAGGAAGACTGGAGAGGGATGGCCTGGGTTCAGTCTGGCCTGCCAGAAAATGCAGCCTGTCGTAGTACAACATCCTGGGTACATAGATGTCATCTGCTGCTCCGGATCTCTGTGAATCCAGGACCTTCTTGCGCTCCCTTAGATATGTACTCCTCAGGCCACCAATTAATATCTTTAAATAGGTGATGTCTGCCGTGGGGATCACCTGCTTCACAATTTCACACAATTGCGCCAGTGCTGCCTTCCTCTTTGTTTGGTTCTTGAAATGGGGGTGTTTAATCTCCCACAGACATGGCAGCTCCCTTAACATATCTAGGAATACTGACATGACGTCATTGTCTTTCAGTAGCATATCCATGTTCACTGCAAGACACAACACAAGACAAAGCCTAATGTCAGACAAAACTCTTCTAATCTTGTTACAATATAGGTCTCAATGTAGAAGCAGTATAGGCACAAGTTTGTCTCTTACCTTCGTTTTTACGATCGGCGCGTCCAATGCTCCTTCCTCCACTCACAGATCGTACGTAATACGCACGTGTGTTACGCTTTATATACACTGCGCATGCGTGTAACTCCGCCCGCCCCTGACGTTCTTTCTATTCTATTCCCCGCCCCTTTTCGTTCGGCGCAGTGGGGGAAGAGCACATGGCGGAGTCACAGCAGGTGCGTGCTAATTACAGGAACGAGGAGGAGGAGGAGGAAAGCCCGGATCCGGACACGTCCCGATCCAGAAGGAGACGTTTTAAGGCCACAAATATGTCCTTTGGGGAGATGTTGGAGATGGTCGACATCATGAAGAAGTCCGACTATGACGGAAAGTATGGGCCTTACCCCAACCCCAATATCAGAAAGGCCAAGATCATGGCGAAAGTGGTCAAAAGTATTCACAAGAATTTCGGGGTATGAAGATCAAAAGATCAGCTCAGGAAGCGGTGGTCGGACCTGAAATTAGGAGAGCCAGAGCAGTACCAAAAGATCCGGAGAGTGCTGCAAAAAAGTAAGTAGTTGTGCTGTGTTCCTATTCTTTCTGTCTTTATTCCGTTCGTGCTGCTCCATATGCTTTTCTTAATTGTAACGTTTAAAAGGGCAACTTTAATGTTCATGGGCCCATTGTTCGTATCAAACATTTTTCTTTTGGCCTCTAACACACCATTGTTTAGGCCATATGCATTTTCCTACATTTTTTTTGGGCCTACTTGGATGCCAAATATTTGTTTGTGTAGATTGGTTTGTTACTCGAATGAAATGCAAACTAGATTGTGTGTAAGGAGAGGACACTGAGCAGCTGTTTTCACATCTGGACATTGGAGCACTAGTGTGGGACCCCAGAACAACATTTTTATTAGGGGGGCCACACAGGTGCTCCAGTGTATACTATAGGGGGGTCTCCATCTGTGAAGTTTGTACCAAACAGGTAAAGTATTGCAGCTTGACAAAGGGCAATAAAAAAAATACATCTTGGAACTCGGCTAAAATAGACAATTGTACCCCACTTCCAAGCAATGTTTCCTATTTCTAGTTCTGCCATCAAATATCTGTGTGCTAATTATACCATTTTTGTTTTACATAGGGGAGAAAAGACTCGGAGGACACCCCTCATCCGAGGAGACCACAGACCCCCCACCTATGGAAGAAGGGTAAATACCACCAACCCAAGAAGAGCAGGAGGAAGAAGAAGATGTGGTGGAAATTGGCACCACAACAGGTGAGTGTCTGCGACCACAGGCTCAGGTAACAGATGGATGGTGGCAGATTTTTGATACCTGTTTTTGTTTTGTTTCTCTCTTTTTAGGTGATCGTGATCCAGATCCTTTCACATCAGAAAGTGCCCAGATCCTGATCGGGGAGATCATGGGGTGTAATGTCGAATTGCAAAACATCCAGAAAAAAATAAATGATGTGATTCAAAAAAATAATAACATCATTGATGTTTTGGGGCGAATTTAAAACCCCACAAAATCACTTTTTGGATTGTGGTCCAATCTTTTAAATCTTTTTGCAATGTTTTGAAAAGCCAAATTTGGAGGATGCACACAGTGTGCCAACATGTGCTATCTGCCATCACGGGAGATCAATGGAAGCGTTTTGGGGGTGCAACCCCTTCCTCAATTATAAAGTAGCGGTGAGGAAGGGCTTGCTCCCCCAAAACACGTCCCTTGATCCCCCATGATGGCAGCTAGCACATGTTGACATTCGTAAATTGGTGTGCATCTTCCAAATTTGGCTTTTCCTGGGGTGATTTCCCCCCATCTGAAAGCTATATCAAACCCAGTTCCTAAATACTGATGTCTGATATAGCCTTCAGGTTTTACATTTGTAAGTTCAAGTTTTTTGGCTTTCTTGTTGGTTTTACACAGGCCTGTTTTATCTTAAATGGACATTTCGATTTTTGATAATGCTACTCCAAAAATTGTTATACAACAAACATGTTGGTTTGTTTTAAAAACCTTTGGTAAATGCACATGTGATTGTGCAGGTATAAAAAAGTTGGTTAATCAAGAATGTGTGGATTATTGTCTCAACACTACAACACTTTTGGGGTGATGTAATTGCTGTTTTCTGTGAAAATGGGGGTTATTTCCTAAGGGCAAATCCACTTTGCACTACAAGTGCAGGTTCAGTGCAGTTGCAAGTGCACTTGTAGTGAAATGTGCTTTTGCATTTAGTAAATAACAGCCAACAGTGCTTTGTATAATAAGGTTACACAATCACGACATTTTCTGGACTCAACACATTTCTGTCAGGGTCAGCTAAAACAAACACAAGCAGTAAATGTCCACAAAGAATTTCTTTTTTTGTTTTATTATAAAAAGGCTTCACAGATTTGCTGGCATATTGATAGCCCCCCTACCCGCAAAGAACTCCAGGTAGCGTAACCGGACATCACGGGCACTCAGGGAGGGCAAGCCAGGATGGCCACTTTCAAGCGCCGTCAGTGTGGTTTGATGTATCATTCCGGCCTCAGGCCCAATGGAGCCAGCATAGTTGGCCGAATGTTTCCTTAAAAAGTTATGGAGAACACAGCACGCAAGTATAATATGGTTCAGTTTATACTCCGTCATATGGATGGGTGTCATAAATAGGCGGAACCGGCTGGCCAGGATTCCAAATGTGTTCTCCACCACTCTTCGGGCTCTGGCCAGCCGGTTATTAAAAACCCTCTGTTCCGGGGTGAGGGTCCTTATTGGGAATGGCCGCATCAGGTGGTCTCCCAGCGCAAACGCTTCATCAGCAATGAACACAAATGGGAGTGCTTCAACATTGTCCTCTGGAGCTGGCAAGTCCAAGCTGCCATTCTGGAGATGCCTGTAAAACTCAGTCTGGGCGATGACTCCACCATCGTACATCCGGTCATTCTTCCCCACGTCCACATACAGGAAGTCGTAATTAGCCGACACCACCGCCAACATCACTATACTATTGAACCCCTTGTAATTATAATAGTACGACCCCGAGTTGGGTGGTGGGACGATGTGGACGTGTTTCCCATCAATTGCCCCTCCGCAGTTAGGAAAGTCACACCGCTCGGCAAAGTGGGAGGCCACAGTCTGCCATTCCTGTGGCGTGGAAGGAAACTGTTGAGGAAAAAACAATAAACATTACTATTTTTTCTCAGAAACATGGCAAGCAGATTAGACACAAACATTATGGGGCAACCTCCAGATAGCATTTATTAAGGGGAATTTAACAACGCCAAAGTATAAGGTACACCTATCATATTCCCCCCCCCCCCCCTCTCATGGGCCATTTCTAACATTATAGGGGGTGTGTGGAAATCTTGGACAGGTAACCTTCTTCAATTCATTGAGAGATGAATGCCTAAATACAGGGTATTACTTGGAACAGCCCCTCCTTAGTTACACTATTGGCAGACCACTGGACAGTTAAGAAGTCTCATAATACAAAGATATAAATACACATTGTACACATTTGAGGACATTTGGACATTCTGCTATTACCTATCAAGATAATAATAGGATAGAAAAACTTGAAACAGTACCATTTGAAAGTATACAGGCAGGCCCTTGCACTACATGCTTTGGGGAATTCATCCATAAATCTGAGCACTAAAGAGGTGGGTATAGTGTGTATGGGTTTGGCAAAGTCAGCAGATAGATGATTGAGGATAGATAGAGAATTGGGATCAGCTGACTTAGCAGTTGGGGGGAGGGAGGGTTACTAAAAATGATTTGGGGACACCACCAAAAAAAAGCCTCTGGCACTCTGCCTGAATTTAAAGCAAAAATAACATTTCTAAACATTTTAGGGGGTGTTTGGGGTAAAGCACTACTATGGAGCAGAAAAAATACATTGTTAAGTGACTATATGAGGTGAATATAGGGCCAGGAGACACCATGCTGGGGAGGTTATTGAAGGGCAAATATGTATGAAGGACCTAAAATAATAATTACATACAAATCCAGCATGCATGAGAACAAAGGGGACATTCACAGCATATTACAATCATGGTAATTAGGGAATGAGGAAAGAAATACAAGATATTAGAAAACATTCAATACAATAAAATGTGATATAAAAGGATAAAAATCTTACCTTAATATACTCCTTCTGCAGGACCTGGATGATGGCAGAACAGGTCTCTGGGATGATGATCCCCAGAGCCTGGGGGGAGATGCCTGTCGAGAACTTGAGGTCCTGCAGGCTTCTCCCTGTCGCCAAATACTGCAGGGTAGCGACCAACCTCTGCTCCAGAGTGATGGCTTGCCTCATGCAGGTATCCTGCCTGCTAATATAAGGGGTCAGTGAAGCCAACAGACGGTGAAACACGGGGTCCGTCATCCTGAGAAAGTTCCTGAAATCGTCAGGATTATTCTCATGGATCTCACGGAGCAAAGGCATATGAGAGAACTGGTCACACTGAAGCAACCAATTCTTGGTCCTTGAACTCCTCCCCACCCTTCATGGACTGGACTTGTGTCAAGGTCAGGACCCCAACACCAAGCCCCCGCACAGCACGAACTCTACGAGGAGTACGCATACGCAACATGGCTAGAAAACGGTCGGCTGCTCAGAACGAAGTAACAGAACGCACTGAAGAACAGCAAGGCCTTTGAAGAGCGACCTGAAAAACAGTAACGAACGAACAAGAATACAATGACTAAGTCACGCGGAACTTGCTTGCACGCACTGAAGAGCAGATACAAACCCACAAGCACAAACTGAACAGCAGAAAACGATCTGAAAACCACGAGTCTGAAAAAGCGCGAATCGTCTCTCACCAAACTTTTACTAACACGAGATTAGTAAAAGGAGCCCAAAGGGTGCCGCGCTTGGTTCTGAACCGGCCTTTTCTAGTCTCGTCGTACGTGGTGTACGTGTCCGCGTGGTTGGCGATCGGAAATTCCGACAACTTTGTGCGACCGTGTGTAGACAAAACAAGTTTGAGCCAACATCCGTCGGAAAAAATCCTAGGATTTTGTTGTCGGAATGTCCGAACAAAGTCCGACCGTGTGTACGCCCTATAAGAGTTTCAATGTGTATGCAATCAGGCAGGCCCTCGCATTACATGGTTTTGGTAAATCTGAAGACTAAAATCTGCAGAAAATCTAATAGTGTGTATGGGGCTTAAGTCTCAGAGGAATGAGAGAGCCCAGAGTGTCAAAACTAAAACCCCTGTGTCGACAAGCTTGTGGACTTTACTGTCATCTGTTTTACAGTTTTTCTCCATTGTTTTGGCTCATTTCTTGAAACAGAAATGACATTCTCAAAACAACATGGACAAATCTCCAAACCACTTGGCAATTGTTCACAACTGAATTGAATTTCTCACTCATTTCATCAAAATTGCAAATGCCTCAGTACATGTCTCAATGTCTCAGTACATTTTTCAAATGATTAAGTACAAGTAGCCTACATTTAGCACAATTTCCAAGTGAATAGATCTTGTTGATCTAAACTGATTGTCAATTCTCAGTCTAATGGTTGTTCTCTCCAAAACGTATCAGCGTCATTTCATTGTTTAAGTCATCACATGCACAATAGTCTGTTCAATTGTCAAAATTATTCAGGAACATAATACCATGAATACCATATATGAATCTCTTAGAACATTTGATAAAATGATTACAGCAATTGACAGTCAGGTGCAACTAGAACTTGACTAAGGGTCCTTTCACACTGGGGCGGTTTGCAGGCGTTATTGCGCTAATAATAGCGCCTGCAAACCGACCCGAAAGTGCCGCTGCTTTCATTCCAGTGTGAAAGCCCCGAGGGCTTTCACACTGGAGCGATGCACTGGCAGGACGGTAAAAAAAGTCCTGCCAGCAGCATCTTCGGAGCGGTGAAGGAGCGGTGTGTATACCGCTCCTTTACCGCTCCTGCCCATTGAAATCAATGGGACGGCGCGGCTATACCGCCGGCAAAGCGCCTCTGCAGAGGCGCTTTGCGGTGGTTTTAACCCTTTCTCGGCCGCTAGCAGGGGGTAAAACCGCCCCACTAGCGGCCGCATACCGACGGTAAATCGCCGCTTACAATAGCGCCGCTTTACCGCCGACAACGCCCCCGCCCCAGTGTAAAAGGAGCCTAACAAAGGAGGAGTCAGAGTTGGTCTCAGATGACCAATCAAACAGTATGTTTAGTTACCTGACAGGTGCTGTCCATGATTGTAAATGCTGCCAAACATGTATATATAGAGCTTGACCATGCAGGACCAGTACAATTTCTGAACATGGAGGCACCTGGCCAAGTAAATGAACAAGGGAAGCTGCCTGCTAGAGGAAGAGGAAGAAGAAGAGGAAGAAGAAGAGGAAGAGGAGTAAGGGTGAGTGGCGGTGGAATAGGGGGAAGAGGCAGAGGAGCACGAAGACGCCATGCTGTCCCTGATGAAATTCGGGCCACAATTATAGATCATGTCATCAACCATGGCCTCACAATGGCGGAGGAAGGTTGCCGAGTGCAGCCTAATGTGCCTCGCTCTACAGTCTTCTCTATCATCCAAACCTTTCGCAGGGAAAACAGGTATGTAGTCAGTCAATGATGGAATTATATAATGTATAGGACAGGACACTGTGCATAGAGCAACAAATATGTTTATTTACTCATTTACGTATTCATTTAGTGTGTATGTGTGTGTGATAGGCCTACAGTATTACAGTATCTTACCTCAGTGGGATGTTACGTATGATACTAACAATGACAATAAAAATATTGTAGAAAATAAACTATGCAATAGTATGGAATAGTTTATTTTCTACAATATTGATGATACAGTTTACAGTAGTATTCCAGTCACTGTACAGTGATGCATTGGAATTGTGGTAAAGTTACTGTAAGTAAAACAACAATACGATTACATTGGTAACTCATTCTGTACGGAATACATAAGGTATAAATTATGAATGGAGTGTTGTCCTTTGAATTCTATGTCTAGGATTGGATGACAACTTGGCATGGGTGGCCGAGGAAAACTTCTCAATGAACAACAAGAACAAGAGATCTGTAACATGGTGTTGGCAAATAATGCCATCACATTGAGACAGATCTGCACTGCAATCCTACAAGACAATGTCATATTCCAAAATGTCACTCTATAAGCATCTCCACAATTGCCCGCATATTGAAGAAGCATCAGATGACAATGAAGCAAATTTACAGGGTACCATTTGAGAGGAAATCTGACAGAGTGAAAGAGCTGCGGTACCAGTATGTACATGTAAGTCAGTCACTGGTTGTCCATCAAGATAACCTTTTTACAATTACCATAAGCAGTGGTTCCCAAAATGTATTGGTTTCAGTACCCACTTTACCTGATTTCTGAATCTAGGTAATCCAGGTATGAAAGTATTTGCTTTACGTATCTGATTTATAAACATTTTGTCTAAAAACTGCAGTTTACTGTATGATGCAATTATCATTATAATCCTTATTTTGAAGAATATAACATACAATACAGTAAGAAAAAGGGTCAAAGAGCTGCAATTACAGTAGTGCCTCCCATGTAAATCTATCTAATACTGTGGGTTTTACTGTAACATTTCAATAAGTCTACTCATTGATAATTTTTCCCCTCCCCTTTCTGTCAAATCCCCCCTGTAGTACCTCTGCATAGGGTACATGTACCCCAGGTTTGGAACCACTGGAATGCTGGCCAGTAATATATTGAACTTGTTTAGAACATTCCTATGTAACTGTCTGTAACTGTAGTGTATGACTCTTCTGTATGACTGATTTGATGTTTTCTTTTTTTATTGTATTGTAGAGAATAATGTCATTGGAAGGAAACGAGACTTCTCACATACTCGTGTATGTGGATGAGGCTGGCTTCAACCTGGCCAAGGGCCGAAGACGTGGCCGTAATTTTATTGGCCACCGGGCCACGGTGGATGTCCCAGGCCAGCGAGGGGGGCAATATAACTATGTGTGCTGCCATTTCTGAGAATGGTGTGGCCGCTCACATCCCCAGTCTTGGCCCATACAATACACAGAAGATCCTCATCTTCTTGGACCGCCTTCATTTGGATTTGATCCCTGAAAATAAGAGAGGTCTCATAGGGCCTCACCTACCACAATATATAATTGTATGGGACTATGTGAATTTCCACCGTGGCCTGCTTATCAGGGCCTGGTTCACTGCTCATCCAAGAATGGATATGGTGTTCCTACCACCTTACTCTCCTTTCCTCAATCCTATTGAGGAGCTTTTCTCTCTCTTGGAGGTGGAGAGTGTATGAGCATCGGGCTCAAGATCAGAGGTCCCTGCTCCATGCAATGGACACTGCCTGTGAGGATATTACAGGAGATCAGTGTAGGGGATGGTTGCGACATGCACGCCGTTTCTTCCCTCGTTGCATCGCAAGGGAGGATATACGCTGCGATGTTGATGAGAATCTGTGGCCAGACAGACAGCAGCGTGTGGATGGGCAGGAGGGTGAGGACGGTGGTCACGTGAAGAGATGTTACAGTAGTTGTGAAACTCCAGCTTTATTTACAGCATTGTAGGCTAAATGTAATTTTCCTTGTTTTTTGTTTGTGTGTTTATATTTCCGTATATTATGCTGTATACATTATCTTTTTACTGTATGGAAGTTACTTTGTGTGTAAATGATAATGGTTACAAAACTGTAAAGTAATTTTTCCTTGGCAGTATGAGTGCAATGTGTGATGTCAAACCTTGGAGGCCACACTTACCCTAAAATCTTTTCTTTTTTTTCAGTTTTATACACAATTGTATTCAGTTAGCTAGACAAAAACTGTACGGTAACCATTGTCAATGAAGGACTGGGCTAAGACTGAAAGGTGGACATGAGGGATATTTCAATGGTCCTCTGCCTTAGAGACAAAACATCTAAACATTTTGACTTGCAGTGCTTACACAATGCCAAACGGACAAAGCATTTTGGGGGCACTGACTATTTGAATGAGAAAGAAATTTATTTTTGACACATGAGTGAACTGTTTTGGGAAAGATATGAGCTTTTGAAGGTGAACCGTGGTGTTGTGCTGAACCATCCAGGTTATTTTGGCAAAAGCACCAAGAGAGTTGAGAACGTCTGGTCTGTTTTAAGAAATGAGCCAAAGCAATTGAGAAGAATCTTTGCCATTTTGGTAGCACTGACTGTTTATATGGGAAAGGAATATGGTTTTGAAGCATGAGTGAACAGTTTTGGGAGAGATATGAGCTTTTGCACGTGAGTTATAGTGTTGTGCTGAACTGTAAGACTGTTTTGCCAAATGAACTTAGAGTTTTGAGAATGTCATTTCTGTTTCAAGAAATGAGCCAAAACAATGGAGAAAAACTGTAATAAAAGTGGTCTGACAAGCCTTTAAAAACACAGTTCGGACTGGCATGGGCTTCACTAAAAAGCGCATCTACCACTGAGCTAACCAACCCCCATATCACATCTGACAGTTGTAGATTATGCCACTGGGAATCCATAAACGGTGACACCGTCTTCCCTCCAGGCACATAAAGTTACATAGTTGGTGAGGTTGAAAAAAGACACAAGTCCATCAAATCCAACCTGTGTGTGTGCTTTATGTTTATATTACATTGTATATCCCTGTATGTTGTGGTCGTTAGGAAGGCCTATCTAATAGTTTTTTGAAATTATCGATGGTCCCTGCTGAAACCACAGCTTGTGAAAGAGAGTTCCACATCCTTACCGCTCTAACAGTAGAGAACCCTCTACGCAGTTTAAGGTTGAAACGCTTCTTTTCTAATTTTAGTGAATGACCACGTGTGTCTTTAAGTTCCCTTTGCGCGGAAGAGTTTTATCCCTATTGTGGGGTCACCAGTACAGTATTTGTACATTAAAATTATATCCCCTCTTAAGCGTCTCTTCTCCAGAGAGAATAAGTTCAGTGCTTGCAGTCTTTCCCCGTAGCTGAGATCCTCCAGTCACTTTATTAGCTTTGTTGCACTTCTCTGGACCCTCTCCAGCACATCCCTCCTGAGGACTGGTGCCCAGAACTGGATGGCATACTCCAGGTGTGGACGGACCAGAGTCTTGTAAAGTGGGAGAATTAGCTTCATCTCTGGAGTGAATCTCTTTTAATGCATGCCAATATTCTGTTGGCTTTGCTTGCAGCAGCTTAGCATTGCATGCCAGTGCTGAGTCTGTCATGTACTAGGACCCCCAAGTCCTTTTCCATCTTAGATTACCCCATTGGTTCTCCCCCTAGTGAGTAGATTGCATTCATATTTTTGGCACCCAAATGCATTATTTTACATTTTTCAACATTAACCCTCATTTTCCATGTAGTTGCCCACCCCATAAAATTTGTTTGAATCTTGCAAGGTTTCCACATCCTGTGTAGAAGTTATTGCCCCTGTAGGGATGAGCCCAATGTTCAAGTCAAACTTAAGTTCAACCCTAACATTTGGTGTTCACCCGTGTGCCGAATACCAAACATTATGGGGCGTTCGTGGGAAATTCGAGCACCCGTAGAACGCCCCATAATAAACGGCAAATCCATCAATGCACTGCGAGATTGCAGTGCATTGACGACTGCTGATTGGCCAAAGCATGCACTGGACCTGCATGCTTTGGCCAATCACAGCACGCTCTGCTGTGAGAGCCATCATTGGCCAAAGGCAGGGTCCATGCCCCACACTATGTAAGGCTGCTTACACGGCAGCCATACATAGTTTTATGAATGAGAGCAGCAAAATGACATTTCTAAAGGAAAAAATTGGTCCTTTGGGTCTGGTATGGATATTAAGGGGAACTCTGTGCCAAAATGTAAAAAAAAAAACGCGTGGGGTCCCGCCCAAAATCTATACCAGGCCCATCAGGTCTAAACCAGGCCCAAGAGGTTGAGGGCATGTGGCCTGGTATGGTTCAGGAGGGGGTGCGCTCTCTCGAACCCCCCCTTTTCCTGCAGCCTGCCAGGTTGCGTGCTTGGATAATAGTCTGGTATGGATTTTGGGTGGGACCCCTACGCCATTTTTTTACTTTGGCACGGGGTTTCCCTTAAAATCCATACCAGACCTGAAGGGTCTGGTATGGATTTTGGTGGGGACCCACACGCCATTTTTTTTTTAAATTTTGGTGCGGGGTTCCCCTTAATATTCATACCAGACCCAAAGGGTTTTGATTTGTATCTATATTGCCAGGATCCAACAATTCAATACAGCCGCAAGCAGTTTTGAATAAAAATTTTTCCTTTAGAAATGTCATTTTGCTGTGGTACTGAATGAAAGATGCGCTACTTTGCAGGCATACTAAGGACATCCCCAGGCACGACATTTAAAGGAATATTTCATTTTTATTGTTTCACTTTAAGCATTATTAAAATCACTGCTCCTGGAAAAAACAGGACGTTTTTAATACTTTTTTTTGCATTGATACATGTCCCCTCGGGCATGACCCCAGACCCCAAACACTTTTTATGGCAAGAACATGCATATAAGCCTTTAAAATTAGCACTTTTGATTTTTCATGTATGTGTCCCATAGACTTTAATGGTGTTTATCCCATCCTCCAGATCATTTATGAATAAATTAAATAGGATTGGTCCCAGGACAGAACCCCGCTTTCTGCACAAGACCATTCCGAGATCTATCTATCTATCTATCTATCTATCTATCTATCTATCTATCTATCTATCTATCTATCTATCTGTCTATCTATCTGTCTATCTATCTGTCTATCTATCTGTCTGTCTGTCTGTCTGTCTGTCTGTCTGTCTGTCTGTCTGTCTATCTGTCTATCTATCTATCTATCTATCTATCTATCTATCTATCTATCTATCTATCTATCTATCTATCTATCTATCTATCTATCTATCCACACACACACACACACACACAAAACCCAAGCACAAAATTCAACAATTAATTTTTGTTGTTTACAAATGCCAAAAGTCTGCCAAGGAAAAAAAGTGAGTTGGAAGTTTTGGTGCATGTAGAGAACTATGAATTAAAGGTGTTGTAAAGGCAGATAGTGTTTGCATTCTATGCATTACAGTTTTTCTCCATTGTTTTGGCTCATTTCTTGAAACAGAAATGACATTCTCAAAACTCTAAGTTCATTTGGCAAAACAGTCTTACAGTTCAGCACAACTCTATAACTCACGTGCAAAAGCTCATATCTCTCCCAAAACTGTTCACTCATGCTTCAAAACCATATTCCTTTCCCATACAAAGAGTCACTGCCCCCAAAATGGCAAGGATTCTTCTCAATTGCTTTGGCTCATTTCTTGAAACGGACCAGACGTTCTCAACTCTCTTGGTGCTTTTGCCAAAATAACCTGGATGGTTCAGCACAACACCATGGTTCACCTTCAAAAGCTCATATCTTTCCCAAAACAGTTCACTCATGTGTCAAAAATACATTTCTTTCTCATTCAAATAGTCAGTGCCCCCAAAATGCTTCGTCCCTTTGGCATTGTGTAAGCACTGAAAGTCAAAATGTTTAGATGTTTTGTCTCTAAGGCAGAGGACCATTGAAATATCCCTCATGTCCACCCTTCAGTCTTAGCCCAGTCCTTCATTGACAATGGTTACTGTACAGTTTTTGTCTAGCTAACTGAATACAATTGTGTATAAAACTGAAAAAAAAGAAAAGATTTTAGGGTAAGAGTAGCCTCCAAGGTATGACTTCACACATTGCACTCATACTGCCAAGGAAAAATTACTTTACAGTATTGTAACCATTATCATTCACACACAAAGTAACTTCCATACATCAGAGTAAAAAGAAAATGTATACAGCATAATATACGGAAATATAAAGACACAAACAAAAAACAAGGAAAATTACATTTAGCCTACAATGCTGTAATACTGTAAAGCTGGAGTTTCACAACAACTGTAACATCTCTTCACTGGCCACCGTCCTCACCCTCCTGCCCGTCCACACGCTGCTGTCTGTCTGGCCACAGATTCTCATCAACATTGCAGCGTATATCCTCCCTTGCGATGCAACGAGGGAAGAAATGGTGTGCATGTCGCAACCATCCCCTACACTGATCTCCTGTAATATCCTCACAGGCAGCATCCATTGCATGGAGCAGGGACCTCTGATCTTGAGCCCGATGCTCATACACTCTCCACCTCCAAGCGGAGTAAAACTCCTCAATAGGGTTGAGGAAAGGAGAGTAAGGTGGTAGGAACACCATATCCATCCTTGGATGAGCAGTGAACCAGGCTCTGATAAACAGGCCATGGTGGAAATTCACATTGTCCCATACAATGATATATTGTGGTAGGTGAGGCCCTATGAGACCTCTCTTATTTTCAGGGATCAAATCCAAATGAAGGCGGTCCAAGAAGATGAGGAGCTTCTGTGTATTGTATGGGCCAAGACTGGGGATGTGAGTGGCCACACCATTCTCAGAAATGGCAGCACACATAGTTATATTGCCCCCTCACTGGACTGGGACATCCACCGTGGCCCGGTGGCCAATAAAATTTCGGCCACGTCTTCGGCCCTTGGCCAAGTTGAAGCCAGCCTCATCCACATACATCAAAAAACATCCACATACATCAGAAAACATCAAATTAGTCATACAGAAGAGTCATACACTACAGTTACAGACAGTTACATAGGAATGTTCTACACAAGTTCAATATATTACTGGCCAGTATTCCAGTGGTTCCAAACCTGGGGTACATGTACCCTATGCAGAGGTACTACAGGGGGTATTTGACAGAAAGGGGAGGGGAAAAATTATCAATGAGTAGACTTACTGAAATGTTACAGTAAAACCCACAGTATTAGATAGATTTACATGGGAGGCACTACTGTAATTGCAGCTCTTTGACCGTTTTTCTTACTGTATTGTATGTTATATTCTTCAAAATAAGGATTATAATGATAATTGCATCATACAGTAAGCTGCAGTTTTTAGACAAAATGTTTATAAATCAGATACGTAAATCAAATACTTTCATACCTGGATTACCTAGATTCAGAAATCAGGTAAAGTGGGTACTGAAACCAATACATTTCGGGAACCACTGCTTATGGTAATTGTAAAAAGGTTATCTTGATGGACAACCAGTGACTGACTTACATGTACATACTGGTACCGCAGTTCTTTCACTCTGTCAGATTTCCTCTCAAATGGTACCCTGTAAATTTGCTTCATTGTCATCTGATGCTTCTTCAATATGCGGGCTATTGTGGAGATGCTTATCGAGTGACATTTTGGAATATGGCTTTGTCTTGTAGGATTGCAGTGCAGATCTGTCTCAATGTGATGGCATTATTTGCCAACACCATGTTACAGATCTCTTGTTCTTGTTGTTCATTGAGAAGTTTTCCTCGGCCACCCGTGCCAGGTTGTTGTCCAATCCTAAACATAGAATTCAAAGGACAACACTCCATTCGTAATTTATACCTTATGTATTCCGTACAGAATGAGTTACCAATGTAATCGTATTGTTGTTTTACTTACAGTAACTTTACCACAATTCCAATGCATTACTGCACAGTGACTGGAATACTAATGTAAACTGTATCATCAATATTGTAGAAAATAAACTATTCCATACTATTCCATAGTTTATTTTCTACAATATTTTTCTTGTCATTGTTAGTATCATATGTAACATCCCACTGAGGTAAGATACTGTAATGCCCCGTACACACGGTCGGATTTTCCGATGGAAAATGTCCGATTGGAGCGTGTTGTCGGAAATTCCGACCGTGTGTGGGCTCCATCGGACATTTTCCATTGGATTTTCCGACACACAAAGTTTGAGAGCAGGATATAAAATTTTCCGACAACAAAATCCGTTGTCGGAAATTCCGATCGTGTGTACACAAATCCGACGGACAAAGTGCCACGCATGCTCAGAATAAATAAAGAGATGAAAGCTATTGGCCACTGCCCCGTTTATAGTCCCGACGTACGTGTTTTACATCACCGCGTTTAGAACGATCGGATTTTCCGACAACTTTGTGTGACCGTGTGTATGCAAGACAAGTTTGAGCCAACATCCGTCGGAAAAAATCCTAGGATTTTGTTGTCGGAATGTCCGAACAAAGTCCGACCGTGTGTACGGGGCATAATACTGTAGGCCTATCACACACACATACACACTAAATGAATACGTAAATGAGTAAATAAACATATTTGTTGCTCTATGCACAGTGTCCTGTCCTATACATTATATAATTCCATCATTGATTGACTACATACCTGTTTTCCCTGCGAAAGGTTTGGATGATAGAGAAGACTGTAGAGTGAGGCACATTAGGTTGCACTCGGCGACCTTCCTCCGCCATTGTGAGGCCATGGTTGATGACATGATCTATAATTGTGGCCCGAATTTCATCAGGGACAGCATGGTGTCTTTGTGCTCCTCTGCCTCTTCCCCCTATTCCACCACCACTCACCCTTACTCCTCTTCCTCTTCTTCTTCCTCTTCCTCTAGCAGGCAGTTTCCCTTGTTCATTTACTTGGCCAGGTGCCTCCATGTTCAGAAATTGTACTGGTCCTGCATGGTCAAGCTCTATATATACATGTTTGGCAGCATTTACAATCATGGACAGCACCTGTCAGGTAACTAAACATACTGTTTGATTGGTCACCTGAGACCAACTCTGACTCCTCCTTTGTTAGGCTCCTTTCACACTGGGGAGGGGGCGTTGTCGGCGGTAAAGCGCCGCTATTGTAAGCGGCGATTTACCGTCGGTATGCGGCCGCTAGCGGGGGCGGTTTTACCCCCCTGCTAGCGGCAGAGAAAGGGTTAAAACCACCGCAAAGCGCCTCTGCAGAGGCGCTTTGCCGGTGGTATAGCCGCGCCGTCCCATTGATTTCAATGGGCAGGAGCGGTAAAGGAGCGGTATACACACCGCTCCTTCACCGCTCCGAAGATGCTGCTGGCAGGACTTTTTTTTACCGTCCTGCCAGCGCATCGCTCCAGTGTGAAAGCCCTCGGGGCTTTCACACTGGAATGAAAGCAGCGTCACTTTCGGGTCGGTTTGCAGGCGCTATTATTAGCGCAATAGCGCCTGCAAACCGCCCCAGTGTGAAAGGACCCTTAGTCAAGTTCTAGTTGCACCTGACTGTCAATTGCTGTAATCATTTTATCAAATGTTCCAAGAGATTCATATATGGTATTCATGGTATTATGTTCCTGAATAATTTTGACAATTGAACAGACTATTGTGCATGTGATGACTTAAACAATGAAATTACGCTGACACGTTTTGGAGAGAACAACCATTAGACTGAGAATTGACAATCAGTTTAGATCAACAAGATCTATTCACTTGGAAATTGTGCTAAATGTAGGCTACTTGTACTTAATCATTTGAAAAATGTGCTGAGACATTGAGACATGTACTGATACATTTGCAATTTTGATGAAATGAGTGAGAAATTCAATTCAGTTGTGAACAATTGCCAAGTGGTTTGGAGATTTGTCCATGTTGTTTTGAGAATGTCATTTCTGTTTCAAGAAATGAGCCAAAACAATGGAGAAAAACTGTAATATCATACGTAACATCCCACTGAGGTAAGATACTGTAATACTGTAGGCCTATCACACACACACACATACACACTAAATGAATACGTAAATGAGTAAATAAACATATTTGTTGCTCTATGCACAGTGTCCTGTCCTATACATTATATAATTCCATCATTGACTGACTACATACCTGTTTTCCCTGCGAAAGGTTTGGATGATAGAGGAGACTGTAGAGCGAGGCACATTAGGCTGCACGCGGCGACCTGCCTCCGCCATTGTGAGGCCATGGTTGATGACATGATCTATAATTGTGGCCCGAATTTCATCAGGGACAGCATAGTGTCTTCGTGCTCCTCGGCCTCTTCCCCCTATTCCACCACACGCACCCTTACTCCTCTTCCTCTTCTTCTTCCTCTTCCTCCAGTAGGCAGTTTCCCTTGTTCATTTACTTGGCCAGGTGCCTCCATGTTCAGAAATTGTACATGGTCAAGCTCTATATATACATGTTTGGCGGCATTTACAATCATGGACAGCACCTGTCAGGTAACTAAACATACTGTTTGATTGGTCATCTGAGACCAACTCCGACTCCTCCTTTGTTAGTCAAGTTCTAGTTGCACCTGACTGTCAATTGCTGCAATCATTTTATCAAATGTTCCAAGAGATTCATATATGGTATTCATGGTATTATGTTCCTGAATAATTTTGACAATTGAACAGACTATTGTGCATGTGATGACTCAAACAATGAAATGACGCTGACACGTTTTGGAGAGAACAACCATTAGACTGAGAATTGACAATCAGTTTAGATCAACAAGATCTATTCACTTGGAAATTGTGCTAAATGTAGGCTACTTGTACTTAATCATTTGAAAGATGTACTGAGACATTGAGACATGTACTGAGACATTTGCAATTTTGATGAAATGAATGAGAAATTCAATTCAGTTGTGAACAATTGCCAAGTTGTTTGGAGATTTGTCCATGTTGTTTTGAGAATGTCATTTTTGTTTCAAGAAATGAGCCAAAACAATGGAGAAAAACTGTAATATAAAAATCCTTCTGTGTGCAGCAGCTCCTCTAACACTTACCTGAGGTCCCTCTCTGTCCAGCGATGTCCACAAGTATCTCAGCCATCTGATATTCTCCTTCCTGATTGGCTGAGACACAGCAGCGGCACCCTTAACTCCCGCTGCTGTCAAAGTCAGCTAGCCAATCAGGGGAGAGAGGGGGCGGAGCCAGGTCAGGGCTCCATGTCTGAATGGACACAGGGAGCTGTGACTCAGCTTGGGTGCCCCCATAGCAAGCTGCTTGCTGTGTGGGCACTGAACAGGAGGGAGGGGCCAGAATCGCAAAAGAGTGACCCGAGAAGAGGAGGATCTGGGCTGCTCTGTGCAAATCCACTGCAACGGAGCAGGTAAGCATAGCATGTTTGTTATTTTTATAGGAAAAATAACGAGACTTTACAATCACTTTAAAGGGTGTACCTGAATCTTGACTTCATTCTTCACATGATTGGGCTATTATTAGGCCTGGCTATGGTCTGTTTCTATGCGAGAAGTGATGTCAAAGTACACCGATTGTGAAAGAGGACCTTGTTGATGGAGAGTGTGATGGTGCTGAGGCATTATGAGTGGGGCCGGCTCTTCATGTAGCAGCATTCACAGTCTCCTCTCATCTCCTCTCTGCCCCATTTAGCCACCGCTGAGCCCCCCAAGCCAAGATAGCGGCCCTGACAATTGTTTGGGTTTTTTTTCTTCTCTGATAATACAGCCAGGCAACCGGGCGGCTCGGTGAAGACAGCTGACAAGCAGTGGCCAATCAGAGAACGAGAGAGGAGGGGCAGAGGCATGGTCCAATGAGCAAGAGGGTTTCCGGAAAGGCAGGATGGTGAAGGAAGCCGTGATGTAGAGGTTGAAGCGGCGCAGTGACAGGAGGGGGAGGTGTGGCATGACTCATGGAGTAAATACGATATTGTATGTTAGTTGCGCTTACCAAATTGCTTATTGCGTAAATCATCATGTGTGAATCACAATAACATAATCCTTCAAGTGTTGAAATAAAACATGCAATGTTAATCCAATAACCATTAATGCAAAGTAAAGAGTGCTCCTTAATTGTGAACCTTCTGCAAACATTCACCCTGTGTGGGTCTAAAATTGCATGCACGTGCAGCAATTCCTGTCACCTATTCACCACAATATTAGACCTAGAATAGGTCCAACATCACCTTCCCCAGCTGGGGTGTACTCCAGACTTTAAACAGCTGATCGATGTCCTCTCCTCCTCTCCGAGTTTCATTATAGGCTTTTATGTGAACTGTATGAAAAAAAGAAAATCCTCTCTTCCGCAGCCCCTTGGTTAAAATGAAAATGCTTCCATTGTGTAGTATTTCAAACACACCTTGTTTGAAATATTTTGAAAGCATCCACTTACATTTAAAATAGAGACAATGCGTTGTCTCTACTTACAGCGGGGCCGTGGCTCCTGTATAATCCTGATGCACTGCGTCACTTGACTCCGCCCAACGCGTATCGTTACTGCCACGTGACTTCTTCACAACTCATGGAGGTGAGAGAAGTGATTACATGTATAGAAATAAGAGTTTGTGTAATGTACAAGAGAGAGAAGGGTTTTTATAATGTACAGCAGAGAGAGAATAATGTGTAATGTATAGAGTACAGGAGAGAAAGAGAAGAGTGTGTATAGTGTACAGGAGGGAGAGAGAGGCCCACTGACCCTGTCCTATGCCCTGCTGACCACATGCTCTACCCTTCTGTCTCCATCTCCTGCCCCACTGACCCCATGCTCTGCCCTGCTGACCCCAGTCCTATGCCAAAATACACCACTGCAAGCAATGCATATCTCCATGCATACTTCATTGTAATCACATCAGCTGCTGCATACTGCAAAACACACAGTTTCTTGCTACTCGCTGTTTCTGGTCTGCAAGGATCTGGAACTCTGCCATCTGTGCCCACAGCTATCCTCTGCCATATGTAAGACTGTGGTGATTAAATTCAAGCGGTAGGTGTGTTTACAATGAGTTGCGCCAGTCCAAGACTATATTTTAACCACTTGCCTACTGGGCACTTAAACCCCCCTCCTGCCCAGATCAATTTTCAGCTTTCGGTGCTCTCACATTTTGAATGACAATTACTCAGTCATGTAATACTGTACCCAAATGAATTTTTTGTCCTTTTTTTCATACAAATAGAGCTTTCTTTTGGTGGTATTTGATCACCTCTGGGTTTTTTATTTTTTGCGCTATAAATAAAAAAAGACCGAAAATTTTGAAAAAAAACGCATTTTTCTTAGTTTCTGTGATAAAATTTTGCAAATTATTAATTTTTCTTTATAAATTTTGGCCACAATTTATACTGCTACATATCTTTGGTAAAAATAACCCAAATTAGTGGATATTATTTGGTCTTTGTGAAAGTTAGAGAGTCTACAAACTATGGTGCAAATCATAAAAAATTGATCACACCTGAAGTACTGACGGCCTATCTCATTTCTTGCGACCCAAACAAGCCAGAAAAGTACAAATACCCCCCAAATGACCCCTTTTTTGAAAGTAGACATTCCAAAGTATTTAGTAAGAGGCATGGTGAGCTTTTTGATGTTGTCATTTTTTCCCACAATTCTTTGCAAAATGAAGATTTTTTTTTTCCCCACAAAATTGTCATTGTAATAGGTTATTTCTCTCACATGGCATGTATATACCACAAATAACGCCCCAAAATACATTCTGCTACTCCTCCTGAGTAGGGATGAGCCGAACACCCCCCTGTTCGGTTCGCACCAGAACATGCGAACAGGAAAAAAATTCGTTCGAACACGCGAACACCGTTAAAGTCTATGGGACACGAACATGAATAATCAAAAGTGCTAATTTTAAAGGCTAATATGCAAGTTATTGTCAATAAAAGTGTTTGGGGACCTGGGTCCTGCCCCAGGAGACATGAATCAATGCAAAAAAAAGTTTTAAAAACGGCCGTTTTTTCAGGAGCAGTGATTTTAATAATGCTTAAAGTCAAACAATAAAAGTGTAATATCCCTTTAAATTTCATACCTGGGGGGTGTCTATAGTATGCCTGTAAAGGGGCGCATGTTTCCCGTGTTTAGAACAGTCTGACAGCAAAATGACATTTTGAAGGAAAAAACACATTTAAAACTACCGCGGCTATTGCATTGCCGACAATACACATAGAAGTTCATTGATAAAAACGGCATGGGAATTCCCCACAGGGCAACCCCGAACCAAAATTAAAAAAAAAAAATGATGTGGGAGTCCCCCTAAATTCCATACAAGGCCCTTCAGGTCTGGTATGGATATTAAGGGGAACCCCAGCCAAAATTTAAAAAAAAAATTGACGTGGGGTTCCCCCTAAATTCCATACCAGACCTTTCAGGTCTGGTATGGATTTTAAGGGGAACCCCGCGCCAAAAAAAAAAAAAAAAAACGGCGTGGGGTCCCCCTAAAAATCCATACCAGACCCTTATCCGAGCACGCAACCTGGCAGGCCGCAGGAAAAGAGGGGGGGACGAGAGTGCAGCCCCCCCCCTCCTGAACCGTACCAGGCCACATGCCCTCAACATTGGGAGGGTGCTTTGGGGTAGCCCCCCAAAACACCTTGTCCCCATGTTGATGAGGACAAGGGCCTCATCCTCACAACCGTGACCGGTGGTTGTGGGGGTCTGCGGGCGGGGGGCTTATCGGAATCTGGAAGCCCCCTTTAACAAGGGGACCCCCAGATCCCGGCCCCCCCCCTGTGTGAAATGGTAAGGGGGTACTTACCCCTACCATTTCACTAAAAAACTGTCAAAAATGTTAAAAATGACAAGAGACAGTTTTTGACAATTCCTTTATTTAAATGCTTCTTCTTTCTTCCTTCATCTTCTTCTTCTTCTGGTTCTTCTGGCTCTTCTGGTTCTTCCTCCGGCGTTCTCGTCCAGCATCTTCTCCGCGGCGTCTTCTATCTTCTTCTCCTCGGGCCGCTCCGCACCCATGGCATGAGGGGAGGCTCCCGCTCTTCTCTTCATCTTCTTCTCTTCTTCATCTTCTTCTTCATCTTCTTCTTCCTTCTTCTCTTCTTCATGTCTTCTCCGGGCCGCTCCGCAGCCATGCTGTGGCATGGAGGGAGGCTCCCGCTGTGTGACAGCGTCTCTTCGTCTGACGGTTCTTAAATAACGGGGGGCGGGGCCACCCGGTGACCCCGCCCCCCTCTGACGCACGGTGACTTGACGGGACTTCCCTGTGACGTCACGGGGAATGCCACAGGGAAGTCCCGTCATGTCACCGTGCGTCAGAGGGGGGCGGGGTCACCGGGTGGCCCCGCCCCCCGTTATTTAAGAACCGTCAGACGAAGAGACGCCGTCACACAGTGGGAGCCTCCCTCCATGCCACAGCATGGCTGCGGAGCGGCCCGGAGAAGACATGAAGAAGAGAAGAAGGAAGAAGAAGATGAAGAAGAAGATGAAGAAGAAGATGAAGAAGAGAAGAAGATGAAGAGAAGAGCGGGAGCCTCCCCTCATGCCATGGGTGCGGAGCGGCCCGAGGAGAAGAAGATAGAAGACGCCGCGGAGAAGATGCTGGACGAGAACGCCGGAGGAAGAACCAGAAGAGCCAGAAGAACCAGAAGAAGAAGAAGATGAAGGAAGAAAGAAGAAGCATTTAAATAAAGGAATCGTCAAAAACTGTCTCTTGTCATTTTTAACATTTTTGACAGTTTTTTAGTGAAATGGTAGGGGTAAGTACCCCCTTACCATTTCACACAGGGGGGGGGCCGGGATCTGGGGGTCCCCTTGTTAAAGGGGGCTTCTAGATTCCGATAAGCCCCCCGCCCGCAGACCCCCACAACCACCAGCCACGGTTGTGAGGATGAGGCCCTTGTCCTCATCAACATGGGGACAAGGTGTTTTGGGGGGCTACCCCAAAGCACCCTCCCAATGTTGAGGGCATGTGGCCTGGTACGGTTCAGGAGGGGGGGGGGGCCGCACTCTCGTCCCCCCCTCTTTTCCTGCGGCCTGCCAGGTTGCGTGCTCGGATAAGGGTCTGGTATGGATTTTTAGGGGGACCCCACGCCGTTTTTTTTTTTTTTTTTGGCGCGGGGTTCCCCTTAAAATCCATACCAGACCTGAAGGGTCTGGTATGGAATTTAGGGGGAACCCCACGTCAATTTTTTTTTTAAATTTTGGCTGGGGTTCCCCTTAATATCCATACCAGACCTGAAGGGCCTTGTATGGAATTTAGGGGGACCCCCACATCATTTTTTTTTTTTTATTTTGGTTCGGGGTTCCCCTGTGGGGAATTCCCATGCCATTTTTATCAATGAACTTCTATGTGTATTGTCGGCAATGCAATAGCCGCGGGTAGTTTTAAATGAGTTTTTTCCTTCCAAATGTCATTTTGCTGTCAGACTGTTCTAAACACAGGAAACATGCGCCCCTTTACAGGCATACTATAGACACCCCCCAGGTACGAAAATTTAAAGGGATATTACACTTTTATTGTTTGACTTTAAGCATTAATAAAATCACTGCTCCTGAAAAAACGTCAGTTTTTAAAACTTTTTTTTGCATTGATCCATGTCCCCTGGAGCAGGACCCAGGTCCCCAAACACTTTTTATGACAATAACTTGCATATAAGCCTTTAAAATTAGCACTTTTGATTTCTCCCATAGACTTTTAAAGGGTGTTCCGCGGCATTCGAATTTGCCGCGAACACCCCAAATTGTTCGCTGTTCGGCGAACTTGCGAACAGCCAATGTTCGAGTAGAACATGAGTTCGACTCGAACTCGAAGCTCATCCCTACTCCTGAGTATGGGGATACCACATGTGTGGGACTTTTTCACAGCCTGGCCACATACAGAGACCCAACATGCAGGGAGCACCATCACGTGTTCTAGGAGCATAAATTACATATCTAACTTGTTGACCACCTATTTCACTTTTGAAGGCCCTGGAGCACCAGGACAATGACATGTGACACTGATGACAGATGGCACTGATACGTGGCACTGATGACACTGATGTGGCACTGATGACAGATGGCACTGATACGTGGCACTGATGACACTGACGTGGCATTGATGACAGATGGCACTAATATGTGGCACTGATGACACTGATGACAGATGGCACTAATACGTGGCACTGATGACATTTGGCACTAATACGTGGCACTGACAGATGGCACTAATACGTGGCACTGATGACACTTGACACTGATGACAGATGGCACTAATATGTGGCACTGACACGTGGCAGTGATGACAGATGGCACTGATGACAGATGGCACTAATACGTGGCACTGATGACACATGGCACTGATGACAGATGGCACTAATACGTGGCACTGATGACAGATGGCACTAATACGTGGCACTGATGACAGATGGCACTAATACGTGGCACTAATGACACGTGACACTGATACGTGGCTCTGGGGACGGATGGCAGTGGGGAGGGATGGCACTGGGGAGGGATGGCACTGGGGACAGATGGCAGGCAGTGGGGAGGGATGGCAGTGGGGAGGGATGGCACTGGGGACGGATGGCACTGGGGACGGATGGCACTGGGGAGGGATGGCAGTGGGGAGGGATGCACTGGGGATGGATGGCACTGGGGAGGGATGACAGTGGGGAGGGATGGCACTGGGGAGGGATGACAGTGGGGAGGGATGGCACTGGCGACAGATGACAGTGGGGAGGGATGACAGGAGACACTGACGACTTTTTTTTCCGTTTTTTTTTTTTTTACACACACCGCTGCAGCGGTTCGCTCTCCCTCCTCACACGCTGTCTCTGTGTGAGGAGGAAGAGCCGGCGATGAGAGATGATCTCATATGTTTACATATGAGATCCTCTCTCATTGGCACCGCCGATCGCACTGTAAACGGCCGCTGTCATTGGCCGTTTACGGCGATCTGTGACTGGCTGTGTCCAAGGGACACGGCCAGCACAGAACTTGCGTGATGCGCGCCCGCGGGAGCACGCATTGCGGAAGTAAACAGCTGGACGTCCAGGGACGTCCACCCAGCAGATAGCGTCCGCGCTGCAGCCGTCTTTCGGCTATAGTGCGGGCGCGAAGTGGTTAAGGGCATGTTAGCCCACTTTTATTTAAAAGCAAGTCAAAGTTCACACAGCTAGTTCTTCCCACCCAGGGGGTTCTCATCATCACTGCAAAGACATAACATTCAGCATCCTGGCTCTCTTGTGTCAGCTTTACTCCTGACGATGAAACACATTTTGGTCTTTCTGACCATCAAACACATCCCAGTGGTATGCGCAGACACTGAACCTTATCTGTCTTTCCTTGTAGCTCCCTAGCTGCGCTCGTCTGTCCTGGACTCCCTCAACAGCCTCCTGGCTGCTCCGGTCCCACTTAGACTTCCTGTCAGGCTTGGGCCTTCCACTGTCTCAACCTGACCTTGATGCACGATAGCATCTCACATGGCTCCCCTTAGACACGCTGACCTCCCTCAGGAGTGTGGGGCACTGAGCCCTAACTTTGGCTCTATTAAGAAGCCAGCACACACCTGAATAATCAGTGTGCTTGCTTCTCTCAAAATCTGGTGTAAACCACCATTTTACGGAGTCCCCCTGCTACAGTATACAAAAGAAACATAGAAGTAAAGAAACTTAATTCCATAATAGGGGTAGTATTGGCAATAGCCCCAAATGTACCACTCTGGTTTAAAAATGGCATGGGCCAGAAATATTTAGACAGAATAAACAGAATAACAGTTCTGTTATTTCAAAGTCATTGTTTCTATTTTTTAGGAACTCTTTAAAATGGTTTTTCACCCTGAAAATAAAAAAAATAAATGTCAGCAGCTACAAATACTATAGCTGCTGACTTTAAAAAATAGGACTCTTACATGTCCAGGGATCTAGTGCTGTCCTCACCCAAGCTCTTCGACCGTCTTTGAGTCCAGGCGCCGGAATGTCTACTTTTACTGCTTGCGGCTTCACAGCAGGCTTCCCACTGCACATGCGCGAGCCATGCTGCACTTTGTGAATGGTCCTGCAGCTTTCTGTAACCTGTGAAAGTATCCCAGAAGGCTGCAACGGGAAGGAGGGGGCGAACTTTCGCTAGGATCACCACAGCAATATGACCGGAAGTGGGAGTGGATATCTGTCAAAACCAGGTACCTGCTACTCCCCAGGGCCGTCTTAATAGCATCATGGGCCCCTGGGCAAAGTAATGCTCTGGGGCCCCTACAATGGAGACAGCGCAGGTAAACAGACATCAAGTAGGTAGGGTGGAGCTCCACATTTACTACATGAACAATTATTCTGTACAGCAAAGAAACAGTGGGAAAATACTACATACATTAAGTAACAAAGCTGTCCTATGCATATAATATATCTGCTTGATTGATGCCTCCCCCAGCACTCTGACCCCTCTACACCCCAGATATCCCCAGCACTCTGACTCCTCTACACCCCAGATATCCCCCAGCACTCTAACCCCTCTACATCCTAGATATCCTCCTAGCACTCTGACCCCTCGATATCCTCCCCAGCACTCTGACCTCTCTACACCCCAGATATCCCCCCAGCACTCTGACCCCTCTACACCCTAGATATCCCCCCAGCACTCTGACCCCTCTACATCCCAGATATCGCCCCAACACTCTGACCCCTCTACACCCTAGATACCCCCCAGCACTCTGACCCCTCTACATCCCAGATATCCCCCCAGCACTCTGACCCCTCTACATCCAAGATATCCCTCCAGCACTCTGACCCCTCTACATCCAAGATATCCCCCCAGCACTCTGACCCCTCTACACCCCAAATATCACCCCAGCACTCTGACCCCTCTACACCCTAGATATTCCCCCCAGCACTGGTACCATATACCATAAGATACCCCTTGTATTGTGACCCCACTACATCCCTGATACCCCCTACACTGTGGCCTCTCTACATCCCTGATACCTCTAGGACTATAGCCACCCAAGCTACCCACCCAAGCTACCCCAAGCATTGCTACCCCTATACACCCAAGATCCCCCCTCAGCATTGTTTTCCCCTGTCATGATCCTTGGAATACTGAAGTATTTCTCCTTGATTCTATTACACAGTGGTGGGTCCTCCGCCCTGTCTTTAAGCTAACACCCTCTAGACAGCTCTGTGGTCTGGAAGGAAGGCATTGTTCTGTGTTTGACCGTTTGTTTATGTACTTTAATTATCTCCTGAGACCTCTGTGCCATTACACATATCAGCCCTCCTATTCAAGCAGACCATTCAGTCAATTTTTCAGGCTGACCCAATCGGATCCTCCATCCTGCTCTATGGAGCGGTGGATGTAAATGGACATATGTCTGTGTACACCCGCCAACATCCAATCCCATTTCCTAAAAACTGATCAGACGGCAGTCAGGTCTAAATTGACAGGCGGTCCGGCTACATCTGACTACCTATAGAGGAGGAAACACACAATAAGTGTAGCGCTAATAAAAAATGAAAAAACGTCCAGTATGGAAAACGTTAAAACCACAGTTCCAAGTATAAATGTTGTGGAGGAATCATCAATATATACATGGATAAGAAATCTTCTGAAAAACACTTCAAACAAAGATGTATATCATCTGAGATGAAAATAGACACACCACCACCGAATATGAAAAGGCTTACCGGATGGAGTGGACCCAAAGGGGCGTACGCCGGATTGGGTCGGATAGGCTTAGGTGGTGAGTGGCTGGGGATAGCCCGGGAAGGCGATGGTGGTGGATGGACCCACGCGTTGCTGTGTCACTCAAGGCGATGCGGGAACCCAGAGAGATGTGTGGACCAGACCGCACATTGTTGTCTCACTCAAAATGATGTTGAAGGAGGTTGATAAAGGATGGAAAGAAAGAAAAAGGCCATATAGTGTAAATCCGTTTAAGGAAGGAATTTATTAAACTAAAAGGATGTACACTCACATGTAAATCGATATAAAACAGCGCTGAGAATAAGATGTGGCGACAGTGGGGTTCTACCCGACGCGTTTCGTCTTCATAGACGTCGTCAACATTTATACTTGGAACTGTGGTTTTAACGTTTTCCATACTGGACGTTTTTTCATTTTTTATTAGCGCTACACTTATTGTGTGTTTTCTCTGTTTTGCTTTGTTGGTTGTGTTAGCTGCTTGTTTTCTTTACGGCAGCGCAGAATTGTTTTGTATATATACCTATAGAGGAGAGCAGGCTGTGTCCGCGGAGTGGACATGTGGAGTGGACACAAACTAGCCATCTGCCTGCTCAACAGGAATCGGCAGACAGATTCCCCGCTGAGCAGGCTAACTCCTGGCAAAGTCTGCCCCATGTGGAAGGGGCCTAATGCTGAATTCACACTGACCTGAGATAAAATGCAGGGAAAATGAATGTACATTAACATCCATTTTATGCACTTTTAGAGCACGTTGTAATGCACCGCATTTAGCAGGATTTCCTGTGGGTCATAAAATAAATCACAAAACAAACTTTTTTCTTTACTTACATTGCGCTGCGCAGCGCTTAAATGTGTTGACCTGCATTGTGATGAGTTAAAATGTATACATGTTGCATTTTAATGCAACGCAATGCGGGTCAATGCAGAATTGTAGTGTGAACATGACACATAAAATACAATAGTTGTTTAGGTGTCTTTGCGTTGACCTGCATTTTACAGCTGCGCAGACACCATGCTACAGCCCCTAGCATGCATGCACTCTGCTGGGGGGAGCCTGCTGAGCTAAAATGCACTAGTGTGAATTAGCTCTTAATAATTAGATCCTGGTCTTATGGATAACAGTTATCCTAGACTGGGTTAACATTAACAAATACTGTATGTATAGTAACTGTATGTATAGTAACAAGAAATTGACTCTTTGTCTATGAATTGAAGTCCAATCTATCACGTAGGTTTTTTTTTTTGCTCCAGAGGTGTAACAAAACAGGAATTTTTATTTTTTCACAATTTCCATTTTCACATAGAACATGTTCCTTATGCAGGGCCTGTCAAGTCATGCTGCTTTTCTCCAGATGGGACCATTTTTGCCAGCTCATCGATTGATTGTACAGTGCGGATATGGAAGGTGGACAAAGCAGAATGTCTTTGTGTGCTAACAGGTATGTTGGAGATAAGCAAACATGGAAAATAAAGGTAATTAATTAGTAGCATATTGCAGTTTACTCCTTTAATGTATGACTTTACTAAATCTAATTATGGATATCATTTGTAAATAAAATCAATATCTATCTAAAAAATTAAACCCCTCATTTAAAATATACATTTGAGTGATGCTACTGCTGACAACTTGGGCTCCAACTTACACTAACTTCATCTATATTTTCAAAACATTTTAGATCACAGCAAAAGTGTGGAGACAGTGTGCTTCAGCCCAGATTCGAAGTATCTAGTGTCTGCAGGTTGGGATCGTCTCGCTATCTTGTGGAAAGTGCAGGTAATGCATTTATTATTCTATCAAATATATGTCATTAGCACACATCTTAAAGAGGAAGTAAACCCTGATGGGTTTTACTTCCTTTCTTCTTCCCTGCAAAGCAGGGCTTTTTTTCTCAAACAATGGGTGCTGGAACTCAACCATGACCCCCCAAAACCATGGCTCCCCACACACCCTCCAAATCATATCAAATAGTGGGTGTGGTCTTATTTCGCAAACAATAGAAGGGTCTTAAAGGGGCATTAAATATCAGGATTGCAGTACATACAGAGGGTAGAGTTCATGGGGGTTGCACACAGAGTGCAGAGCTGTCACTTGTAAACACAGAAACCGGACTTCTGTGTTTACAAGTGATTGTGGTGAGCAGGCACCAAAGGGTCTGAGCCAGAGGTGGTGGAACTTAGTTCCACCAAGTTCCCCCTGAAAAAAAGCCCTGCTGCAAAGTAAAAGCATAATGTGCATTGCATACTAGCACATTATGTGACACTTACCTGCAAACAAAGCCCTCGCTGTCCCCACTGCAGGCACATCCATGTTTGCCCATCTTCCTTCCGGGGTCGCGGATTTGGGCTCTGTGACTGTTTGGAGCTGCTTGATGTCATTCCCGTGCATGCACGCCGGAGCCGCCAGTCACGGCAATCGCTACTAAAGAAACAGCACGGGGGGAGCCGTTTCTTCACAGCGCATGCACCGATTACATCATCGGCGCAGTACAAAGTACATATCTCCTAAACGGCGCACATTTAGGAGATATTTACAGTACCTATAGTGAAGCTTATAATAAGGCTTCCCTATAGGCACAACTTGCAAATGGAGGTTTACAACATTTTTAAAGCGGTAGTAAACAAATTTTTTGGAATTGTACAGTACCTACAGGGAAGCCTATAATAAGGCTTCCCTGTAGGTACAGTAAATATCTTCTAAACTTGCGGTGTTTAGGAAATATTCACACTGGATGCAGAAAGTGACATCACCAGGACCTGCCTTCTGAAGATTTTGCATACCGTGCCGGATCTTCGGCGTTTCGTGCCAAAGCCGATGGCTCCCACGCACATGCGCGGGAGTGGCATCATCATGGCTCCGGCCACTCATACAGCCGGAGACCGTGAACCTGGAAGGAAGACCGGGGGAAGATGGAAGCCCTGTCAGCAGTGACAGCGCACCACTGAAAGGCTTTGTTTTAAGGTAAGTATTTCATAATGTACTAGTATGCGATACATATTATGTCACATTATGTTATTGCCTTGCAGGGTATTTTTTTTCCTTACATGCAGCAGTTTACTACTGCTTTAAAGTGTTACTAAAGATATTTTTTTCATTAAAAAAATAAACATATTATACTCACCTGCTCTATGCAATAGTATTGCACACAGGAGCCCTGAACCTCCCATTTTGGGGTCCCCCACTGGTGATCTTGGTTCCTCCTCTTCTCCCTGTGCCCCCATAACAAGTCGCCTCAATGGGGGAACACTTTCATGCTTGCTCCTGAGCTATGTGTGTCCCATCCCCCTGATTCCTCCTCACAGCTTTTGATTGACAGCAGCAGGGGCCAATGGTTACCGCTGCTGCCTGAGTCCCTGTGCGAAAAGAAAGGAGAGAAGAAATCCAGCCATGCAATGGCATAAAGTGGGTTGTCAGTGCCCGGGGCAAGGCAAGTCATTTGTGCCCCCTAACCTATGGACTTACCTATTTCATCTAGCTCTGGTCTGGTCACATTGTCCCCTGTGTTAGTCAGCGGTGGCTGCAGGGGAGAGGAGAAAGTGCTTGACAATAGCTGTTAAAGCCTGGAGTGGTGACATCACCTATAGGTTCCTATGTTCCATCTGTTGATGGGGCTCTCTCCACTCCCCTGCATACACCACTGGCTCACACAGGGGATAACATGACTGGGCAGCCTGAAAATAGGTGTTTACTTCTTTTCTACACAGGTTAGCCATCATGGGTGTAATGCCGCGTACACACGGTCGGACTTTTTGTCTACAAAAGTCCGACAGACAAAATACGGCTGACAATCCGATCGTGTGTGGGCTTCCCCGGACTTTCAGCGGACTTTTCCAGCCGCAAATCTGACAGACTTTAGATTTGAAACATGCTTCAAATCTTTACGTCGTAACTACACCGGACCCAGAAATCCGCTCGTCTGTGTGCTAGTCCGACGGACAAAAACCCACGCTAGGGCAGCTATTGGCTACTGGCTATCAACTTCCTTATTTTAGTCCGGTGTACGTCATCACGTACAAATCCGTCGGACTTTTGTGTGATCGTATGTAGGCAAGTCCGTTCGTTAGAAAGTCTGCGCAAGTCCGCCAAAAGTCCGCCAAAAGTCCTTTGAAAGTCTGTCGGACAGGCTGTCGGACTTTTGTAGCTGAAAAGTCCGACCGTGTGTACGCGCCATTAGGAGAGGGGATGGGAGAATTTTTAAGGCTATTTATGTTTAAACTGGAAATTCTACTTTAATCTCTCTCCATTATATTATTGGCAGAGTTAATTAAACTCTTTGTGCTGCATTAGTGGCCACTGACAGTGTTTTTTCACTGCTTCATAAAGGGGTTAATTAACACTGACACTGGTGCCACTAATGTAGCACATACATAGGGGTTAAATAACTGTCACTGGTCACTAATGCATCAGTAACCAGTGGCAGTGCATTAACCTTTCTTGCAACAACTTTGTTAATAAACTGTGTATGCAAGGTCCTATGCGCTACCACTTTCCACAAATTTCTAAAGGGATATTGTTGGTTAGGAGCAGCTGCTCACATCAATGTGTATCATGTATATCATATGCAATGTACAGTATATCAATAAAGATGTATTGGTAGTGATGTGGCGCTCCCTTGTAAAAATAAGCAATACATTTAAATAAATCCGCTCTATATCCCACTTTTGATCAATATTCTAAATGCGTGCAGTGGTTCAGTGCTATATATTCACTAAACTACTATAATATATATATATATATATATATATATATATATATATATATATATATATATATATATATATATATATATATATATATATATATATATATATATAAAATCTCAAATACACTGCCACTAACTGAATAACCTGCCTGCTTAATCTAACTATCTAACTCAAGCTATCTCTCTGTCCACGCCAACAACACTACACACGGCTGCCGTGTAAGCAGCCTTATACTGTGAGGGGCGTGGACTTAGTCCCCCTGAGCCATGATTGTCCAAATGCACTTTGGTTCTCTCAGCAGAGCGCGCTGTGATTGGCCAAAGCATGCAGGTCAGGTGCATGCTTTGGCCAATCATCACACAGCAATGCACAGCTATCACGCAGTGCATTATGGGGTGTTCTGCGGCGCTCTCTAATTTCCTGCGAACGCCCCATAATGTTCGCTGTTTTGCGAACGGGCGAACACCCGATGTTCAAGTTGAACATCGAGCTCATCCCTAATTATAATACTTGTTGCAGCACCGTGAACTTTGAATCAATACCCAGTAGGGTTTTGTATTATATTTAACCTTTTGATTTTTTATATATATATATATATATATATATATATATATATATATATATATATATATATATATATTTCTTATCGTACATCACAGGACACAGAGCCATAGTAGTTACTATGTGGGTTATAGGCCACCTTCAGGTGATGGACACTGGCATGCCCTAAGACAAAAAGTGCACTTCCTATATAACCCCTCCCACTACTGGGAGTACCTCCAATTTTTTTCTCCAGTGTCTAAGGTGTTGGTCACAAGTGAAGATGTGCTGTGCTGAGCTCCACTGGAGCAATCCTTGCTGGGGCTAGCTATGCAGCCGGATCCATTCAAAGTGTCTTTTAGGCCGGATTGAATGGTACAGGGCCTTGTGTCCGAAGAAACGAGGTTTTGTCTGTAAACGCTTCTCTTTTAGAAAGCTGGACCCCGGGATCCAGTACTAAGGCCATAAAGTGTTACTGGCGGTGGTGCTATTACAGGTCCAGGATTGTGGGTTCCCCGAGGATCCCTGACTCCTGAAGGTTTGCTAACAGAACCCACTGTGAAGGGTGAAGATTGGGTCTGTTGGTTTTTAGCACAAAAAACCCTGCCGCGGGAAAGGTTAAGTGGAGTTTTCTATGAAATGTTTTGAATTTTCATATGAAATGTCTCCTTTGATTAGTAAATGTTGTTATGCCTATGTGTCACCACTGGGGGCTGTATGGAGCACATACCTTCTCATGCTTCTTCAGAGAGCTCACGTTGTGTCTGGAGCAGCAGGCTTCTTTTTCTCTTCAGCCAGCAGCAGACCTCCGGTAAGTCTGGGGGGGGGTTTCTCTTCTCCAGACACCCCCCGCTTGTGCTGTATTCTTCACCTCTTCTCGAGGAAGAGCGTTGGGAGAAAAAAATGGGAGAAAAAAAAAAAAGGTCAGCACGCCGCTACTCGGTGGCTTCCAGGCTCTCTACTCGCATGTTTTACCCCTCACATGCTGGTTCTGTAGGATCAGAGGCCTGCGCTCACGCAGGAAAACTCTTTTTTTTTTTCAAAAAGAGAGGGAGGGCGAAGGGGGGGGCGGAGTTTGCCCGGCATTGGTGCCCTCCAACGTCCAGCACGAGTATATTTTTTTTAAAGCACCATTATTACTGCTGTAAGCTGGTGGAGGGACACAAGAGTGTAGAGGGGCTTGAAAGAGGTTGGTGTCACAATCATTCTTTTTGACACATTTACTATTGCATCAGGCTGAGCATTAATAGCAGCAGCAGTGGCTGACTATTGCTCAAGCAATGGATGCGATTTCTTCTGGTAGTACCTCTGCTTTGTGCATCAGGCTATGTTCAGAAGGGGAGGTTAAAACACTCCCAAAAAAGGGGCTAAAAGGGGTCTCACTCAGGCTTTGGAAATCCTACTCTACAAATGGCATCCTCCCCTGAGAGGGGGTGGCTGGTCAGAGTGAGCATCGGGGCCATAAAATGTTTGCAACTGTTTTCAACACTGCAGCCCCTGTTCATTATACTCTTTTTCCTCAGCCATGGTAGGTTGTAAAAAAAAAAAGTTTAGCGACTTTAATCGCATCCCAGTGTGGTCAAGATGCGACAGGTTCTCTTCCATTTTCCTAGGACCCTCAGACTGAGGAACTAGGGGCAGGAGAAGATGATTCCCTCAGGGAACCGTGGTGGCTGATGACTCCTCTTCTGAGATGTCAAATGCGGGAGAGCATTCACAAGCTGTAAGATTGATGGTACAATTTCTTGATTGCAATAAGTTTCTATTGACATTTTTCAGAGTAGTAACAAATAAATAATAAGACAGTCATAAACATTACCATCAATAGTACTTTCATGACAAGTACCTATGAAACATAGATAAGTACATTCTTATACTTGTCATTTACATCCACATTTGCAGCCTCATGTTATGATTGCTTTTCAGAAGGTACCTCTCCTCCACTCCTACACCCCACATGGGAACTAACTGTGCCTGGAAGAAGGAGAAGCCCCCCCCGACCGCATCCTACATAATTTATTTATTTATTTTATTTTGGCTACAGATAATGGTTATATGCCATCGGCAATTGAATAATGTCTAACATAAATGAAAGGTTATAAAATTATATTAATTAACTTTAACTAACAATAACTTAATATGTCCTTAAGCAGCCTGTGTGGTAAGATTCATCATATTTATTATCCTGTGGTTTTTCCATTTAATGTTTTCCAAAGAATCTGAGACCCATGTTTTGTGGGTACCATATTGACCAAGGATCCCACATTTTAGATATTTTACTCTGGTTTCCGAGACTCCATGCGAATTGTATTTCATACATCCTATGTGTATTTATTAGTTGAAGGGTTTCTGTTACGGGAGGAGGACTGGAGTCTTTCCAGTGGCGTACTATGGTGAGTCTAGCTGCGATGAGTAGATGGGATACCAGTGGCCTAAGAGATGTTGGAATAGAGTCAATTTCCAATGAAAGAAGTGCCATACCTGGGGAAAACGCAACTTTTATACCTGTGAGTTGTTCTATTATTTGAAATATAATCATCCAAAATCTCTGAATACGTGGGCACGACCACAGCACATGAAGCAGTGATCCTATTTTCCCACACTTCCTCCAACATTCTGGTGAAGCTCCTGGAATAAATTTAGAAATGCGGTAAGGGGTGAGGTACCACCGCAATAGAAATTTGTGATGCAGTTCCCATAGGTTGGCACTTCTAGTAGATGCATATGTGATTTTAAGTGCTTTTTTCCATTGGTCATCAGTATAAATCTTTTTAAAGTCCCTTTCCCATGCTACTATGTTGGTGGTTTTACTAAAAGAGTTTTTATTCTGTAGAAATTTATAGAATAAAGCCGTTCCCTTGAGTTTTGTGCTTTTGTGTGTAAGAAAGATGACAATTTGCCAGGGAAGATGAGTGATAAGTTCATTACTCTTTTTATCTAGTAAGTGTGATATTTGAATATATTTATAATAGTCAGAAGATGGGATATCATATTCAATCTGCAATGTTCTGAAGGTTTTAACCGTGGGTCCTACTAGGAGGTCTTCTAGGGACAGTTCGCCTCTAGGGCTCCAGTTGGCTAATGATATGTCTGGTATTATTAGTTCTAAAGCTGTGATTGGGAATTTTAGAGGAATTTGGGGTCCTTCAGGTGTTATATGTTTGAGGAGATATTGCCAGGCTTCGATAGAGGCCTGGATAGTTGGAGAATTTACAAGTGAGGTAGATGTGTGATACGTATTAGTTATCAGGTAATTATACAGATTCCCTCCTTTAATTTGAAGTTTTTCTAATTCTGTCCATAGGGAGATATCGTGGTTAGGAAACCAACCCTTCATCTGTGCCAAAATGGTGGCCGCATGATAATCTTTAATTATTGTGTGGCCAATCCCCCCCGGCATGTTTGGATTTAGTAATTTTGTTAAATGCACATCTTGCTTTTTTCCTAAACCATAGGTATCTATCTATTTCAGATTGTGCTTGCTGAAAGAAGGATTTGGGTACTGGAATGGGTAGGTTTCTGAATAGGTATAAGAACTGTGGTAAAACCTGCATTTTAAAAGCAGCCAGACGCCCAGTCCATGAAAGTTCAAATCGCTTTAGTTTATCTAGTTTGGGTCTCAGAGACTTTAAAAATGGAATATAGTTTTCTTTAAATAGTTCAGATACTGTGGGTGTAAGTGTGATACCTAGGTAAGATATGCCATTTTCTTTCCACATATACGGAAATTTGTGTCTAATATTTTGTTTCATCTTGTCAGATAAGCCTAGTCCCAAAAGATATGACTTGGTTTCATTGACTTTGTAATACGATATTGCATTAAATAATTGTAAAGTTTGGTGGACCGAAGCCAGGGAAGACATTACGTCAGTAAGTATCAGGATGACATCATCCGCGAATAGGCTGATGGTGTGCATTCTATCGCCTATTGTGATCCCTTTAATTTGGGGGTGTTGGCGGATATAAGTTGCCAGTGGTTCCATCAACAAGTTAAAAATTAAGGGGGATAAAGGGCACCCTTGGCGAGTGCTGTTAGTTATACTAAACGGAGTAGATAATGTTCCGGATATGTATACTTGTGCTGATGGCTTTGTGTATAGAGCCATAATGGCCTGATACATCTGGCCATGGAAACCGAATTTGTCTAGAACTTGTTCTAAATACGTCCAATGAATCCTGTCGAACGCCTTCTCTGGATCCAAAGAGAGGAGCAGAGAAGGCGTTCCCTTTTTGTTAGCTAGATGGATGAGGTTAATCAGGCATCTGGTCGCATCCGCTGTTTGACGACCTGTGGTAAAACCAGATTGATCTGGGTGGATCAGTGAATGGAGGAGATTTACTAATCTACCAGCTATTACTTTAGCGTAGATTTTCAGGTCGTTATTGAGTAACGATATCGGACAGAAATTTTGAGGAGTATCAGGGTCTTTCCCCGGCTTCGGTAATGCCACGATCATTGCCTTCAACATTTCAGGTGGAAAAGAGGAGGAGGAAGCAGCTTGATTAAATATTTCAGTGAGTCTGGGGGTTAGAATGTCTCTGAACGTTTGAAAATATTCACTTGTGAAGCCATCTGGTCCAGGAGATTTATTACTGGGGAGTGAGTCAATCGCTATTGATATTTCTTGTGTCGTGAATGGAGAGTTCAGTACTATTTTTTGGGTATCAGTGAGTTGGGGAAGTTGAATTTTATTAAGAAATTCAGAAATTGCGTGGGTTTGTGGTTGAATCGTGTTAGGATCTGTGTTCAGGTTATAGAGAGAACCATAGTAAGTGCTGAATGCATCTGCAATGTCTTGAGGATGTTGTAATTTGGTGTGGGTTTCAGGATGTAAGATGTAGGGAAGTTTAGTTTTGTGTCTGTGTCCTCGTAGTTTGTCTGCTAATAATTTCCCTGCTTTATTGCCATTTGCGTAATACGTCATTTTCAACCTTCTAGAGGATTTTTCAAAATCCTCCAGTAGTATCATTCGGAGTTCCAGTCTTAATTTGGTCAGTTTGTCTGATAAGTCAGGGGAGAAATTGGTTTTGTTCTGAGATTCTAGTGTGTGGATTTGTTCAGAGACATTCAATATACGCTGCTCCCTCATCCTCTTGGTCCTAGCTCCAAGTTTAATGAGAAGACCTCTCATAAACGCTTTGTGTGCGTTCCATGTCATAAAGGGGTCAGAGACTGAATTTACATTAAGCTCAAAAAATTCGGCCAGATCTTTCTGCAATATTGTTTTGGAAGGATCATCTCGGAACAGCCGCGTTGGATCTCCAAATGTAAGTGGAGTTGATTTTAGATGTGTCATCCACCAGCAGTGATACCGAAGCATGATCCGACCAAGTGATATTATTAATTGTAGATGATTTGATTTTGGTTATTAACGCTTTATCTACCAAAAAAAAATCAAGTCGGGTATAAATTGTGTGACTAGCTGAAAAAAAAGAAAAGTCTTTCTCTGTGGCGTGAAGACATCTCCATGTATCGTATATGTCGTAGTTCCTCAGCAGCGGTTGAAGTGTTTGAGTTTTCTTGTTGGATAGTGAACTAGAGTCTATTGTAGGGTCCGGTGGTAAATTAAAATCCCCGCACAAGAGTAGGCGACCTTTTTGCAAACGTGAGACCTGTTTCATGAGCCTATGAAGAAAGCGGGTCTGACGTGTGTTTGGCGCATATACATTCACCACCGTATAGGTGGTATTGTTGATGTCGCAGATTAATATGTGATATCTACCTTGCACACCTTTTACCTCCGAGTGTAGGCTAAATGCTACTGTATCCTTAATTGCCGTGAGTACTCCCTTCTTTTTTGCATCTGCACTTGCAAAAAAAAAAAAAAAGTGGGAATTTGGGGTGAGAGCAGATAGGTTGGGCCTGTTTTTTGAAGTGCGTCTCTTGTACACAAATGACGTCAGCCTTATTTTGGATGGCTTCCAGCCACATAGATCTGCGTTTCGCCGGATGGTTAAGACCTCTTGCATTTATTGTTAAAAAAGTAATGGTCATAGTGTAAAGTCGGGTGTAAGCGCGTTAGATGTCATGTGTTGGTAACACTTACATAGGTTGCTGAGTTCATCAACGTTGATCCATATGCGATGGGGAGATGAATCCTTGTGACCGTGGAGTTCCTGAAGATTTGCTTTATCAAGTAGTTGAATTTTTGGTAATTGTTGCGGCTGCGGACATAGACAATGGTTAACACAAAAAAGAACAGTGTGATAAAAGATAAAAAAAGGAAAACATAAGGGGGTTTTAAACCAAACCCTGAGTAGGTCTGTGTGACCTGAGTGTGACGTATAGTCACTCAAATTGCAAGTAGGGGGTAAACAGCGAAACAGTTCAGCTTAGCGTTTTTCCTCTGCTTGGGAAACAGTAGAGTGTAGTCTTCACTGACCTCAGTCAGCTCATGTATGCTTGCGGGAGTTTTTGGAGGTGACCAAATTCCAGTCATCTGTAAACTGCTCAGGGCTACGAGAAGCTTGAACCTTTGGCGAATCCTCTGCTATAATCTGCCATCTTTGGAGGAGCTGCATTCCCTTGGTAAGAGTGTCAATGACATGCTCCTTTCCATCTTTAGTGATAATCAATTTAGTAGGGAACCCCCATTTGTATGTGATCTTGTAATCACAAGATCACTGTCACGTACCTGGTAGGTGGAGCCCGGAATGCAGAGAACGGCCTCTCATATGCCTCTGACTTAAGAACCCCTGAAGGTGTGAACAGGGACTCGAAAGTACAGAGGGGCACAAGTGCCTGACTGGAACACTGAAGTAGAAGGCAGGATCCTGTAGTCAGCAGGGAGGTGCACTGTAGTCCTGTAGCAGGTTGCAGACAGCAGGGAGGTGCACTGTAGTACTGTAGCAGGATGCAGGTAGCAGGGAGGTGCTCTGTAGTCCTGTAGCAGGTTGCAGACAGCAGGGAGGTGCACTGTAGTCCTGTAGCAGGTTGCAGACAGCAGGGAGGTGCACTGTAGTCCTGTAGCAGGTTGCAGACAGCAGGGAGGTGCACTGTAGTCCTGTAGCAGGTTGCAGACAGCAGGGAGGTGCACTGTAGTCCTGTAGCAGGTTGCAGACAGCAGGGAGGTGCACTGTAGTCCTGTAGCAGGTTGCAGACAGCAGGGAGGTGCACTGTAGTACTGTAGCAGGATGCAGATAGCAGGGAGGTGCACTGTAGTCCTGTAGCAGGTTGCAGACAGCAGGGAGGTACAGACAAGCCGAGTCAAGGTACTGGCGGGCAGATCAGGTACAGAAGGGCAAACCAAGAGAATAGTCAGAGTTCAAGCCAAGATCGGGGCGGGCAGCAAGCAGGTAAGTCAGGAACAAGCCAAGTAAGTACTGGATACAGGAAAACTGGTAACAAGGTAGCAGGGGTCTCAGGAAACGCTGTAGACCGGACAGCAAGGCAGCATTGAAACAGTCTTCTTTAAATAGCCTATCTTTGGCGCCAAGTGGCACTATTGCGCATGCGCGTACGCACGTTAGCGCTATTGGCGCTATTGCGCATGCGCGTACATTTGTTAGCACTATTAGCGCTATTGGCGCTATTGCGCATGCGCGAGCGCCGGATGGCGCTTCTATGCACAGGCATTTGTTTAACCCTCAATCTGCTGGGAAAACTGCAAGAGGGCTTTTCCTGACAATCACATACAAATGGGGGTTCCCTACTAAATTGATTATCACTAAAGATGGAAAGGAGCATGTCATTGACACTCTTACCAAGGGAATGCAGCTCCTCCAAAGATGGCAGATTATAGCAGAGGATTCGCCAAAGGTTCAAGCTTCTCGTAGCCCTGAGCAGTTTACAGATGACTGGAATTTGGTCACCTCCAAAAACTCCCACAAGCATACATGAGCTGACTGAGGTCAGTGAAGACTACACTCTACTGTTTCCAAAGCGTTAAGAAATCTCTTAACGCTTTGGAGATTGTGTTTAGGTTCCTACGCTTCTGCAGGGTGAATTGCGATAGGTCAGCAAAAAATTGTAGATCTTTATATTGTGGTGGAAAAAGATCTTTGCTGCGGGAGGCCGCCATCAGGCGTTCTTTTGTTTGGTAAAAGTGTAACCGGAGTATAACATCTCTTGGTATGTTATCCGGTAGGTGAGATGGTTTGGGTAAGCGGTGGATCCTGTCCACGGTAATGTCCAGTTCTGTTAAATCTGGTAGTATAGCCTGAAAGAGTTGGGCTGTGTAGGTGCGCAGGTCAGACTGCAGGACTGACTCGGGGATCCCCCGTATTTTAAAGTTATTTCTCCTAGAGCGGTCCTCAATGTCTGCTAATTTTGCTTTAAGGGCATCCAATTCATCAGCATTGTTATCGTTTGCATCCACTAGATCATTAATGGTGGTAGCGAACTCCCCCATTTTGTGTTCAATATGATCTACCCTGGATACTGTTTCTTTAACCACTTGACGACCGCCTCACGCCGATGTACGTCGGCAAAGTGGCACGGACAGGCAAAATCACGTACAGGGTACACAGGATAGCATGTCAGCATGTAGTGAACTCCAGAGTGAGACTAACATATCCTTTAGTGTGGTGTCCAGTACAGGTTGGTTAGTGGTGGGAAAGAGATCAATTGAGTCAGGGAGATCTCTGGTATCTTCTCCTGAGTCTAGGCCTGGTGTTAAGTCCCGGCTAGAATCCGAGGCATCCAGCCTCAGTCTTGCTTTTTCCGGACTGCCTGAATTGGGGGTATGTATAGGAGAGTGTGTGCTCCTTTGTGGTGCATTCCTTTTTTGTGGATTGCCCTTGCCCGCTTCGTATAGTGGGGTGCTAGACATACCTCGCGCCGCTGTCCCGCCGCCGCCATCTTGCTTAGGCCCGAGCGGGTAGTATTCAGTCAGTTTTTGCGGCCTCCGGTTCTCCTTGTTGCGCCGCAACATGATCGATCGGTTCCCAGAGATGTGCTGCCGGTCAGCAGGTGGTTGTGTGTGGATTTGGGCCAGTGGAGCAGACGATGTGGGCCAGTGTGTTCCCGAGCGCTGTGGAGCTCCTCTATTGAGCGTCCATCTTCTTCCGCGGCAAGCTCCGCCCCGATGGTACAATTTCTTGCTGAATGATCCACTCCACATTTATGTATCCTTAACTGAATGTTTGGGTTCGCTAAAGCCTCCTCAAGCTGTGCATGCTTTTTTCTGTCCATTCTTTATTGGAAACATTTTTTGTATCTGCAGGATCACCCAGATAAGCATTATTTTCCTTTCTAAAACTTTATCCTATGGTAGTGAAAATTCACTAAGTGGGGTATACCAGCAATCAAGCAATCAACAATATCCTTTCTGAGTAAGTTTGACTGGTCCGGCAGACAATACTCAAACACTTTTGCCTCTGGCAGGTTGAGTGTCTCAGCCTGCGCTGACAGTAATTGGATAATCGTTGAGAAACCAGTTTAAACAGGTGTTTAAGGTTATCCTGCTTAGCAGGTCCAGGAGGCAGCTTTATGTTTGCAATAGTTGCTATGACAGCTCTATCCTTGAGGCCTTGCGCCCTTCGCTAAGCGTCATGCAAGAAGCTCCTGGCTAGTTTTCCTTTTTGCGGTGAGACAGCTATCTAGGGATATTTTTGGATAAATATATCCAAGGAATTTCTAGTAAAAGAAAGGTACCCATTTAAGTGAAGGAGTAAATGTATTTTTCAAAGCTCCTACTTCTGTGCCAGGGGCATCAGCCTTCAGGCTGTCACGACAGCTTCCACCATCAGGTTCAAAGGGTAATCCTCAGGTTTAACCCCAGGGACAAAAGAGGTCTTGGGGGAGGAAGCCTACAAGATACTGTAGCCTCCTTATGAGGAGGTGCCCCCACTTGCTCAATAGGAAGAATTCTTCTTCAGTTCTCAGGGATCTGGCAGAAGGAGTGTCAAGACGATTGGGGGACTTCCTTAATAGCTCCAACGTACAAACTGGAGTTCCAAGAGTTTCCGTCTCCTCGTTTTTCTCAGATCAAACGCTCCTAAGGTTCCAAAGAAAAAGAAATCTTTCTCTCTAGCATTGGACCATCTTTTGGCAAAAAGCGTTCATGGTGGTCCCCATGTAAGAGCAGAGGTTTGGGGTTTGGTTAAATCCAAATGGACATTCTGGATCTCAAAGGTCTAAAATTCAATTCCTGAATATAATCTCTTTTTTTTGGCATGAAGTCAATCCAATCTATCTCCATCCTACAAGGAGGAGAACTTCTGGTGTCAATCGCTGTCAAAGATGCATATCCCCATATGCCTATTTCCTCGCTCACTAGTAATATTTTCTTTCAAAGTGGAAAATCTTCATTTTCAGTGTGTAGCTCTGCTTTCCAATCTAGCTGCTACACCTCGAGTACAAGGTTCTGGCTCCTTTTCTAGCCAGATTGAGGGCCTGGGAATACCAGGTGCCATAGGCTTAAGATTTAACGATTATGGTTTACCTAGTCGATCTGTTCTTGTTAGACCAGCTTAGACCAAAGTATGGTCACCACATTCGACTACCTGGAATATCTAGGTCGGATTCTCAACCTAGGAGGAATCTTCTTTAAAACATGAAGAAAATACTTGGGTCTGATCATAGGTACACCCAGAAAAGGGTATTCGTACCCCAGGTTAAGATCAGCGCGATAAAGGAACTGATTTAGGTAGTAGATGGTGGCTTCATTCGAGGCCGTTCCTTATGCTCAGTCTCATTCTAAACTGCTGCAAAACAGTATCCTATCTGCTTGAAACAGAGAGTTCAAGCTCTACATTCTCAATGTGTCTGACTCCAAAGCCTACGGCCACATCACCCTGATTGCACTCTATCTCCTCTGATCTTGGGGGCTAAGCAGGGTCGGGCCTGGTTAGTACCCGGATGAAAGACCGCCTGGAAATACCAGGTGCTGGGTGCGCCGGAGCCTCAGTTTATGGTTAACGTCCAAAAATCTGCAAAGGGGAAAATCCTTCCTTCAGTTACCTGGGAAATAGTAATAACATATGCCAACCTTTTTTTTGTTTAGGTTGGGGGACAGTCCTGAAAGAGGCAGCTGTCCAGGAGAAATGGCCTAGATCAGAAAAGGCCTTGCCCATTAACGTTTTAGAAATTCAGGCAGAACACTTGGTCCTGAGGGCCTGAAGCATTAAGTTTAAGGTATTGTCCTGCTAGGATTCAATCCGTTTATGCCATAGCAATGGCCTATATTAATCTCCAAGGGGGCACAAGAAGTTGTGCGGCCCAGAGAAAGGTGAATCTTATCTTATCTTGGGCAGAAAACATGTACTTTGCCTATCGGCAGTTTTCATTCTAGGAGTAGAAAATTGGCAGACGGACTACTTGAATCACCAGCAGTTCCTGGTTCCTTCACCCCGATATCTTCCTGTCAATATGTCAAGGATGGGGGATCCCAGACATAGATCTGTTTGCGTCCAGGATCAACAAAAAAGATCGACAACTTTGTGTCAAGAACAAAGAATCCGCTAGCATGTGGAACGGATGCCTTGTTATTCCCGCAGAATCGGTTCTCACTGATTTGTGCATTCCCTCCTATTCTGCCTGCATGCATGACTTCTTCACAAGATCAAGCAGGAAGGGAAGTCGCTGATTCTTGTGACCTCCAGCAGGGTCCACGAAATCTTGGTATTAGGGATGGGCCGAACAGACCCTGTTCGGTTCGCATCCAGAACATGCGAACAGGCAAAAGATTTGTTTGAACACGCGAACACCATTAAAGTCTATGGGACACAAACATGAAAAATCAAAAGTGCTAATTTTAAAGGTTAATATGCAAGTTATTGTCATAAAAAGTGTTTGGGGACCTGAATCCTGCCCCAGGGGACATGTATCAATGCAAAAACAAATTTTAAAAAACGGCTGTTTTTTTCGGGAGCAGTGATTTTAATAATGCTTAAAGTGAAACAATAAAAGTGAAATATTCCTTTAAATTTCGTACCTGGGGGGTGTCTATAGTATGCCTGTAAAGTAGCGCATGTTTCCCGTGTTTATAACAGTCCGAGAGCAAAATGACATTTCTAAAGGAAAAAAAGTAATTTAAAAGGCTAGCACTAGTGGCTATTAATGAATTGTTGGTCCCGACAATACACATAAAAGTCATTGAAAGTCATTGAAAAATAAAAAATAAAAATGCGTGGGGGTCCCCCAAAATTCCATTACCAGGCCCTTCAGGTATGGTATGGATTTTAAGGGGAACTCCGCGCCAATTTTTTTTAAAAAAAATGGCGTGGGGTTCCCCCAAAAATCCACACCAGACCCTTATCCGAGCATGCAATCTGGCAGGCCGCAGGAAAAGAGGGGGGACGAGCGAGCGCCCCCTCCTGAACCGTACCAGGCCACATGCCCTCAACATGGGGAGGATGTCCCCATGTTGATAGGGACAAGGGCCTCATCCCCACAACCCTTGCTCAATCTTTGTGGAGGTCTGCGGGATTTAACAAAGGGGACACCCAGATTCCGACCCCCCCTATGTGAATTGGTAAGGGGTACATTGTACCCCTACCATTTCACAAAAAGAAAGTGTCAAAATGTTAAAAAACCACAGGAGATGGCTTGGGACAAGTCCTTTATTAAAAATAAAAAAATAAAAAATAAAAAAGATTCCAGCGATGTAATCCAGTAAATCCAATAAATAAATCTCATCTTAGCCTTATTGGTATTATTTCAATGACCACTTACTTCGCATTCTTTGGTCCATAACTTTATTCAGGGGGTAACACGGCTTCATCTCCAGTTAAGTAACCCCTGAACCCTTGGGACTTGAATTTAGTTTTGTCAGCATTACAAAACAGCCTTTTTTGGGCCGATACGACATATTCCCTTGGTCCTTTTTTGACAAGGAAACTTTTTTTTCTGATAAATATATCTGCTGCAAGAAGGATATCAATATTGGCTGCTCTTTCTTGTAAAGAGCCATATTTTTATTGTTCAAAAGTATAAGGTAGTTTTGTGTCCTCATCCTAACTTTTTACCAAAGGTAGTATCGGGTTTTTTATCTAAACCAGGATATTGTTCTACTGTCTTTGTTCCAGAACCCTGTTCTTTGGAAGAAGTATCACTACATTTTTTTTTGATTTGGTGAGAGCAGTCAATTTCTACTTAAAGACGATTGCTCAGATTCTGAAAATGGATGTTTTTGTTCGTGTTGCCTGAAGGTCCTAAAAGAGGACAGGCAGCATCAAAATCTACTATTCTAAATAGATTCAACAAGTAATCGTTCAAGCGTATGGTTTAAAGAGGTGGATTCCACCCTCTCAAATCAAAACGCACTCCTCTAGGCCTGTTAGTGCTTCCTGGGCGGTGCATCACCAAGCCTCCATGGCTCAAATCTGCAAGGCCGCAACTTGGTCTTCAGGCTATACATTTACCAGATTCTATCAAATAGATGTAAAAGGTCATGAGGATATGGCCTTTGGGCGCAGTGTACTGCAGGCTGCAGTAGAAGTCCTCTAGTCTCTTATTGCCATACTTTTGTTGTGTCTGTCTCCCTTCAGTTGGCATTGCTATGGGACATCCCACAAAGTAACTACTATGGCTCTGTGTCCGGTGATGTACGATAAGAAAATAGGATTTTTAAAACAGCTTACCTGTAAAATGCTTTTCTATGAAGTACATCACGGAACACAGAGGTCCCTCCCTTTTTTGCTATACACGTGTATTGCTTTGCCACAAAACTGAGGTACTCCCGGTAGTGGGAGGGGTTATATAGGGAGTGCACTTTTTGTCTCAGGGCGTGCCAGTGTCCATCACATGAAGGTGGCCTATAACCCACATAGTAACTACTATGGCTCTGTGTCTCGTGATGTACTTCAAAGAAAAGGATTTTACAGGTAAGCTGTTTTAAAAATCCTATTATTCTTATGTGTGTGTATAATATATATATATATATATATATATATATATATATATATATATATATATATATATATATATATATATATATACATATTACACTCTTCATTCTTTGTAGCCTATATCTACAGTGCATTCGGTGGTGTACTGTTTCTAATACACTTCAGGCGGTGTACACACCAATACAATTTCTACTACACTTCTGGTGGTGTACACAGTATGCAATACAGTGCAGCCGTTGTACAGTTTCTAATACAGTTCAGACAACGTGTGCACAGTATCTAATGCAATGTGTACAGTTTCTAATACACTTCAGGCGGTGTACACAGTATCTAATACAGAGTGTACAGTTTCTAATACACTTCAGGCAGTGTACAGAGTATCTAATACACTGTGTACAGTTTCTAGTACACTTCAGGCAGTGTACACGGTATCTAATACAGTGTGTACAGTTTCTACTACACCTCTGGTGGTGTACACAGTATAAAATACAGTGCAGCCGTTGTACAGTTTCTAATACAGTGCAGGCGGTGTACACAGTATCTAATACAGCGTGTACAGAATCTACCACTTTTCTGGTGGTGTACACAGTATCTAATACAGTGTGTTGGCTCCAGTGACGAGGAGGGAGGGGATGATGAGGTCACTGACTGTACTTGGGTGCCTGAGAGAAGGGGTGAGGAAAGTGGGGAGGAGGAGAAGGAGAAGGCACAACTCCAACGAGGCAGGATGTCTTCTAGGGGGTAGCTTAAGGGCAGCCACCCTATTGCATCACACCGCAGAGCTCCCCAGGTGCAGGGCGCTGCTGACTCCCTGCTGACTTTTAAAAGTTCCTTGGTGTGGGCCTTTTTTCGACACGTGTGAAGCGGATCATGTGTGGCCAGAACAGCAGCCGCTTGGGCACCACATGCTTGACCCAACATGACGACCTGCCATGCAGTCCGTTGGCAACAGCACTTGAAAGACCCACATCAAAGAAAAACACGGACTTCTCCTTGCACCTTTTCTGGGATCTCCAACCATACTATACTTCCAGTGCTCTCCAAAACCTGCACTGAGAGGAATGAAGGTATAGCAATAGGTGTCCCAAGTACTTGCAGCCAATCTGCTAGTAGTACACCACCAATTGATTTTAGCAGGCAAATTTCCCTACCCCAGTTGCTGAACCATAAAAAGAAATTCGGTCCCAGCCATCCACATGCTCAGTGTCTAAAAGCTAGCTTGGTCAAATTGCTAGCACTGCAACTGCTGCCTTTTCAGCTGGTAGACTCTGCCCCTTTGGTGAATTTGTGGAATGTGCCTGTACCTCAGTGGCAGGTTCCAAAACGCCATTTCTTTTCATGGAAGGCCATTCTGGCTCTCTACTGGCATGTGGAAGGCAATGTTTTGGCCTCGTTGAGCAGGGCGGTCAGCAGTAAGGTTCATATTACCGCTGACTTATGGTCCAGCAGGCATGGGCTGGCAGCTGGGAAGGATGCAGGACAGGGTTCAGTGTTGTTGGAGCTTGTTCCGCCACCACTCCTCCAAAATGCTAGTGGTGATTCTGCCACAGCTCTCTCCTCCACCCCCCCTCTTCTTCTTCCTCTATGGCCTCTTCTGCAGATTTGTCCTCTGAACCAGTGGTGCTCCAAAGGCATTCAAGGGGCTATGCAAGCAGTCAGGCTAAAAGATGCCATGTGGTGCTTGAGTTGGTCTGCCTAGGGGACAAGAGCCACACTGGGGCAGAGATTCTGTCAGTTCTGCAGGGGCAGGCTCAAAGGTGGTTGATGCCACGCCAGCTTCAGCCAGAAATGGTTGTAGGCAACAATGGCACCAACCTTCTCTCCGCCCTCCGACAGGGACACTTGACCCATGTTCCATGTTTGGCACACATGCTGAATTTGGTGGTGCAGTGGTTCTTGAGCAGGTACCCAGGCTTACAAGATCTCCTGAGGCAGGCCAGAAAAGTCTGTGGTCATTTCCGCTGGTCTATCAGAAACCATGAATCAGACCAAGACAGAAGTATAGTTAAATTTAATAATAATAATAATAAGGTAAACAAAGTAAGTGTAGTCAAAACAAGCCAGAGTTCAGTAACCGGATCAGGTAGTCAGCCAAGCAAATGTCAGAGAGCCAGAGATAAATGTAGTAGTACAGCAAGCAGGATCAGGAGCCAGAAGGAACGTCAGCCGAGCAAGTCTTCAACAGGAATGCAGGAGAAAGTCTCTGTGATGTTGACAAAGGCGAAGGCAGAGATCAAGTGAGCCGGACAGCTCTAAGTAGGCAAGACTGATGAGCAGAATCAACAGCAGCTGGGTAACTGTGGAGAGAGATGGGAGCTGGCAATTAGCCGACAGCTGAGCGGCCAGCTCAGAGAAGGAAGAGCTGAGCCCAGCCCTGACACGGTCATACAATGCCAGCACCCGCCTGGCTGACATTTAAAGGGAATGCAACCTGCCCACCAAACGCCTCATTTGTGACATGTCAACCAGGTGGAACTCAACATTGGCAATGCTGCAGCGGCTGTAGACACAACAGAGGGCTATGAATGAGTACCTGTGTGAGTATGGCACCAGGACAGGGTCAGGGGAGCTTGGCTTCTTTGAGCAGTGACAATGCATGCATCAGTGACACTGTCCCTCTAGTCTTCCTGCTATAGCACACGCTATAGCGTGGAATCATGGAATCATGGACAGGGCACATGAGGAAGAACAGAGGGAGGAAGAGGAGGACTTCCTTTCCTCTCAATGCCACCTTTATCCAGGTAGCATTCCTGCGGGGCCGCCAAACACACAGGAAGAGGAGGAGGATTGTGTCAGCATGTAGAGGATAACACTAAGCAGCAGTCTTCAAGGGATGATTTTCAGTCCCTAGAAACCCAAGGAGTTGTAGTTGGTTGGAAGGAAGTAGAGACCAATAATGTGATCCTTAGTGACCCAGAGGACTCAGAATCGAATGCCTCTGCAAACTTACGCTGCATGGCCTCCCTGATTCTGCAAAGCCTGCGAAAGGACCCTAGGATTGGTGGTATCAAGGAGAGGGATCATTACTGGCTGGCAACCCTTCTGGATCCATGTTACAAGGGTAAAGTTGCAGAATTCATCCTGCCTTTGCAGAGGGAGCAGAGGATGAAACCTCTTCATAGGCCTTGAAGAAAGGTTTGTGTAACGCATTTCAAGACCCTGGGAGGTTACCATTTCCTGGTGCTGGACAATGTGTTGCTGCAGCTTCGTTCAGTCAGAGGAAGAGCGGTGGAGAAGGTGGCACCAAGGTCTGATCGGTTCAAGCAACCATCGCCAGCATTATATGGTGAAGGAATATCTAGGGGCACGAGCAGACTTGGAGACCCTTCCAACAGAGCATCCTCTGGACCACTGGCCAGAACTTGCTCAATATGCAAGCTACTGGCCTGTCCTGCATCCAGCATGCTTTCTGAATGCACATTTAATGCTGCTGGAGGGTTTGTAATGGATCAAAGAGTGCGCCTGTCTACAGACTCTGTTGATAGGCTCACATTCATAAAAAATGAATCAGTCTTGGATCAGCAGCTATCAAGCACCTGATGCTGATGTAACTGATTGAATTTGCTATGGATCTGGGATCCCTTGTTTAACAGGGGCATGTAATTAAAATTTTTAATCTAATTTTTCACAGCGGGGCCCGTTCCTGCGCCCAACAAGTGAATCTGTGAGGGGTTACAGTATTGTGGCACCACCACCACCCAAGGCCCAATTTTTCTGCCCCTGTTTAACAGGGGCATGTAATTACAATTTTTGATCTAATATTTCACAGCAGGGCCTGTTCCTGCACCCAACAAGAGTATCTGTGAGGGGTTACAGTGTGCTGGTGCCACCAAAACCAAAGGCCCAATTTTTCTACCCCTGTTTAACAGGGCTATGTATTTTCAATTTTCGATATAATATTTCACAGCAGGGCCCATTGCTGCCCCCAACAAGAGTAACTGTGAGGGTTTACAGTGTTCTGGTACCACCAACACCTAAGGCACAGTTTTTCTGCAGAGTGTATAGGGCAGGCCGTATAGTGTATATATACTGCTGTTCAGAGTATATAGTGCCTGGGGGACCCCCATGCCATTTTTAAAAAAAAATTAGTGCGGGGTTCCCCTTAATATTCATACCAGACCTGGAGGGCCTGGTATGGATTTTGTGTAAGGGGGGGCATCCACGCCTTTTTTTTTGTATTTTTGATATTTTTTATCTACATCCGACAATACATTACAGCCGCGAGCAGTTTTGGATGAAATTATTACCTTTTAGGAATGTCATTTTGCTGTGGTACTGTTATAAACATGGGAAAGATGCGCTACTTTAAAGGCATACTAAGGACACCCCCCAGGCATGATAAATAAAGGAATATTTCTTTTTTATTGTTTCACTTTAAGCATTATTAAAATTACTGCTCCCGAAAAAACGCGCATTTTTAAAACTTTTTTTTGTATTGATACATCTCCCCTGGGCAGGACCTGGATCCCCAAACACTTTTTATGTCAACAACTTGCATATAAGCCTTTAAAATTAGTACTTGATTTATTAACTGAAATATTATAAAGTAACTTTACTGGGTAGTGAGTTCCAATCACCGGTAATGCAAGCAACCTCAAAATTGTGCAAATAAAGTACAGAAAATTTCATATAACAACTTATCAAATAAATGAATTCTAAGATAACCCTACTGGGTAGTGAGTCCAAGTCACCAGTGCTGCAAAAATACACAATTGTGCAAATATATATTAATAAATGAAAAAATTTCATATAACAAACAATAACAAGTTCCTCCATAAAACATGACTGTGAATGAACTTTATTGCTATGGATGAACTTTTTATTGATTGTTATATGAAATTAGTTTGTTTATTTATATACTGTAAGGATTGTGAAAAGCAGCACTGATCAGACTAACTATAACACCCTATGTGTGCTAATATAATATTGAATAAAAATTCATCACAGCCATTAAATCGCACAACTCAGTGAACAATTGATATAGATTCAAAACATTAAAGTGCAAAATGCTTAAAAAAGAAAAAAATTCAAAAAAGCAAAGAAATCAATAAAGTCCATAATTAATAGTCCTCTAAACAGTAAGTGAACAAAGCTGAAACCAATGTAAAATGTGACAATAAAAATATATTATTGTTCCAGAAAAATGAAAAAATAGTTTCATATAAGTGAAAAACCAATTCTTCAATAAACGATGTATAGTGGTGACATTCAGCAATATCATGTATGTAGATTCAATGTGACTGTAACACCCTAGTGTGATCCTCCACCAGACGTACCAAATTAACTCACCAGATCAAACAGCTGGTAAAATTATAAACCAGCGTCTGCGCCTTTTAGCAATCAATGCTCGAATCAGAGATGCTTACTAGCAAATACACAAGGTCCTCTCTAATGAGTCATGTCATAATTCATCCAGACATAAGAGAAGGAAGAAGGAAGCTCCAATAGTGTAATAACACTTAATAAAAAGTTTATTTAAAACATTTAAAAGAAGCTCACTCACATATTACAAGTGTCAGACCCGACACTAGACATTCTAGGCATAAATTTATTTCCAATTGCCCCCAGCCGTTCTGGTTCGTGTGCGAGCTGTGAGTGCAATCCTGGACAGTGTGTTGGCATCAGCGTGCTAGCCCCGCCCTACGCATTTCATCATATGACGTCTTCCTGGGGCGGTAGAACGTCTGAAGCCTCCACGCCATTTTATGTGTGGGCCAGCCACCCTCGGGTTGGTTAACAACCCGCAACAATATTTTACCAAAAATGCTACTATTCTATTTCACTAACGCTGGTACTATACAATGTATTCAATCATTCTATTCGTTCTGTAAGAATCCGCAACAGATTCTTGTTTTATCCCAGAATTTGCACAGCGACAATTCCTTATAGGGCCAAATGTGAGATATAAAGAATCACTCTAGACTACCACCCTATAAAATGCTGGAAAAATGCAAAAAATTATTTTGACTACTAAATAAGAATAATGAAAGTGTTCCCCTCTCTCCTTATGAACACGGGGGGATCATTCTCACACTAAAAACCATAAAAAATATGTATAAAATCTTAACATTTCTTTAAAAATTGGTTAGACAACAGTTAAGGTCTATATCAATATTGAGTCCATGCGGATATAAGGACCCCAATTTGTAATCCCACTGCATTTCTCTTCTTGACACTTCTTTGAGTTTATCTGACTCCCTCTAATGCCCTATAATTCTTTCAATTCCATAAAACAAAAGCTGACTAGGATCACTATTATGGTTTAATTTAAATTGTCGCGAAACACTGCGTTTTTTTTCAAATCCTTTCAATATGTTGCTCACATGCTCATTAAGCCTTATTTTTAAACATTCCAAGAAACATTCCAAACCTTCTAATGGGCCTTCCCATACCAGTATAATGTCATCTATATAGGGTTTGTATCTCTGGCCATCTATGATATATTTTCTGCTTCCTATTTGGCTAACACAAGATTTGCCACACTGGGAGCGTACTTCGCTTCCATGGCAACACCTTTTAATTGCTGGAAGAAGTTGCCACTATATCAAAAGTAATTGTTTGTCATTGCAAACTCCAAAAGCTCAATAATTAACTTTCTTTGTTTGCTTTTAATCTTAGTTTTTTTCTTTCAAGGCCCATTTTACAGCAGACAATTGGAGTGATTTACTAAGAAGAATGCACTGCACCAGTTCATACATTAATTGGTGCGCCAGAAAAGTCATTAATCGAATGTGCGAAGCAGCACATATTGAAGCGCAAATAGCAATAATTGATAATAGCGCATGCCCAATACAATTGGTTAATTTCATCTTATTGGATATGTCTTGTTAGGCAATTATTAGGTGTTCTCAGTTAATTAACCCTTTTGATGTTAATCTCATTCCTATCACTTCTAATATAGCTTTGACATGTGTTTTTTTTTTTTTTTACTCAAATCTTTAAATACATTACAAAGAACAGAGAAATGTTTCTAAACCCAATAAATTAATATTTTCAGATCTTGATCTTTAAAGGTGACCATACACTGCAATCAGATTTAAATGTAAAAAGTGTAGCGCTAAAGTGCAAAACCTCTCAACGAGAGAAGTTATAAAATAATAAAAAAATTTTAAAAAAATTTCAACACTCAAGTGAAAAAACTGTACCGGGTTGCAAAACTATACAAGTATGCAAGGTTAGTTTTAAATGTGTAGTCTAATAGCTTAGACAAACAATCATTCATGGATAGTGCAAAAAAACGTGAAGCGTTAAAAAAAACTCTAGTAAGTTAACGTGAACAATTAGTAAGAAATATAATAAAATGAGAAGAGAGGAGTATAAGTGACAAAATGAATGGTATTAACCCACTGAGTGATAATTTAAAGTGACCGCCTTATAAATGAAATAATGCAGCAGGTATACATGGCAATAATAAAAATAATGAAATGTCCACAATTCTAATAGGAGGTGTAGCCATCAAAAGGAAGCATTGAAACTTGTCTAGTCCCAAAAAATTACTTCATGTAGATAAAATGAATTCAGTACAATGTGGATGATATTTTGATAACTCTTCTGCAATACTCCGAATCAACGTATGGGATAAAGCACTCTTACCGACTTGGGTGGACTCACAGGCCGTCGGCGGTGAGTCAAACAGGCTTGCACTGTCTTAGGGTAAACGACAGTATGGGGATGGACCGTGCACTGCTGGGCTTCCTCCTCAGATGGGGGACCCGGATCCTGCCAGGATGGTCCAGACGATCATCAACCTTGTCGGCATTGGTGAACCATGTATGGGAAATAAGCAACAAAGAGCCTCCACATGGTGTAAATCCAAATAGATCAATTGGCGTTTATTTGATCAATTACGATCATCAGAAATTCCATAAAAGCGTATAAAATAGTAGAATCGATTCCAACAGATAAAAAAGTAAGCGTGGTATGGGTGGCTGGGTACAGGGTCGCTTTGCTATATAGTGGACACAAGAACCTACATATATATATATATATATATATATATATATATATATATATATATATATATATATATATATATATAATACATTGGCCCGGAAGTGGATCTGTACACAGGAAGTTGATTTTAGCTCAGTGCTCTAAATCAGTGGTTCTCAACCCTGTCCTCAAGTACCCCCAACAGGCCACGTTTGCAGGTTTTCCTTCATCTTGCACAGGTTTTTAAATTAGAGTAAATGGCTTGGTATTTCGGAGAGCTATTTTAGCTAAGATAAATTCCCAAAACATGTTCTGTCGGGGATACTTGAGGACTGAGGCTGAGAACCACTGCGCTAAAATGGAAAATTGAATACTTATCTCCCTGTAATTTTCCTTTCCAGGTGCCTATCCATGGCAGGATACGCACAATCAATGCATATGCTACCATGAAAGCACCAGGAAAGTAGCTTTTAGACAAATCACACCTTTTTTGTTTTGCCATGCCAATCAGCCTAGTTAAGCTGAAGCTGGGAAATCTGTTGCATGACAATTGTTTGGGGGGGGTGTAAAATGCATTAGAGCATGCATCTGCAAAACTAACTATTAACAAAACACATAAAACATAAAAATTTGCTACATTTTATTGGTCTACAAAACAGGACTTGGAAAAGAGCAAGGAAAGCAAAAAAACACATGTATGTTAATTTGAGACACTAGCAGCATATGGTTTTGAGATCTGACCATTTTGCAGAGGAAATTAACAGGAGTTAAAAGGACTGCACCCACAAACGGACAATCTATTAAGGATTTAAATAGTAGCCACAACATCTTGAGGAAGATTTTGCAAAATAATGCAGCACAGACAATTATATCTAAGTAACAACCTACAAACAACACACATTGACAACATCAAAAATATTTCAGGGAAAAATACCCCCCCCCCCAAAAAAAATAACAAAAATAAAAAATACTTGCTCTAAACACATATATTTTGCAAAGACATAACAAACAAAATACATGTGTTACAAACTCTATAAGGACACCCAAATGTACTCTCTTGACACACAATCTGGCCTGTTTTCATGGCAAGATAAAGAATGCTATGTGCAAGCTTTATATAATACAGGTTTGTGTGCTAATGAGGCAATGGAAAACACATGCACAGTCCATGAAACACACAAAATGCAAGTTCACCCATTGTAATGACATTACTTTAAAGTTGGCACACCTGTTAAGGCTGTCCTTAAATTACTAACCCCAAAAACACACTCTCTGAGCATGCCCAGAAAAATCCAAGTGCTGTCCACAGACAAAAAAAACACAAAGTCCCTGAGCATGCCCAGAACAACCCAAGTACAGCTAGCACAAAATAAGACACCTCCTGTCCAAAATAAGCACATCATCCAGCATGCTACAAAATTACAGATGGGATAAACGCCCCCCGGTCCAAGGGGGGCAAACAAAGAGCCTAACATGGGCAAAAGTTATACAACAAATACTATTGCAGTCCATGGAACTGACTTGTTAATTTTGCTAGTCCCCACTTGGCTGGCTTATATTCTAGTTATTGGCCTTAAAATGGATGTCGGGGCCCAGGTCCCACCCTGAGGGACATATATCAATGTCACTAATTTGGACAACCCCAAAAACGAAACAAGGAGAAGTGCCTTTAAAAATTCAAAATTGCTTAAAAGCTAGTAACTTTAGGGGGGCTTACTCTGCCTGTATAATGGTGCATCTGTAGCATGTATCCAAAATGTTGCTTCAAAGATGTACGGCTTTAGAGAAAACTTACAAATCTACATTGCAGCTGCAAGAATTTAACCCAAAACAAAAAATAGCCTGCCCCCAATACATACAAGGCCATTTGGGTCTGTTAAGGCTTAAGATGAGAACCCCCACGAGAAAAATACCACCCCAAACTAAAAAAATATTGTGCCCCTCCCACTAACAAACCCCTAGCCAAACACACAGCAAGACAGCCCATGAAAGGGGGTGGATGCTTGGGGGCAGGAGGGGCTCGACACCCCAAAAGTCAACCACCTTGTTCCCATATTCAGGAGGACAAGGGCCTCTTCCACACAACCCTAGGATGGGGTTGTGGGGGGCTGCAGACAGGGGGCTTTACCGAATGTGGAAAGCCCCCTTTAAACTAGTGTGTACAAGGTGCTTTGTGGTTGGAATTGGGCTGAGCCCGACATGCCTCAAAGGTAGCTAGCTATGTTGAGTCCATGTGGCCTTGTATGGTTCAGGAGGGGGTTCGGCTATCGCTCTTCTCGCCCCTTTCCTAGCTGGCCCTGTTGTATGCTCTGAAAAAGGCTGTGGTTTGGATTGGTGAAGGCAGCTCACAGCCTTTATGAGAGTGGAGTGTAGCGTTCCCCCTTAAAAGCAAAAGTTAGCCCATGGAAATCCAAGGGATTAGAGGGGGGGGAGACAGGAACATTGGAGAATGGAGTGTGGAGTTCCCATTTAAAAGCAAAAGCTAGCCCAACTAAATCATATGCATTAGAGGGGGAAGGTTAAATGCCCTATTAGAAGGAGCTAGAGGAGCGAGAGTCTTTTTACATAATTTTAACAAGGTGCATGCCACATGTTGGCAACGTAACATGCTAACATGACTTGTGTGCAAATCTCCTTAAAAAAAATACATAAAGGTGAACCAGCGTAAAAAAAATTGTCAAGTTTAGAGGTGCGCTCGTTCAACCCATGCAATTGCATGTATGTTGCTTAACATTTACTAAGATTTTGGCCGTGCAGTGAACAAACTCATGTATACGAGCGCAAGAGCCGCTTGCGCATGCGCACTGCTTACATTGATCTCATGCAGTTCTAACCGTACTTGCAGGCTTTCTCTGAAAAAGTTACTTTCTCATTCTATTTTGGGCATATTTGTTACTTGGGCAGTTGTTACTAAACTTCCTCACATCACCCCATAATATTGCCACCTCCATCACCATGTCCATAGTGGCGCACAGATTGCATTCACCCGTGCGTTGAGATCGCTATAGTAAATGGGTGATTCAAGCTCTGTTACCAGCGCACCATTTTGTAATTATGGAAATGTGCGTTGCGCCTCTACTGATGGCGCACGGCTTTCGAAAATCACCCCCAAATGTGTCTTTTTGGTTGATACTAGTATACAATGAATTGACATCCACTGTAACTAAATTATTAGACTGTAAGGTCTTCTGAGCAGGGCCCTCTTAATCCTTTTGTATTTTTTTCAAACTGTATTTTCTCCTTTTTTATATTGAAAAGCGCTGCGTAAACTGTTGGCGCTATATAAATACTGTATTACAATAATAATAATAAATGACAATTTTCTCTGTATGTGTTAGAATATAACATTTTCATTAATTCCCCACTGTCTTTGAGATATGAATAATTTTTTATGACAATCTCTTGTAAAAAATTATCAATATACTCCCCTACTCTTGAAAAGACCGAATCGATCACGCTGACAGTGGGTCTCCCAGGTGGTTTGTCAGCATTTTTATGAGTTTTTGGGGCGATAATAAATAGTAGGCACGTGAGGTGCTTTGGAAACTAGATCTTTTGCTTCCTTTTCAGTAAGATTACCCGCTTTTTTACCTTTCTCTATTATCTTTTTGATTTGGCATCCTAACTTTGTAGTGGGATTGCCTGCCACTTTTTTATATGTATCCCTGGCTGAAAGTAATCTCGACATTTCTTCTTCATAATCTTGTTTGTTCAAAATAACAATGGCTCCTCCTTTATCCGCTGCTCTTATCACAATCTAATTTTCTAATACCTTCCTCTATGTCTTTAGGAGTTTTATACTTATTATTAACATTAATATCCTAATGTCATGTTCAACCATAACCTTAAATACCTCTAGAAATTTATTGTTTTTGTTTGTGGGATTGAAAGTAGAGGCGTTTTTCAAACCGCTAAGTAAGTACTCCAAATTGAGTGTGTTTTTATTAAAATTATCTTTTTTCAGCTCAAAAAAAAAAATTGGAAACTTTTGTAGATCAGTATATGTATTGAATTTTTCCATATGTACAGTCTAATGCCACGTACACACGATCGCACATTCCGACAACAAAATCCATGTTTTTTTTCTGACGGATGTTGGCTCAAACTTGTCTTGCATACACACGGTCACACAAAGTTGGTCGGAAATTCCAGACGTCAAGAACGCAGTGACGTACAACACGTACGATGAGCCGAGAAAAATGAAGTTCAATAGCCGGTGCTGCTCTTCTGCTTGATTCCGAGCATGCGTGGCACTTTGTGCGTCGGAATTGTGTACACACAATCGTAATTTCCGACAACGGGTTTTGTTGTCGGAAAATTTGAGAACCAGATCCAAAATTTTGTGTGACGGAAATCCCGATGGAAAATGTACAATGTAGCCTACACACGGTCGGAATTTCCGACAAAAGGCTCCCATCCCATCGAACATTTTTCCATCGGAAAATCCGACCATGTGTACGTGGCATAATACTCTGAGTTCTGCTTCAGTTAAAATGATATTGCTGAGATTAAAAATGCCAGTTCTTAATTGTCTCTTTTCCTTTTTCTTCCTCCTTCCTCCTCTGACTCCTCTTCTTCTTTTCTTTCTATATAAACCAAGTGAACTGCGCTGGCAACTAAATGTGAACAAAATGTATAAACAAAAACCACAAAACACCGCAAGTGATAATAGAGTGGCACGTTATAATAAATATGGATGTGTCAGAGAACTGGACCTGCAGCCCGCGCAGCTAAGCCAGAGTGCGCTGGACTGCACTACCAGAGCTCCAAGACCCTCCACACAAATTAAATCAATTGGTGTGTATAAAAAATGACAAATAAAACAGCAGGAGCATGGGAAGATGCACTATCCAAATAGAAAACCTACACTACAATATGTTGATTTGGACAGATGCATCTATCAAACATCAGAAATAGCAGTTTGGCATACCACTAATATAAATAAATATATAAATAAATATATAAATAAAATATGGCGTATCAATTATGCAAAAATGAAATACTAGGGAGCGATCCACTCTGCAAGTTCCAGATAGCACAAAGAAATCATGAAACGTCAGCTACAATATGTGAGAAAACGAGGCTAATGATAAAAACTCCTTCATAGGGCAAACAATGAACAGGCTTCCAACTTTTTCATCTTTTCCAACAAACAGGGCCAGTGGTGTAGCGATGTAAAAGATTGCTCGTGAAACCCCAGAAGCACACGTTCCACCGAAGGAGAGAAGAGAGGTATATAGCATAAAACCTTAAAATACCAAAGGTCACCTGCGCATAAATGCGCTACTCACGGGACCGGTAAGGAAAGCAGGCATTCAGATATTTTGGTCGGTTCGCCGCTCTTAGGCGTGCGTTCCACCGCCAGGAAGTGATGTCACTGGTAACAAATCAGACGAACGTGGACAGGATGTTGCGTCGACGCGTTTCGCCCCTCCCCCAGGGCGTTATCAAAGACTTAACATCCTGCTCACGTAGAAAACCCTTTATATTGTGTTCAATGAGTGACAGCCATTTGCGGCCAATGGGTGAGGAGTCACCCATTCCTTCCTCTATCATCATATCCTGTTTGCAAAATAAAACTTTACTCAATGGTCGGAGACAAACAACTCCAGTGTACAGATAGGTGTTTGCAACATCTCCATGAGGAAACTATATTAACACTCACTACCTTCCATAGAACAAAGTATATGCAAAACAAAAAATATATGCTAACATCAGGATATCTAGATAGGCGGAAAAATCTTGTACAATATATATTGAATATCTAAATTCCTAATGATAAAAACAATTGTTTAATACATTATCCAATAGCTAAAAGTCTATAGAAAATGACAAAATAAATATATAAAAATATATATGGATAGAAAAATATGTAAAAAATATATAATATATATAAAACCCCTTTCAAGTGAATGTAAATAATATAACGTCCCACATTACACTCGATACTTTACTGATTTACTAAACTTAGTATTTATAATTAAGACATGGGAAGAAAAACAACACATAACCAAAAATTAATAACAATAAAACAAAAATAAAATAAAATAAAATAAATATATATATATGTATGGGACTAAAATGCACAAACACATATATATAGAAAATGTATTGGGATAAAATAGAAAAATATATGTAAATTACCATTTTGAACACTACCAATTCGATAAAAAACAATTCAAGTCTAGCTCGATATTCAAGCCCAAGGGGTTCAAAGTGCGTAATCTATGTATCCACTGGGTTTCATTTTGTGAGATATTTTGCCTAAGGTTAGAACCTCGCCAGTGATCTTCAACTCTGTCAATTCCACAGAAGGTGAGTAGGCTGGGGTCTTGGTTATGAAAAAGCCTAAAATGATTGGAAAGACCATGGAACCTATACCCCTTCTTGATCCTATTTACATGCTCATTAAGTCTTATACCCAGTTGTCTGGTGGTTCTTCCTACGTATTGCAGGTTACAAGGACAGGATAGAAGATAGGTAACATGTGTTGTGCTGCAGGTTATAAATTTTTTAATTGCATACGATCTACCATCTACCAGGGAGCTGAAATGGGTGGTTTTTCGCTTGCGAAATTTAGATGTCCTGCACATTCCACACCTGCCACAGCTATAGAACCCAACACTGTCTAGAAAAGTGCATGTCTTCCTAGGGGGATCTATAACATTATGTGCTAACTGAAGCCTCAAAGTGGGTGGTTTGGTATAAATAAAATTGGGCTGTTTTGGCAGCACCTTCCTCAAGTCATTATCCTGATGAAGGAGAGGCCAATGCCTCTTTATGATTTTCTCCAGGTCACGATACTGTCTGTTAAATCCTGTGATGAAGGATAAACTAAAATTATTCTCCCCTTTTGATTTAGATTTAAACAGATCATTCCTATTCATTTTCCCAACTGTTTGTTTGATCTTCTCTAAATTTTCCAGACTGTAACCTTTTTCTTGAAATCTTTTCACCATGATATTAGCTTGCAAATTGTAGTCACTTAGGTTACTGCAGTTTCTTCTAATCCTAAGTAGCTGACTTTTAGGGATACCCCCTAGCCATCTTGGATGGTGGCAACTTGTCAGGGGGATATACCCATTTCGGTCAACATCTTTGAAGAAAGTGCGAGTAAGTAATTTATTATCTTCTCTAAATAATGTTAGGTCCAAAAAATTGATTTGTTGGTAACTGAAGCACTCAGAAAAGGATATACCAAACCGGTTGTTCCTTAATTTGGCCATAAATTCTAAAAAGGAGTCGGGTGATCCTGCCCAGATAATCAGGATATCGTCTATGTACCTTTTATATAACCTGAGCTCTGGGATACTGGATCGATAGATGGCCTCATCCTCCCAAAAGCTCATGAACAGATTTGCCACTGAAGGTGCATACTTGGCACCCATTGCGACCCCTTTCTTTTGCCTATAGTATTCCTTTTGGTGCCAAAAAAAGTTGTGGCTCATTGCTAGATCCAAAGCTTTTAGGATAAACTTCTTTTGTTTTAATTTTATATCTGTATCCTCTAATGCCCATCCTACTGCTTGTAACGCATGTTCTTGTTGGATGTTGGTATAGAGTGAATTTACATCAATACTTGCAAGCAGACAGTTTTCGTCTATTGTTATGGTCTTAGTTAATTCAATGAGTTCTCTGCTATCTTTAAGATATGCAGGGTATTTTTTGGTGAGTGGTTGCAGGAAACAGTCTAGATATTCACCAAGTCTGGAGAAGAGGGATCCAATCCCGCTGATTATTGGTCGGCCTGGGGGCTTAGATTTATTTTTGTGAATCTTCGGCAATTGGTATATCACCGGTACCCGTGGCGCATCAGGGGTAAGGTATCTAGCCTCTTTTTTCTTCAAGATACCCTCATCAGTTGCTGTTTTGACTAGATTTTTTAATTTTAACTTGAATTTCTTAGTGGGATTATTCTTCAGCTTTTCATAGGTATCCTGGTCTCCAACCAATCTATTTAGTTCCTCCAAATAATCAGCTTTATTTAATATTACCACCCCCCCTCCCTTATCAGCCGACCTGATCACTATATTTTTATTTTCTATCAAAGTCTCTAGACCTCTCTCTAAATCTTTTTTTCTTCTTTGGGGTTTGACAACAAGCTTGTCCAAATCCTGTTCCACCAGAGACTTGAACACCCCAACGAAATGATTATTGCTAATCTGGGGGTTGAATGTTGAGTTATTCTTCAAAGTTGTATGTATATATTCCTCTTCCGGGGAATTTAATGCTGTTGCTTTATTGGAAAAGTGCTTTTTAATATTAACTTTTCTTATAAATTTCTGTAAATCAATGAACACATCGAATTTATTAAGATTTTTTTCCATGGCATATTTTAGGCCTAAATCTAAAACTTTCAGTTCTTCCTGAGAAAAGTTGACATCACTTAAGTTAAAAATTCCCTCCATTAAACCATTCTTTTTCGCTTTCCTTTTACCTCCTCTGCATCCTCTTGTTCTCCTCTGTTTTCTTGATTTGATTGGGGGGTCATGGGGTACCATGGTCTCCACTCCTCTGGTGGACTCTGGTCTCTCCCCCAGCCCCTGGGGGTTGTGGCACCTCTCCCTCTCGTAGTGGGGGGTCCCCCTGATCCTCTCCTCTGAAAATCCCCTCTCAGGTTACTGGGATACCATCCCCTTCCCCTGTTTGTTGGAGGATAATAATCAGGCTGATTGTGGGCCCAAGGCTGTCCCCCATATCCTCCTCCTCTATTATATCCTCTTTGATTATGGGATCCTCTATGGTCATAGCCCCTCTGACCATAGGAACCCCTTTGGGATGGATAAGAGTGGTCATACTCTAGAGGTTCAAAACGATTATATGTAGGTACACTATATCCGGATACTGATGCACCATAATAGTTGTTTGACTGCCCACTATGAGTGGTTTTGGCAGAGTCTTTCTGGGAGCCAGCAAACTTCCTAACGGGAGTTTTAATGGTATCCAGCACTCGAATTGGCTCTGTTTCCATAGGGTTAGGTACAGTATTGGACTCCTCCCCTATTTCTTGCCATTTGTAAACTTTATTGGATTTATAGTCATTGGTATCTCTGATGAATTTTTTGATTTTTTTCTTCTGGGTATCCTTGTCCAATTTATCTACCAAATCCTGGAGCTCTTTTAGTTTATCCTTACATTCCCCAGAGGTAATGAGAGGACCTAATTTGGATTTAATTCCATTAATGTTGGCCTCAATTATTTTTAGTTTTCTCTCCTTTCTTGCTATTAGCATTTCTAAGAGTTTCCTCTCAACACCATTAAAAAAGGAAAACCATTCATCCTCGAGATCTTTGTCTATGAGCCCATCATTGGGGGCTAAATCCCATCTAAGCCGTCTGGGGGTCATCCCATCTTTCACATATTTTCTAAGGGAAAAAATATCCCACCAGGTCCTGACTTGCTTATCAAGGGCACCCCTAAGATGTTTAAAATCTGAGTTGATATCAGATTGTTCATTATTGGACGAAAAAAATTCATCCGCATTTATACTCCTGTCATTAATAAAAGTGAAAATCTCCATCATGAAAAAATGCAGCTGCTGTGACCAAGTGCTCTTACTTGTGAAACATAAAATCATACAATACAGCGCTCGCAAATATATGTAATCAATAATCTCAAAAAGAATATTTTTGTGAAAACCAAAAAGAAAAACTTTGTTGCAGCTGCAGAGTGAAAGTACTGTACTTTAGAAATATATAAACCAAGTGAACTGCGCTGGCAACTAAATGTGAACAAAATGTATAAACAAAAACCACAAAACACCGCAAGTGATAATAGAGTGGCACGTTATAATAAATATGGATGTGTCAGAGAACTGGACCTGCAGCCCGCGCAGCTAAGCCAGAGTGCGCTGGACTGCACTACCAGAGCTCCAAGACCCTCCACACAAATTAAATCAATTGGTGTGTATAAAAAATGACAAATAAAACAGCAGTCCCATACATATATATATATTTATTTTATTTTATTTTATTTTTGTTTTATTGTTATTAATTTTTGGTTATGTGTTGTTTTTCTTCCCATGTCTTAATTATAAATACTAAGTTTAGTAAATCAGTAAAGTATCGAGTGTAATGTGGGACGTTATATTATTTACATTCACTTGAAAGGGGTTTTATATATATTATATATTTTTTACATATTTTTCTATCCATATATATTTTTATATATTTATTTTGTCATTTTCTATAGACTTTTAGCTATTGGATAATGTATTAAACAATTGTTTTTATCATTAGGAATTTAGATATTCAATATATATTGTACAAGATTTTTCCGCCTATCTAGATATCCTGATGTTAGCATATATTTTTTGTTTTGCATATACTTTGTTCTATGGAAGGTAGTGAGTGTTAATATAGTTTCCTCATGGAGATGTTGCAAACACCTATCTGTACACTGGAGTTGTTTGTCTCCGACCATTGAGTAAAGTTTTATTTTGCAAACAGGATATGATGATAGAGGAAGGAATGGGTGACTCCTCACCCATTGGCCGCAAATGGCTGTCACTCATTGAACACAATATAAAGGGTTTTCTACGTGAGCAGGATGTTAAGTCTTTGATAACGCCCTGGGGGAGGGGCGAAACGCGTCGACGCAACATCCTGTCCACGTTCGTCTGATTTGTTACCAGTGACATCACTTCCTGGCGGTGGAACGCACGCCTAAGAGCGGCGAACCGACCAAAATATCTGAATGCCTGCTTTCCTTACCGGTCCCGTGAGTAGAGCATTTATGCGCAGGTGACCTTTGGTATTTTAAGGTTTTATGCTATATACCTCTCTTCTCTCCTTCGGTGGAACGTGTGCTTCTGGGGTTTCACGAGCAATCTTTTACATCGCTACACCACTGGCCCTGTTTGTTGGAAAAGATGAAAAAGTTGGAAGCCTGTTCATTGTTTGCCCTATGAAGGAGTTTTTATCATTAGCCTCGTTTTCTCACATACTGTAGCTGACGTTTCATGATTTCTTTGTGCTATCTGGAACTTGCAGAGTGGATCGCTCCCTAGTATTTCATTTTTGCATAATTGATACGCCATATTTTATTTATATATTTATTTATATATTTATTTATATTAGTGGTATGCCAAACTGCTATTTCTGATGTTTGATAGATGCATCTGTCCAAATCAACATATTGTAGTGTAGGTTTTCTATTTGGATAGTGCATCTTCCCATGCTCCTGCTGTTTTATTTGTCATTTTTTATACACACCAATTGATTTAATTTGTGTGGAGGGTCTTGGAGCTCTGGTAGTGCAGTCCAGCGCACTCTGGCTTAGCTGCGCGGGCTGCAGGTCCAGTTCTCTGACACATACATATATCATGTGGCAAGCACAAAGAAACTCTTCTGTGAGGACAAACCGGTACTAAAGGTATAATGCTTTATTCAATAAACTATCCATTGTATAAAATTAAATCAAATATCAAACAACAACCCTTATTCCCTAGACACATTTAAAAAGACCTAATGTCTGAAGGATTTTTGGTGGCCACCAATTAACAAATAGATCTCATCGATCTCTCATCCTCACATCCACATACACCATTCAATCCGTTTCACTCGTCAAATCTGTCTGGATGCTTTGTGATCTCATCAGATGATTGTGGGATTGATCAGTAGAAGTGATGCATAAACTAAATCATCATAGGCAGTCCCGATCACTGATGGTGTATTCACAATTAAAGCAGTCCCATGAAGGATTTAAAGTGCAGGTGTGGTGAGACAATTCCAAAAAGATTCCGTGAAATTGGCTTAAGACAATTGCGGCTTTGAGTACAGCCAAATGTCAGTAATCTAGTCACTTCAATATTAGCCAGCAGAAGGATATCGCAGCACATAAGGAATAGCAGCTATATGTTAATTGGAGAAAAAATTAATTAATGTTAATTAATTAACATATAGCTGCTATTCCTTATGTGCTGCGATATCCTTCTGCTGGCTAATATTGAAGTGACTAGATTACTGACATTTGGCTGTACTCAAAGCCGCAATTGTCTTAAGCCAATTTCACGGAATCTTTTTGGAATTGTCTCACCACACCTGCACTTTAAATCCTTCATGGGACTGCTTTAATTGTGAATACACCATCAGTGATCGGGACTGCCTATGATGATTTAGTTTATGCATCACTTCTACTGATCAATCCCACAATCATCTGATGAGATCACAAAGCATCCAGACAGATTTGACGAGTGAAACGGATTGAATGGTGTATGTGGATGTGAGGATGAGAGATCGATGAGATCTATTTGTTAATTGGTGGCCACCAAAAATCCTTCAGACATTAGGTCTTTTTAAATGTGTCTAGGGAATAAGGGTTGTTGTTTGATATTTGATTTAATTTTATACAATGGATAGTTTATTGAATAAAGCATTATACCTTTAGTACCGGTTTGTCCTCACAGAAGAGTTTCTTTGTGCTTGCCACATGATATATGTATGATTGATTATAACTCAGAGGACAACTAAATCCCTGCTTCTCTGATCTATAACCACTAGCCGAGAAGCAGGATCTAGACGGTAAAACCGGTTCTTAATCCCCGTAAGAGGTTGGGACCAATGTAAGGCCGTCCAACCCTTTAGAGGGAGGTCCGGTTCGGTATATAGGAGTATTTGAGTCATGTTTTTCTCCCCCCCTTTTTATTAAAGCCAGTTCTCTGACACATCCATATTTATTATAACGTGCCACTCTATTATCACTTGCGGTGTTTTGTGGTTTTTGTTTATACATTTTGTTCACATTTAGTTGCCAGCGCAGTTCACTTGGTTTATATATTTCTAAAGTACAGTACTTTCACTCTGCAGCTGCAACAAAGTTTTTCTTTTTGGTTTTCACAAAAATATTCTTTTTGAGATTATTGATTACATATATTTGCGAGCGCTGTATTGTATGATTTTTTTTTTTTCTTTTCTTTCTAGTCTCAGTGGATTCATATTCCCCATCCCATATTCCATTGGTTCTCTTTCCTGGTTCCTGAGTTCTTGTGGGTGGCTGGATTGTGTCCCCTGTTGAAAAATTGGCCCCCTCCTCTCTGATTGTAACCCTGATATCCCCACCTCCCTTGGGATGGCGGGGGGCCCTTTGGATTAAAGCACCCTTTGGGGGTTTCCAATAGGTGCCCCTTTGAGATTGATCAGAATGGGGCTGGTCATAGGTATACTGTGACCCGTTACGGGACACTTTTTCAGGGTTTTTTTGGACTTAAACAGTCTTCTGGAATTGTACTTTGGGACTCTTCTGTTTTTGTGGGGTACCTTTTATGACGGTCTATCCCCATTTTGGCTGTTGTCAAATGCATTTTTTTCTGGGGTAGACTCTCTAGATTCACATTCTTCCAGTAGTATATCTTCTTGCTATTTATAGACCTTGTTATCCTCAACATCTCTCTGGTGTTTCTTCACTTTTTTAGTTTTGGTTTCTCTGTCTACCTTAATGATGTAATCTTTCACCTGTTTAGCTTTATCTTTATATTCATTAGTTTCAGCTAAGGGGGCAATCATTTCTTTTAGCTCTTTAATATCCATCTCCACCTTTATTCATTTGATCTGCCTCCTCTTAATAATAAGTTCTAACAATCTGGATTCACTGTGATTAAAGATGATAAACCACTCATCCATTAACTCTTTGGTATAGAGTCCATCATTCGCTGGTATATCCCACGTTAATCTACTGTACTGTACGTGGGGTATTTTTCTCTTTTATTTATAACTATATAAAGTGTTGATGTCCCACCAGATTTTAATTTGTTTTTTCATCAAGCATTTTAGTTTTTTGAAACTGACTTTCAAATCTATGCCAGTTCTGTCTTTGGTGGAACTAAAAATTTCCTTTTAAATCTACAATTCTTTTTTTCAAATATAAAGTTTATTCAACTCCAAACAGGGGCGAGGACCCCAAAGTACAATCAATAGTGCAAATACAGGCTTGGATACAGTGAATTCAACAAAGATTAGATATACATAAGGTAGATAATATTACATGTGTAAGCTTGAGCATTGGAACATGTGTACATCTCTGACTGAGCTCACACCTGTTAGGAACAACATTTATATCGGGTAACATAATGTCAGGGCATTCCTCGCCTACTTTTTCAACTTTTCTAAAAGATAAAAAAACAAAAAATTCAAAGGGGAATTAGAAAGAGCAGAGAAAAGAAAGGGGGGGGGATGAGAAAGACATGGCGGTAGATGAGCTAGTGGATTATACAGGTATGGCCCTGTGAGAAATCGAGAGGTGGATTAACATCCTAGTAAGTGTTGTCCTTCATCAGAATAGATGAAGATGTTCCAGACATCCCAGGTCTGCTTGTGGGCCTCTTGTTTGCGTTGTGCAGTAAAGATCAGATCTTCCATTTTCTTGATTTCCTCCACTTTACGTAACCACAAAGTTATGGATGGGGGGGGGCGACCTTGTTTCCAAAGGAGGGGAATGCACCCCTTTGCTGCATTTAGTAAATGACGTACAAGAGATTTCCTGTATGCCTTGATGGGGATCGTGGAAAGGTGTAAGAGAAAAAATGCGGCATCGTCAGGGATGACATAGTCTGTGAACTTTTGGGTAATGCGCTTGACCTCCTCCCAAAAGTTCCTCAACTGAGGACATGACCAAAAGATATGGATCAGAGTTCCCTCATCCCCTGAACAGCGCCAGCGTCTGTACTCACTAGTACACAGGGGATTTTATCGGCATTTGCTACTTGGAGGAGGTTAAGGACCTTGATGGTATTGTCCCTCGACTCTCTAGTGGGTATGAACCCAACCTGGTCAAGGTGGATAAGGGATTGAAGGTGTTGAGCTAACCTGGTCGCTATTATTTTCGAAAATAATTTAAGGTCCACATTTAAAAGGGAGATGGGTCTATAACTCCCGCACGAACCTGGATCCTTCCCCTCCTTGTGAATCAATGAGATGTGGGCTTTAAGGGTTTCACCGGAAAAATTGGAGTCGGCACCTAGAGCATTGAAAAAAGTTACCATTCGTGGGCCTAAAATTGGAAAAAAGGTCTTATAGTATTGGCCGGTGTACCCGTCTGGGCCTGGGGCTTTCCCTACCTTCAAGGAGTTAACCGCTATTTGCAATTCCTCCAACGTTATTGGTTCATCTAATAAAGTCTGGGATTCCGCTGAGAGTGAGGGAAGTTGGGAGTCTGTAATATATTGGTCGATAGCGTCCTGAGTGGATGAGGATCTAGGTAAATTATATAAGCCTGAGTAAAAGTCCGCAAAACCTTTTGATATTTGCGTCGGAAGGGTGGCCCTCTGACCGTCAGGGGTGGTTATCTGTGGGATGTATGAAGCAGATTTGACTTCTTGGACGGACTTGGCCAAAAGTTTCCCGCACTTATCCCCTGTCATGAACAGGTGTGACCAGATTGTGTGGACTGCAAAGAGAAAACCGAAACGCATGTAAAGTGAAATAAGAATAATGTTTATTTAAGATAAGTGATATAAATAAACAAACACCCCAAATACAAATAGTGCTCAACCAACCAACAGAAACCCACAGACAACATATAATATATACAGCCAAAGGGAAGTACCAAAATCAAACACGTAAGCCAGGCCAGGGTCATACACAGGGGGATCAGCAACTGAACAAGGGCAGGATAGGAGAGGGAGATAATGGATGGGATATGGATACAAGGGAATAGGAACACAGGAGGGACAGGATCAGGATGGGATCGGATACAGGCTCAGGAGCAGGTTCAGGTTCAGGTTCAGATACAGGAGATACAGGTTTACAGGATACGGGATAACAGGTCAGGGCACAAGGAAGAAAGATACCAAGGCAAGCCTATGAGGGCTTGCCGGGTATTTATAAGGCTGTGGTAATTGACCTCATGTTACAGCTGAGCGCAGAGTGTGCTGTTTGCTTCACACTGCCGGAGTGCACCCGCTGGTGGACACCGGTACTACGGCCCAAGGATGCAACAGTGCCACCAGCAGGAGAGACCTCTTACTACAGGTCCCAGGTGTTGGAAGACACCCGCTGGTGGACACTGGTACTGCGATCCAAGAGACCGATAGCGCCAACGGGTAAACCCTCTCATGACAGTACCCCCCCCAAAGGAGCGGCCTCCGGACGCTCCAACAAGGTGAAATTGTTCAAAGTTCATGGCCTCAAACCAAACAACAGATGAGGGCACATCAGGCTGGGCATCGGGTACATCAAACTGGACAGCGGGTACATCTGAGAAGACAGCGGGCACATCCGGGCAGACAGCGGGCACATCCGGGCAGACAGCGGGCACATCCGAGATGACAGCGGGCAGGAATACACCAAGCTGGGCAGCGGGCACTTCGAGCTGGGCAGCGGGCACTTCGAGCTGGGCAGCGGGCACTGACACTTCAAGCTGGGAAGCTGGCACATCAGTCTGGGAAGCTGGCACATCAGTCTGGGAAGCTGGCACTGAGACATCAGGCTGGAAGGCAGGCACTGGGACAATAGGCTGGAAAGCAAGCACATCAGACTGGGAAGCTGGCACATCAAACTGGGAAGCTGGCACGTCAGACTGGGAAGCTGGCACGTCAGACTGGGAAGCTGGCACGTCAGACTGGGAAGCTGGCACGTCAGACTGGGAAGCTGGCACGTCAGACTGGGAAGCTGGCACACCAGACTGGAAGGCAGGCATCGAGACATCAGGTGGAAATGCAGACACCGAGACATCAGGCTGAAAGGCAAGCTTCGAGACATCAGGCTGGAAGGCAGGCATGAAGACATCAGACTGGGAAGCGGGCACATCAGACTGAAAAGCGGGCACTGAGACTTCAGGCTGGAAGGCAGGCATCAAGGCATTAGACTGGAAAGCAGGCACATTAGACTGAAGAGTGGGTACATCAGACTGGAAGGCTGAGACATCCGGCTGGAAGGCAGGCATCGAGACATCCGGCTGGAAGGCAGGCATCGAGACATCCGGCTGGAAGGCAGGCATCGGGACATCAGGCTGGAAGGCAGGCATCGGGACATCAGGCTGGAAGGCAGGCATCGGGACATCCGGCTGGAAGGCAGGCATCGGGACATCCGGCTGGAAGGCAGGCATCGGGACATCCGGCTGGAAGGCAGGCATCGGGACATCCGGCTGGAAGGCAGGCACATCAGACTGGATAGCAGGCGCATCAGACTGGAAAGCGGGCACCGAGACTTCGGGCTGGAAGGCAGACATCAGGACAGACTGGACAGCGGGCACATCAGACTGTGAGGCAAAGACATCAAGCTGGGAGGCAGGCGCCGAGACATCAGGCTGGAAGGCAGGCATCAGGACATCAGACTGGAAAGCAGGCACATTAGACTGGAGAGCGGGTACATCAGACTGGAAGGTGGGCACATCAGACTGGAAGGCAGAGACATCAAGCTGGAAGGCAAAGACATCAAGCTGGAAGGCAGAGACATCAAGCTGGAAGGCAGGCATCGAGACATCCCACTGGAGGGCAGGCACCGAGACATCAAGCTGGAAGGCAGGAACCAAGACATCCCACCGGAGGGCAGGCACCGAGACATCAGGCTGGAAGGCAGGCACCGAAACACCAGGCTGGAAGGCAGGCACATCAGACTGGAAAGCGGGCACCGACTGGCAAGTGGGCACATCAGACTGAAAGGCAGGCATCGAGACATCAGGCTGGAAAGCGGACACATCTGACTGGTAGGTAGGCACATCAGGCTGGAAGGCAGGCACCGCGATTTCAGACTGGAAAACGGGTACATCAGACTGGAAAGTGGACACATCAGACTGGAAGGTAGGCACATCAGACTGGAAGGTAGGCACATCAGACTGGAAGGCAGGCACATCAGACTGGAAGGCAGGCACATCAGACTGGATTGCAGGCACATCAGACTGGAAGGCAGGCACCAAGACTTTGGGCTGGAAGGCAGGCATCAAAACATCAGACTGGGAAGCGGGCACATCAGACTGGAAGGTAGACACATCAGGCTGGAAGGTAGACACATCAGGCTGGAAGGCAGGCACCGAGACTTTGGGCTGGAAGGCAGGCATCGGGACATCAGACTGGAAAGCGGGTACATCAGACTGGAAAGTGGACACATCAGACTGGAAGGTAGGCACATCAGACTGGAAGGCAGGCACATCAGACTGGAAGGCAGGCACATCAGACTGGAAGGCAGGCACATCAGACTGGAAGGCAGGCACATCAGACTGGAAGGCAGGCACATCAGACTGGAAGGCAGGCACCAAGACTTTGGGCTGGAAGGCAGGCATCAAGACATCAGACTAGGAAGCAGGCACATCAGACTGGAAGGTAGGCACATCAGGCTGGAAGGCAGGCACCGAGACTTTGGGCTGGAAGGCAGGCATTGGGACATCAGACTGGAAAGCGGGTACATCAGACTGGAAAGTGGACACATCAGACTGGAAGGTAGGCACATCAGACTGGAAGGTAGGCACATCAGACTGGAAGGTAGGCACATCAGACTGGAAGGCAGGCACATCAGACTGGAAGGCAGGCACCGAGACTTTGGGCTGGAAGGCAGGCATCAAGACATCAGATTGGAAAGCGGGCACATCAGACTGGAAGGTAGGTACCTCGGGCTGGATAGCAGGCACTGGGTTGGCAGGTTTAGGTGGGTCATCAAGTTCAACTGGCATGAACGCAGGCTGGAACAGGTTGGTTGGTGTGGAAGCAAGTTGGGTTACTGGCAGGATTGTGTGAGTGGGGAAGAACTTCCGTTTCTTCTTTGGCTTAACTGCTGGAGATCTGTAGGTGGCTGTAGGACTGTAGACAGGAGGTGAGGCATACTGAAAGGAAGGGCTGGGATATGGCAAGGAAGGGGGAACAGCGGCCAGAGGAAGTTCCTGTGGGGAAGTTGCAGGTATTAGAGAAGAGGCAGGTGGGTTAAAGGCAGGATAGGTGCAGGAAGTAGAAACAGGGCATTGATACCTGGTGGGGAGCAGGGTATATTGGACTGCAGCTGAGGTTGCCAGGGGTGATGGGAGAAAGGACATCTGAGCAGGCAGGTGTTTAGTAGCAGGTCTGGTTTGTGGAGAGCTGACAGAAGCTGGGTATAACAGGTCTGACCATGCCTGAAGTACAGGTAGCACAAAAGTGGGCTCACATTCCCTCTGTCTGACCAGCGACTGCACTTCATTTATACAATCTTTCAACAAATGTTTGGGACAAACCAAATAATGCTCAAAAAAGGATGCAGAGTCATCCTCCAACTGCCATACTAAGGACGCAACCTGGTTAATGCTGAAGGGGGGAGAAAAGTCATCATGGCCCTTTGGGATACAAGGCAGAGCCAGCTCTGTACACATTCCAATCAAAGGCTGAACATCCTCAAACAGTATACTGCCCTGATCGACCACAGAGTGAGCTAAACGGATAATTTCCAGCAGCTGATCACTGGACCACCCTTTCAATGTCTGGCGGAGATATTCAGAACTCTCTGTTGCCAGCAGAGCATAATAAACAATTATATCTGAATTCATCCCATCAATGTGAAACAGAACCGAGATGGTTCCCCTGTGCAGCCACTTCTGGTCAGAGATGGCCTTGGTATACTGTCATGAACAGGTGTGACCAGATTGTGTGGACTGCAAAGAGGAAAACAAAACGCATGTAAAGTGAAATAAGAATAATGTTTATTTAAGATAAGTGATATAAATAAACAAACGCCTCAAATACAAATAGTGCTCAACCAACCAACAGAAACCCACAGACAACAGATAATATATACAGCCAAAGGGAAGTACCAAAATCAAACACGTAAGCCAGGCCAGGGTCATACACAGGGGGATCAGCAACTGAACAAGGGCAGGATAGGAGAGGGAGATAATGGATGGGATATGGATACAAGGGAATAGGAACACAGGAGGGACAGGATCAGGATGGGATCGGATACAGGCTCAGGAGCAGGCTCAGGTTCAGGTTCAGATACAGGAGACACAGGTTTACAGGATACGGGATAATAGGTCAGGGCACAAGGAAGAAAGATACCAAGGCAAGCCTATGAGGGCTTGTCGGGTATTTATAAAGCTGTGGTAATTGACCTCATGTTACAGCTGTGCGCAGAGTGTGCTGTTTGCTCCACACTGCCGGAGTGCACACGCTGGTAGACACCGGTACTACGGCCCAAAGATGCAACAGTGCCACCCATAGGCGTGCGCAGCCTATTGCATTAGGGTGTGCACCCAAAAGCTCAAGCACACATACATATATATATATTGTCAAAAGTATTGGGACACCTGCCTTCACACGCACATGAACTTTAATGCCGTTTTAGTCCATAGGGTTCAATATTGAGTTGGCCCACCCTTTGCAGCTATAAAAGTTTCAACTCTTCTAGGAAGGCTGTCCACATATTTTAGGAGTGTGTCTATGGGAATGTTTGACCATTCTTCCAGAAGGGCATTTGTGAGGTCAGGCACTGATGTTGGACAAGAAGGTCTGGCTCGCAGTCTCCACTCGAATTCATCCCAAAGGTGTTCTATCGGGTTGAGGTCAGGACTCTTTGCAGGTCAGTCAAGTTTCTCCACCCCAAACTCGCTCATCCATGTCTTTATGGACCTTGCTTTGTGCACTGGTCCAAATCATTTGATGGAGGGGGGATTATGGTGGGGGGGGGGGGTATTATGGTGGGGGATTGTTTTTCAGGGGTTGGGCTTGGCCCCTTAGTTCCAGTAAAGGGAACTCTTAAGGCGTCAGCATACCAAGACATTTTGGACAATTTCATGCTCTCAACTTTGAGGGAACAGTTTGGGGATGGCCCCTTCCAACATGACTGCGCACCAGTGCACAAAGCAAGGTCCATAAAGACATGGACTTAGCAGGGGTGGTGGGAAATTAACTTCACGTGCAATAATTCACATTATAACTGTAACTAAAACATATACAATTAAGTGTAACACTCTAAAAAATAAAAAATCCAAAGTGCTATAATGGTGGGAACCTCCCAACTAAAAAGTTGTTGCACTCAATGGTAATTTATATTGCAATTATCTGTAGAGGGGTTTACACCATCCCTGCTAAGGCAGCACTGATGGGCACTGATAGGCAGCACTGATGGGCACTGATAGGCAGCACTGATGGGCACTAATAGGCTGCACTGATTGGCAGCGTTGATGGGCACTAATTGGTAGCACTGATGTGCACTGATAGGTGGCACTGATAGGCAGCACTGTTTGGCACTAATGGGCACTGATTGGCACTGATGAGCACTGATATGCATCACTGATGGGCTATTATTGGTAGCACTTATGGGCACTGATAGGCTCTGATTTGCAGAACTGATTGGCAGCACTGATGGACACTGATTGGCACTGATAGGCAGCACTGATTGGAAGCACTGATGGGCACTGATAGGCAGCACTGATGGGCACTGACTGGCAGCACTGATGGGCACTGGTAGGTGGCACTGATAGGCAGCACTGATGGGCACTAATTGTCAGCACTGATTGGCACTGATAGGCAGCACTGATGGGCACTGATATGCAGCACTGATATGCAGCACTGATGTGCACTGATTGGCAGCACTGATGGGCAGCACTTCTGGGCACGGATTGGCACTGATAGGCAGCACCGATGGGCACTGATATGCAGCACTGATAGGCAGCATTGGTTGGCACTGATTTACAGCATTGGTTGGCACTGATAGGCAGCATTGGTTGGCACTGATAGGCAGCACTGGTTTGCACTGATAGGCAGCACTGGTTGGCACAGATAGGCAGAATTGGTTGGCACTGATAAGCAGCAGTGGCACAGATAGGCAGTACTGGTTGGCACTGATAGGCAGCATTGGTTGGCACTGATAAGCAGCATTGGTTGGCACTGATTGGCAGCATTGGGTGGCACAGATAGGGGAGAGGAGGAGTTTCACATTCAGGAGATCGTGAGAATTGCCAGAGCTGTTCAGTGTATAAACTGTCAGATAATAACACTGCATGCAGGGAGAGACACCAGCTGTTAAAAGTCAGCGGTGATGCTGGTGGTGGGCGGGACTGAACAGTTACCAAACACCAGCCAATAGGATGTGTCTGGGCGGGCCGCTACATTTCTCTGGCTCCGCCCCCTCTCTGAAGCAGCCCAATTATTGGCTGGTGTTGGCGCTTGATCCCGCCCACCCCCGACATCGCGGCTGAGTTGTGATGACTTACAACTCAGCCGCGATGTCGGGAGTGGGCGGGACCAAGCGCTATAAACACCAGCCAATGTTTGAGCTGCTTCAGAGAGGGGGCGGAGCCACATAAATGTAGCGGCCCGCCCAGACCCCATCCCATTGGCTGGTATTTGATGGCCGTTCTGTCCCGCCCACCCCCGACATCACCCCGACATTTTGACAGCTGGTGTCTCTTCCTGCATCCAGTGTCATTATCTGACAGTTTCATACACTGAACAGCTCTGGCAATTGTCACGATCTGCTGCCTGTGAAACTGTTTCACGGGCAGCGCGGGCCACACACTCTCTTGGATGCAGCATTTTGGGGCAAATCTCTGGACACAGCACGGGGTGATTAGGGTGTGCCCAGGCACACCCGGCACACCCCGTGCGCACGCCTATGGTGCCACCAGCAGGAGAGACCTCTTACTACAGGTCCCAGGTGTTGGAAGACACCCGCTGGTGGACACTGGTACTGCGATCCAAGAGACCGATAGTGCCACCAACGGGTAAACCCTCTCATGACATCTCCTGACTCATAGGACAACCTGCGGCAGAACTGTAAGGCTGCCTTTGCTTTGTATTGTAATAAGTCCGTGATTTGAGATCTTAATGTCCTCAGCTTTGTCTCAAGCTCCTGAGTGGGGGAGTGTTTATGTTGTGCTTCAATTTTGGCCAAGTCAGAGAGTCTGGTGAGTTGTTTGTTTCTTTTATTTTTGATAGATGCCCCATGTTTAATGAGAACCCCTCGGAGGATGTATTTATGAGCCTCCCACAATATGCCAGGGTCACAATCCTGCGTGTCATTCTCTCTAAAGTAGAGGTCAAGCTCTTTGGTCACATCCTCAAGCACTTCAGGGGTTTGTAAAAGGCTCTCGTTTAGATCTAGGTGAAGGCCTCTCAGTGAGGGTGTATGTTAGGTAAACTGGAGCGTGGTCTGACCATGTGATCTGACCTATTGAGGTAGAGCTCACCAGGTGTAACTGGTCATGAGGCATCAGAAAGAGGTCAATTCTGGAGTAGACCTTGTGTGGGGATGAATGGACAAAAAAAGGGAGAAGACCAAAGACCTCGCCAAACTGCTACAGGTGAATATGAGTATCAAAAGGCTTACCCGCTGCCTGCTCAGGTTAGACACCTGTATACGTCATCATACCCAATAATGAGCGGTGATAATATCACCAGTCATGGGGTGGTAGTCCTCTGAACTAAACAAAACATTAAGACAAGAGAGCGGAAAAAAGTTCCACAAAGCAGTTCTTCAACAAGGACCAGCTGACGTTGTTAATTACTCATCTTTATTAGTTATCCAAAAATAGAAAAAAACAATTTTATACACGAATAACTCCTCCACAAAAGATTACTCCTACCTACAACATATGGTTCAAATAAGACAGACGTCTTAAGGGGACTTGGGTGGCCACCAAACCTAATACACACATCTCATACAATCGTCTCTCATACACATGCAGATAATGATCTCAGACCCGGGTCAGATGCATATTGAGTAGTCCAAAGAAGCTCAAATCAGACGGACATTATCAAGGCATCAAGTGGGCTTGTAGTTTAAAACAATTGCCTGCAAAGATAGGTGTTTTGAGATGGACGAAAGGATCCACTTGGAGATGTTAGTTACAGCCGGGCATATGCACAGTGGGGCACAGATGATTACAAGGGTACATTAAATAGTGTCCTGAGGTCTCAAAGATCCACAATAAGACTAGGCATCATTAATTCAGTAGGGGTGATTCTCAGATAATGAGGTATAATGTCAGCTCACCCTTCAGAAGTCTTGTGCCGGTTGACTCTCACTCCTCCAAGCTCATGTCTGGTCATGGTCTCCTCATTCAGAAGGAATACACACACCGGAAGACCCTGCACTCACATCTGTGTGGATACGTTCCGACTCACAGCCTACGGTGAGCAGCAGGGTTCACATCCTTAGACCAAGCAATGTCCAGGGGCTGTATGGAGCATAGTATGGAGAGCCACACCCGGAATCAGTGGATAGAGAATGTCACTCTAGATTGTGCGGCTGCTAACAGTCCCACAGTGCGGAAACATATAGAGATGGTTCAAGGTATAGGTGGACATCCAGAGGTCCCTGTCACCGGTAGCACGGTGGCAAGATGGTTACGCGTTTCACCTGATCCCAGGCTTCCTCAGAGCATCCTCTGAGATGCTCTGAGGAAGCCTGGGATCAGGTGAAACGCGTAACCATCTTGCCACCGTGCTACCGGTGACAGGGACCTCTGGATGTCCACCTATACCTTGAACCATCTCTATATGTTGGCGAGGGAGATGCGGCTTCTGATCCCTGGCGTGAGACCGCTGGTTCCTGGAAGAAGACGTGGAGACCATTCTGCTGAAGGATGGATATTCACCGTTCTCTTAGATCAGCAGCGGGTATATAAATGAAGCAAGTGGAGAACAACCAAAAACCCCAGCGTGTGAGGGGGCGAGCCTGAGCTCCACAAGACGTAGAGAAAGTCAGCTGGTGTCACAACATAGTGGGGTGAAAACGGGCTCCAGGTTATGAGAGACAGTAGGGAAGGGAAGAAGTTGAAGTGGGGTTCACTAGTAGCAGGTGATACCAGGAAGAGTTGCCTGGAGGGGGGAACCGGCGGCATTCAGTACAGGTAAGTCATGCAGACATGAATGGTTGGGGTCCAGGCGGACTATGAGTGTCAAAGTAACTGTGTGAGGAAGACAGCCGGAGCTACTCACATTTCCCGAGGTTCATCGAGCGATAAAGAGCGGGGAACGGCGTCCGCTCCTCTGCGGCCGCTGCGGTCTCGGAGCCTGGCTTCTCATCACGTTAAGGCAACCCGGGACACAAGGCAAATAGTCCAGCCAGTTGGGGGTAGAAATCGGATCCTTTCCAAGGAACTCAAAGAGTGCAGGCAGGTTCTCCGGCGAGCGCAGAAGGAATGATCTCTGTTCTTTGTGGAAGGTGGCCGAAAGAGGGAAGCCCCAGCGATATGTAGCATTGCAGCGTCTAGCTAGGTCCAGCAGGGGTTTCAGGATGGCACGACGGAGAAGAGTCGGTCTGGAGATGTCAGGAAGGATCTTCACATGGGCACCATCAAACTCCAGCTCACCAGTTTCCCAGGCCCCGCGAGCTATGGCCTCTTTATGAATGTAATGATGAAGGCGAGAGATCACGTTGCGGGGTCTGGCTGGATCCGCCGAGCGAGGGCCCAGAGCCCTATGCACCCGATCCACTTCGATCTGTTCAGGCAGGTGTGAACCCGCCACCCTTCTAAAAATGTCCGTAACCGTGGCAAGCAAGTCCGCAGGGCCAGTGGCTTCTGGTAGGCCCCGGAGTCGCAAGTTATTCCTTCGACTCCAGTCCTTCATCTCTTCCATACGTAGCTGGAGTTCCACTGCAGAGACAGACTGATCCTTTTGTTGGGTCTCAAGGGTCGAGACTGTCTGTTCTAGCGGTGCAAGAGATGATTCACCCGATGTTAAGCGTGTGGATAGAGTCTGCACGTCCTATCTGACTGCTCGGATCTCCTTCTTGTGAGCGGCCTCGACTCTCCCCACCAAGGCCTCGATATCCGCCCTCGTCGGGAGGGCCTGTAGGATAGCCTTCAACTCCGCATCTACCCCGTAAGTGATCGGTAGGTGAGGGAAGATTCTCGGGTCCGTAGCTGTAGCCATGGGGGAGCCGGGATAAAGTACCGGACTCTGGGAACCCTCCGATGGGGCAGAATCCACCATGAGGTCCGGTGTTTGTGAGCCAGAGGCACGCGGTTCCGCCATCTTGAGATCCGGGGAGCGGGATCTCCCAAACAGTCTCTGGAAATCTCCTATAGCGGGCATGTTGGCGACCAGGCTGGTCTTCTTTTTATTCTTCCTGTAAGTCTGCTTCTTGGAGGAGAGCATACCGTAAAGATAGAGCAATAATAGCTGAGATGGGTAAGGAGTGACCGGGAGCTCAAGGAGAGCACATCTCTACTCGGCCATGTCAAGACCACGCCCCATCTACAATTCTTTTATCCATATATCCAAAAATGGATACATATTAGAAAACAGAGCAACAAGGTGGGACTTTGCATGAGACGCCAGGTGGGTAGAACCAAGCGTCTCCATCCCCAATAATTTGAACAAAAAAAGAAAACGGAATGGCGGGACTTTAAATGAAACATGCACTCCAGGAGATAACAACTTAAAACCATGAATGTGGCAAGTAACCAATATAACAGAACCAAAATACATTGCATGGAAGCATAACGTAACATCAATTGGCATTAAATGATTTATTGATATAATAAATTGTAACCAGAGTAAAAATAATATTGACATGGTTCATAATAATAGTAAAAACCCTTTTTCATAATGAGACAGGTCTTGAATTGTACATAAGGTACAGCAAAAATACAGTTGATGACATGGTTAGTTCATTTTGTACATACTGTAAACAGCAATTCCATATCAATTGGATTTTACTCGCCTACCCAGTTTATAATGAATTATTTTAGAGACCTGTCTTCTATGGAATTGCTGTTTACAGTATGTACAAAATGAACTAACCATGTCATCAACTGTATTTTTGCTATACCTTATGTACAATTCAAGACCTGTCTCGTTATGAAAAAGGGTTTTTACTATTAATATGAACCATGTCAATATTATTTTTACTCTGGTTACAATTTATTATATCAATAAATCATTTAATGCCAATTGATGTTACGTTATGCTTCCATGCAATGTATTTTGGTTCTGTTATATTGGTTACTTGCCACATTCATGGTTTTAAGTTGTTATCTCCTGGAGTGAATGTTTCATTTAAAGTCCCGCCATTCCATTTTCCATGGCTGCTAGTATTATATAACCCTAAAAGGATTAGAAACCAAAGAAAAAACACACACAATTGTGCAAATATATAAATAAACAAAGAAAAAATGTGCAAAACAGCGCCAGGAATTTCTAGAAAAGAGATGATCTAAAAAAGACTATAGATCGCAGCTTCTCTAATTAATGGCAGGACCAAAAAACTGAAAACAAGGATTGTTAAAAGCAGCGCTGATCAGACTAACTATAACACCCTATGTGTGCTAATACAATATTGAATAGAAATTCATCACAGCCATTAAATCGCACAACTCAGTGAACAATTGATATAGATGCAAAACATTAAAGTGCAAAGTGCTTAAAAAAAGAAAACAAAATCATAAAAGCAAAAAATCAATTAAGTCCATAATTAGCCGGTTACCGACCGGCTCACGTACCTTTACTGCAGCTCAATGGCTCTCCTGGGCGAAACTCCGTATGGGTTCGTCCTTCCCTTTGAGAGCGGCGGGCCCTCTGTCGGCCACGCTCGATCGTGTGCATGAGAGCAGCACGTGGATTTGTGTGTGTAAACGCATAAATCCCTGTTCTGTCAGGGGAGAGGAGACATATCATTTGCTCCTACTAAGTAGGAAAAATGATATGTCTCCTACCCCAGTCAGTCCTATCCCCATACAGTTAGAACACATCTAGGGAACACACATTTAACCCCTTGATTGCCCCTTAGTGTTAACCCCTTCCCTACCAGTGACATTTACACAGTAATCACTGCATATTTATAGCACTGATCGCTGTATAAAATGTCAATGGTCCCAAAAATGTGTCAAAAGTGTCTGATCTGTATGTCGCAGTACTGCTAAAAAAATCGCAGATCACCGCCATTACTAGTAAAAAAAAAATAATAAAAACGCCATAAATCTTTCCCATAGCTTGTAGACGCTATAACTTTTGTGCAAACCAATCAATATACGCTTATTGCAATTTTACCAACAATATGTAGAAGAATATATATTGGCCTCAACTGATGAAGAACTTTTTTTTTTAATTTGGGAGATATTTATAGCAAAAAGTAAATAATATTGTTTTTCTTTCAAAATTGTCGCTCTTTTTTTGTTTATAGCACAAAAAATAAAAACCGCAGAGGTGATCAAATACCACCAAAAGAAAGCTCTATTTGTGGAGAAAAAAGTACACAAATTTTGGTTGGGTACAGCATTGCATGGCGGCGCAATTGTCAGCTAAAGCGACGCAGTGCCAAATTGTAAAAAGTGCTCTGGTCAGGAAGGAGGTAAAATCTTCTGGGGCTGACGTGGTTAATAGTGCTCTAAACAATACGTGAACAAAGCTGAAACCAATATAAATGTGAAAATTAAAATATATTATTGCAGAAAAAAAAAAACTAAAAACCAATGCTTTAATAAACGATGTATAGTGGTGACATTCAGTGATATCTTGTATGTAGATTCAATGTGACTGTAACACTCGAGTGTGATCCTCCACCAGATGCACCAAATAAACTCACCAGATTCAACAGCTGTGGGTTTTTAACCAACCCGAGGGTGGTTGGCCCACACATAAAATGGCGTGGAGGCTTCAGGCATTCCTCCTCCCCGGGAAGACGTATGATGAAACTCGTAGGGCAGGGCTAGCACGCCGACACCAACATGCTGTCCAGGATTGCACTCGCAGCTCGCACACGAACCACAGTGGCTGGAGGCAATTGGGAATACATGTATGCCTAGAATCCCCAGTGCCGGGTCTGACACTTGTAATATGTGTGTGAGCTTCTTTTAAATGTTTTAAATAAACTTTTTATTAGGCGTTATCACACTATTGGAGCTTCCTTCTTCCTTCTCTTATGTCTGGATGAATTATGACATGACTCATTGGAAAGGACCTTGTGTGACACTGGTTTATAATTTTACCAGCTGTTGGATCTGGTGAGTTAATTTTGTACATCTGGTGTAGAATCGCACTCAGGTGTTACAGTCATATTGAATCTACATACAAGATATCACTGAATGTCACAACTTTACATCGTTTATGGAAGAATTGTTTTTTCACTTATATGAAACTATTTTTTATTTTTTCTGGAACAATAATTTATTTTTATTGTCACATTTTATATTGGTTTCAGCTTTGTTCTAGACTTTGATTTTTTGCATGTATGTTTTTTTTTAAGCACTTTGCACTTTAATGTTGCATCTATATCAATTGTTCACTGAGTTGGGTGATTTAATGGTGTTGATGAATTTCTATTTAATATTATATTAGCACGGATAGGGTGTTATGCCGCGTACACACGGTCGGACTTTTCGTCTACAAAAGTCAGACAGCCTGTCCGACAGACTTCCGGCAGACTTTCGGCGGACTTTCGACGGACTTGCGGCGGACTTTCTAACGAACAGACTTGCCTACACACGATCACACAAAAGTCCGTCCAATTCTTACGTGATGACGTACACCAGACTAAAATAAGGAAGTTCATAGCCAGTAGCCAATAGATGCCCTAGCGTGGCTTTTTGTCCGTCGGACTAGCACACAGACGAGCGGATTTCGGGGTCCGTCGTAGTTACGAAGTAAAGATTTGAAGCATGTTTCAAATCTAAAGTACGTCGGATTTGAGGCTAAAAAAGTATGTTGAAAGTCCGGAGAAGCCCACACACGATCGGATTACCAGCCAGCTTTAGTCCGTCAGCGTCCGTTGGACTTTTGTAGACGAAAAGTCCGACCGTGTGTACGCGGCATTATTGTTATGCCGCGTACACACGGTCGGACTTTTCGTCTACAAAAGTCAGACAGCCTGTCCGACAGACTTCCGGCAGACTTTCGGCGGACTTTCGACGGACTTGCGGCGGACTTTCTAACGAACAGACTTGCCTACACACGATCACACAAAAGTCCGTCGAATTCTTACGTGATGACGTACACCGGACTAAAATAAGGAAGTTCATAGCCAGTAGCCAATAGATGCCCTAGCGTGGCTTTTTGTCCGTCGGACTAGCACACAGACGAGCGGATTTCGGGGTCCGTCGTAGTTACGAAGTAAAGATTTGAAGCATGTTTCAAATCTAAAGTACGTCGGATTTGAGGCTAAAAAAGTATGTTGAAAGTCCGGAGAAGCCCACACACGATCGGATTACCAGCCAGCTTTAGTCCGTCAGCGTCCGTTGGACTTTTGTAGACGAAAAGTCCGACCGTGTGTACGCGGCATAAGTCTGATCAGCGCTGCTTTTCACAATCCTTGTTTTCATTTTTTTGGTCTCAGTGGATTAGAGAAGCTGCGATCTATAGTCTTTTTTTTTTTTAGATCATCTCTTTTCTAGAAATCCCTGGCCCTGTATTGCACATTGTTTCTTTGGTTTCTAATCCTTTTAGGGTTATATAATACTAGCAGCCATGGATATAGGTCTATAAATGGCAAGAAGATATACTACTGGAAGAATGTGAATCTAGAGAGTCTACCTCAGAAAAAAAATGCAGTTGACAACGGCAAAAATGGGGATAGACACTCACTACTAAATAAAGGTACCCCACAAAAACAGAAGGGTCCCAAAGTCCAATAAACCCCTGAAAAAGTGTCCCACAACGGGTCGGAGTATAACTATGACCAGCCCCATTACGATCAATCTCAAAGCGTCATATATTGGAATTCTCAAGGGGTGCTTTAAACCACAGGGCCCCCTACCGTCCCAGGGGATGATGGCACCAAAGGGGGGGGATATCAGGGTTACAATAAGAGAGGGGGCATCTTCCATCCATCCAGCATATTATTACGGGGGGGGGGGGGGGGAGAATACAGGAACCAGGAAAGGGAATTAATGGAATACGGGATGGAGAATATGAATCCACCAAGACTAGAAAGAAAAGGAGAAAAGGAGTCAGAGGAGGAAGGAGGAAGAAAAAGGAAAAGAGACAATTGGGGACTGGCATTTGTAATCTCAGCAATGTTATTTTAGCCGAAGCAGAACTGAGTACTAGACTTAGGTTTAAATTTAAACCACATATGGAAAAATTGCAAATATGGAAAAATTCAATACGTATATTGATCTACAAAAGTTTACTAGAACATTAAATATATATATTTTTTTGAGCTGAATAAAGATCATTTTAACCACTTCAGCCCCGGAAGGATTTACCTCCTTCCGGACCAGAGCACTTTTTACAATTTGGCACTGCGTCACTTTAACTGCTAATTGCATGGTCATGCAATGCTTTACCCAAACAAAATTTGCGTCCCTTTCTTCCCACAAATAGAGCTTTCTTTTGATGGTATTTGATCACCTCTGCCGTTTTTATTTTTTGCGCTATAAACTTCAAAAAAAATTTTGAAAAAAAATGATATTTTCTACTATTTGTTATTAAAAAAATCCAATAAACTCAATTTTAGCCATACATTAAGGCCAAAATGTATTCGACCACATGTCTTTGGTAAAAAAAATGTCCATAAGCGTATATTTATTGGTTTGCGCAAAAGTTATAGCGTCTACAAACAAGGGTACATTTTCTGGAATTTACACAGCTTTTAGTTTATGACTGCCTATCTCATTTCTTGAGGTGCTAAAATGGCAGGGCAGAAACCCCCCCCCCCTAAATGACCCCATTTTGGAAAGTAGACACCCCAAGGAAATTGCTGAAATGCATGTTGAGCCCATCGAATATTCATTTTTTTTGACCCAAGTGATTGAATAATGACAAAAAAAAAAAAATTTACAAAAAGTTGTCACTAAATGATATATTTCTCACACAGGCCATGGGCATATGTGGAATTGCACCCCAAAATACATTTAGCTGCTTCTCCTGAGTATGGGAATACCACATGTGTGGGACTTTTTGGGAGCCTAGCCACGTACGGGGCCCCGAAAACCAAGCATCGCCTTCAGGATTCCTAAGAGCGTACATTTTTGATTTCACTCCTCACTACCTATCACAGTTTTGAAGGCCATAAAATGCCCAGATGGCACAAAACCCACCCAAATGACCCCATTTTGGAAAGTAGACACCCCAAGCTATTTGCTGAGAGGCATGTTGAGTCCATGGAATATTTTATATTTTGACACAAGGTCCGGGAAAATTACAAACTTTGTTTTTCTTTTTTTTTGCAAAAAGTTGTCACTAACTGATATATTGCTCAAACATGCCATGGGCATATGTGGGATTACACCCTAAAATACATTCTGCTGCTTCTCCTGAGTATGGGGATACCACACGTGTGGGACTTTTTGGGAGCCTAGCTTCATACGGGGCCCCGAAAACGAATCACCGCCTTCAGGATTTCTAAGGGCATAAATTTTTGATTCACTCCTCACTACCTATCACAGTTTCGAAGACCATAAAATGCCAAGATAGCACAAACCCCCCCAAATGACCCCATTTTGGAAAGTGGACACCCCAAGCTATTTGCTGAGATGCATGGTGAGTATTATGCAGCTCTCATTTGTTTTTGAAAATGAAGAAAGACAAGAATTTTTTTTTTTCTTTTTTCAATTTTCAAAACTTTGTGAAAAAAAGTGAGGTCTGCAAAATACTCACTATACCTCTCAGCAAATAGCTTGGGGTGTCTACTTTCCAAAATAGGGTCATTTGGGGGGGTTTTGTGCCACCAACTGTGATAGGCAGTGAAGAGTGAAATCAAAAATTTACGCCCTTAGAAAGCCTGAAGGTGGTGCTTGGTTTTCGGGGTCCCGTACGCGGCTAGGCTCCCAAAAAGTCTCACACATGTGGTATTCCCGTACTCAGGAGAAGCAACAGAATGTATTTTGGGGTGTAATTTCACATATTCCCATGGCATGTTTGAGCAATATATCATTTAGTGACGACTTTGTGCAAAAAAAAAAAAATTGTCTTTTTCCCGCAACTTGTGTCACAATATAAAATATACCATGGACTCGACATGCCTCTCAGCAAATAGCTTGGGGTGTCTACTTTCCAAAATGGGGTCATTTGGGGGGGGGTTTGAACTGTCCTGGCATTTTATGCACAACATTTAGAAGCTTATGTCACACATCATCCACTCTTCTAACCACTTGAAGACAAAGCCCTTTCTGACACTTTTTTTTTACATGAAAAAATTATTTTTTTTTTGCAAGAAAATTACTTTTAACCCCCAAACATTATATATTTTTTTAAAGCAAGTGCCCTACAGATTAAAATGGTGGGTGTTTCATTTTTTTTTTTCACACAGTATTTGCGCAGTGATTTTTCAAACGCATTTTTTTGGGAAAAAACACACTTTTTAAAATTTTATGCACTAAAACACACTATATTGCCCAAATGTTTGATGAAATAAAAAAGATGATCTTGGGCCGAGTACATGGATACCAAATATGACATGCTTTAAAATTGCGCACAAATGTGCAGTGGCGACAAACTAAATACATTTTTAAAAGCCTTTAAAAGCCTTTACAGGTTACTACTTTAGATTTACAGAGGAGGTCTACTGCTAAAATTACTGCCCTCGATCTGACCTTCGCTGTGATACCTCACATGCATGGTGCAATTGCTGTTTACATTTGACGCCAGACCGACGCTTGCGTTCACCTTTGCGTGAGAGCAGGGGGGGACAGGGGTGCTTTTTTTTTTTATTATTATTTTTTTGCTTTTTTATCTTATTTTTAAACTGTTCCGTTCATTTTTTTATTTTTTTAATCATTTTTATTGTTATCTCAGAGAATGTAAATATCCCCTATGATAGCAATAGGTAGTGACAGGTACTCTTTTTTTTTTGAAAAAATTGGGGTCTATTAGAACCTAGATCTCTCCTCTGCCCTCAAAGCATCTGACCACACCAAGATCGGTGTGATAAAATGCTTTCCCAATTTCCCAATGGTGCTGTTTTCATCCGGCGAAATCTAAGTCATGAAATGCTCGTAGCTTCTGGTTTCTTAGGCCATAGAGATGATTGGAGCCATTCTGGTCTCTGATCAGCTCTATGGTCAGCTGGCCGAATCACCGGCTGCATACTCTTGTTCCTTGTTGGGACAGTAGAGCCAGAGAAATACATGGAAGACAGTGGGGGGGGGCATTCCCTCCCACTGTTTGTAAAAGCAGTCTAGAGGCTAATTAGCTGCTAGGATTGCTTTTACATGAAAGCCGACCGCTGGCTGAAAAGAATGATACCAAGATGATACCTAAACCTGCAGGCATCATTCTGGTATAACCACTCAAAGTCCAGCAACATACCAGTACATTGCTGGTCCTTGTTGGGCATATATTGTAAACTTTTTTTCATGCAGCCTGTGGGCTGAACGAAAAAAGATATTGATCGGTGGGTATGCACACCATTAGAATACCTCCCTTCATCCACCCACTTCTAATGATGGGCATACATGCACCGTTTATATATGCCGAAGCATGGGGGCATCCTCCTGCAAAAGGTAGGAGCAAATCGCTCCTCCACCCACTGCTGCCCCCACGCTTTGGCATATATGCTGAAGTATGTAACTGTGGTGGTGAAATCACCTCCGACAGCGCTGGAGTCACGGCTTTATGTATTGTGGGAGCAAACGCTGTTGCTGTCAAGATAAATAAATCCGCGCTGCAACCGAATGGCTTACCTGCTAGGCAAATGATGGTTAACAGGTCGACCACGCCCCCTAAAACGTCACAGTCCCAGCATGCCCAGGGCCTGTGACATCATATGGGGGCGGGGTCTCCGCCTATATAAGTCACAACGCAGCCCTCGGAGACCAGTCCAGCCGGAGAGAGCGTCGTGTCAACATCTGGGGGAAGAGAAGAGAAGAGAAGACAAGAAGCCCAGCAGCTCAGAAGTCCGGACCTCTGCTGGCAAGAGAGCTACCTGAACACAGCAGAGGAGCCGGCCGAAGAACTGGAACACCGGGAGAAGAGAGCGGAGAAGAACCAACCGGACGCCGGGAGAAGATGAAGCGGAGGGACCCCCGAAGACGGAAGAAGACCCCCCCCCCGGAGCAGTTTAATAAATTATTTTAAAAACCTGTGTTGTGTTTTATTATTAACACTTTTTACCTAGGTGAATGGGTAGGGGTACCATGTACCCCATATTCATTCACATAGGGTGGGGGGGCCGGGATCTGGGGGCCCTCTTATTATAGGGGGCTCCCGGATTCCGATAAGCCCCCCGCCCGCAGACCCCGACAACCAACGGCCAGGGTTGTCGGGAAGAGGCCCTTGTCCTCATCAACATGGGGACAAGGTGCTTTGTGGTGGGGGGGCACCGTAAGGCGCCCCCTCCCCCAAAGCACCCCCCCATGTTGAGGGCATGCGGCCTGGTACGGTTCAGGAGGGGGGGGCGCTCGCTCGTCCCCACCCCCTTTCCTGACTGGCCGGGCTGCGTGCTCGGATCGGGGTCTGGTATGGATTTTGGGGGGGACCCCCACGCCGGTTTTTCGGCGTAGGGGGTTCCCCTTAAAGTTACATACCAGACCTAAGGGCCTGCGACGGGGCTCGCAAGGTTTCAATCTCGCCAAAAAAAGCGGCGAGATTGAATTCCTTTTCTAGTCCCGTCGTACCCGAGTCACGTTCAAAATGAACGGACTTGTCCGTGTGTGGGAAAGTCCGTTCATTCTGAAAGTCCGGCGGAAGTCCGTCGGGAAGACCGAATTCCGGAAAGTCCGGCCGTGTGTAGGCAAGTCCGGCCGTTCAGAAAGTCCGGCGGTAGTCCGCCGGAAGTCTGGCGGCAAGTACGTCGGACCTAGCTTTCTAGAAAGTCCGACCGTGTGTACGCGGCATAAGACTTACCATACCTGCAAAGCAAATACAAAAAAACATAGTAAAAAATAAAACATTTAAACGCAACCTGTGCCTAAAATATATATATATGCCGAAGCATGGGGGCATCCTCCCACAAAAGGCAGGAGCAAATCGCTCCTCCACCCACTGCTGCCCCCACGCTTCGGCATATATGCTGAAGTATGTAACTGTGGTGGTGAAATCACCTCCGACAGCGCTGGAGTCACAGCTTTATGTATCGTGGGAGCAAACGCTGTTGCTGTCAAGATAAATAAATCCGCTCTGCAGCTGAATGGCGTACCTGCTAAGCAAATGATGGTTAACAATAAAACAAAGTAACATTACAGTATAACAGTAAGACTTACCATACCTGCAAAGCAAATACAAAAAAATTGTAAAAAATAAAACATTTACACGCAACCTGTGCTTAAAATATATATATGCCGAAGCATGGGGGCATCCTCCCATAAAAGGCAGGAGCAAATCGCTCCTCCACCCACTGCTGCCCCCACGCTTCGGCATATATGCTGAAGTATGTAACTGTGGTGGTGAAATCACCTCCGACAGCGCTGGAGTCACAGCTTTATGTATCGTGGGAGCAAACACTGTTGCTGTCAAGATAAATAAATCCGCTCTGCAGCTGAATGGCGTACCTGCTAAGCAAATGATGGTTAACAATAAAACAAAGTAACATTACAGTATAACAGTAAGACTTACCATACCTGCAAAGCAAATACAAAAAAATTGTAAAAAATAAAACATTTAAACGCAACCTGTGCTTAAAATATATATATGCCGAAGCATGGGGGCATCCTCCCATAAAAGGCAGGAGCAAATCGCTCCTCCACCCACTGCTGCCCCCACGCTTCGGCATATATGCTGAAGTATGTAACTGTGGTGGTGAAATCACCTCTGACAGCGCTGGAGTCACGGCTTTATGTATCGTGGGAGAAAACGCTGTTGTTGTCAAGATAAATAAATCCGCTCTGCAACTGAATGGCGTACCTGAAAACAAAAAAATGGTTACCAAACATGATAAAAACATAACAACAATAAAACATTGCAGAATAGAATACAGTAAAAAAGAGCAGAACAATAGAGAGAGAATAGAAAGAGAGAACAATAAAACGACAGCTATGTTTGGTTTTTATTATTTTATATTTTGTTTTTTGGGGTTTTTTTTACACTTTTTTTTGTAACTTTAACTTTTGTAACTGGTACCAGGTTTGGGTCTCTCAAAATGCGATGGCATCTTGGGAGACCTTGTGAAAGTGTGTCCTAGTTTGTGCAGTGCTGTACCCTACGCTAATACTCAACTAGTGTATGGTAGCGTTCAAAACATTCACCAATGCAAAGACCAGGATTGTCAGGACAGAAGGGACAATAATAAGGGGTGTCACGCCTATATCCGCGCTTGCTGCAGACACGACATCTTTTTTGGGGGGCTCGTTGGGTAGGGGTACTCGGGAGGACATAAAGTAAATGCCTCTCATGCAGCCGGCTTACTGCATTTGGTTGGGAAAGGTGAGGTGGAGCACCGTCTGGAAACAGAAGGGCTCTGACGATCTCTTCCTGGAATTTATGGAAGGTTTCAGTCCGTCCTGAAGCTCTGTATAGCACATAAGCGTTCAGCAAAGCCAATTGAAATAAATAAACAGACACTTTTCTGTACCAGCGTCTGGCCTTACGGGCAACTAGGTACGGCGCCAACAACTGGTCGTTGAGGTCCACCCCTCCCATATTTTGGTTATATTCGTGGACACAGAGGGGTTTCTCCACAACACCAGTCGCCGTAGTAATTTGGACCGTCGTGTCTGCATTAAGGGAGGTAAGGACGAAAACATTCTTATTATCCCTCCACTTCATAGCGAGCAAATTATTACACTGCAAGCAGGCTCTCTCCCCAGCCTAAGACGGGAATCTACAAGCCGCTGGGGAAAGCCCTGACGATTAGGTCGCACGGTGCCACATGCTCCAATCTGATGATCAAAAAGGTGACTAAAAAGTGGCACGCTCATGTAATAATTGTCCACGTACAAGTGGTACCCCTTTCCGAATAAGGGTGACACCATGTCCCACACTATCTTGCCAGCACTTCCTATGTAGTCAGGGCAGTTTGTCGGCTCTACGTGACTATCTTTGCCCTCGTAAACCATAAAACTACATGTATAGCCTGTGGCCCTGTCACAGAGCTTATACATCTTGACCCCGTATCTGGCACGCTTGCTGGGAAGGTACTGTTTGAATGACAAGCAGCCAGAAAATGTAATCAGGGACTCATCAACGCAGACAACTTGATGGGGAGTAAACAAGTCTGCAAAACGTTGGTTGAAGTGGTTTACAAGGGGCCGAATTTTGTAGCGCTGATCGTATTCAGGGTCTCCACGAGGACGACAGAGTTAATTGTTTTTGAAGTGCATGAACCGCAAAATCTGCTCATATCGTGCCCTGGTCATGTAGGCAGAGAACAAGGGCATATGGTGAATTGGGTCAGTGGACCAATATGACCGCAACTCACTCTTTTTAGTTATGCCCATGTTGAGGGAAAGGCCCAGAAAGAGCTTAAATTCGGAGACCGTAATTGGTCTCCAATCTCTGGCAAGGGAGGACTGGGTAATAGACCAGCGTATAAATTGCCTTGGTCCACAATAGATCTATAGAGACCTCCGGTGAAAAACAGTGAATAAAAATCAAGTGGCGTAAAATCAACTGTTTCCACCTGAATTCCGGGTTGGCCAGTGAATGGGGGAAGTACGAGTGCTGCAGAAGGGGTGGGTTCCCAATTCGGATTGGCGAATGCAGCAGGAAGGGAACTATGGGCACAATGGGCCTGTGTTCGTCTTCTTGGTGGCAGCGGGACACTACTTGTGCTTGCCACCTCACCAGCTTGAACTGCACTTATGGGACTTGCCACATCACCACGTGATGCTGCAGTGCTGGATGTACGACCAGGGTGTACTAGGCCGCTGGTGCTTGCCAGTTCAACAGAAGGAATAGCGACGCTAGTACTTCTCTGCTCCATACGAGGGACCTGCGGTTCTTGCACTTCAAGGACAGAAGAAGAAGATTGGGGTCTGGTACGCCTCTTCACTATCTGTCATGCTCAGAAACGTGTAGGCCTCTTCACTAGTGTACCTTCGATTAGCCATTTTGGGCTCTAAATTTAGGGGTACACTAGTGAGACTCACAGGCAAAGAAGCTCCTGACTGTCAGCGACTGTATCAAAATGCTACCAAAAAACTGTTAGCGATCGCAGGGATCAGGCCTGACTCTGCGAACGCTGCAGTTATGTGTGCTTAGTGTTTTGTAAGTGTCAGTGATCGATCGATACTGCCCTTGGGTGGGCTGGGCAGGGCTGGGCCGAGGGGCAAAACGCAGATGCTAGCAGGTATCTGGGCTGATCCCGCTAACACTGTGTTTTTGGGAACCCTAAACTGCTGGGGACGCTAGTATAGATCTGATTGGATCAGATATCGATCCGTTCAGATACTATAGCACTAAGGGAGGTGTATGCTGCATGCGTGGGTGTTAGCGGTACTGGCGCTAACCTGACGCTGCCTGGGGCGACACAGACCTTATCTGACCCAAAAAACGTAACTTATATCACCGCCGGGCAATTAGGGGGTTAAACCTTTATTAGGTAATAAACGGCGGGTGCCCTAAAACTATAATAAACTATAATAAACAAACTAACTAACCAGCGTCACCCATAACAGTTATACGGTGATCACTGGTGAAAGGGTTAACTAGGGGGCAATCAGGGGGTTAAAACCTTTAGTAGGTAGTATATAGGGGTCCCTGTTGCTATAAAACGCTGACGGCGAACCTATATACTTAACTCCCTAACTAGCGTCACCTGTGTCACTAAAACAGCGATCAGAAAAACGATCGCTTAGTGACACTGGCGACGGGGGGTGATCAAGGGGTTAACCTTTATTAGGGGGGGTTAGGGGGGTACCCTAGACCTAAAGGGGGGTACCCCAGACCTAAAGGGGGCTAACCCTAACTGCCCTAACACTTATAATTGTCACAAACTGACACCAATGCAAAAAAAAAACTGCTATTGGTGTCACTGTGACAGGGGGTACAGGGGGTGATGGGGGGTGAAAAGTGTGCCTAGTGTGTTCTACTGAAAGTGTAGTGTTGGTGCAACTCACATTGATGTCTTCTCTCCTCGGCGCCGGAACGAAAAGACCAGCTCGAGTAGAGATGACATCACTTCCTCTGCCGCTGTTTACATTACAGCAGCAGAGGAAGAATTTCATTCGTGGGGAGCGATCACGAGGGGGTGGCCACGAATGAGTGGCCTCCCCCTCAGCCTGTATAGCTTCCCCACTGATGCCGACCATCTCGGGCACGGGGAGGGGGGCGCGTTGCGCCCCCAGCCCGCGGGAGGCAGATCACGTACCAGGTACGTGATTTTGCCTGCCCGTGCCATTCTGACGCAGTGTATCTGCGTTAGGGGGTCGGCAATTGGTTAATAAAAACAAACTCAATTTGGAGTACTTGCATAGCAGTTTGAAAAATGCCTCTACTTTCAATCCCACAAACAAAAAGAATGAATTTCTAGAAGTGTTTAAGGTTATGGTTGAACATAACATTAAGGATATTATTATTAATAAAAAGTATAAAACTCCTAAAGACATAGAGGAAGGTATTAGAAAATTAGAAAAGAGAAAAGATATTGTGATAAGAGCAGCTGATTAAGAAGGAGCTATTGTTATTTTGAACAAACGAGATTATGGAGAAGAAATGCCGAGATTACTGGCAGGCAATCCCACTACAAAGTTAAGATGCCAACTCAAAAAGATAATAGAGAAAGGTAAAAAAGCGGGTATTCTTACTGAAAAGGAAGCAAAATATCTAGTTCCCAAAGCACCTTGAGTGCCTACTATTTATTATCTCCCAAAAATTCATAAAAATGCTGATAAACCACCTGGGAGACCCATTGTCAGCGGGATCAATTCCGTATTTTCAAGAGTAGGGGAGTATGTTGATCATTTTTTACAAGAGATTGTCATAAAAAAAAATGTTCATATCTCAAAGACAGTGAAAAATAATAAAAAATTTAAATTCCAACACATACAAAGAAAATTGTCATTTAGTTCAGTGGATGTCAATTCATTGTATACTAGTATCAACCAAAAAGACGCATTGTCTGCTGTAAAAACTAAGATTAAAAGCAAACAAAGAAAGTTCATTCTAGAGCTTTTGGAGATTGCAATGACAAACAATTACTTTTGGTATAGTGGCACCTTCTTCCAGCTATTAAAAGGTGTCGCCTAAGTACGCTCCCAGTGTGGCAAATCTTGTTTTAGCCAAATGGGAAGTAGAAAACATATTGTAGATGGCCAGAGATGGCGCTATTGTCAGGTCACCTGAGTCCAGGTGACAGATGCACACCGTTGGAGTCAGGAGTGCACCACTAAGGTAGTGGACCCTACGACTGACTGCTGCGGAAGGAACAGGGGGTGGTTCAGGAAGGCAGGTCCAACTGGAGCACCAACACGGATTCCACTGGGAGCTAGAGCATAGGATTCCCCAAGACAAGGATTCTAAGAGCCAGCAGGTGTTCACCAAAGCCTCTAGTGGTGAGGATGGACTGCGCTGCAACTGGCTCCAGGTCGCAGGTCCCCAGGTTCTCTCAGCTCACGCTCACGGCAGGCTACAGGAGGATAGAGAGAAAGCAGCAGCCCAGGACAACAATGGATAGTCAGGAGATAAGCCAAAGGTTGGGGCAACTAGCAGACAAGGATAGACAGAGAACATGCCAAAGGTCAGGGTAACAAGCAGGCAGGGATAGTCAAAGAACAAGCCAAGATGGGTAACAAAGACAGATGTAGAGCACACGGCAAGCAGGAGACAGGAAACCAAACACACAATATTGCTCGGCAAGGCAGGCTTGGCAAACACAGTGTTAAATAGTGGTTCCTGATGAGGCTAGGGTGGAGCCACACTGAGGAAAGATTACTTAACCATGCAGGTGTGAGAGATCTGACATTGTTCAAAAAAGAGGGGAGGATAACTAAAACGTACTTCAAGGAGATAGAATGAAACAGTTACATACGTACATCGAGTTGTCATCATAAAAAATGGAGCTACAATACACCCAGTAGTCCATTCACTAGAATACGCAGAAATTGTGTGCTGGAATCAGATTACATCTATCAAACAAACAAATTACTAGAGAGATTCCTTGATAAAGGTTTCAAACAGACATTTTTTATAGCTGAAAGGGAAAGGATTGTTGCTAAAAATAGACACAAACTTTTACCTACAAAAAAACAGAAATCACAGAATGGTCTCGGATTAAGTTTTATTACTGACTATAATAAACAATCAAAAGAGATAGAAAAAGCAATACGAAAACATTGGCCCATATTAATAAAGTACAATGTTTTTAAGAAAATATTACCTTCTCATCCAAAGTTTATATATAGGAAAAATAATGCCATACGTAGAAAACATGTAAGAAATATTATTGATGCACCAAAAAGGGTCAAGATATTTGGGAATCTGGAAGGTTTTTTTCAGATGTACAAAATGCAAGGCATGCAAAAGCACAAAGGAGGGTAAAAAGAGACAACATTTTTCCTCACTCACAGATGGGAAACACCATAAAATCAAGCCTTTGATCACTTGCGATTCCACCCACGTGGTATAGGTTCTTGAATGTCCGTGCCGAAAACAATACATGGGAAGGACCACAAGGAAATAAAAAATAATGATTAATGAGCATGTGAGCAATATAGTGAAAAGATTTGAAAAAAAGTGTTTCGCAACACTTTGAATTAAAACATAATAGTGATCCTAGTCAGCTTTCATTTTATGGAATTGATAGAATTATAGGGCATTGGAGGGGGTCAGATAAACTCAAAAGAAGTGTCAAGAAGAGAAACGCAGTGGGTATACAAACTGGGTCCTTATATCCGCATGGACTCAATATTGATATAGACCTTAACTGTTTTCTAACCAATTTTTAAAGAAATGTTGAGATTTTATACATATTTTTTATGCTTTTTAGTTTGAGAATGATCCCCCCCCCCCCCCCCCCGTGTTCATAAGGAGAGAGGGGAACACTTTCATTATTCTTATTAGTCAAAAGGATTTTTAGAATTTTTCCAGCATTTTATAGAGTGGTAGTCTGGAGTGATTCTTTATATCTCACATTTGGCCATTTAAGGAACTATCGTTGTGCACATTCTGGAATAAAACATGAATCTGTTGTGGCTTCTTAAAGAAATAAGAGAATTACTATATTGTATAGTACCAGTGTGAAATAGAATAGCAGTATTTTTGGTAAAATATTGTTGCGGGTTGTTAACCAACCCGAGGGTTGCTGGCCCATACATAAAATGGCGTGGAGGCTTCAGACGTTCTACTGCCCTGGGAAGATGTCGTATGATGAAACGCGTAGGGTGGGGCTAGCATGCTGGCACCAACATGTTGTCTAGGATTGTACTCACAGTTTGCCCATAGTAGTAGTTGTATTCCCAATTGCCTCAAGAGTAGCTGGAGGCAATTGGAAATACATTTATGCTTAGAATCCCTAGTGTTGGGTCTGACACTTGTAATATGTGAGTGAACTTCTTTTAAATGTTTTAAATAAACTTTTTATTAAGCATTATCACACTATTGGAGTTTCCGTCTTCCTTCACATGTCTGGATGAATTATGACATGACTCATTGGAAAGGACCTTGTGTATTGGTTAATAAGCATCCCTGATTCAAGCATTGATTGCTGAAAGGCGCCAATGCTGGTTTACAATTTTATCAGCTGTTGGATCTGGCAAGTTAATTTGGTACGTCTCGTGGAGGATCACACTCGGGTGTTACAGTCACATTGAATCTGCATACATGATATCAGCGAATGTCACCACTATACATTGTTTATTGAATAATTGTTTTTTCACTTATATGAAAGTATTTTTTCTTTTTTCTGGAACTATAATATATTTTTATTGTCGCATTTTACATTGGTTTCAGCTTTGTTCACGTACTGTTTAGAGCACTATTAATTATGGACTTTGTTCACTGATTTGTGGGATTTAATGGTGTTGATGAATTTCCATTCAATATTATATTAGCACACATAGGGTGTTATAGTTAGTCTGATCAGCGCTGCTTTTCACAAATCCTTGTTTTCATTTTTTTGGTCCTGCCATTAATTGGAGCAGCTGCAATCTATAGTCTTTTTTTGATCATCTCTTTTCTAGAAATCCCTGGCGCTGTTTTGCACATTTTTTTCTTTGTTTATTTATATATTTAAATAAAAAAGAAAAAACTGCGCTTGGAATAAATAAACGAGCTGCGGTTACAAGTGAGGCACACCAATACAAAATTATAACAAAATAAACCGCGCTATAAGATGATATGAAAAATGTAAAGTCCCATATACAGTTGTATAGTCCCATGTAAAAGTCCAAGACAAAAGAAGGTGAATCTGTCATAGGTGAATGACGTGAAATTCATCCAAAATAAATGAGTGATGAGAAGACATATAACTGGAACACATCAATAGGAAATGCGCTTACCAGAAGTAAGCCAAAATGGGGCAAGTGGCTTAAACCCAGCCTGGGCCTTTAGATGAACGATCCAGGTGAGGCAGGATAAACGCACTCGTCCCGTATATCCAGTCCACAGAAATTTATCCAAAAATATATAACAAAAACATAGCGTAATACTGATAACGTAAAACACTCCAAAAACAGAATAATAAGTGCAACACTCAACATAAACCTAAAATCATGTGTAGTCATAAAACATCCAGTGTCAGTAGCGACTGGAATGGTAGTGTGAGTGTCATGCAATCATGCAAAGATAAATATTATAATGAATAGGTAAAGATAGAAACGTGAACGGTACCCAGAATCTGCTTACCAGATATAGGTGGAAAGTAAGCATGTAACGATCACCCAGATACAGACATGAAAAAAGATCCCTCTAGGTGCAGCAAACCACATGTACAAACTGCTTACCAAATGGCAAACCGTTGTGAGCAGACTCCATATAGCCAAAGACTAATCACCATATGTAGAAAACACAGGATATAAAACTGCAGCGAACCTTAGGGAAATCCTGCTTACCAGATATCCAAACAAGGTGGGCAGATGTAATAAAGCACAGGACGGACTCCTGACAGGAACGGCGTGGATACGTCCTGACCAATTGGATCCGAGCTCAGCAGTGCATGTATGGTAAAAAAATCAGCCAATAGTGTGATACTGTATAATCCTTGATTTATTAAGATAGAGTAACACTTACACTTAAACGAAAGATAAAAATGAGGGATAAAAACTAAGCCGGCCGGCACTCAGACACACTCCCGTCCTCAACAGGGCAACGTGGTGACGTCAGCACGTCCCTCCCAGACGCGTTTCGTCATACATTGACGTTTTCAATGGGGAACGGGCAGCGTGCTGAGCCACCACGTTATATGCGCACATCAAGCCTCGCTCTGAGTCATGCTAAGGGAAGCACACAGCGCCATCTTGGATTTGGGCATCAACATTACATAACATAAGGAATGGGGCCAAGTTGGCATCCTGAGATGCCACCAGACACACATCCCTCTAAATAAAACAAATATAAATAATGACATATCGAAAAATAACCTTAAAACTATAAACCTATGACATTCATAGAAAGTTAATACCTGAGGTGTTCAAGTTCAATATTATAGGTGGGTATCATCAATACTAATAAAATATATGGAACCAGTTCTAAATCATATAAAACAAAAACAATATTCTACCCATCAGCACTGAAACGTGCCACACAAAGTCGTGCTTTAAGGTATGATGAATCGTAGAGATATCTATACATATGTACTAAAAGAAAATAGATATACACATAAAAATGGATATACACATAAAACATGAAAGGTAAGATGAAAGGAGCTATTAAGCCTCATATTTGCTGTGAATGAGACGAACTAACCACAAAACAAACAAAACTACCTTATATAAAAGGGCAGCAAGATTAGACTTAGCTGAAAAAAACTAAAATCATATTAATATTTAGGGTAAACCCCATATTGGACAAAAAAACAAAATCACATAGACAAATACCAGTAGTCACATCAAAAATGTATATGGGTATTCCCCAATTCAAGTATATTCTATTCACCCCTTACAGATAATCCACATCACTAGTATGTTTCAGGAATTGTCAATAAAAGCGTTGACATCCACATCTATATTCAATCCATGGGGCGTATAACTTTTGATCCTATGGACCCAAGACATTTCCAATTTAGAAATATCTCGCACCATGGAACTTCCTCGCCAGTGAGGTTTATACCGGTCAATACCTAAGAATAGGGTATTGGAGGGATCTCTATCATGTACCAGACGATAATGTTTGGAAACTGAATGGTTCTTAAAGCCTGTCAGAATATTAGTGATGTGCTCGTTAAGCCTCACTTGGAGGGGACGTTTGGTCCGTCCTACATGTTGCAAGCCACAAGGGCATTGCAACATGTAGACCACCCCGAAGGTGGAACAAGTAATAAATGGGGTGATCAGATGGGTTCGACCTGTCACTGTGGACACAAAGGACTGGGTCCTCCTGTTCGAACAGGAATTAAAGGAACATACCTGACACTTATTGCATTTATAAAAGCCAGTCAATTGATCGAAGAAGGTAGTCCTATTTATTGGGGGATCCAATATACTAGGGGCCAATTTGTTTCTAAGTGAAGGAGCCGGGGGCGTGGCTTAGCACATGAGGAAGTAGGACGCTTGTTCCTGGAGCTCCCGCACACGCCGCACACACAGAGGCTCTCAGCGCTTCCCAGCACACCCATCCAGGCCTGATATGGGGAGGAGAGGTGGGGGAGACATCCAGCGTTCCTCCGATCCACATCTTGCAGGTGATATCGACCGTTTTTTCACCCATTTGGGCCATAATCGCTCCGACCCCCCCCCGTCCAAGATGGCGCCGGCTTGGACCCCAGGCACACATGCGGCCTCACAGGGAGCACTGTCGCAGCGCTCCACACCCCATATGAAGACCAGGCAGCGTGCTAGGTCCCCCCCTGACTCAGAGACAGGCTCGGTCCGCTCCACAGGACATTCCCCTGAATCCCACAGATCCTATGGATGGGACATGGAGGCATACATCAAAGCTCTCCCCACCAAACACGATTTTGAGGCCTGTGTGCAACGAATGGAACGTTCATACAGACAAGAAATGTCTGAACTGCGCAGAGATTTCACCAATAGAATTGAGGAAGTGGAACACAATATAGAAGAAAATACATCCACCCTGCATGCGCATGACACTATCCTGCATGAACATACCCTCCAGATCCAACAACTGATGTACCATCAAGATGACCAGGAAAATAGGGCCAGACGTAACAACATACGCATACGCGGCCAACCCGAATCGGTTGAAACTAAGGACTTAGCCCCTGCAGTAATTGCCATGTTCAACGAGCTACTCCAGAAAGACAAGGACGCCCCTCTGGAACTTGATCGAATCCACAGAGCCCTTGGCCCCAAGAATCAGAACCTAGAGCACCCCAGAGATGTGATCTGCAGAGTTCACTTTTATGCAGTTAAAGACGCCATTATGCAGGCTGCACGCTCTCAGAATGCAGTACACTTCAATGGCACCGCTGTGTCCCTGCTCCCTGATATATCTAAACTGACTCTGGACATGCGACGCGCCCTAAAACCCCTGACCGGAGCCCTGCAAGCAAAACAAATCAAGTACCGCTGGGGTTTCCCCTTTAATCTGTTTGCATCTCATGAAGGGAAATCTGCGATTTTTCGCACGCTGGGGGATCTCCCCAGGTTCCTCGGAACTTTTGAACTGCCACAGATCTCCATCCCAGATTGGCCACTTCACGCAGCCACCCCTGGCTTCCAAACTGCAGCAGGATGGCAGAAACGCACGAAGAAGAACAAGAGATCCAAACCGGACTTCCCCACTGGGACAGACGGCTGAACTCAGTTTAATGATGTTTGACTTATTTCCTTAGATTTCTCACAGGTCCCAGACCGGTGCAGACGTCCCTGCTTGCAGTTACTGTTGGAACACTTTATCACTAACCCATTTTCTTTTTCCTTAAAACATAGGTTTTATATTAATGTTCCATCCCCCTTGCTCCCTGTGAGGGGAGATTGCCTGTGATAACAGGCCACATACCTCCCCAGTCCTTAATCACCTTCAACCTCACCACCCCCCCTCATCCCTCCCTGCTCCTCCCCCCCCACCCCCCCCCCATCCCCCTCCTCTCCCCCCCTCTCATCCCTCTCCTCTCCCTCCCCCCCTACATCCCTTATTAAAACTTTTAGCATTTTGTAGCTGGATATGGAAGCCCTCTGGGCTGCTTATAAGTTGAGATGCTCTGTGAGATAGGCCCTCCTTAGCTAAGAAGTGTACCCATTCAGCATTTACGTAGCAGCACAGAGTCCTGAGAAGCTAAGTTTATAGTTCTTATGTACTGCATATTTGATAAATGTTGCCCGGCGTGTGCAGGCTCCTCTGTGCATAACTCGCTGTACCCCCCACTTAGGCCCTTCAGCGCCCACAGCGGTATTAGCTGAAATGTTGTTTACAACACTACTAGTGAGGCTTTTGCGGCCTCGTTCTCCTCCTCTCTCTTCTGTACTTCTTTTCCTACTTCTCCACCTAATTTTCTTCTCCAGTTTCGCCACTAGAGGTCTCCCCTCTCCCTCTTTCTCCCCCACCTCCCATTCCTTTGAGACAGCGAGCTTCCATGGTCTTTATTATTATACACACAGTAAATTTATTCTTACATGGCAGTACAACCCTCCCTAAAGATCTCCTCGCTTAATTGCAGAGGTCTCAACGTCCCGGAGAAGAGACGACAAATATTATATCATTTTCATAAAATAAAAACCCAAATCCTCCTCCTACAGGAAACTCACTTTAGAACAGATAAATGTCCACAATTTCTCCATAAACAATATCCTGTTTGGTTCCATAGTACCAACCCCTCCGCAAAATCTAAAGGGGTCTCTATAGCATTTCACGCCTCCTTCACTCCAGATGTCCTTGACACATATATTGACCCCTTGGGAAGATATATTTTTCTTAAATTGTCTTATCTGAATACCATTTACACTGTCATTAACATATATTCTCCCAACCAGAATCAACAACAATTCCTTTCATCAGTGATCTCCCGTCTGAAAAGATTCTGCACGGTCAACATGATCCTGGGAGGGGACCTCAATGCCACCCTGATACCTCGTCTTGATTCATCCAACATTAGAGCACTTCTATCTGACCTATCCTTAATAGACACCTGGAGGATGTTGCATCCTAACACCAAAGACTACACATTTTTTTCTCCCGCACATAACTCCTACAGTAGACTGGACTACCTCTTCGTTTCCCAATCTTTATTAGATTACTCACCCTCAGCCTCTATCGGTCTTACCCTTTGGTCAGACCACGCCCCCATTCACTTGAGCCTAGGACATATTCCAACATGCAAACGGAGCTCCTCCTGGAGACTTAACGATAATCTATTGTTCGATTCCGTATGCTCGCAGGACATTCTACAGACCATCAGACACTTTATTGCGGATCATGCCCAAGACACCACTAACCCGTTCACTAAATGGGAGGCGCTTAAATGCGTACTCAGGGGCAAATTAATCCAACATGGAGCCCGACTGAAACATGCCCGCACTGCGGATATAACACGACTTCTCTCCACCATTGCCAAACTAGAAGAATCGCACAAAACGGACCTAACTAGCTCATCTCTCCTAGAACTCACCAACGCGAGAAGAGACCTCCTGCTTATTTTCGCAGAGAAGTCTCTTATCGTCCGAGACAAGGGAAGGTTCAATCATTACTCACAAGCCAATAAATGTGGCAGACACCTAGCGCACACCCTCCAACCTCGCCAAGCCAGGCGACCTATACCGTTAATAAACTCCCCCGTTAAAGGTAAACTCATGCAGAACTCAGCTATTGCCGAGGAATTTCGCACATACTATTCCGCTCTCTATAATCTCACCCCCCAGAATTCACGCTCTACACCTACCCCACAGGACTTGTCCTCCTACAGCCAAGAGACAGCACTCCCATCTCTTCCTCTTTCGGAAACGGAGGACCTTGAGACCTCCCTGTCCGAAGAAGAATTTCTATTCGCTATTAAAAATCTTAAGAACGGCAAGAGTCCAGGTCCAGACGGATTCTCTCCCCGCTTCTACAAAACGTTTGCGACGCAACTATCCCCACTACTAGCAAAGGCATTTAACGCCATTGATGAAAACATTGCCCTGTCCCCATCCATACTCCAGGCCCAGATAGTTGTTATCCCTAAACCCGGAAAAGACCCCTCCATTTGCCCCAATTATAGACCAATATCCCTCCTAAATGTTGATCTAAAATTGTATGCTAAGATCCTTGCAAACCGCCTCTCCCCTCTGCTACCACAAACTATACATAGAGACCAGGTGGGCTTCGTTCCTGGCCGTGAAGCCAGGGACAACACCACCAAGACCATACATCTGATCACATATGCTCACCGTCATCATATACCTGCTTGCCTTCTCTCCTGTGACGCAGAGAAGGCCTTTGATAGGGTCAGCTGGTCTTTCCTCCGAGCTACCCTTTCCCAACTGGGCCTTGGCCCGAAAATGCTGACGCGAATCATGTCCCTCTATTCCGCTCCCTCCGCCACAGTACTAGTGAATGGTATCCAGTCAGAAAAATTTATGATATCTAACGGCACCAGACAAGGCTGTCCTCTCTCCCCCCTCCTGTTCGCCCTAGTAATTGAGCACCTAGCACAGGCCATAAGATCTAACCCTAATATACAGGGGATACAAACCCCATCGTCCCACTGTAAACTCTCCTTATATGCCGACGATCTCCTTCTCTACGTCACACAACCTCACATCAGCATACCCTCCATATTGGCCGAGATAGACAGATTTGGTAGTCTTAGTAATTATAAGCTAAACATCTCTAAAACGGAAGCCCTGAACCTTTCACTATCACACGTTACCCTCGCTTCCCTCAAATCTAACTTCTCGTTTCAATGGCGACCTAATTCCATCTCTTATTTAGGCACAGCTATACCCCAACAAACCTCCGACATATATTCCCTGAACTTTAGCCCTTTACTCCAAAAGCTGAGAAAGTTGACCGAAGAACGGACAGACTTACCTTTATCCTGGATAGGACGTATCAACACATTAAAAATGGACATACTCCCCAAATTATTATACCTATTCCAAGCCCTACCCATCGCTCTTCCCTCCACGTACCTCCGCGCCCTCCGTTCTATGGCTATCAAATTCATCTGGAAAGGCAATCACCCAAGACTGAAACACAAACTATTATGCTCTCCTATCACCAAAGGGGGTTTGGGCCTACCGGACTTTGAAATGTATCATACGTCCGCAGTCCTATCCCGTATCCTTGAGTGGTTCCCTCGCCCTATGACCAAAGCAGCCACGATTGTAGAACAGGACCTGTCTACATATGACCTACGAGCGCTTCTTTGGGGTTATGGAAAGATATATAAATCCTTCACGACATTATCCCCCCTTACTAGAGATGCACTGACAATTTGGTACCGCAAAAGAGACACACTCTCACTATCCTCGGAACCTAGCCCCCTTACATCCCTGTTTGATAACCCAAACCTTCCTGAAGGACACTCAACCCACTCCTTAGACATATACAATAGAGATTTATGGCCCACTGCCCGCCAATTTGTCGACTACACCCTAGGCACCTTTCTATCCACCCCCACAGACGTCTACTCTAAGATAACATGGCTCACCCGCGGACACCTAAACTCCTATTGTAAGACCCTACATGAATCCAGACAAACACATAGACCCTTGACTGGATTTGAACTACTATGTACCCTCCCCGAAACTCCACGACACACCTTATCATTGATATACAAATCAATTATAGACCATGCCCACGACGCTCTACCTAACTACACTGCCAAATGGTCAGCGGAGGTCGGGAAAGATATAACAGAGGCGGAATGGGGGAATGCGCAGACAGGGGCATGGCGCAGACATCATGGCCCTTTCCTGAGTGGCTCTGTCACGAGTGATGCGCAGTTTCACCGACGCAGTTTAACGAAAGCAGGATAACTAAAGCTGCATGAACAACAGGAACTCTGCTCCACTCTGCAAGACGACAAGCAAACCAACTTTGAAATTTATTTTATATTAGGTTAGTTTCCCACTCTCTAGCCACTAACATGCTCCTCATTCTCTTCCTTCTCACATTGGTGTCTTCTATCCTCAAATTATCTTTACTCTACCCCTCCTCTCTTCCCTGCAGCATGCACATATCACCCTCACTCCTACCCTCTCCCTACTATGGCACCCATCATCTCCTGCATTTGCTGCACCCACATGCTGACATAAACACCAGGGCCACTAGACACGTGCGCTCATGCACATCCCACTCCCACCTTGCCTTCCTCACCCTCCTGCTTCTCCTAGTCTCAGGTGATATTTCTCCTAATCCTGGTCCGCCATTTTCCAAATGCAAGCCACATATCCAATACCCCTCCCCCTCTGGCAACCACCGCAATCCACTCAGTTTAATTTCTATCCCCCTACTTCCTCAAAGCACCCCACCAATCTCATGTGCCCTGTGGAACGCCCACTCCATCTGTAACAAGCTAACATCTGTACATGACCTCTTCATCTCTCATGGCTTGAACATACTGGCCATAACAGAAACCTGGCTGCAAAATTTTGACTCAGCTTCTCCTGCTGCCCTCTCCCATGGTGGTCTCCAATGGACTCACTCCTCCAGACCCAACAGACAGAAAGGAGGTGGAGTTGGCTTCCTTCTGTCCCCACAAAGCACCTTCCAAGTCCTTACTGTCCCTCCCTCTCTATCCCTCTCTTCTTTTGAGATGCACTGTATTCGTCTGTTTTCTCCCATTTCCCTGAGGATTGCAGCAATTTATAGGCCTCCAGGACCGGTATCACGCTTCATTGATGACTTTGCTGCCTGGCTACCCTACTTTCTCTCCTCTGAAATACCCACCATTATTCTTGGTGACTTTAACATTCCTGTCAATGTCAACAGCCCAACCACAGCTAAACTTCTCAACTTAACCTCATCTTTTGACCTAACCCAATGGACACATACTTCCACTCACTCCAATGGTAATACCCTTGACCTTGTATTCTCCCATCTCTGCAACCCTGGCAACCTCACCAACACCCCCTTTCCTCTATCTGATCACAACCTCATTACTTTCACTGTATCCTTGCCTCCAACCACCCATCCCTCCAAGCAGCAAACAATTACTTGTAGAAACCTTCGCCACTTTAACCCTTCTCTTCTCTATTCTGCTACTGACAACCTATATGACATAATCTCTCCCCTGTCCTGTCCTGACCTGGCCACTTCTGTCTACAACAGTTCACTCTCATCATCACTAGATGCACTTGCTCCCCTAACCACACGCAGAATTAGGCCTCGACCGTTACAACCCTGGCAAACTGACAACACTAGAAATCTCAAGAGACATTGCCGTGCTCTTGAACGACTATGGCGTAAAACCAAATGCCTGCAAGACTTCACTCTATATAAATCTGCCCTTCTAAAATACAATTCATGCCTCCATGCTGCCAAACAAGCCTACTTTGTCTCTCTTATTAATTCCTTGTCATCCAGTCCCCGTCGGCTCTTCTCAACCTTTAACTCTCTGCTTCGTCCACCACCCCCTCTACCCACTAATTCACTCACTGCCCAAGAGATTGCCAATCACTTCAAAGACAAGATCAATGCAATTCGTGAGGACATCTCCACTGTGCGTACATCTTCCCCACCCATCATACCTTGCCCAGCAGCACATTCAACCCTCTCCTCTTTTGAATTGGCTACTACGGAAGAGGTTACAAAAATTTTCTCGAATGCCCACCTAACCAATTGTCCCATGGATCCTGTTCCCTCACAACTACTACGGTCACCCTCTTCTTCTATCCTATGCTCCCTCACCCACATCTTCAATCTCTCCCTTTCTAGTGGCATTTTCCCCTCCCCTCTAAAACATGCACAGATCACTCCCATTCTTAAAAAGCCCTCACTGGACCCTACCGACCTGAACAACTTAAGACCCATCTCATTACTCCCATTCACCTCTAAACTTCTAGAACGCTTAGTCTACAACCGTCTTAGCTCCTACCTCAATGAAAATAACCTTCTTGACCCCTTACAGTCTGGCTTTCGCTCGCAGCACTCCACGGAAACTACCTTACTAAAACTCACTAACGATTTACTAACTGCTAAAACCAACAGCCAGTACTCCATACTCCTACTACTTGACCTCTCTGCGGCCTTTGATACTGTTGACCACCCGCTCCTTCTCAATAAACTGCATTCCCTTGGCCTCCGAGATTCTGCTCTATCCTGGTTCTCTGGCTATTTATCACAGCGCTCCTTCAGTGTCACCTACAACTCTGTCTCCTCCTCTCCATTGCCCCTTTCTGTGGGCGTCCCCCAAGGCTCGGTTCTTGGACCCCTTCTCTTCTCTATCTACACCTCCTCCCTTGGTCACCTAATAACTGCCCATGGCTTCCAATACCACTTATACGCTGATGACACCCAAATCTATCTGTCTACTCCTCACCTCACTCCTTCAGTCTCCTCTCGCATTACTAACTTACTAACTGACATATCAGCATGGATGTCGCACCACTTCCTTAAACTAAATCTCTCTAAAACTGAGCTATTAATATTCCCCCCCGCCCGTGCCCCCCTCCATGACTTTTCTATCAAAATCAACAATGCAACCATCAGTCCCTCCACTCACGCCAGGGTACTAGGTGTAATCCTAGACTCCGACTTGTCATTTCAGCCTCAAATCCAATCGCTGTCAAAAGTTTGTAGAATTCACCTCCGTAACATCTCTAAAATTCGCCCTTTTTTAACAAATGAAACCACCAAGCTCCTCATTCACTCCCTTGTTATCTCTCGCCTTGACTATTGCAACTCCCTTCTCATTGGCCTACCGCTCCATAGGCTATCCCCTCTTCAGTCTATCATGAATGCTGCTGCCAGACTTATCCACCTTACCAACCGCTCAGTGTCTGCCAACCCTCTACTTCAATCCCTACACTGGCTCCCAATCACCCAGCGAATTAAATTCAAAATTCTAACCACAACATACAAAGCCATTCACAACTCTGCCCCAAGCTACATCACTAATCTCGTCTCCAAATATCACCCAAATCGTCCTCTCCGCTCTTCTCAAGACCTCCTGCTTTCAAGCTCTCTCATCTCCTCCTCCCATGCTCGTCTCCAGGATTTCTCCAGAGCCTCTCCCATCCTCTGGAACTCGCTACCTCCATCTATCTGGCTATCCCCTACTCTTGCTACCTTCAGGCAATCCCTGAAAACTCATCTCTTCAGGAAAGCCTATCACGTCTCCAACTAATCTCCTACCACTTCCACCAGCTCATTCCCCACAGTTACAACCTTTTGTACCACCTGCCCCACCCTATTAGATTGTAAGCTCTTCTGAGCAGGGCCCTCTTAATCCTATTGTATTGTATTATAACTGTATTGTCTCCCTTTTATATTGTAAAGCGCTGCGTAAACTGTTGGCGCTATATAAATCCTGAATAATAATAATAATAATAATAAAAAGCCTTCCTCTTCACGAACAAAACCTCCGTATCAAGTTATACACAAGAGAAAAACTACAAATTGATGTCGAGGTGGTATCGGGTCCCAACTACTCTCAAGATCATGTTCCCATCTAACTCAGACAGATGCTGGAGATGTAACACGATGGAAGGTACTTATATACATATCTGGTGGGAATGTGATGTTATTCTCCAATTCTGGACTCAAATTTTTCAAATTTACTCGGAAGTATATAACAAGCCACTATTACCATCACCCTCTATAGCCCTCCTTTCCATCCTCCCAGGGACAATCAAATCGCAAAAAAACGGCCTTCTGAAATTTTTCGTTAGTGCTGGTAGACAACTCATACCCAGACACTGGAAAACTACTACGCCCCCCTCCTTAATAGAATGGGTCGGAGAGGTAAACAACTACATGCTAATGGAGGAAATGCAGGCCCAAGCCCTAGACAAATACGCTAAATTCTCTTTTGTCTGGAGTATCTGGAGGAGTTACTCTACCTCAGACAAACTCAAACAAAGACTCTCTGCTAAGAACCCCCCATAGGGACTGAACAACCCTTACTCATTATACTCATTATTTATAGTGAAGACCCTATATATATATATATGTAGACCAAGCTCGCTGTCTCCTTACCCCCCCACCCCCCTCCCCTCTCTATCTCCTTTCTATTCTATACCCATTCTGCCTTTTTCTAATCTGACTTTCCTACCTCTCCCCTTTTCTAGATCTCCGATATAATCCTTTTAGATGCAATATGAATATAGGACCTCCCGTGGAAATGGAGATCCAAAGTTTCTGATACTAACCTTTCTGATGTAACCTATGCACACGTTGATTACTCTAGGCTACCTATGTTCAGGGGTGCAGCAGGCTCCCAAAGGGGCATCCCAGCATAGAGTAGTTAATGCCTAAATGTTAACATACACCTGTCGTACGGGTTTAAAGTCACACTTCACCTATAACAACTCTGATACCTGTAAATGTTTGCACTATTTCAATATTTAAAAAATATAATTGTTTAGTAGGAGACTATAAGTCAGGTAACTGACACTGTTTACACTCCTGTATTCTGTCTTCTTTTTTGTCAATGTTTATATTCTTTATATTCTTGCAAAAAAAACATCAATAAAAACTTATTGAACCATAAGTGAAGGAGCCCCTCTGAAAACAATTTTAGGTTTTAACGGTAAAGCTTCCTTCAAAGCTTTATCATTGGTAATAATATGCCAATGTTTGGAAACTAATTGTTTTATTTCCTTGTGCTGCAGGGAATAAGTGGTGATAAAGGGTACTCCCAGATTGTGATCCAAACTCCTTGGCCTTGGTTTGTCTCTCAATAGGAGATCCCTATCCATGTCCTGCACATCTCTCGAAACAGGCAATAGATTCTCACTGGTGTTTCCCTTTTCAAGGAACCTCTCCGTGAGAGTACTGCTCTGTGCTAGAAATTTATCAGGATCCGAACAATTCCTACGTATTCTCATGTATTGGCTTTTAGGTATTGCATTAAGCCAGGGTCTATAGTGACAACTTTCTAGTGAGATGTAAGAATTACGGTCACTCTCCTTAAAAAAGGTGGATGTGGACAGGCAATTACCCTCTATGGTCAGAGTAAGATCCAGGAAATGGATCTGCGTTTGACTCGACTCGAAGTTGAGATGGATGCCACGGTTATTTACATTGAGGGAGGATAGGAACTGCTGGATCTCCTGGCCATCCCCATCCCATAGGAGGAGGATGTTATCTATATACCTAACCCACAGGACAAGATGGGGACTCTGGTGGGCATAGATGACATCCTCCTCCCACTTGGCCATAAAGAGATTTGCCAAGCTTGGGGCGTATTTGGCCCCCATAGCGACACCACGGCTTTGACGGTAAATCCGGTTGGAAAGCCAAAAATAATTGTGGGAGGCCGCAAAAACAAGCAGCTCCATAATAAAGGAAATTTGATCTGCGGGAAGACAAGAATCTCTAACCAAAGCATCTTTGACTGCATCCAAACCCATATCATGGGGAATGATGGTATATAGGGAGGTGACGTCGGCACTTACCATCCACATACCAGGTTTGATGGCAATATTAGAAAGAAGATTCAACACATGACGTGTGTCCTTGATGTATGAAGGCATTCTTTGGACAAGGGGCTGAAGAAAGAAATCAATATATCTGCTCACCCGGGATGTGACTGAATCGATGCCACTCACAATGGGGCGTCCCGGGGGGCAGATAGGGTTCTTGTGAACTTTAGGTAAAAAATAAACAATGGGAGTCTTAGGGGCTTTTGGAATTAAAAATAGACTCTCTTTGTCCTTCAGAATTCCCAATGAAGAACCCTTAGAAATGATCTTACGGAGCTCTCTTATATAACCATTTTTGGGATCAGAAGGGAGGGGAGTATAGATATCAACATCGCCAAGGATCCTAGCCATTTCAGCCAGGTAATCTTTTCGATCGAGCACCACTATCCCTCCCCCCTTATCCGCAGGGCGGATAACCAGATCTTTATTCTTACACAAAGACTCTAAACCCTCTTGTATAATTTTTGAATTTTTTGCATTCTTTATTTCCAACCTTTCCAGATCTCTAAGAACTACATCTCTGAACACTTTCAGTGTAGGAGCAAGTGTTTCAGGCGGATTAAAGAGAGATGCATTAGCCAAACCCGAATGAACAAATTGGTCAGTAGGTTGGGAATTCCTTATAATGGGATTCCCAATCATGTATCTTTTAATGTTGAGTTTGCGAACAAACTTGTGGACATCCATATAAGTTTGGAACCTATTAAGGCTCCTAGGAGGGGCAAACTTGAGGCCCTTGTCCAAAACTAATTTCTCAGAATGGGATAGCTCTTTGGTACTAAGGTTAAAGATACCCTGCCCAATTACATTCTGGCTCTTTTTTGCTCGCAGGCGCCTCCCCCCTCTAGTTCCTCGCTTCTTTCTACTGGCCTTTTTAGACCTTGGCCTGGTTTGGAAAAGCCCCAAGTCCCAGAGCCACCAGGAGGCGGGACGGTATAGCTAGACGTGATCAGGTTTTGAGAAGAGTAGGCCATGGAAGAATCATGATTGTCCTGTTGGTGTTCATATGGTCCAAGAGGGTCCGACCCCCTTTCATATGGATTCATATCACTTATAGGGAAAAACCTATTCTGTATGGGAAGATTATATTCCCAATCGGAGACATAAGAATCTTGATAGGATGGTTTTTGAAATGAGTCATAATTCTGATTGGGTCTCCACCATTCCTGGTAACCCCGACCTCTATTGGGATTAGGTAGGCCACGCCCTCTACCACTATTTTGGTGGCTTCCCCTCCTCGGGGGTGGTGGTATATGCCGTATCCCTCCACCCCTTTGGCCATAATTGGATCTAGGGGTCCCTAAGTTATAAGGTTGTTGAGGGAGAATGTTATTGGGTTTGGTGGCCCCTACTGGTCTCTGAGGGGATTGATATCTCTGGGGACCTTTCTGGATTTTACCAAGGGGACCTTTTTTGGTATTTTTTATAGGTTGAGGATGTCTCGAGGGAACCCCTGAACTTTCCCCATGACCCTGGATAGATGCCTCCATCTCAGTGTTGGTCTGGCTAGCCAAATCCTCAAGCATTCTTTTCTGCCAATCAAACACCATATTATTGCAGTAGTCATTTAAATCCCGATTGTATTTTTTCTTTTTTTTTGAGCTTTTGGTTCTTGTCCTCTTTCTCAAGGACTTTCAACAAACTCTGAGACCTCTCCCTATACTCATCACTATCTTTATTGGCACTGAGTTTATCTTTAATGACTTTAATCTCAGTGTCAATTTTTAATAGTTTAGCAGTCTTCCTATCAATCAGAAATTGTAGGAGTGATAGGCCCGCTTGATTAAAATATTTGTACCACTCCTCCAACTCTGATTCACCCTTTTGAGGGGAGACCTCCCACCTTAAACTCCTTGGGACCATTGAGTTTTTGATGTAGGTCTCAAGGTAGGCTATATCCCATTGGGTATGGGTTTCTGAAATCATGAGATTTTTCAATCTCGTGAAAAGCCCACCCAAATCATTCTCATCCTCTTTGTATAGCTCAAAGACACCGTCAGTGTTGACCACTTTTTGGGCTCTGAATTCGAAAATATCCATGACAGAACAATTCAAAGAACACTAACCAGCTGCAGTAATGTACCAATGGAGACAAAATAAAAAAGAAAAAACTGCGCTTGGAATAAATAAATGAGCTGCGGTTACAAGTGAGGCACACCAATTTCCAAATTTAGAACAAAAAAAAAACGTGCTATAAATGGTATGAAAAATGTAAAGTCCCATATACAGTTGTATAGTCCCATGTAAAAGTCCAAGACAAAAGAAGGTGAATCTGTCATAGGTGAATGACGTGAAATTCATCCAAAATAAATGAGTGATGAGAAGACATATAACTGGAACACATCAATAGGAAATGCACTTACCAGAAGTAAGCCAAAATGGGGCAAGTGACTTAAACCCAGCCTGGGCCTTTAGATGAACGATCCAGGTGAGGCAGGATAAACGCACTCGTCCCGTATATCCAGTCCACAGAAATTTATCCAAAAATATATAACAAAAACATAGCGTAATACTGATAACGTAAAACACTCCAAAAACAGAATAATAAGTGCAACACTCAACATAAACCTAAAATCATGTGTAGTCATAAAACATCCAGTGTCAGTAGCAACGACTGGAATGGTAGTGTGAGTGTCATGCAATCATGCAAAGATAAATATTATAGTGAATAGGTAAAGATAGAAACGTGAACGGTACCCAGAATCTGCTTACCAGATATAGGTGGATATATTTGCACAATTGTGTGTGTTTTGCAGCACTGGTGATTTGGATTCACTACCCAGTAGGGTTATCTTAGAATTAATTTATTTGATGAATTGATATATGACATTTTCTGTACTTTATTTATTTGCACAATTTTGAGGTTGCTTGCAGCACCGGTGATTGGGACTCACTACCCAGTAGAGCTATTTTATAATATTGAGCAGAGGTAGGGTGCTACTACCCAATAAGATCAAAAAATTTTCAGGGCTACCTGGGTGTGGAAAGGCAGTCGCACAGCTGCAATAGCAATCATGAGAAAAGATGGTCTGCAACTCTTTGCTTGCTCTTTAAAATCTTCAAAAGGTATTGATTCTCCAAAAAAAGCACAGACAGCAGCTGTTCACATGTTTCAGCCTTGCTTACTACAAATGCCATGTACAAAAATGCCACAATATATAGTGTATAAACCCCTCCTGGCAGCACGTCTTTCATTTGCCAATTAGTAGGTGGCACAGTGGTGTAGTAGATAGCACTTTCGCCCAGCAGTAAAAAAGGTCACTGGTTCGAATCCTAACCACAACATTACCTGCCTGGAGTTTGCATGTTCTTGCTGTGCCTGCGTGGGTTTATTCCGGTTTCCTCCCACACTCCAAAGACATGCTGGTAGGTTAATTGGATACTGTATGCCCCTAGTATGTGTATGTATGAATGTGAGTTAGGGACCTTAGAGTGAAAGCTCCTTGAGGGTAGGGACTGATGTGAATGTACAATGTACATTATATGTAAAAGCGCTGCGAAAATTGACAGTGCTATATAAGCACCTGAAATATATATAAGTAAAATGGTAGATAAGCAAAGTCACTTGGAGAGGTGAAACGCCATACATGGACAGACAAATTCAATTGAAAATACAAACATAGTTGGTTACATGATCAAAAATGGACAATAAAATCCAAGAAAATAACCATACAAAAACTAAAGCAGCATAAGTGTAAATCTAGGTCCCATCTGAGGTTTAACCCCTGAGGGACCCTGGTTTTTAATCATTATATCCATCTTGCCTCTATCTAAAAACCGTTTGTTCCTATCACCACCCCTGGGCATAGGAGTCAGGCTGGGTTCACAGTGGTGTGAATTGGATGCACGTTTCCCCGCATCTAATTTTGCATGACAGGAAATTGTGACCGGCTCTCTATGGAGCCGGTTCACATATCTCTGGGGCGGCTGCGGAGCGGATTGCACAGAGGTCCTGCGCGTCTTTGGCTCTGTTTTAGGGCCGAATTCAGGCAACAATTAATAATTCAGGCAAAAAATAATGTTCTCCTATTCTTGTTCTTAAAGCACATGTGATGCATTCAATGTACTACATGTTACAAGAAATGATCTGATCTGATAAACCACATACTTGGTTTCACTATTGATGTATTGCTCATTGTGAAGGCTTTCTCCAGTGGTTGCTGCATTGAAAGATTTAGTGCATAAATTAACATGACAATATCTGGATATAAGAGCGAGGTGGCTTGGTATTTGTTGGATGAAAATAAGCTAGGTGACAGCAAGGAGCCCAAAGTTGGTGCTATAGAAAAACGACAGCCTGATTTTAATACTTTATAGAGACTTTTGTCTGAGTAGAGGATGGGAAGATTTTTCTTTATTATATTACCAGCTTGATGTACTCTTGTGAGAAAGTGATTACAAATGTTGCCAAACAATTGTTATTCCTATCTGTCCCTATACACAAATTCTTATTTCTATTTTTATGGGGGTTTTTTTTTAGTGTATTAGCAGAAACATTAGAAAGAAGACCCTCTCTCCTCTTGAACCTAGCATTATCTAATCCTCTCTGTACTCATTTGGGGTAGCCCCTTTGAGCTAGTCGTGTAGTTATAGTCTTGTGCTGCCAGGAGGGGTTTATACACTATATATTGTGGCATTTTTGTGCATGGCATTTGTAGTGAACAAGGCCCACAAGGCCACCTGAAACGCATTTACATCTGCTGTCTGTTCCTGTGTCTTTTTATGGACTATCAATCAATTTTGAAGATTTTAAAGAGCAAGCAAGGAGTTGCGGACCATCTTTTCTCGTTTTATAATATTGCAGTTAATGGATGCTACATATGTCATATTCACACTATAATACTTGTTGCAGGAAGTTGGGATCATTACCCATTAGGGTTTTGTATTATATTTAACCTTTTGAATTTTTTCTATATATATTCTGATGTCTCTATCTCTATTATCTCTATTATCTCTATCTCTATCCGCATTTGGAATATTGATCAAAGGGACATATCCAAGTTTTTTTCCCTCTTTATTTTTTTAGGTTTAATGCACATAATTCACATTATTATATCTACATAGTGGAATATGGGGAGCTGAGATAAAGAAGGAGGCTGAGAGAGGTGGGATGAGAGAGACAGTGGTGCTGAGGTAGAGAGGGAGGCTGGGAGAGAGGCGGTTTTATCTCTCACAGTGGGGCTGAGAGAGAAAGAGGGGGGCTAAGAAAGAGAGGGTGGACAAAGAGATGGGGCTGAGAAAGAGGATGGGTCTGAGAGAGAGGGAAAAGGGGTGAGCCAGAGAGGGGGTCAGAGAAACGGAGGGTTGAGAGAGGCATTGAGGTGAGAGAGACAGTGGGGCTGAGGAAGAGAGGAGGGGCTGAGAGAGGGGGGCTGAGAGGGGGGAGAGAGAGAGAGAGGGGGGGCTGAGAGAGAGGGGACTGAGAGAGGGAGAGAGAGAAGAGTGAGTGGGGAGATGAGAGACCCCTAGCCCTGTCCCTATCTGCAGTCCCTCCTCTGTCCCATTCTTTGTCTGCAGATAGGTCTGTGTATGATGACTGGTACGGTACCTTCCATGCCAGTCTTTCTCCTTCTTGATCTGGGGGTGCTCTGATCCTTCCAGTGGCTCCCTGGCAGCCTGCGCCTCCTGCCCGCCACCTGGGCCCCCAGTTAGCCTGTCCTCCAGGCCTTCCGTTAGAGCGGAGAGAAAGTTGGAGGAGTCCATGCTCTGGAAGTGCGGGAGATGATGCGCCAGCTGCTTCTTGCCTCTTCAGAGGGGGCGGGGTCAGGGGGCGAGGTCAAGAAGGAAGCAGTGGAGCTATTCTCCCGAGTCCCTGGCTCTCAGGCCTATCTACCCTCGGCCCCTAGCTGATCACCACTCTCTGGACATGGATGCCTGGCCGCCAGCACCCCAAGGGCGGCGCTGTTTGCTGCCACCACCGAACCTGGACTCTCCGTGATACGTGATAACAAGGGGCTTTTTGCCTTTTGCTAGACAGCCCACACTCGGGACAGTGCCCCTCTAAATTTTGCACCTGGAGCAGTAGCCCCGCCTGCCCCCCCCCCCTCATGCCACTGCAGCCATGCATGGCACTGGATCGATTGAGGACTCAGGTAAGTATTTAGAAAGGTGGAGGAGGACAGATAGCTCTAAAATGTTTTTTTACCTTAACGCAGGGAATGCATTAAGGTAAACAAGGTTTTGGCTTCAGAACCACTTTAACAATCACTGTTTTTAATTTCTGAAAAATGTAGGACTTGTCAAGAATGGATGTAAAATATCCTATAAGCTAACTGATGGCAGGTCTTTAAAGTAGATCCAAACCTACTCTCTATAATTATTATATTACTATTATCATGTAAACGTTAACATGCTATTGTAATTTTAAAATTTGTGTTAATATTTTTTTTTAATATGAGGCTTAAATTATAAGAATGTCTAGTGATCCTGCCATGAAGGTCCTTGTTGAGGCATGAGTGGTGGGGCGGTGTCCTCATGATCTTCACTTTGACCACTGTAGTAGCACCTACTACCATGTTTTCCAGTTTCCACAGGGACTAATGTCTGGGGGGGTGGCTGAGGAGTGATGTGCAGTAAGCTGGGTGGTGAGGTGGATGGTAGAGAGATATGCAGGGGTGCAAATAAAGTAGATGTGTGCCACTCACCGTAATTACTTCTCGAGGGAGCTTGGACTTATGCATATTGAAGGAAGTGCCCTTGGAAATCCCACTCTTCTGACCTCTGTGAAATCACAGCAGCAAATTTCAGTGCCCCTAGCAATTAAATAGCCAAATACTATCCAGCGCTACTCCCAAAGGAAATTGCCCAGGTTCATTGCCTGGTAGATTGCCCCGCAGCCAGACACCTGTTCAGTCATTCTTTTTCTCCAAAAACAGGGGGTGTTCTTTTTTTTGTTTTTATTTTTGGAGTAACTGGGTCAGGGTTCAGGATATTGAGTAGGATACTCCAAAAAGAGAAGTATTTACAGGTTGAGGACAGTAAACTCCTTTATGAAAAGCTGAAGTAGAAGTCCTTGCAATAACAAACTGTGGACTTGGCTTGTAGTAGAAGCAGTTAAAAGCAGGCTTCTTTCTTTTTTTTTTTCTTTTTTTTTTTTTTTAATTCTTTATTTAATTTTACAAAAATTACAATACAATAACTCCTACAGTTGGGTGGGGCACAAGAAATCATATAACAAAATATATCTGTTTCCCATGATAGGCTTAAAATATAAAAGCCCCCCCCCCCCCAATATTTCCTCCCCTATCCTCCCTCCCCACCCCCCTCCCTTCCCTCACAGACTATTTACTTCCTCTGTGATCCTGTCGGGTCAAAAGTGCTTGTGTTCAAGAAATTACTGTGTCATGACTTCCACATATCGCTCAGTTTTTTTAAAAGCAACCCAGATGCTCCATTTACCCTTTTCCTCCTCTTGGTCCCTATCTGCATGATCTTCTACCTCTGCTTTCTCTAAAATATAGATTTCGTTCACTCTAATAATCCAGTCCCTGATCTTCGGGGCCTCCGCTTCCTGCCATTTCATTGGGATTACATTCTTTGCTGAATTTAACAGCACCGGGATTAATGAGGATTTACACCTTCTTTTTCCTCCCTCCGACCCATGGAACAGACAGTCCCAGGGGTTGTACTGGATAACCTTACCCGTTATCTCTTCTGTTATCCTAATCACTTCCCGCCAGAATATTTTAATTTTAGAGCAATCCCACCAAAGGTGCGCCATAGTTCCCGGTGTCCCGCACCCTCTCCAACAGTTGGGGGACCTATCCGGTGAAAATTTACTAACGTTAACCGGGGTCATATACCACCTGGCTAGACACTTGTAATTGTCTCTATCGTTTTCATGTCAGCTGCCGTTCCGTGTGTTGCACCCAGGATACTCTTCACCGTTTCCCTACCACAGCTTGCTCCCAATTCCTCCTCCCATTTTTTAATAAATGGCGGTGGTTCCAGCCCCACTCTTCTCATCAAAATTTTATATATTTCAGAAATAATCCTCTTTACTGAATCCCTACAAAATAATTTCTCTATCAATCTATAATCCGCTTCCTCCCTTAGGGGGCCAGGCAGACTTCAAACAAAATGCGTGAGTTGGCTATAACGCCACCCATTTAGTAACATTAAATCCCTTTGTGATTCCAAATCCTGTAGTGTTCGAATTTTCCCTCTATTTATGATATCCCTTAGTTGTGCTTCCCTATTCAGTATCCAATTTCCTCCCACCTTCTCCATCCCTGGAGGGAAAAACACATTGTTTTTTAGAAAAATAAAGGGAGAATTATACTCCCACTTATTAATTTGGTGAATCTGGTCCCAGATTTTAAATGTAAGGTACGTTATATAGTGCGTTTCATTACCTAAGCTCCTATGGCGCGGAGGATTCAATATCATGTGATTTAACCGTGCGTTACTTAACCCCATTTCTAAATTGACACACCTTTTATTTTTACTACTTTTTCCCCACTCAAGTGCCCGTGATATAACAATCGCTTTGTAATAGTTTCTGAAATCGGGGATAGCTAACCCCCCCTGTGCTTTTTCTCTACTCAACACTGTGTACGCTATCCTAGGCTTCTTTTTGTCCCATACGTATCTACTTATTACTTCTGTCAAAATTCTGAAAAAATCTTGCGGAATAGGAATGGGGAGCATCTGCATCTTATATAACACCTTAGGTGCCAATACCATCTTCACAATATTAACTCGCCCTATCCATGAGACAGGGAAATATAATATTCTTTTTATTTCTGCTCTGATTTCATTCCAAAGGGGGATAAAGTATAGCTTATACAATTTCCCCCTAGAACTTGCGAGCTTAACCCCAAGGTATTTTATGTTGTCTCTCCAAGGGAAGTGGAACACCTCGGGGAGTTGACTAGCTTCCAATTTGTTAATATTGATCTTTAATGCTTCTGACTTCTCTATATTAATTTTAAAGTTAAAGAGTTCACTAAATTGCCTCAGTATAGCCAACAGATTAGGTATCGAAATTCTAGGTTTAGAGATATAGAAGAGTACATCATCAGCAAATGCGGCCAACTTGTGTTCCTCCCCACCCACCACACAGCCGCTGATGTCTGGGTTCCTTCGGATCATAGCGAGAAGGGGTTCTAGAGTTAAGACAAATAGGAGCGGGGACAACGGGTATCCTTGTCTGGTTCCATTCGCCATAACGAACTGAGCTGAGGGTAGGTTATTCACCTTTACAAAAGCAGTGGGTTGGTTATAGAGTATTTTTATCCATTTTAACATTGTTGGCCCCACTCCCATTGCTTCTAGCGTCCTAAACATGAATCCCCAGTCTACTCTGTCGAATGCCTTCTCGGCATCTATCGACAGAAGTAGGCCTGGGGACCCGCCTGCCTTAAAAGCCTCCATTATGAGGAGAGACCGCACCCCGTTATCTCTGCCCTCTCTTCCCGGGACAAATCCCACCTGGTCCGGATGTACCAGATAGGCCATTTTCTCCCTCAGCCGAAGTGCCAACACCTTGGCGTATAATTTCGTGTCCGCATTTAGAAGCACTATCGACCTATAACTCTAGCACAGGGTGCGGTCTTTACTCTCCTTGGGGATAAGTGTCACTGATGCCAGTAATGCGTCCTTACACAATTCTCCCTGCCTCCCCAGCCCATACCATAACTGGCATAGCCGAGGAACCAGGGATTCTTTGAATTTTTTATAAAAGCAAGCTGTAAAGCCGTCCGGCCCGGGACTCTTCCCCGTGGGGGAGGATTTTAGAGCCAAATATACCTCCTCTTCTGTTATCGGTTTTAGGAACTCTCTCATCTTCTCCTCCTTATTTCCACATTTTTCCCTCTGCCCCACCGAGTAGAGAGATAAAAAAAACTGTCTGAATTCCTCACCTATTTCTCTAGTGGTATGTCTACTTTCACCTTTTTTGTTTTTAATCTTCTCTATATAGTTCTCATCCTTTTTTTTCCTTATGATTGATGCCAGGTGTTTCCCTACCTTGTTTCCCCTCTGATGAAATTTTTTTAGGTATTTATTCCTGATTTTAAAGGATTCTTCTTCTACTAACTCCCTTAACTCATCTCTTTTTATTGTTAGTTCTGAAAATACCTCTCTTTCGTCTCCCCGTGGGCTTTATGTAGCTGTTCTAATTGGTGTATTTTAACTATGAGATATTCTTTCTTTTTTCTTCTTTCTCTCTTCTCCCCCGTGCCGATCGATATTAACACCCCCCTTATGTATGCCTTAAAGGTCTCCCAAATGACCGCCCCCGAGATCTCCTCAAAATCGTTATTAAGGAAAAACCCGTCTATCCCCTGCTGAATTCTCTCAACAATGCTGTCTTTCTCGAGGAGTTTTTCGTTTAACCTCCATGTAAAGGGGATCCTTTGAAGACCCTTAATCCTTACTGTCATCATAACGGGTGCATGGTCAGACAGAGTTAAAATCTCTATCCTTGATCCCCCTATTGAGTCCAACAAGCTATGGTCTACCATCAAGTAATTCAGCCTTGCATAGGTCCCGTGGACCGGGGAAAATAAGGTGTAATCCCTTTCCTTAGGATGCTGCACCCTCCAGACATCAATCAAGTGGCTGTCATGGAGTTTTCGCCTAAAACTTAACAACCGATTTTTACCTGCCCCCCCAATTCCCGATGACCTATCCAAGGCTGGGTACAGGCAGAAGTTAAAGTCTCCTTCCAAGATCACTTCACCCTCTTTAAACTCCACCAACCTATTCAGGGTCCGGGAGAGGTATTTAATCGGGTCTCTATTTGGGCAATAAACGTTAACCAATGTAAATATCCTATCCCCGAGTTTTATTTTTATAAACAAGAAGCGCCCCTCTATGTCCACCCTCTTGTCCAACAATGTAAATTTGGTCCGTTTCGAGAACCCGATAACCACTCCCTTTGCCCTTTTGGTTGGTGTATCACAGTAAATCCAGGCCGGATAATTTCTTGAGTCCAGCTTAATGCCTTCCTCCCGCACCAGATGTGTCTCCTGTAAGAAAACGATATCTGCGCCATACATCTGTATTTCTTTTAGCACCTTGCCTCTTTTCCCAGAGGAGTTTAGCCCGTTTACATTGTATGACAAGCACCTAACTTCCATTTCCTCTACTCTTTGGGCTTGCTCCAATAACCCTCGTGGGCACCTCCACTTTTCCCCCTGTTTGACCAAAGATTCTTACCCGAGGAAAAATAAAATTCAAAAAGTCTGCAGGGACCTCCCCCCTCCCCTCCCCCCTTCCCACCCCACCCTCCTCCTCCCCCCCTTGCCATTTCCTGACCTTGGGACCGTGGCATCCAATTCACCTCCTTCGACGCCTACAACCCCCTGTGCAATAGGGTGGAGCTCTCCCAGTGGGGTGAGGTGATTCTCCCTCCTCCCCCCATTACTATGGGAGGAAGAGGGCGGAGGACTCTTTTTACTATTCCATTACCTTTTCCCCTTTTTTCCTTTTACCTTTCCCTCACCCCTGCCCGCACCCCCCCCCCCAATCCCCACCCCATCCTATCAAAAAATCGCCTCGCCTGAGATTAGTGGAACCGCTATATTCAAATTCCTACAAAAGTCCTGTAAGTCCTCTAACTGATTTAATCTCCAACTTCTCCCCTCTTTCACTATCACAAGTGCTAGAGGGTAACCCCAACTGTACTTCAAATTAGCCCTCTTCAGTGCGTCCAATAGAGGCCTTAGTTGTCTTCTCCTTGCTAAAGTTCTGGCAGAAAGATCCGAGAAAATTTGAATGTCGCCATTATTGTATTTCTCCGATTGGACTCCTCTCAGGCTTCTCCAAATCTTTGCTTTGTCATCGTATTGGTGGAACCTTACAATAACATCTCTAGGTGTATTCTCTCTTATATTTGGGGGTTTTCTAATCCTGTGGACCCGATCCAGTTTTAATTCTTCCTCTTTGTTTCTTCCCAAAAGAGGGTTTAATATCTCTTTCATTGTGGCGAACAAATCTTCCCCTCTTTGCTCTGGGATGAATCTAATTCTTAAATTCTGCCTCCTATTTTGATTTTCCTGCTCCTCCAATTTGAGAAGCAACTCTCGCTGACCTGTCTGTAGATTTTTGACTTAATTTTTTAATTCCTCGATCGTAAGCGTATGCTGTTCTGATACCTCCTCCACAGTTTCCACCCGCTTCAGGAGGTGTCCCAGATCTGTCCTTATATTGAGAACCTCTGCCTTTAGTACATTCTCTAGTTTAGCAAACATATCTTGCATCTCTATTTTTGTTGGCAGTGCTTCCGAATTTACTTCAGCGCTTAAATCAAGGTCAGGTCCTGGAGATATCTCGCCTCTAGGGGTCCCCCCTACCGCACCTTTATTTTTCATGGAGTCTTTTTTTTATCTTTTGTGCTTTGCTGCTTGTTATCCATGATCGGGCTTTTAGGTTGGGTTTCTTTTAAATATTTTTGAATCATACTTGTATTTAAGCTGTCTCTCGGTTTTTTGGGTTCTGCAACTCTGTGAGAGCGTCCTTTCATATTCTTCCCCCCCCCTGCTCAGCCCCTCTCCTTTCGCTCTTTACCTGTGCCGCCTTGAGCTACTCTGCTACTCCCCCCATGCGACCAGCAAGGTGTCCAGGAACAAATTCAGTGCACATAAATTCAGCTTCAGATAGTCCTGCTTTGTCTCGCCTTGCTATCGGGGGCCACAGGCTTGCAGACCAGTCTTTTCACTGCTGCAGGGCTGGCGGGGGCATCCTCTGTAATCTCTGCACCAGTTACAGGCTCAGCGGTTCGACAGGCTTCCGTGTGTTCCCGGTTAGCTTCCTCTCTGTGCTTGCGCTTGGATTTTCTGCGGCTGGCACCCGACCATAAGGTCTTTTTTCTGCTGCACTCGTGGCTGAGGGAGAGAGGGAAAAGGGGGATACAGGGGCGCGGGGCCGGAGAGCCGGAGGGGGATCGGGAGCCCAGGCTCCGGAGGATAAGTGCGTACGGAGCGTTCGTCCCCTCGAGGCAGTTCGGGAGCTTTACCATCCGCCTTCCACCTGAACTCTCATTCTCCTGTATCACGTCTTCCTCCCTCTTCTTCGGGTACGGCACCCCTGCTGTATGCTGAAGCTGGGTGCAGTATGTTGTGGCGGGTTTACCGGGCCCAGCGTAAGCTCTCACCCCACGCTGAGCCTCGCGCCTTTATCCTCGCTCGCTTGTTCCTCCGCTCACCTCCTCCACCCCGTCGTCAGGCCCCTCCCCTAGACCGTGCATGTCACATCCTCCTCCTCAGTCCTCCCACCGCATCCAGCAGGCTTCTTTCTTTAGAGCAACCAGAACAGAGTCCCTTCACAAAGCACCAGATAGACTAAGCTCTTCAGGACCCCAGCCGATGTCTCCTTTGGTCAAACACACAACTTACTCTCAAGATGGGCACAAAGTCCAAAAGTCTCTTAGATCTCTCACAGCAGTCTGTACAAATGTCCAGGGAAAGTTGATTGCCTTCTTCGAACATCCATGTGACACCTTTCTCCTGTGATACCAGACTAGATCTTCAGATGACAGCCCCTCAGTCAGCAATCTGCAGCTTTAGCATTCAGGCCTTAAGGTCACCCTCCTGAAGCCTCACAAACAGCAAGCACATGGCAGCGCTGCCCCGGAGGTCAGCAAGCCCTCCACGTTGTGTTCTTCTCCTGAAGGAAATTGGCCCACAGGTCTAGGTCTCAGAGTATTTATACAGACTCCAAGCAGCCTTCAGGGCCACCCTCCCAAGGCTGTATACATATTAGACCTGTGCAATTTTTTGGTTATTCGAATGTATCCGAATATCCGAATTAAATAGTAATGAATAGTAATGAATTTAGCTCAAATCCATTAAAATTTGTTTTGTTTATTAGTTTTCTAATGAATTCCAACTTTTCAGAACGACTAGAATTCGGATCGGTCGAAAAGCGATCGACCGGTTCGAATTCTGTGTGAAGAAATACCTGTTTTGTAAGCACCTTAACAACCGCATCCTTAACAACCATGAGTCATCATCTGTCAGTGGGCTTACCCACTGACAGATGAATGTAGGGATAAAGAATGCTGTTTAAAAGAAAAGATAAAAAAGATAAAGAATGCAGAGATTGCCTGGCAATAGAAAAATGCTAAAAAAAATGGCACACCCTTTGGGTCTGGTATGGATTTTAAGAGGAGCCCCACAAAAAAAATGGCGTGGGGTCCCCCCCAAAATCCATAACAGACCCTTATCCGAGCATGCAGCCCGGCAGGTCAGGAAGGGGGGGACGAGCGAGCACCCCCCCTCCTGAACCGTACCAGGCTACATGCCCTCAACATGGAGGGGGGGTGGGTGCTTTGGGGCAGGGGGGCTCCCAGATTCCAGCCCCCCTATGTAAATTTGTATGGGTACATCGTACCCATACCCATTCACCAAAAAAGTGTCAAAGTAAAAACCACAGGAAACAGTTTTTGACAAATCCTTTATTAAAAAATAAAAATAGTGTCCCTCGATGTACATCCATCGTCAATCATACGCCCGCTGACCCGAAAAAAAGAAAAAATTGCAAAAAGCGCTTTGCCTCCTAAGAGGCTACCCGTTGTCTGCCCTCTCTTTGCTTTAAAATTTCTTATATAGGCAAGGGGCGGTGCAACCCGGCTACATCACCCGGTGACACCACCCCCTTCTGATGCCATGTCAATCGTTTTTTCGACCGATCTGAATTCTAATCATTCTGAAAAGTTGGAATTCGTTAAAATTAATTTCATTTATTAATTTTCTAACAAAAACTAAACAAAATTTAAGGAAAACGAAACGAAACTGAACAAATTCTAAAACCAAACTAAACTAATTCCATAACTAAACAAATTTAGTAACATAACGAATCTATCCGAAACAAAACACATTTTTCCATTCTGCACATGTCTAATAACTATTCATACTGCTATTTGCATTGCTCCACATCTATGTTCCATAGAATTCTACAGCTCTCTGGAAAGCAGAGGAAGCATCCAAACTAGCAGCAGCTGAAACGCTGAACAGACCTAACTAATTACATGAAGCTGCAGTGATTACAGTGAGTACAACTAAATTTACCTAACACAGCAATAACAACTGGTTACAGTGAGACAAGCTAAATTTACTTTGCAAACAAAAATACAGCTCCACTGAACACAGTGAACCATTACTAAATTTAACAATTCCTAGCACCTATCTAGAAGGGTGCATTAACTACAATCCAAAAAAAAAAGTACAGTGCCGTTTTCCTGACAAGTACTTTTTAAAACCTTTTTTTATTAATTAAAATTGCACATACAAGTAAACAAAATATACAGATGGTGTATCAAACAATCAGCACAGCCACTGGACTATCCGGCTCTGCCGTGGGTGGTGACATCACAGCTCTAGCTCCATCCGACACATTTCTCAGTAAAAAGGCACCTTCTGGGATTGGGAGAGTCCCAATCCCAGAAAAAATCTTTTATGGAGAAAAGTGTCAAATGGAGCTAGAGCTGTGATGTCAGCACTCACGACAGAGCCGGATAGTCCTGTGGCTGTGCTGTTTGTTTGATGCACCACCTGTATATTTTGTTTACGTGTAAGTGCAATTTTGATTGATAAAAAAAGGCTTTAAAAAGTACTTGTCAGGAAAATGGCCAAAGAACTGGCAATCTTGCCAACACCCATCATTGCCGCATCAGGCGCACTTACGTGTGTATTGGCGTACGCAGATGCGTGGCTGTCCGAGCGCAGCGACAACACTAACGGGCATGTGCAGATGCGCAGGGCACTAACGGGCGTACGCAGATATGCGATGGCGCCTCCTGGCCTATATAAACCTGCTGCTGAGATCCCTGAGTTGCTGGATAATCGCCAGCTCCCCATGTGTTCCTTGTGCTCTTGTATTCTGATCTTGGACCTCCTGTTACTGACCCCACTTCCACTACCCGTTTATCTTGTCTTCCTGGTTTGACCCCTGGCTTGTATCCTGACCTGCTTCTGCCTGCTCCACTACTTGATCCCGGCTTGGCTCACCGACTCTGCTTTCTGCCTGTCTTACCAATTACTGACCCTGGCTTGTTCCAGTATTACTGCCTGAATCCCGAACCTGCTATTGATTGATTTTGCTGTGTACGACCCTCGGCCTGGCTTCTGATACTCCTTCAGGATCACCCAGCCGCCTGCCACTGCTGGCTCTCCACAGGTACGCCTGCCATACAGAGCATTTCGCTTGTTCCAGTCACCCCACAGTGATCAAGCCTTCAACCATGGCTTCTCTGGGCACTGCACTCCCTGTTTCACCTTCAGGGTTGCACTGCACTCAGTCACAAGGGGAGCCCTCTCAGCACCTTGGCCTCCAACCGGACTCCTGACAGTACTGCACTATGAGGTGTTGCACCCTCTAGTGTGCTAGAAGTGTAAATAGATTTTGTTTATCGTAGGCAAATGTGTTCAGACTTGGCTGGCAGCCAAGCCTGTGTGTTTTTTCCTGGGTTGGGCAGAGATCCAGGGAGAGCTTGGTGACTCACAGGTAGCATAACTGTGACCTCCCCCTCTACTTAAACTTACTAAAAACTTCCAAAAAATGAGGGGGGGGTAAGGTGGAGCTGCTTGAAGTAGTCATAAGGGCCCTGACCAATCCCCAACAGATGGGTTGGCAGGGGGCAGGCCCCCTCAAATTCTCAGGATCAGCCCAGCTGGGGCAGTGGATTTTGGTTGGAAGATGGAGATGGAGTGTTGGTGGCCCTTGAGGGAAGCCCCTAGTCTGAGGGGGGTGTGGAAGGGACCCTTCTTATGATACACTGAGGGATCCTGACCAGGATCCACAGGAGCAAGGTTGAAGACAGCAGGAGAACACTGGCTGTGCAGGGTGGGAGATATTTCATTCACCAGCAGCTCCTGTCGGGGTAGCACAATAGAGGCTTTTTCCTTTCCGTATTTAAATATATTATGTTGGACGGAGCTGATTTGGATAGAGGCTGAGACGAGCACCTTGGGTGTGGGGACAACACTGCTGTATCTTACCAATGGGGTCACAGAGCCATTAGAAGATTTAATGGTGAAAGTGTTAGCCTTCAGTTTGGATACAGTATAAAGTGCTTATGAATATGGACATTATTTTTGTTTTAATATGAATTTTGCACTTTTATTTGATTATCTGTTTAATGAAATATGTTGTGATATATTATGTGCACACACATTTTCCAGTAGTGTGTATATTTTTTGGTACTAGGTACTAGTCTAATTTTAACTTTCAATAAAACTTTTCTCACCAGACAGGTCAAAAACTGAAAGTTTTCAGTGGACATCAGGACACTATCATTTGCAGCGCTTTTTCAACAGACAGTTCATGCATTGTAAGTAACTGATGTTCTCATAGAGACTCACAATTTGCAGGTGCTTTCACATCTGAGCATGTCCTTGCAGAGGTAAACACTCCGATTTTTACTATGCCTGTGAACAGTTGCAGCTCCCAGCAATAACACTGCCAATTGGTTGGCTGAGTACTTATTTGGAAAGAAACTCTATGTTTGGCTGACTTATTTAAATATGTGCTCATGATTATTCATGAGTAATGCCGCGTACACACGAGAGGACTTTACGGCAGACTTTGTCCTGCGGACTTTTCGACGGACTTTACGACAGACTTTCCGAATGATCGGACCAAAGATCAACCAAAGTTTGACTTTTCAGCCTGTCCGACAGACTTTCGACGGACTTTTGGCGGACTTTCGACGGACTTGTGGCGGACTTTCTAACGAACAGACTTGCCTACACACGATCACACAAAAGTCCGTCGAATTCTTACGTGATGACGTACACCGGACTAAAACAAGGAAGTTCATAGCCAGTAGCCAATAGCTGCCCTAGCGTCGGTTTTTGTCCGTCGGACTAGCATACAGACGAGTGGACTTTTCGACCAGACTCGAGTCCGTTTCATTTCTAGGTCCGTCAAACTTTTGGGGAAAAAAAGTCCGCTGGAGCCCACACATGATCGAATTGTCCGACAGACTCCGGTCCGCCGAACCAAGTATGCCGTAAAGTCCGGTCGTGTGTACGCGGCATTAGTCTTAAAAAGGCCTGGTGTCAGCTCTGCTAAGAGGTGCACTGGCATACATAAAAGACTTCGTAGAAGACTTGTGCTCCCTAAGGCCTGATTCACACCTACGCATTTTTAGCGCTTTGTACATTTTGCAGATTTGCACTACAGTCCATTTAACATTGGTTTCCTATGGAACACGTTCTGTAGTGCAAATCTGCAAAATGCAAAAAGCACTAAAAATGCATAGGTGTAAATCCAGCCAAAGGTAAGGTGACCAGATTTTTAAAACGATATCCGGGACATTTAAAAAAAAAATGTTATTGGCAAATAGTAAACTATTTTATAAGCATATTTTTCTCAAATGATATATGCAGTGTATGTGGTATGTGTTTATGCAATGATTGTATGATATATACGTTATTTCTGGAAATCATTCCATACCAGCCCCATAGCATTAGTATACCAGCCCAACTGCATAACATCATTATTTTCTTGTTCATAAAAGGGAAAACCATGCATTTTAAAGCACATTTGAAGAGTGTATTATACTCACCAGTGCTTATCTGCGCAGCCTCATCAGTGCCCATCAGCGCAGTGTCATTACTGCCCATCAGCTCAGCCTCATCAGTGCCCATCAGTGCAGCCTCACCAGTGCCAATCAATGTAGCCTCACCAGTGCCCATCGATGCAGCCTCACCAGTGCCCATCAATGCAGCCTCACCAGTGGCCATCCAATGCAGCCTCACCAGTGGCCATCCAATGCAGCTTCACCAGTGGTCATCCAATCCAGCCTCACCAGTGGCCATCCAATACAGCCTCACAAGTGGCCATCCGTGCAGCCTCACCAGTGCTCATCAATGCAGCCTCACCAGTGCTCATCAATCCAGTCTCACCAGTGCCCATCAGCTCAGCTTCACCAGTGCCCATCAATGCAGCCTGATCAGTGCCCATTAAAGCAGCCTCACCAGTGCCCATCAAAGCAGCCTCATCAGTGCCCATCAGCTCAGCCTCATCAGTGCCCATCAATGCAGCCTCCCCAGTGCCCATCAGTGCAGCCTCCCCAGTGCCCATCAGTGCAGCCTGTTCAGTGCCCATCAATTCAGTCTGTACAGTGCCCATCAATGCAGTCTGTTCAGTGCCCATCAATACAGTCTGTTCAGTGCCCATCAATGCAGTCTGTTCAGTGCCCATTAATGCAGGCTGTTCAGTGCCCATCAATGCAGCCTCACCAGTGTTCATTAATGCAGCCTTGCCAGTGCCCATCAATGCAGCTTCACCAGTGCCCATTAATGCAGCCTCACCAGTGCCCATCAGCTCAGCCTCTTCAGTGGCCATCAATGCAGCTTTAGTTAACTTATGCCGTGTACACACGGGCAGACTTTTCGGCATCAAAGGTCCGACGGTCTTTCCAACGGACTTTCGAACAAACGGACTTGCCAACACATGATCACACCAAAGTCCGACGGATTCCTATGTGATCACGTACGACCGGACTAAAATAAGGAAGTTGATAGCCAGTAGCCAATAGCTGCCCTAGCGTCGGTTTTCGTCCGTCGGACTAGCATACAGACGAGCGGATTTTTCGAATGGACTTGAGTCCGTCGGAAAGATTTGAAACATGTTCCAAATCTAAAGTCCATCTGATTTTCGACTGAAAAAGTCTGCTGCAGGTCCGATGAAGCCCACACACGGTCAGATTTTCCTGTCGGACCAGTCCGGTCGAAAAGTGTACACAGCATTAGGCTCCATGTACACGGGACGCTGAGGCAACGTCCTCTGAACAATTTTTTTTGACACCTTGAAACAGGCGTTTAAAATGCCTGTTTACAAAAACATATTTGGGGAGCACACCCTAAAATGCGTTTAAATTCAATATGGTGCTGCCATAAGACCAACAAACAATACAAAACATATTACAGCACACACATTCAAGAATGACATTTATCCTGCAAGGCTAGTTAAAAACATCGGAACATATTCAAAAAAATACGGGGGTTTGGTCACACTATATGGTCATATAGTGCTAAGCCCACTTACTGCCACAAAGTACACCGATTAGTGGGTCCTACCCTAGTAATAGAATGAAAGATCCCGTGTCTCAACCATGGGAGATAAACTCCTCTATGTGGGAGAGCTGAAGGGATTCCTCCTATGCACTGGTGGCCACTAATATGAGGTAATGAGGAGGGGGAGGGGTGCTCCAGCCCAAAAAAACCTGGTCAAGGTCTACTACAATTTACAAAAACATATTTGGGGGCACACCCTAAAATGCGTTTAAATTCAAAATGGTGCTGCCATAAGACCAACAAACAATACAAAACAGATTACAGCGCACACATTCAAGAATGATATTTATCCTGCAAGGCTAGTTAAAAACACCTGAACATATTCAAAAAAATAAAAACGCCTGTTTAGCCGCATTTGCTTGCCGTGTTTAGCCGTGTTTAGCAGTGTTTTACCGCGTTTGCATCTAGAAGCGTTTAGTTAAGATAACATCACAAGACCCTCCCCAAGCTCAAAAAACAGTATTATTTACCTATTTCAGCCATTTTGTGTGACCAGAGTGAGTAGCAGCAGCTGAGAGAGCAGCAGTGTACTTCTATTCAGCGTGTCACTTGCCACGTCCCCTGCCACAAGTTAGGGATTGTCCACCTGCCAAAAAGTTGCGGATTGTCCACTTGCCACGTCACCTGCCACATGTTGCGGATTGTCACTTGCCACGTAACCTGCAACAAGTTGTGGATTGTCCACTTGCCACGTCACCTGCCACAAGTTGCTTGTTCAAATCTAACAACATATGGGTCAAATTCCAATTATACTTTGGATAACAGCAATGCTAGTGGTGTATTGGATTGAATCAAGGCCTCATTAGGGTAGATAAATGGTCTATGAATCATTGCAAGCAATTACAATTTTTTAAAATAATTTTTTAATGGTTTTTCATCATTTGCCAACATTTTTGAGATTTTTAATGTAAAAAAAATAGGGCACCTTTAAAAACGCTTATAAACGAAAACGGTACCAGCGTTTAGCCACGTTTAGCATCTGAAACGTGGAAATCTTCGGTGTCTGAACCCATTTTTTTGCTTTTAAAGAAACACTGTTAAACGCAACTGCCTAAAAATGGCAATAAACGAGACTGTGTACATGGTCACATAGGATAACATTGAATGAGTTCAGGAGCATTTGAAAAAAGTGTCCAACTGCCTCTGAACCTACATTTAGCAGCGTCCCATGTACATGGGACGCTGTACAGTGCAAGTCCTGGCACGAGTCCTGGCACGAGCCCCCAATAGTTATGCTTGCGTTTATCTAGCAAGGTTACTTTGCAGTATAAGCAAGGAAGCTCAGACCTCTGCAGTGTGTAAATGTGCTTTTACTGAACAAAAATGCTGTACATACAAAACTATTACAATATTAGGAATACGAATCAAGACTGACAGATATATCAAGCAAACAAACAAAAACTATGGTCTGTAACAGTAGAAATACGCTTAAAAGTTACTTAACTCTGGTTACTGTGTGTTCATGATCTTCGTTGACAGTTGCTTTGGAAGTCGGGTATCTTTCTTCCTGGCTGGTTACAAACCTTCTACCTGCTATGGTGTTAATGCATGATGAAGTCCTCTTTGATCTTAAGGCATGGTGCAAGTTTCTGGTATCAGTCTCTGCTGCTGCTTTTATTTGGGCTTTTGTTGACTAGGTCAACTTGTTTACCTTAACAACTGACTAACAGAAAGATGTCTCTGTAGCTTTCAATTAGAGATGTACTCTCAAATTCTACCTCAAGCTGGCATTCTGCCATCATACATGCCATAGGTTATATATTACCTGTTTACTGTAGCTATAGAGACAATATACTGCTAAAACTGTCAACTAAAATGCAACAATGGTATCTAAGTTCCCATTGTTTGAGGACAGCCTGTGTACTTGTTACGTTACGCATTTGTTTGAGCAGCATCCTCAGACAAACCTGACCTCTGTTTAAAACTAGTCTGATAGAGAAAGTCATTCGTTTAATACAATATAAATATATATATATATATATATATATATATATATATATATATATATATATATATATATATATATATATATATATACACAGTATCTCACAAAAGTGAGTACACCCCTCACATTTTTGTAAATATTTTATTATATCTATGCATGTGACAACACTGAAGAAATTATACTTTGCTACGATGTAAAGTAGTGAGTGTACAGCTTGTATAACAGTGTAAATTTGCTGTCCCCTCAAAATAACTCAACACACAGACATTAATGTCTAAACCGCTGGCAACAAAAGTGAGTACACCCCTAAGTGGAAATGTCCAAATTAGGCCCAATTAGCCATTTTTCCTCCCCGGTGTCATGTGACTGATTAGTGTTACAAAGTAGAAAGAGAAGGCACTCAAATGCCACATCCTTAATATAGGAGGAGGAAAAAAGGGGTACTACTGGAGGTACTACCAAATGTCAGACTTTGTAGGCCAGGAAACAATGGAGAGGGAAATATTATAAATAAATCATCACATTTATTGAAAAAATACAAAATATACATAATTGTTGGAAAGTGTAAAAAACATCATACATATGCATTTATGCAATTTGTACAGTGAGCCCTTGTGCTTCTACGTGTTTCGCCGTTAGGCTTCTTCAGGACACGACCAAGGTTCAAAGACGTAACAGATAAGAGAACGAATCTCACTATCTAGAGTTGGAGTACATTGTTCGTATATACCCACAGCCTGGGATAGGCGATGGGTTTTCAAAATTCAAAGTAATAAATGAATTTCAAATTTTATGAACAGGGGCAGGTATGGCCTTCACTCCACACATGTATGGGACCAGCAGAGCAATACTATAAGGTATGTATCAAGGAAAAAGACTCTTATTGGGATTAGGCATTGCTCATGGCCAGGGCTTTTTTTCTCAAACAATAGGTGCTGGAACTCAACTACGACTCCCCAAAACCCCTCCCCCTACACACACCCTCCAAATCACATCAAATAGTGGGTGTGGTCAGTCAAATTTCATGAACAGTAGGAGGGTCTTAAAGGGGCATTTAATACCAGGATTGCATTACATACAGAGTGCAGAGTTCAGGGGGGTTACACACAGAGTGCAGAGCTGTCACTTTTAAACACAGAAACCGGACTTCTGTGTTTACAAGTGATTGTGGTGAGCATACCTCCCCCCCCCCAAGGGTCTGAGCCAGAGGTGGTGGAACTGAGTTCCACCAAGTTCCCCCTGAAAAAAAGCCCTGCTCATGGCTAGTAAAGCCTGAAAAGACATGCTGTGCATGGAGGATATAGTAAGGAAGCATGCCCCTGGGAGACAGCCGGGCGCTGCACAACGTTACAAGTTGTTACAAGGTCTCAGGTGTGAATGGGGGGGCAGGTGTGTTTAATTTGGTGTCATCGCTCTCAATCTCTCATACTGGTCACTGGAAGTTCAACATGGCACCTCATGGCATATCCAGAAGTTGTCTTTGGGAAATGGACGTATCAGTGCTGCCAGCATTACTGTAGAGTTTGAAGAGGTGGGGGGTCAGCCTGTCAGTGTTCAGATCATACGCCGCACACTGCATCAAACTGGTCTGCATGGCTGTCGTCCCAGAAGGAAGCCTCTTCTAAAGATGATGCACAAGAAAACCCGCAAACAGTTTGCTGAAGACAAGCAGACTAATGACATGAATTACTGGAACCATATCCTGTGGTCTGATGAGAATAAGATAAACTTATTTGGTGTGTGGCGGCAACCAGGTGAAGAGTACAAAGACAAGTATGCCTTGCCTACAATCAAGCATGGTGGTGTCATGGTCTGATGCTGCATGTAGCTGTGGAGCTACAATTCATTGAGGGAACCATGAATTCCAACGTGTACTGTGACATACTGAAGCAGAGTACGATCACCTTCCTTCAGAGACTGGGCCACAAGGCAGTATTCCAACATAACGACCACAAACACGCCTCCAAGACGACCACTGTCTCGCTAAAGAAGCTGAGGATAAAGGAGATGGACTGGCCAAGCATGTCTCCAGACCTAAACCCTATTCAGTGTCTGTGGGACATCCCCAAATGGAAGGTGGAGATGCGCAAGGTCTCTAACATCCACCAGCTCAGTGATGTCGTCATGGAGGAGTGGAAAAAGACTCCAGTGGCAAACTGTGAAGCTCTGGTGAACTCCATGCCCAAGAGGGTTAAGGCAGTGCTGGAAAACAATGGTGGCCACAGAAAATATTGACACTTTGGGCCCAATTTGGACATTTTCACTTAGGGGTGTACTCACTTTTGTTGCCAGTGGTTTAGACATTAATGGCTGTGTGCTGAGTTATTTTGAGGGGACAGCAAATTTACACTGTTATGCAAGCTGTACACTCACTACTTTACATTGTAGCAGTGTCAATTCTTCAGTGTAGTCACATGAAAAGATACAATAACATATTTACAAAAATGTGAGGGATGTACTCACTTTTGTGAGATACTATGTGTATATGTATATATATATGTGTGTGTGTGTGTGATGGTCCTCTAGCTGTCTTGAGAAGATGGTCCACCTGCTTTTCCTCCTTTCCGGCTTGGTGCAGTAGCTCTCCTGGTGTCGGACAGACATTCTGTTAGCTGCACAGGTGTTGGCTATTTCCACTGCTTGATTCGTCATATTGGGATCTCGGTCCAGCACAAACTCCGGAACCTCAAAAGAACATGTCTGTAGGAACTGGTCCATAATCATTAGTTCCTGCAGGGTGTCAAAGGTGCTTACGGACAGTACCTTCAGCCACTGCCTGAAAGCAGTGTGCAAACTGCAAACAAGGTCTACATAACTTTCATTAGAACCTCCATGCAATGTCCTGAAATTGCAGTACACCTCTGGAGTGTGTTGGTAACGTTTAACAATGGCCTGCTTAAGGGCCTCATAGTCCCTTCCTTGGATCTCCAGAAGACTCACAAGCACATCCAGGGCCTTGCCTCTCAGCCCTGGTGTTAGGTACTGTGCCCATTGCTCCTTGGACAGGCATTACTGACGACAAGTCCTTTCAAACCCCTGTAAGAAAGTGTCCATAGCGCCAACTTTGTCCATGTTTGGGAATTTGTCCAGGGAACTTTTGTGTATTCGTTTTTCCCTGAACTCCCTTGTTGATGCTACAGAATGAACTGAAAACGTAATGATTCATTGACTGGGCCCAGCAGTTAAAATGCATCAATCTCTGCAGAGATATGAGCTCTATCATAGTAGACAAAAGTCACTGATTATTTAAAAAAAATCTGTTCAATATTTTTATTGATTTGCTTATTGCATGAGCTTTGCCTCAAAACCAAAAAAAAAAGAAACAGACATTGTGTCGGCCTGCAAGGCCAAAATCAAGACAAGGAACAATTACAAGATAGGATTCCGAGAGATTGGTTATAAGGCAACAATCTGGGCTTAAAAATTTAGATATGGAAACAAAGTATTATCTTCAGATGCAATACATGTAGAACATCATTATAAACAGAGTGAATATTATAGAAGACCGAGTGGGGTGAGGATGAGGTCAAAATTATAGAGTAACGGCTGACCACCCAGTGGAAGTCAACCCTGCCATCCCATGGGGATCTTAGCTGTGGACAGGAAGGTTCCACCAAGGTAGACCGGGTCTCAGAATTACGCCTCTCCCACAACCTGTGGTCTTCAGCAAAAAATCATGGTAAGACCAGAGACAGAGCTGCTGGTATGCTTAAATATTGAGAAAAGTTTACAGTGGACAGTAACTAAATCATTAAAGTTTCACATCTTGTCACTCCATTTGTTGGACTAAAATGGGTATCAGACTGACAAACCATTGCTTGTGAAGAAAAGTTTTAAAAGCTAAGAGGATAACAATGTGCCTTACTAGGAAAGCCTTGCATATCTACCACAGATAATATACAGTAGATATAACATTTTTTATAAAATAGTACATTTGGCAGCTGGACAACATGCCCCGTGCATTATGGTAGAACAAATGAAAATCTAGAAGAGAATAGAGATGAAAAAGAAAAAAGAAAGAGGGGGGAGAGGATGGGTCATATTGACCCAGCAGAATGAAGAGAGAAAATGAAAGGGACAGGGTAGGCCAACCAGGAGATTCTATCTAGGAAGGCAAAAGTCCAGGATATAGAGGAACCTTGACATTAAATGTCCAAGGTTGTCAGATTTCTTTGAACCGCTGAACTTTGTTTTGTAGAATAGCCACAAATTTTTCTTGTGACATAATCCAGGAATTTTTCCAATTTGCTTCTGACAAAGACACTGTTTTTTTTTTTCCAGGCCCTGGCAAGCGTTATCTTAGCTTCTAGGAGCATGAAAAAGATGAGAGCTTGAGTATGATTAGGGGTTTTTCCCACCTTGCGAATTAAGAGTGCTATTGTGGGGTCCTATGGGATAGCAACTCCCAACTCTAGCTACTATACTGGTGAAAAAATGTATTCCAAACGTTCCTGATACGCGGACAAGTGCACCATGTGTGGAGCATGGAGCCCAAGATATTACACCCTCTGAAACACAAGGGGCAAGCGTCCGGGTAGACCTTGGCTAGTTTAGTAGGAACATGGCACCTAGTAAGAATTATAATGCTTGCTTCTATAAGAGAAATGTTCAAGATGCCTCTGTAAGAGCATTGGAGAGATTGAAACCACTCAACAGGTTCCTATTGTACTACCAAATCAGATTCCAAGCTCTGGGCATAAGGAGTTTGTCTAGGGTTTCAGCTAGAAAGGAGTATGTGACCGGAGTCACTTTGGGTGGGGGGGCCGTGGAACCCACCTACCTTAGAGAGCTCTGGAAACCCATTTTCCAGCTCCCCAGGCCCCTCTTTTGTGTAAGTTACCCTGTGTCTATTAGGGGCACAGGGTGACCTGAGAAGCCCAGTCTGGTATGCCCTAACCAGACTCCCAGTACAACCACACCAGACTCAGCATTTTGTTTTACCCCTGTTATCCTGGGTCTCATATGTGTGGTTTGTGTTGAAAGTTGGAGAGCCTTCTTCACTTGGGACAGTAATATTTATCAATATCTAGAGAAATATATGAAGATCTGCTGGGACATTGTATGAGCTTTGCCTCGTAGACTATTGTAGGTAGGAGCCAGACAGTCTGTTACTGGGGGTCTTCTGCTGTTGTTTGGTTATAAAGGTGTTCTATGTTTACACTTAGGATAATGTGTAATGTACTTTGTTGTAGCCTTGTTACTGAATAGTCTGTTCATCTATGCTGGTTTAAGTGGCTAGATAATTAGCTCATGTTAATTAAACCACTGTCAGCTATTAGCTGCTGGGGGCGATTTCTCCAGCAGCCCTTCCTAAAGGCTGTCTTTGTGCCCAGTTACCGATTTAATTATTTGTTGAAAAGTTTGAATATACCTATGTTTCATGTTACTAGATGTACAGTTTACCCCGCCCTGTGTCATTATGCAAAGAGGGGGGATTGTCCCCTGAGTGTATATCTCTTTGTACCTGTGTTTCAATAAACAGTTGATATTTTTGTACCACCCTAGACTATGTCTCGACAAGTGAATAGGTGAGCTAAGGGATCTTGGATTATGCTGGTACCAGGCAAGGGAAGCTTATACGGCGGACATACTCCTCTTGAGTATGGGGTCCGTCACAGAGTATATAATGGATCTGATCGATAATCTTGGAACTCCACTGTTCATAGGCTGTGGGAGTAGGGGGTCAGGTTTATTGAGCCAGATAGTGTGTAGAAAATGAGAAATTTGAGAGTCTGAATTTCTCAGCTATGGGCATTTTAAGTTTACATCTACAAAATGACCCAAAGAAATGGGACTCATTGAGTTGAAAAAGTGACCAATTCTAAAGAATCCTTTGTTCAGCCACCATTGGAAGGCCTTTATATTCATGCCTGGAGGAAAGGACGGATTGTGAAAAGGTGAGAAAGCAGCCGGAAGTTAGATATTAGTGAAGAATGTTTATGTAAAATATCACACAAGGCTAGGGAGTGTGAGAGAGTGGGGTCCAACACGGGAGGTCTAAGTTTAGGAGAACTCCAAAGAAGGAAATCAATTGTGTGAAGAGGGACTGCTTGTCTTTCCATAGAAACCCAATCTGGTTTTGGGCCCCTGGAGTACACAATGGAAATTTTACGCATGCTTGATAGTACCACCATAAATTGGGGAGGCCTAACCCCCCTTGACCTCTCAATCGACAGAGTACATCATTGGAGCAGAGGTGACCCTTTTCCCCCACAGACAAAGTAAGTTATTTTGGAATGGAATTTGAGTAGTTTTGAGTTTTCTTTATTAGGATACGGAGCGACCGGAAGAAATACAAAAGATGCGGAAGAAGGGTCATTTTAATTGAATTTATCCTACATAGCCAGGATAGGTCTTGTTTCGCCCAGAGTGTTAAGTCCTCTTCTAGTTTCTTAAACATGGGGTGGGGGGGGGTAGTTTACAGAGTATAGGTTGTCTATACTAGGGGGTAGGCTAATTCCCAAATATGGAATACAAGTAGAAGAATGGAAAGTTCCATTGGAGTTGCTCTAATAATACAGATGGGACTGAGATATTTAAGGCTATAGATTTGGATACATATACCTGGAGACCCGAGATATGACCGAATTCAGGAAGCAGTTGAAAGATATTAGACGTAGATATCAATGGGAGGTACCAAAAAGTAGTAGATCGTCAGCAAGTAATGCACATTTGGGTTCATGTGGGCCACATTGGACTCCTTTAGTATTAGGATGATGTCTAATAGCAATGGCCAATATTTCTATAGCGATAGTGAAAATTATGAGAGAGAGGGGACAACCTTGTCTAGTTCCTTTCCCAATGGCAAAAGGTTCAGAGTACCGGCCCAGTAGTCAAACTTGAATGCTGGGGTTAGAATAAAGTGAGTGCATAATGCCTATGAACTTGGGGCCGAAACTACATCTCTCTCTAGGATTTTGAAAAGATACGGCCAGGAGACCGTGTTGAAGGCCTTATGAAGATCGATTGATAACACAAAGTCTTCTTGCGTTTTTCCTCCATCCCATTGTGAGTGTAACAAGAGATTATATCTGTAGCTCTCCTAATTTGGTCAGCACCCTGTCTCCCCGGGATGAAGCCCACCTGGTCTTTGTGTATATATATATATATATATATTTTGCAATACATCCCGACAGTCTCAGTGCTTGAGCTAGACATGTGCAATTCATTTCGGTCCAAATACAAATTTGGACAAATTTTTGGTTATTTAGAGAATCAGATACATAGTAATGAATTTCGTTGAAATCCGTTTATAATTTTTTTGTTTATTCATTTTCTAACAAATTTTAACTTTTCAGAAGGATTAGAATTCGGATTGGTCGAAAAACAATTGACTGATTTGAATTCTGTGTGAAGAAATAGCTGGTTGTTAAGCAGCGGGTCGGGAAGCCGGGCCGCCCGCGTCCTTAACATCCACGAGTCATCATCTGTCAGCGGGCTTCCCTACTGACAAATGAATGTAAAGATAACAATGCCGGCAATAGAAAAATGTTAATATAAAACAGCATTTTTTTAAGTTTTGGTTGGGGTTCCCCTTAAAATCCATACCAGACCTGTTTTTTTCTTTATTTTTTTTTTAAATACTCAGGTGTTAGCAATTGTAACCGTGAGTCAATTTAAATGTGATTTGACTCGTTTTTTTTTCTTTAGAGATGTCATTTTTGCTGCAGCATGTGTTATACATGCTACAGATGTGCCACTTTGCAGACAGACTAAGGGGACCCCCATGCACTATATTTAAAGGAATTTTTCATTTTTATTGTTTTACTTAAAGTGGGTTTTCTTTGTGTTCTAAAGAAAAAAAATGCATGAAATTACATTTAAATTGCCAGCAATACAATACCATGTCTGGCAATAGAAAAATGTTTAAAAAATGGCATGGGGTCCCCCCCAGTCCATACCAGGCTCTTGGAGTCTGGTATGAATTTCTCCCACAAAATCCATACCAGACCCTTATTCGGGCATGCAGCCCGGCAGATCAGGAAAGGGAGGGGGGACGAAAGGCCCCCCTCCTGAACCATACCAGGCCACATGCCATCAACATGGGACAAAAACAAAAACAAGGGCTTATTCCCGACAACCCTGGGCTGTGCTTGTCGGGGTCTACTGGGGGCGGGGGGCTTATCGGAATCTGGAAGTCCCTTTACACCTAACAAGGGAGCCCCCATATCTCAGACCCCTCACATTCAAAGAATATTAAAAATACAGAGACAGTTTTTGACAAATCCTTTATTAAAAAATAAAAAAACAGTGTCCCGAGATCCATCATCAATCTTGCCGCCCGCCCGAAAGAAAAAGAAATTATCTTGCCGACACGAAGGCGCTATGCCTACTGCAGGCTCCTCCGTTTTACTTTTTTTTATAGAGTGGGGTGGAGCCACCTGTCTACATCACCTGGAGGCACAGACCCAGCATGCACTGGTCTGTGATGTCAGAAGTTGGTGGTGCCACCAGGTGACGTAGACAGGTGGCCCTGCCCCTTCCCTTTAAAAAAAAAGTCAAACGGAGGAGCCTGCAGTAGGCATAGCGCCTCCGTGTCTGCGAGAGCATTTTTTTTTTTGGGGTTAGCAGGCGGTGTGATTGACGACAGATCTATGTTTTCTATTTTTATTTTTTTGATAAAGAATTTGTCAAAGACTCTGTTTTTATTACTTTTTGACACTTTTTTGGTGAACGCATATGGTTCGGAAAAGTTGGAATGCGTTCGAAAATTTATAAATGAAACGAATTTTAAAGGAAAATGTAACGAAATTTAATGAGAATGAAACTAATTCCAAAACCAAACTAAATGAATTCCATAACGAAACGGTATTAGTAACATAACAAATCTAACACTAAACTAAACTTTTTCCATTCTGCACATGTCTATCCTGAGCTAGAGCGGATTTTAGGGAAGAACAAAGGTCTGGGTTTACAGCTAAGTTTGGCTTAAGATTTAGAACCAATCTTGTCTTTTTGTGACTAAAAGCGAGTCCCCGTTCATCTAAGATGTTTCTCTGCTTCTGTGGTCAGGGCCAGATTCAGAGCTAGGCTGGATGCGTCCAGTTGCGCAAGTGTTTCTGAAGTGGGACATTTGTGATGTTTGCTCAGTAAGTGGAAGTCCTTGGTTAGTCTATACACTTCAGCTTTCCAATCTCGTTTTAGTTGGGAGGAGATCCAAATGATTTTCCCCCTAATCACTGTTTTATAAGCTGCCCAAAGTGTTACAGGATGGACTGCACCAAGGGTCTGAGCCAGAGGTGGTGGAACTGAGTTCCACCAAGTTCCCCCTGAAAAAAAGCCCTGCTCATGGCTAGTAAAGCCTGAAAAGACATGCTGTGCATGGAGGATATAGTAAGGAAGCATGCCCCTGGGAGACAGCCGGGCGCTGCACAACGTTACAAGTTGTTACAAGGTCTCAGGTGTGAATGGGGGGGCAGGTGTGTTTAATTTGGTGTCATCGCTCTCAATCTCTCATACTGGTCACTGGAAGTTCAACATGGCACCTCATGGCATATCCAGAAGTTGTCTTTGGGAAATGGACGTATCAGTGCTGCCAGCATTACTGTAGAGTTTGAAGAGGTGGGGGGTCAGCCTGTCAGTGTTCAGATCATACGCCGCACACTGCATCAAACTGGTCTGCATGGCTGTCGTCCCAGAAGGAAGCCTCTTCTAAAGATGATGCACAAGAAAACCCGCAAACAGTTTGCTGAAGACAAGCAGACTAATGACATGAATTACTGGAACCATATCCTGTGGTCTGATGAGAATAAGATAAACTTATTTGGTGTGTGGCGGCAACCAGGTGAAGAGTACAAAGACAAGTATGCCTTGCCTACAATCAAGCATGGTGGTGTCATGGTCTGATGCTGCATGTAGCTGTGGAGCTACAATTCATTGAGGGAACCATGAATTCCAACGTGTACTGTGACATACTGAAGCAGAGCACGATCACCTTCCTTCAGAGACTGGGCCACAAGGCAGTATTCCAACATAACGACCACAAACACGCCTCCAAGACGACCACTGTCTCGCTAAAGAAGCTGAGGATAAAGGAGATGGACTGGCCAAGCATGTCTCCAGACCTAAACCCTATTCAGTGTCTGTGGGACATCCCCAAATGGAAGGTGGAGATGCGCAAGGTCTCTAACATCCACCAGCTCAGTGATGTCGTCATGGAGGAGTGGAAAAAGACTCCAGTGGCAAACTGTGAAGCTCTGGTGAACTCCATGCCCAAGAGGGTTAAGGCAGTGCTGGAAAACAATGGTGGCCACAGAAAATATTGACACTTTGGGCCCAATTTGGACATTTTCACTTAGGGGTGTACTCACTTTTGTTGCCAGTGGTTTAGACATTAATGGCTGTGTGCTGAGTTATTTTGAGGGGACAGCAAATTTACACTGTTATGCAAGCTGTACACTCACTACTTTACATTGTAGCAGTGTCAATTCTTCAGTGTAGTCACATGAAAAGATACAATAACATATTTACAAAAATGTGAGGGATGTACTCACTTTTGTGAGATACTATGTGTATATGTATATATATATGTGTGTGTGTGTGTGATGGTCCTCTAGCTGTCTTGAGAAGGTGGTCCACCTGCTTTTCCTCCTTTCCGGCTTGGTGCAGTAGCTCTCCTGGTGTCGGACAGACATTCTGTTAGCTGCACAGGTGTTGGCTATTTCCACTGCTTGATTCGTCATATTGGGATCTCGGTCCAGCACAAACTCCGGAACCTCAAAAGAACATGTCTGTAGGAACTGGTCCATAATCATTAGTTCCTGCAGGGTGTCAAAGGTGCTTACGGACAGTACCTTCAGCCACTGCCTGAAAGCAGTGTGCAAACTGCAAACAAGGTCTACATAACTTTCATTAGAACCTCCATGCAATGTCCTGAAATTGCAGTACACCTCTGGAGTGTGTTGGTAACGTTTAACAATGGCCTGCTTAAGGGCCTCATAGTCCCTTCCTTGGATCTCCAGAAGACTCACAAGCACATCCAGGGCCTTGCCTCTCAGCCCTGGTGTTAGGTACTGTGCCCATTGCTCCTTGGACAGGCATTACTGACGACAAGTCCTTTCAAACCCCTGTAAGAAAGTGTCCATAGCGCCAACTTTGTCCATGTTTGGGAATTTGTCCAGGGAACTTTTGTGTATTCGTTTTTCCCTGAACTCCCTTGTTGATGCTACAGAATGAACTGAAAACGTAATGATTCATTGACTGGGCCCAGCAGTTAAAATGCATCAATCTCTGCAGAGATATGAGCTCTATCATAGTAGACAAAAGTCACTGATTATTTAAAAAAAATCTGTTCAATATTTTTATTGATTTGCTTATTGCATGAGCTTTGCCTCAAAACCAAAAAAAAAAGAAACAGACATTGTGTCGGCCTGCAAGGCCAAAATCAAGACAAGGAACAATTACAAGATAGGATTCCGAGAGATTGGTTATAAGGCAACAATCTGGGCTTAAAAATTTAGATATGGAAACAAAGTATTATCTTCAGATGCAATACATGTAGAACATCATTATAAACAGAGTGAATATTATAGAAGACCGAGTGGGGTGAGGATGAGGTCAAAATTATAGAGTAACGGCTGACCACCCAGTGGAAGTCAACCCTGCCATCCCATGGGGATCTTAGCTGTGGACAGGAAGGTTCCACCAAGGTAGACCGGGTCTCAGAATTACGCCTCTCCCACAACCTGTGGTCTTCAGCAAAAAATCATGGTAAGACCAGAGACAGAGCTGCTGGTATGCTTAAATATTGAGAAAAGTTTACAGTGGACAGTAACTAAATCATTAAAGTTTCACATCTTGTCACTCCATTTGTTGGACTAAAATGGGTATCAGACTGACAAACCATTGCTTGTGAAGAAAAGTTTTAAAAGCTAAGAGGATAACAATGTGCCTTACTAGGAAAGCCTTGCATATCTACCACAGATAATATACAGTAGATATAACATTTTTTATAAAATAGTACATTTGGCAGCTGGACAACATGCCCCGTGCATTATGGTAGAACAAATGAAAATCTAGAAGAGAATAGAGATGAAAAAGAAAAAAGAAAGAGGGGGGAGAGGATGGGTCATATTGACCCAGCAGAGTGAAGAGAGAAAATGAAAGGGACAGGGTAGGCCAACCAGGAGATTCTATCTAGGAAGGCAAAAGTCCAGGATATAGAGGAACCTTGACATTAAATGTCCAAGGTTGTCAGATTTCTTTGAACCGCTGAACTTTGTTTTGTAGAATAGCCACAAATTTTTCTTGTGACATAATCCAGGAATTTTTCCAATTTGCTTCTGACAAAGACACTGTTTTTTTTTTTCCAGGCCCTGGCAAGCGTTATATTAGCTTCTAGGAGCATGAAAAAGATGAGAGCTTGAGTATGATTAGGGGTTTTTCCCACCTTGCGAATTAAGAGTGCTATTGTGGGGTCCTATGGGATAGCAACTCCCAACTCTAGCTACTATACTGGTGAAAAAATGTATTCCAAACGTTCCTGATACGCGGACAAGTGCACCATGTGTGGAGCATGGAGCCCAAGATATTACACCCTCTGAAACACAAGGGGCAAGCGTCCGGGTAGACCTTGGCTAGTTTAGTAGGAACATGGCACCTAGTAAGAATTATAATGCTTGCTTCTATAAGAGAAATGTTCAAGATGCCTCTGTAAGAGCATTGGAGAGATTGAAACCACTCAACAGGTTCCTATTGTACTACCAAATCAGATTCCAAGCTCTGGGCATAAGGAGTTTGTCTAGGGTTTCAGCTAGAAAGGAGTATGTGACCGGAGTCACTTTGGGTGGGGGGGCCGTGGAACCCACCTACCTTAGAGAGCTCTGGAAACCCATTTTCCAGCTCCCCAGGCCCCTCTTTTGTGTAAGTTACCCTGTGTCTATTAGGGGCACAGGGTGACCTGAGAAGCCCAGTCTGGTATGCCCTAACCAGACTCCCAGTACAACCACACCAGACTCAGCATTTTGTTTTACCCCTGTTATCCTGGGTCTCATATGTGTGGTTTGTGTTGAAAGTTGGAGAGCCTTCTTCACTTGGGACAGTAATATTTATCAATATCTAGAGAAATATATGAAGATCTGCTGGGACATTGTATGAGCTTTGCCTCGTAGACTATTGTAGGTAGGAGCCAGACAGTCTGTTACTGGGGGTCTTCTGCTGTTGTTTGGTTATAAAGGTGTTCTATGTTTACACTTAGGATAATGTGTAATGTACTTTGTTGTAGCCTTGTTACTGAATAGTCTGTTCATCTATGCTGGTTTAAGTGGCTAGATAATTAGCTCATGTTAATTAAACCACTGTCAGCTATTAGCTGCTGGGGGCGATTTCTCCAGCAGCCCTTCCTAAAGGCTGTCTTTGTGCCCAGTTACCGATTTAATTATTTGTTGAAAAGTTTGAATATACCTATGTTTCATGTTACTAGATGTACAGTTTACCCCGCCCTGTGTCATTATGCAAAGAGGGGGGATTGTCCCCTGAGTGTATATCTCTTTGTACCTGTGTTTCAATAAACAGTTGATATTTTTGTACCACCCTAGACTATGTCTCGACAAGTGAATAGGTGAGCTAAGGGATCTTGGATTATGCTGGTACCAGGCAAGGGAAGCTTATACGGCGGACATACTCCTCTTGAGTATGGGGTCCGTCACAGAGTATATAATGGATCTGATCGATAATCTTGGAACTCCACTGTTCATAGGCTGTGGGAGTAGGGGGTCAGGTTTATTGAGCCAGATAGTGTGTAGAAAATGAGAAATTTGAGAGTCTGAATTTCTCAGCTATGGGCATTTTAAGTTTACATCTACAAAATGACCCAAAGAAATGGGACTCATTGAGTTGAAAAAGTGACCAATTCTAAAGAATCCTTTGTTCAGCCACCATTGGAAGGCCTTTATATTCATGCCTGGAGGAAAGGACGGATTGTGAAAAGGTGAGAAAGCAGCCGGAAGTTAGATATTAGTGAAGAATGTTTATGTAAAATATCACACAAGGCTAGGGAGTGTGAGAGAGTGGGGTCCAACACGGGAGGTCTAAGTTTAGGAGAACTCCAAAGAAGGAAATCAATTGTGTGAAGAGGGACTGCTTGTCTTTCCATAGAAACCCAATCTGGTTTTGGGCCCCTGGAGTACACAATGGAAATTTTACGCATGCTTGATAGTACCACCATAAATTGGGGAGGCCTAACCCCCCTTGACCTCTCAATCGACAGAGTACATCATTGGAGCAGAGGTGACCCTTTTCCCCCACAGACAAAGTAAGTTATTTTGGAATGGAATTTGAGTAGTTTTGAGTTTTCTTTATTAGGATACGGAGCGACCGGAAGAAATACAAAAGATGCGGAAGAAGGGTCATTTTAATTGAATTTATCCTACATAGCCAGGATAGGTCTTGTTTCGCCCAGAGTGTTAAGTCCTCTTCTAGTTTCTTAAACATGGGGTGGGGGGGGTAGTTTACAGAGTATAGGTTGTCTATACTAGGGGGTAGGCTAATTCCCAAATATGGAATACAAGTAGAAGAATGGAAAGTTCCATTGGAGTTGCTCTAATAATACAGATGGGACTGAGATATTTAAGGCTATAGATTTGGATACATATACCTGGAGACCCGAGATATGACCGAATTCATGAAGCAGTTGAAAGATATTAGACGTAGATATCAATGGGAGGTACCAAAAAGTAGTAGATCGTCAGCAAGTAATGCACATTTGGGTTCATGTGGGCCACATTGGACTCCTTTAGTATTAGGATGATGTCTAATAGCAATGGCCAATATTTCTATAGCGATAGTGAAAATTATGAGAGAGAGGGGACAACCTTGTCTAGTTCCTTTCCCAATGGCAAAAGGTTCAGAGTACCGGCCCAGTAGTCAAACTTGAATGCTGGGGTTAGAATAAAGTGAGTGCATAATGCCTATGAACTTGGGGCCGAAACTACATCTCTCTCTAGGATTTTGAAAAGATACGGCCAGGAGACCGTGTTGAAGGCCTTATGAAGATCGATTGATAACACAAAGTCTTCTTGCGTTTTTCCTCCATCCCATTGTGAGTGTAACAAGAGATTATATCTGTAGCTCTCCTAATTTGGTCAGCACCCTGTCTCCCCGGGATGAAGCCCACCTGGTCTTTGTGTATATATATATATATATTTTGCAATACATCCCGACACTCTCAGTGCTTGAGCTAGACATGTGCAATTCATTTCGGTCCAAATACAAATTTGGACAAATTTTTGGTTATTTAGAGAATCAGATACATAGTAATGAATTTCGTTGAAATCCGTTTATAATTTTTTTGTTTATTCATTTTCTAACAAATTTTAACTTTTCAGAAGGATTAGAATTCGGATTGGTCGAAAAACAATTGACTGATTTGAATTCTGTGTGAAGAAATAGCTGGTTGTTAAGCAGCGGGTCGGGAAGCCGGGCCGCCCGCGTCCTTAACATCCACGAGTCATCATCTGTCAGCGGGCTTCCCTACTGACAAATGAATGTAAAGATAACAATGCCGGCAATAGAAAAATGTTAATATAAAACAGCATTTTTTTAAGTTTTGGTTGGGGTTCCCCTTAAAATCCATACCAGACCTGTTTTTTTCTTTATTTTTTTTTTAAATACTCAGGTGTTAGCAATTGTAACCGTGAGTCAATTTAAATGTGATTTGACTCGTTTTTTTTTCTTTAGAAATGTCATTTTTGCTGCAGCATGTGTTATACATGCTACAGATGTGCCACTTTGCAGACAGACTAAGGGGACCCCCATGCACTATATTTAAAGGAATTTTTCATTTTTATTGTTTTACTTAAAGTGGGTTTTCTTTGTGTTCTAAAGAAAAAAAATGCATGAAATTACATTTAAATTGCCAGCAATACAATACCATGTCTGGCAATAGAAAAATGTTTAAAAAATGGCATGGGGTCCCCCCCAGTCCATACCAGGCTCTTGGAGTCTGGTATGAATTTCTCCCACAAAATCCATACCAGACCCTTATTCGGGCATGCAGCCCGGCAGATCAGGAAAGGGAGGGGGGACGAAAGGCCCCCCTCCTGAACCATACCAGGCCACATGCCATCAACATGGGACAAAAACAAAAACAAGGGCTTATTCCCGACAACCCTGGGCTGTGCTTGTCGGGGTCTACTGGGGGCGGGGGGCTTATCGGAATCTGGAAGTCCCTTTACACCTAACAAGGGAGCCCCCATATCTCAGACCCCTCACATTCAAAGAATATTAAAAATACAGAGACAGTTTTTGACAAATCCTTTATTAAAAAATAAAAAAACAGTGTCCCGAGATCCATCATCAATCTTGCCGCCCGCCCGAAAGAAAAAGAAATTATCTTGCCGACACGAAGGCGCTATGCCTACTGCAGGCTCCTCCGTTTTACTTTTTTTTATAGAGTGGGGTGGAGCCACCTGTCTACATCACCTGGAGGCACAGACCCAGCATGCACTGGTCTGTGATGTCAGAAGTTGGTGGTGCCACCAGGTGACGTAGACAGGTGGCCCTGCCCCTTCCCTTTAAAAAAAAAGTCAAACGGAGGAGCCTGCAGTAGGCATAGCGCCTCCGTGTCTGCGAGAGCATTTTTTTTTTTGGGGTTAGCAGGCGGTGTGATTGACGACAGATCTATGTTTTCTATTTTTATTTTTTTGATAAAGAATTTGTCAAAGACTCTGTTTTTATTACTTTTTGACACTTTTTTGGTGAACGCATACGGTTCGGAAAAGTTGGAATGCGTTCGAAAATTTATAAATGAAACGAATTTTAAAGGAAAATGTAACGAAATTTAATGAGAATGAAACTAATTCCAAAACCAAACTAAATGAATTCCATAACGAAACGGTATTAGTAACATAACAAATCTAACACTAAACTAAACTTTTTCCATTCTGCACATGTCTATCCTGAGCTAGAGCGGATTTTAGGGAAGAACAAAGGTCTGGGTTTACAGCTAAGTTTGGCTTAAGATTTAGAACCAATCTTGTCTTTTTGTGACTAAAAGCGAGTCCCCGTTCATCTAAGATGTTTCTCTGCTTCTGTGGTCAGGGCCAGATTCAGAGCTAGGCTGGATGCGTCCAGTTGCGCAAGTGTTTCTGAAGTGGGACATTTGTGATGTTTGCTCAGTAAGTGGAAGTTCTTGGTTAGTCTATACACTTCAGCTTTCCAATCTCGTTTTAGTTGGGAGGAGATCCAAATGATTTTCCCCCTAATCACTGTTTTATAAGCTGCCCAAAGTGTTACAGGATGGACTGCACCATCATCATTAATCCTGAAGTATTCTTTTAGGGCTTTCTCTAAAATTGTACATTGTACAGAATCGCTCAAGAGAGCTTTGTTAAGACGCCGTTTAAATGGTCCATCCAAGCTTAAGGGCCTCTGCAAGGGTAGTAGGACTATTAAGTGATTTGAGAGAGTTGTGTCCCGGATTTTGGCCCCGGAAGCCAGGGGGATAGAGGAGGACTGTATAAAGATATGATCTATCCTGGCATAAGTTTGATGTGGGGTAGAGTAGTGAGTGTTGTCTTTAACCCTGGCGTTTATTTCCCTCTAAATATCAATCAGTCCTAGCGTGTAAAGAAGGTGTGCTTATTTTAAGGCTTTGTCTGGGGGGATGTTTGGATTTTGGGATGCCATTGCTGGATTTGTCAAGCGAAAGGTCAAAGGTTATATTTGAGTCCCCTCCAAGAATTACAGTTCCCTCGATGTGAGGCATAAGCATTTATGCCGTGGAATCAAAGAAGGATGCTTGGCCAGTGTTTGGGGTATAGAAGGAGATAAATTGGCAGGTTGGCCCACCAATTGATCCCGTAACCAACAGGTATCAACCGTTATGGTCTTTGATCACTTTAGTTGGAGAGAAATTTAACCGTTTGGAGAAACAGATTGCAATGCCCTGCGTTTTATTTTCTGCATTGGCTAGATAGAATTGGGTGTAGTTTTGATGAATGAATGTAGAGTTATAAGAACTAGGGGAATGGGTTTCCTGAAGTATGTCAAACTTTAGGGAATGGTATTGGTGAAATAATTTCCATCTCTTAACCAGAGAATTTAGTCCCTGGACATTATGGGAGGCTTTGTGCAAGTTCAGGTTATTATGATTGATGCAAGACATGGATCAAAGGGTATGACTTCTCATAAGAAACATAATCTCACCCTGCAGAAGTATGTCCAAGACATAAGTGAAACGTCCAAATCTTTCCAGAGGCTCGGATTCTGTGGAATGTGAGAGAAATTCTTGGTTGACTGAAAGAGGGAGGCTTGCTGGGAATAGAAGAGAGGAAAAAGAAGGGAGAGAAGACAAAACGGAGGAATTAAATCAACGTCCAAAAATGTCCTCATAAACCCGATGGGTGGGATGGGACCAGCCTCATTCCACCTCAAAGCCTGAGTAAGGTAATGTCCCCTAAATAGGGGGAAATCGATCTGTCCATGAGAGGTAGGCATAAAATAACATTACAGATGGGGGTGCATTGCAGCCATTTTGGCCACCCCACCATAAAAACATCAACTGTTAACCAAAATGATGAGTCCCCAGCCCTTTGAGACCGAGATAAGAAAAAGATACTAACCCCCCCCCCCCCCAATGGGTCCTAGACTGCAGGCAGGGCCTAACTACAAATTTCAGGTCTGCCCACCTAGAGACCAGGCCCACAGAAGGGTGTAAGGGGTGAGAGACACAGGGAGGCCCCAGGGATATCCCAAGGGTAGCTGTCTCTCCCAACCCGGCTCCCGCTGAATTCCTGAGAGGACCGGAGGAATACCATCCAAAACAATGTGAGATTACAAGCAGGACAAGGAGAAAATTCCAGACTATGCAAACTTGTCAAATTAGTATGTAGAGAAAAAAAAACAATTGAGTCAGTAACTTATTCCTCAAAAGTAAAATCTCTAGGATGTAGACCAGGTTAGTCCGACCTATAAAAGAGAAATAAGTATGAAGAGCCAGCTGAATTTTGGTGAACAAGAGTTAAAAACCAGAGTGTCATATGTCCCCGACTGAGACTTTCAAATCATGGATGTTGAGAGTCTCTTAACCTCTTCGACTGCTGCTTCCGCCATAAAGGGGTGAGAGGACTAGGAGGAGAGGGCCTTTTTGATGACGATGATCCCCTTTGAGAGGTAGGCGGGTGGAGGTCTTGGGAGATCAAACCCAGGTGTAGCAGGAAACGTTTGCCATCAGGAAATGAAGAGAAGCCATAAGACTTGTTTCGATAAGAGAAATTCTAGCGAAACGGAAAGGATCATCTATAGGTGATTTCCTTCTGGGCCAGGATTTGAAGCAGAGGCTTCAACGATTGTAGTTTCTGGACCCTGTAGGGAGAGAGGTCTGCAAAGACCTGCACCTGATGACCTTGAACAGAGAGTTAGTCCGAATGACGTGACAGTCTCATAATTTCCTCTTTCACTGAGTAAAAGTGAGCCGGAGCAGTGCGGAGCTCCCGGGCTAGGCCACCATTCAGGGAGCTGTCATGTGCCTTTATTTTTTAATTGTATATCCTGAAAGTGGACAGTGCATAAAATATACAAAGAAACAAGAATTACAAAAAATACAAAAAAAAATACAATTGGCAATTTACATAGTAGGTGAGGTTAAAAAAATAAGACACAAGTCCATCAAGTCCAACCTATGTGTGTGATTATATGTCAGTATTACATTGTATATCCCTGTATGTTGCGGTCGTTCAGGTGCTTATCTAATAGTTTTTTGAAACTATCGATGGTCCCTGCTGAGACCACCGCCTGTGGAAGGGAATCCCATATCCTTGCTGCTTACAGTAAAGAACCCTCTGCGTAGTTTAAGATTAAACCTCTTTTCTTCTAATTTTAATGAGTGGCCACGTGTCTTGTTAAACTCCCTTCCGCAAAAAAGTTTCATCCCTATTGTGGGTCACCAGTACAGTATTTATAAATTGAAATCATATCCCCTCTCAAGCGTCTCTTCTCTAGAGAGAATAAGTTCAGTGCTCGCAACCTTTCCTCATAACTAGGGATGAGCCGAACACCCCCCGGTTCGGTTCGCACCAGAACCTGCGAACGAACCGAAAATTTGCACGACCGTTAGAACCCCATTGACGTCTATGGGACTCGAACGTTTGAAATCAAAAGTGCTCATTTTAAAGGCTAATTTGCATGGTATTGTCCTAAAAAGGGTTTTGGAACCCGGGTCCTACCCCAGGGGACATGCATCAATGCAAAAAAAACTTTTAAAAACGTCAGTTTTTTCGGGAGCAGTGATTTTAATGATGCTTAAAGTAAAAAAAAAAAAGTGAAATATTCCTTTAAATATCGTACCTGGGGTGTGTCTATAGTATGCCTGTAAAGTGGCGCTTGTTTCCAGTGTTTAGAACAGTCCCTGCACCATATGTCATTTTTAAAGGAAAAAATCTCATTTAAAACTGCTTGTGGGTTTAATGTAATGTCGGGTCCTGGCAATATGGATGAAAATCAGTGAGACAAACGGCATGGGTACCCCCCAGTCCATTATCAGGCCCTTTGGGTCTTGTATGTATATTAAGGGGAACCCCGCACCCAAATTAAAATAAGGAAAGGTGTGAGGCCACCAGGCCCTATATACTCTGAACAGCAGTATACAGGCGGTGCAAACAAGACAGGGACTGTAGGTTTGTTGTTAAGTAGAATCTGTTTGTAATTTTGAACGGGTACATTTTTAACGTGTTTAGCTCCAGCCCAAAAATCTTTTTTAAGCTTTTTGGAAAACATAGGGAAGGGTTATCACCCCTGTGACATTTGTTTTGCTGTCTGTCCTCCTCTTCAGAAGATTTCACCTCACTTTTTGTCCCAATGACAAATGTTTTTTGAAAATTTGGGGTTTTTTGTGGAACAAGGATTGGAAAGCATCAGTGGAAAGGAGAAATGTTTTTCCCATATTAACTCTTACAGGAGAGAATTTCCCTTCCTAGGGGTAGATTTCATCTCACTTCCTGTTGTCTCCTTCCGTTTGCAAGTAGGAGTCGTTTGTAAGTTAGATGTTTGAAAGTAGGGGCCTGCCCTATATTCTCAGCAGAAATTTGGGCCTTAGGTGTTGTTGTGGCCACAATACTGTAAGCCCTCACAGGGCCCTGCTGTGAAATATTAGATCAAGAATTGTAATTACATGCCCCTATTGAACAGGGGCAGAAAAATTGGGCCTTTGGTGGTGGTGCTGGTGCCACAACACTGTAAGTCCTCACTCGCTCTTGGTGGGCGCAGAAATGGGCCCTGCTGTGAAATATTAGATCAAGAATTGTAATTACATGCCCCTGTTGAACAAGGGCAGAAAAATTGGGCCTTTGGTGGTGGTGGTAGTGGTGCTGGTGCCACAACACTGTAAGTCCTCACTCGCTCTTGGTGGGTGCAGAAATGGGCCCTGCTGTGAAATATTAGATCAAGAATTGTAATTACATGCCCCTGTTGAACAGGGGCTGAAAAATTAGGCCTTAGGCACTGGTGCTGGTGCCACAACACTGCAACCCCTCACAGACACTCTAGTTGGAACGCAGGAACGAGCCCTGCTGCAAAGTATTGCATCAAAAATTTTAATTACACGCCCCTGTTAAACAGGGGCAGAAAAATTGGGCCTTAGGCACTGGTGCTGGTGCCACAACACTGCAACCCCTCACAGATACTCTAGTTGGAATGCTGAAATGAGCCCTGCTGCAAAGTATTGCATCAAAAATTGTAATTACACGCCCCTGTTAAACAGGGGCTGAAAAATTGTGCCTTAGGCACTAGTGGTGGCGCCCAGAACCAAAAATGTTCTTACAAGCTATCAGCGTGATGATTGAGGAGGAAGAGGATAATTTCTCAGGGATAGTCACTCAGCATCAGTATAGGCAGTCTTTGAAGGGATCTGAGATTTCAAAAAAAATTATTCGGTTACATCAGCATCAGGTGCTTGGTAGGTGGTGGTGATCCAAGACTGATTCATTTTTATGAAGGTCAGTCGATCGACCGAGTCGGTGGACAGACGCACCCTGTGATTGGTTACAAAGCCTCCAGCAGCACTGAATGTGCGTTCCGAAAGAACGCTGGATGCAGGACAGGCCAGTAGCTCAATTGCATACTGTGCAAGCTCTGGCCAGTGATCCATCCTCAAGACCCAGTAACCCAGAGGATTTTCGGTGGGAAAGGTGTCCAAGTCAGATCTTGCCTCTAGGTATTCCTGCACCATGTAAAACAGACGCTGGCGATGGTTGCTGGAACCGATCATACCTTGGGGCTGCGGACCAAAAAATTGTCTGAACGCATCGGTCAGACGGCCACCTTCTCCACCGCTCCTTCTTTGACTGACCGAAGCCTCAGCAACACGTTGTCCAGAAACAGGAGTTTGTAACCTCCCATTCTCTGGGAACGCGTTGCACAGACCTTTCTGCAAGGCCTCCCGAAGATGTTTCATCCTCTGCTCCCTCTGCGATGGCAAGATAAGGTCTTGCCCTTGTAACGTGGATCAAGGAGGGTTGCCAGCCAGTATTGGTCCTTCTCCTTGATACCACGAATACGAGGATCCTTACGCAGGCTTTGCAGGATCAGGGAGGCCATGCAGCGTAGGTTTGCTGAGGCATTCGGTCCGGAGTCCTATGGGTCACTAAGGACGACATGATCCGCAGCCACCTCCTCCCAGCCACGTACAAGTCCATGTGTTTCTTGGGACTGATCCCTGATGCTGAGTGCCAGGCTCCACCTCCATACTGACACAATCTTCCTCCTCCTCCTCCTCCTCATCCTCTTCCTGTGTGATCGGCGGGCACGCAGGAACACTGTCTGGATAAAGGGGCCTTGAGAGCTAAGGAAGTCCTCCTCTTCCTGCCTCTGTTCTGCCTCAAGTGCCCTGTCCATTATTCCACACAGCGTGTGCTCCAACAGGTGGACAAGGGGGACAGTGTCACTGATGCTTGCACTGTCACTGCTCATCATCCTCGTGGCCTCCTCAAATGGTGACAGGACAGTGCATGCATCCCTGATCATGGCCCACTGGCGTGGGGAAAAAAAACAAGCTCCCCTGACCCTGTCCTGGTGCTATAGTCGCACAGGTACTCATTGATGGCCCTCTGCTGCGTGTGCAGCCGCTGCAGCATGGCCAACGTTGAGTTCCACCTGGTGGGCATGTCACAGATTAGGCGGTTCTTTGGCAGGTTAAACTCCTTTTGGAGGTCCGTCAGCCGAGCACTGGCATTATATGACCCGCGGAAATGCACACAGACTTTCCTGGCCTGCCTCAGGACATCCTGTAAGCCCGGGTACCTGCCCAAGAACCGCTGCACCACCAAGTTAAGGACGTGAGCCAAATAGGGCACATGGGTCATTTGTCCCTGTTGGAGGGCAGAGAGGAGGTTGGTGCCATTGTCGCAAACCACCATTCCTGCCTTAAGTTGGCGTGGCGTCAACCACCTCTGAACCTGCCCCTGCAGAGCTGACAGAACCTCTGCCCCAGTGTGACTCCTGTCCCCCAAGCACACCAGCTCAAGCACCGCATGGCATCTTTTGGCCTGCGTACTTGCGTAGCCCCTTGAACGGCTACAGAGCACCACTGGTTCCGAGGACAAAGCACAGGAAGAGGAGGAAGAAGAAGAGGAGGGGGTGGAGGAGAGAGGTGTGTCACAATCATTAGCATTTTGGAGGCGTGGTGGCGGAACAACCTCCAACACTACTGCACCTTGTACTGCATCCTTCCCAGCTGCCAGCAGAGTCACCCAATGCGCCGTGAAACTTAGGTAACGTCCCTGTCCATGCCTGCTGGACCATGAGTCAGCGGTAATATGCACCTTACCGCTGACCGCCCTGTCCAGCGAGGCATGGACATTGCCTTCCACATGCCGGTAGAGAGCTGGAATCGCCTTCCGTGAGAAAAAGTGGCGTTTGGGTACCTGCAACTGAGGAACCGCACATTCCACAAACTCACGGAAGGGGGCAGAGTCTACCAACTGAAAAGGCAGCAGTTGAAGTGTTAGCAATTTTGCCAAGCTAGCATTCAACCGCTGCGCATGTGGATGGCTGGGAGTAAACTTCTTTCGGCGGTGCAGCAGCTGAGGCAGTGAAATTTGCCTGGTACAATCTGACGTCGGTGTACCAAAAGCAGATTGCCCGCAAGTACTTGGCTGTGACACACCTAATTCTACACCTTCATTCCTCTCAGTGCAGGTCTCAGAGAGGACTGAAGGTATAGTGGGGTTGGAGATCTCAGCTGATGAGGAGCAAGGAGAGGTCCTCTTTGTTCTCTGGTGTGGGTCTTTTAGATACGCTTGCCAACGAACTGCATGGCAGGTCAACATATGTCTGGTCAAGCATGTGGTACCCAAGCGGGAGATGTTTTGGCCATGCGAGATACGCTTGAGACATATGTTGCAAATAGCAGCGGTGCGATCTGATGCACTCGTCTCAAAAAAGGCCCACACCAAAGAACTTTTTGAATAACGCGCAGACACTGCAGCGCCCTGCACATGTGGAGCTTTGGGGTGTGATGCAGTCAATGGCTGTCCTTAGGCTGGCCCCTGGAGGGCATCCTGCCTCGTTGGTGATGTGCCGCCTCCTCCTTCTCCTCCTCTTCCTCTCTCCTATCAGGCACCCACGTTGAGTCAGTGACCTCATCATCCCCTCCCTCCTCATCACTGGAGCAAACCTGGCAGTATGCTGCAGCAGGGGGAGCATGACTGCCAGATTGCTGTCCTTCTTGGGCACCCCCTCTGTCCGTGCTCATGTTACTGCCTTCATCGAGCTCAGTATCATCATCAGAGCCTTCAAAACGCTGGGCATCCTCCTTGAGCATGTACCCAACACTGTGGTCAAACAGTTCGAGGGACTCCTCAGGAGGACATGGTGGGGCTAGGGAAGGAGTCACTGATGACATTGAGCCGAGGGAAGAGGCCGCTGCTTTGCCAGACACAGTACCCTGGGCATGGGTGAGAGAGGATGAGGAGGATGAGGACGGCTTGGTCATCCACTCGACCAAGTCTTCCGCATGTTGCGGCTCAACACGGCCAGTTGCCGAAAAAAAGGCCAAGCGTGTCCCACGGCCACGTGCTGATGAGGATGCACCGTCTCCACGACCAGCACTAGACACAGAGCCTGCTTGCCCTCTCTTATTGGCTTGTGACTGTCTGCCACTCCTTCTTGGCCTCCCAGACATACTAATGGCCTGTAGCTGCACTAAGCTGGGATATATATATATATATATATATATATGTACTGATACTGCAGCTAGCAAAATCAACTGCCTGCCTGTAGTATGAGAACACCACCAACCTTCTACAGGTAGCTTTAGCTGAACACTGTGCAGAGCTCGCAAAGAACTAACTTGTAGCTTTTTTAGCTGCCTGCGGTAGTGATAGGATCAGGAAAACACCACCAACCTTCTACAGGTAGCTTTAGGTGAACACTGTGCAGAGCTCGCAAAAATATAACTTGTAGTGTTAGCTGAACACTGTGAGTAGGACACACAGCACTAACTTGTAGTTTTAGCTGAACACTGTGAGCTGGACGCACTGCATTAACTTGTAGCTTTAGATGAACACTATGCAGAGGTCTCACTACACCAACTTGTAGGTTTAGCTGAACACTGTGAGCAGGACGCACAGCACTAACTTGTAGTTTTAGCTGAACACTGTGAGCAGGACGCACCGCACTAACTTGTAGGTTTAGCTGAACACTGTGAGGTGGACACACCACACTAACTTGTAGTTTTAGCTGAACACTGTGAGCAGGACGCACCCCACTAACTTGTAGGTTTAGCTGAACACTGTGAGCAGGACGCACTGCACTAACTGTAAATAGTCTAGCTGCCTGACTGTGGTACTAATAGAGATCAAAATAGGATTAATGTGGACTAATAGATCAAAAGAACACCAGCAATTTTCTTCAGGTAGCTGTAAATACTGTAACAAGACAAGCCTGCCTGTCAGTAAGAAGATAACAGGAACGGATCTAGCTGAACACTGTGAGCAGGATGCAATGCACTAACTTGTAGCTTTAGATGAACACTGTGCAGAGGTCTCACTACACTAACTTGTAGGTTTAGCTGAACACTGTGAGCAGGACGCACCCCACTAACTTGTAGCTTTAGCTGAACACTGTGAGGTGGACGCACCACACTAACTTGTAGGTTTAGCTGAACACTGTGAGCAGGACGCACCCCACTAACTTGTAGGTTTAGCTGAACACTGTGAGGTGGACACACCACACTAACTTGTGGGTTTAGCTGAACACTGTGAGCAGGACGCACCCCACAAACTTGTAGGTTTAGCTGAACACTGTGAGCAGGATGCACCCCACTAACTTGTAGTTTTAGCTGAACACTGTGAGCAGGACGCACTGCACTAACTGTAAATAGTCTAGCTGCCTGACTGTGGTACTAATAGGATCAAAAGAACACCAGCAATTTTCTTCAGGTAGCTGTATATACTGTAACAAGACAAGCCTGCCTGTCAGTAAGAAGATAACAGGAACGGATCTAGCTGAACACTGTGAGCAGAACGCACTGCACTAACTGTAAATAGTCTAGCTGCCTGACTGTGGTACTAATAGGATCAAAAGAACACCAGTAATTTTCTTTAGGTAGCTGTAAATACTGTAACAAGACAAGCCTGCCTGTCAGTAGGAAGATAACAGGAACGGTTCTAGCTAAACTGAATACAGTGTATATATATATATATATATATATATATATACAGTGGCTTGCGAAAGTATTCGGCCCCCTTGAACTTTTCAACCTTTTGCCACATTTCAGGCTTCAAACATAAAGATATAACATTTTTATTTTTTGTGAAGAATCACCAACAAGTGGGACACAATTGTGAAGTGGAACGAAATCTTTTGAATTTTTGAAACTTTTTTAACTAATAAAAAAATGAAAAGTGGGGCGTGCAAAATTATTCGGCCCCCTTGCGTTAATACTTTGTAGAGCCACCTTTTGCTGCAATTACAGCTGCAAGTCGCTTGGGGTATGTATCAGTTTTGCACATCGAGAGACTGAAATTCTTGCCCATTCTTCCTTGCAAAACAGCTCGAGCTCAGTGAGGTTGGATGGAGAGCGTTTGTGAACAGCAGTTTTCAGCTCTTTCCACAGATTCTCGATTGGATTCAGGTCTGGACTTTGACTTGGCCATTCTAACACCTGGATACGTTTATTTGTGAACCATTCCTTTGTAGATTTTGCTGTATGTTTGGGATCATTGTCTTGTTGGAAGATAAATCTCCGTCCCAGTTTCAGGTCTTTTGCAGACTCCAACAGGTTTTCATCCAGAATGGTCCTGTATTTGGCTGCATCCATCTTCCCCTCAATTTTAACCATCTTCCCTGTCCCTGCTGAAGAAAAGCAGGCCCAAACCATGATGCTGCCACCACCATGTTTGACAGTGGGGATAGTGTGTTGAGTGTGATGAGCTGTGTTGCTTTTACTCCAAACATATCGTTTTGCATTGTGGCCAAAAAGTTCGATTTTGGTTTCATCGGACCAGAGCACCTTCTTCCACATGTTTGGTGTGTCTCCCAGGTGGCTTGTGGCAAACTTTAGACAAGACTTTTTATGGATATCTTTGAGAAATGGCTTTCTTCTTGCCACTCTTCCATAAAGGCCAGATTTGTGCAGTGTACGACTGATTGTTGTCCTATGGACAGACTCTCCCACCTCAGCTGTAGTTCTCTGCAGTTCATCCAGAGTGATCATGGGCCTCTTGGCTGCATCTCTGATCCATCTTCTCCTTGTCAGAGCTGAAAGTTTAGAGGGACAGCCAGGTCTTGGTAGATTTGCAGTGGTCTGATACTCCTTCCATTTCAAAATGATCACTTGCACAGTGCTCCTTGGGATGTTTAAAGCTTGGGAAATCTTTTTGTATCCAAATCCGGCTTTAAACTTCTCCACAACAGTATTACGGACCTGCCTGGTGTGTTCCTTGGTCTTCATCATGCTCTCTGCGCTTTCAACAGAACCCTGAGACTATCACAGAGCAGGTGCATTTATACAGAGACTTGATTACACACAGGTGGATTCTATTTATCACCATCAGTCATTTAGGACAACATTGGATCATTCAGAGATCCTCGCTGAACTTCTGGAGTGAGTTTTCTGCACTGAAAGTAAAGGGGCCGAATAATTTTGCACGCACCACTTTTCAGTTTTTTAATTGCTAAAAAAGTTTAAAATATCCAATAGATTTCGTTCCACTTCACAATTGTGTCCCACTTGTTGGTGATTCTTCACAAAAAATTAAAATGTTATATCTTTATGTTTGAAGCCTGAAATGTGGCAAAAGGTTGAAAAGTTCAAGGGGGCCGAATACTTTCGCAAGCCACTGTATATATATATATATATATATATATATATATATATATATATATATATATATATATATATATATATATATGCAACACCTGGGATGCATATATATACACAATACACTGTAAGTGCAGCTAACTGACTGACTGTTCTGCCTAATCTATCTAACTCAAATCAAATGACACTGTCTCTCTGTCTATCTCTTTCAACGCCGGAACACACACTACACAGGGCCGCTGTGCAGGCGGCCTTATATAGTGTGGGGCGTGTACTAAATCCCCTGAGCCATAATTGGCCAAAGCCTCCTTGGCTTTGGCCAATTATGGCTCTCTGTTCAGACGTGTGATTGGCCAAGCATGCGGGTCATAGTGCATGCTTGGCCAATCATCAGCCAGCAATACACTGCAATGCCGCAGTGAATTATGGGCCGTGACGCGCCACACGAATTTGGCGCGAACGGCCCATATCATTCGCAATTCGGCGAATGGGTGAACAGACGATGTTCGAGCCGAACATGGGTTTGACTCGAACATGAAGCTCATCCCTAATACATAGGTATCAACGTTACAGCAAATCCAAAGGATCTCTATGCAATGAATTACCCTCCTTTATTAATGTAAATTACTAAACTTCTTAATACCTGGTCATTCTTGCCATTGGCATGGATGGGTAGGATAACAGTAATCAAAATGTCTATCCTTTCTAAAATTCTCTACCTATTTTGAGGACTCCCAATAATGATTCCTTCACATTTTTTATCCATTTTACAATGCAAAACCATACAATTTAATTGAGACAAACTCAGACCACGTTTACCAAAACCAACTTTATAAACCCCCCGAATCCGCAGAAGACTTGGGGTACCCAAATTCTCCAAATATTACTATGCAGCTCAATTGACACAACTCCCCAAATACCATGCTACTAAGGAAACTCCATTTTGTGTAGCAATAGAGTCATTTGACTGTGACCCCCTCTCCACTGCAAACATCTTATGGCTCACCCCTGCTCAACGCCGGACAGTCACCAACCCCATCACTAAATACAGCCTTTCTATTTGGGACAAATTAAAAACCTGGTTTGGTCTGCAATCCAAGCATAACCCTCTCCTTTCCTTTCTCCATAATCCATCGTTTTACCCAGCTTGGTCCTCTCCAATATCCTTCCCCACCTGGTCTCCTGCTGGTTTGATTCGTGCCCATCAATTCTTTCAATCTCCTATTATTACTCCCTTCCCTACCTTACGTGAATCACACAATCTTTCTTCTTCGGAAACCTTCCGCTATTTGCAAATACATTTTTTAAGTCATTACCCACCCTCTTTTTGACAGCCCCTGATTTCACAGTCTTTGAACGTAGCTGTACATCAGATCCTCACAGACGAGGTCTTATTTCAGATTTATATGCCCAGCTACTCTCACACACTACCTTTTCTCCCCCATCTTACACGAACAAATGGGAGACTGACCTCCACCTCCAAACAAAAGAATGGAATTGCACGCAGATCTGGCAGGCAACCAAATTGGCCACTCCAAACATAGTGGCTCTTGAAACCAACTATAAAGTTCTTACCAGATGGTATTTAGTCCCTGCTAGGATTTCCAAATTTTGTCCTCAATATTCCTCTCACTGCTTCCGTGGTTGTACTACCCCGGGCACACATGTTCACATCTTGTGGCAATGCCCCATTGTCAGTTCCTTTTGGTTGGAGATTTTTTAAATCTTTTCTACTATGTTTTCTATCACCTTGCCTCCTGACCCAGCTGTAGCACTCCTGAATAGCAAACCACATCACATTACTCACCGTCAATTTAAACTACTGCTCTTTGTAACCACGGCAGCAAAGCAAACCATTGTGAAAGCATGAAAATCTGCTTCACTCTGCATTCTATCTGTTAAACACAGAGTAACGCAAGCCATGATACATGCAAAAACAGAAACTATTGTTCTTGACAACATACAAATTTGAATCAATATGGAAAGGGTCGACCATTACCTACCCCCGGGCTTTGACAACTCACTGCTACTACCTTAAATGCAAATAGTATTCCCCTCCCTGTTACACTTATCGCATGAGTGGATATCTTGACTCTTATACCTTAGTAGAATTCCTTAATCCCTTCTCCTACCCTATACTTAACTTTCCCCTTCCCATTTTTGTCTGCTATACTATTTGATTTCAGTAGGGAACGTTTGGGATCATTACATTACATAGGATCTGCCAGTGTTTTTAACAAGAGTCTTCTTGATAGCCCAATGTCTGTTGTTATACTTGGTAATGAACATGGGGCCTTTATGCATGAAAGGTGAAGCTACTTGATTGTTTTCCTTATTGGCTTCATCCTCAGGGTGGAACTCCACAGAATATTTTTCAGGATATTTCTGAAAGGCAAGGTTAAAAGGCCACATCACCATTTGTATTATTATTGTTATTATCTCCATTACTGTAATTACTGCCTTTCATTGATTACACTAGTTTTAGTAAGACCTCATCTGGAATATACAGTTCAGTTTTGGGCACCAGTTCTCAAAAAGGATATCAGGGAACTGGAGAAAGTGCAGAGAAGGGCAACCAAACTGATAAGAGGCATGGAGGAGCTCAGCTATGAGGAGAGATTAGAGGAACTGAATTTGTTCACTCTTGAGAAGAGGAGAATAAGGGGGGATATGATCAACATGTTCAAATATATAAGGGGTCCATATAGTGAACTTGGTGTTGAGTTATTCACTTTACGGTCAACACAGAGGACAAGGGGGCACTCTTTATGACTGGAGGAAAAGAGATTTAGTCTCCAAATACGGAAAGGTTTCTTCACAGTAAGAGCTGTGAAAATGTGGAATAGACTCCCTCCAGAGGTGGTTCTGGCCAGCTCAGTAGATTGCTTTAAGAAAGGCCTGGATACTTTCCTAAATGTACATAATATAACTGGGTACTGACATTTATAGGCAAAGTTGATCCAGGGAAAATCCGATTGCCTCTTGGGGGATCAGGAAGGAATTTTTTCCCCTGCTGTAGCAAATTGGAGTATGCTCTGCTGGGGTTTTTTGCCTTCCTCTGGATCAACTGTGGGTATAGTATTGGGTATATTGGATTGTACAATATTTTTTTTTTTTTTTATGGTTGAACTGGATGGACTTGTGTCTTTTTTCAACCTGACTAACTATGTAACTATGTAACACTAGTAACATACGAATATTATAGCCATATATTGATATATAAGAGCTATTGTTATATACGTATCATTACTCATGGTGACTTTTTGCCAAAGTGGTCTCATCGTCATATTTTTTTATTAACAGTATTATTATTGGTCTGACTGACCACATTGGTTGCACACAACTATTTACCGTATATCCTCTGCACCACCCCACATTTTCCAAGTTTCCCGCCATGGAAACCAGCTCCCTGCATAATCTTGCCACTTAGTCCAAAATGGCTGACATTGAAGTTCATCTTAATGAGCTCAACTTAAAATCATGAGAAAATCCTTCTATAAACTACATAAACTGAAAAACCGTGAGAGATATGCTGAACTAGAAAACAAGATGTGCAAGAAAATGAGAAGAATATAATACAGAAAAAAAAACGTAAGTTTGAAAGAGACATCCTAGACTTCCAAATTGGGAATATTCTACAATGGCCTAAACCCAAGTATTCCAATTTTCAACCAGGAGTAGCTCACACTGACCTAAAGATCACATATCAAAGGTTTTTTGTTTTTTTTTAGGAAGGCCCCCCCCCCCCTCTCACTAGCAATAAAAAAAAACGGCTAGAAAAATCAGACGAGGTTGCAGAGGAGGCGACAAAAAGAACCAGAGGCAGCACCTCTCCTCCTCCCAATCTATTATGAAAATCCTCAATCTATCATCTAGTCCACTAACAGAATCTGAAATAAGCTATTATGTCTTTGCTCCCTCAGCTCCTCCCAATTTATTCACCCTAATCAAGGATTTGAACAGATTTGTTCGCTCTCTTTCCATCATCAGGTTCTACCACAACCGCAACAATAACCCACGGAAATGAGTTTTCATCCCCAAGGAAGGACAAGTCATCAAGGAAACTCATGACCACTTGGGATCCCCAGATAAATATGCCGTGGATATCCTACAAGAGCTCTGGACAGGACAATATCAAAAAGATCTATCCATCCTTGAATATCTGGACCTAGATGAACCAAGGAGCTCATCCATATAGGTTTTAAACCTTTTTTTCATACCAAGACAAAGGCCCTTATGTGGAAACATTCTGTTCATTGGTTTTAACACACGCAAAAAAACATACACAACAATCTCACAAAACAAGAGCAAGCAATCCGGAAATTACAATCCAATTCAAATATTGTTATTCGACATGCAGATACAGGAGAAGGAACAGTCATCCTGAACAAAGAGGATTATATAACTGAACCACAGAGACTTCTATCAGATCAAAAGACATGCACCAAACTTGGACAAAATCCTATTCAAACCTTTAGAAGAGAATACCCGTAGCCCGTGAAGATGGTCTTCTTAATCCTAGCGAAAGATCTTTTCTGTGCCAAAATCTTTTTGCAACTCCGTATTTTTATTACTTACCCGCAGTCCACAAGGACCCAATCCGCCCACCTGGTAGATCCATCATAGCAGCTATAGATGGCCTCACCAGCCATTTACCAGACTCCTTTTTACAACCTATTGTCAACAGCTCCCGGCCTACATACGGGATTCGAGCTATCTATTGGATACTTTGAACCATTACATTTGGGACACTGACTACCATTGGGTTTCGTTAGATGTCACCTCATTCTACACCTCAATCCCACATGATGTAGGTATAGAGGCTGCCTGTTATTTTCTTTGTAAAGAGGAAACTTTTGAATCCCACACAAGCAAAGTTCATCCTCCAAGCCATTAAGTTCATCCTACACCACAACTATTTTGAATTCGAACAAGAATACTAACTACAAACTAGAGGTACAGGGACGGGTGCCAGCTTTGCCCCAATTTATGCCAATCTTTTCATGGCATACTGGGAGGACCTCAGCATCTGGACTGAGAACCCTTTGTCACGCCATTTGGTATATTTTGGCAGATATATCGATGATGTCATCGTCATCTGGCAAGGAGATACAAACTTAATCCAAAAGTTCCTCCAATACTGTAACAACAACACATTTGGTATACATTTTACATCTGTCACAGATCCTAACGAGCTCATATTCCTTGATCTTGGATTATATCATGATCAAGATTCTAAAATATGCTCGCGGACTAATTTTAAACCCACAGCTGGTACTTCCTATCTACATAGGAAAAGCTGTCACCATAAAAAATGAATTAGCAACATTCCATACAGTCAATTTTACTGCTTAAAACATAACTGTTGCTCCATTGAGGACTACAAAGCATAGAGTCGGGTCTTGGTTAAAAAAATTTAACCAGAATTACGGCTTGAGGTAAGCCAGATTAGCCCCCCCAGCTGCCGCTCTGACACAGCCCAGAGAGGGCCTGAAAAATCAAGATGGCGGCGGCAGCGCGGCTCACAAGCAGACAGCAGCCCCCCCACAGACACAATCCGAGGATGCCTCATTCCACAGCCTGCAGGGGAGACAAACGAGGTTACCTCCCAAGCATCTTCACTGTCACCAGAAAGGGACATGTTCTCCTCACAATCTGATGTGGAAAGGGCTCTGGGGGACATGTTATTCAGCCAGGGGAGCCCAGATAATAGCCCTATTTATACATCCAATGTGCAGGCTGCTCCACCACCCACTGAATATTCTGGGGATACCATACTTTTTAGCCAGATTTTCCGCATTGCTTGATCAGGGCTTGGAAAAAAAGGCCACTACACGCATAACCTCTGACCTTAAACGTGAATTCCAAGAATTGGGAACCCGCATAGGAACCCTAGAAAACACACTAGACGACACTATTACAAGGACCAACCAAAATACTGACTGTATAGAGAATATCCACAAGAGGCTAGATGACGCTTTAAACAAGATTGATGACCTTGAGAACCGTTCTCGTCGCTACAATTTCAGGGTCCGCAGAATTCCTGAAAGTTTCACAGACTCTGAGAACTGATTTCATACCTTATTCCAGATATAACTCCCCACAGAATGGAACTAGATTGATTCCACAGGGCCCTGACCACATCCCGGTCCGATGGTCTACCAAGAGATATCATAGTAAAACCTCACTATTACGCGGTGAAGGAAAGAGTGATGGCTAAAGCTAGAGAGATTGCGGACTTACACCTGAGAGATCACTCTATTCAGATTTTTGATGACATCTCGCCTGTCACCGTACAAAAACGCAGAGCATTGAAACCCCTGCTACAACCACTCATTGCTAACAACATAAAGTATCATAAAGTAACATAAAGTATCACTGGGCCTTCCCGTTCCGACTATACTTCACCTACCGTAACAAAAAACATGCCTTCTTGACCTTTCCCGAAGGCGAAACATTGCTGAGAAGTCTGGGCCTGATCTCCACTGAACCTGGAGGCTCCCCCCATGCTCCACAATCCAAATCTCCAACCAGCGGGCCACTACAGAGCCCCTATCCCAGGTGCGGCGCTCCACAAGAAGCAAGGCCAAGCTCAAGGCTCGACCTCCATGATGACAATGGCTGTCGAGGTCCTTTTCGGGATGATGCAAGAAATTTTTGACCCTAATTTCCCCAATTGATCCGAGGGCGGGATCACAGTTAGAACCACTTCTGATGGTTCCTAAGTTTACCGTTATGTTACAGAAAGAGGGAAGCTCTCTCTTACAAACAAATACTATCTTTTAGTTTTGTGTACAACCACAACGAGACTTCCACTCCTTGTTATAAATGTATGGTTCTGCAGTTAACGATTCAAGGGTGTTCTAATGGCCGGGGGCGGTTGTCGTCTGCCCTGTTTGATTTTCTTCCCCTTCCTTGTTGAGGGGACTGGTATCAAACCTGGCTCTGGGTCTAACCCAGGGCTGTTACTGACGACAAGGGGCCTATACCTCCTTTTTTTTCCTTGTTATTACAATTTAGTTATCATTAATAATCTAAGTGACTTGTTCTAATATTGTTCTCTGCATTTTTGTAGGACAGTACCCATTCAGATTGTAAATTCCATCCCTACTCTCTAACTCTCCTTCTTTTCCTTCTTTTCTTCCTTTTCTCAAATCTTTCTTTCGGAGTCCCTCGGTCCTGGGCCCTGACCAAGTGAACTTCGCCAGTTGGACAATCCTGCAACCATCCTCTGGGGTATTGGTGAGTGAGTTTATTGCTTCTTGAGTGCACCATGGCGAACCAGACTACAGGCCTCCCCTTTAAAATTGTTACACATAATGTCCAGGGATTTAATTCTCCAGTTAAACGCAGAATGGCCTTTTAACACTACAAATCCCTACACACAGACGTGCTTTTCCTTCAAGAAACGCACTTTTCTTCGAATTACAATCCTAAATTTCAACACCACTACTACCCCCACTTTTACCTAGCGAATGGCCCGGGTAGGACTGGGGGTGTGGCAATATGTTTCTCCAAGTGGGTCTCTTTTTCACTGGAGAAACAATTTAGTGACCCAGAGGGCAGATACCTAGCACTAATGGGACACCTGGAGGGCTCCCCCATTACCTTAATTTCTTACTATGCACCCAACACAGGCCAACTACCTTTTTTTTGTAAACTACTGCATGCCGTGTCCCCTGCGCTGGGAGGAGTTGTTCTCTTTGGAGGAGACTCCAACGTGGCCCTAGACTCTATATTTGACAAACCAGGAGGCCTTCATCGGCCCCACGACATTTCCCTAAAGTTGGATCTAAATTAGCCAAAATGTCACATTATCACAACTTGATTGACGTTTGGAGAGTGTTAAACCCATCCAGGAAAGATTACACATTCTTTTCCCATGTCCACAATACCTATTCCAGAATAGACCACTTTTTCACAAATCCCACGAGTGTACCTCTTTTTCGGGCCAGTAAGATAGACTAGACAACACCAGTCTTGGAGTACATCAGAACTAACTCTTTATTTGAGATCTCACACAAATTTATACACCAGGATGACTCAAAGCTAACCTAATTAACATGAGCTAATTAACTATTAAATTTACCCAGACCAGATGACTCAGAGACATGACCTGTAGGACAGACTTGTGGGCACCGAGCTTCAAACAGTAGTATAAACACAATAGCAGGAGCTAATTACAATTAACAATACAAACAACAATCTCCCCCCTCCTCAGCCTAGACTGTTCGTCTCCTAGCCAGTGCTGGTGGCTAATGTGATCAGCTCATTCAATTAACATAAACACAGGTAGTTGGAGTTGATGACACCAGCATCTCCTCACAGGATGTGTCCCAACAGTATGAATCAGTCTTATCAGCAGGGGGCTGCTGGAGGAATCCCCCCTCCCTCTTCAGGGACACAAATCCCAAATGACCACAGCAAGGAGTCCCCAACAGAATCAAACAACATACAATATATACATATATACACGACTGAGTCCGATTAGTACAGTTCAGACTGGATTTCTAATTCACCTCACAAAGAGTATTGTTCCCTTGAAAATCCAGGGCCCATAATCAAAAGGCAAGAGGCTTGCATTCAGTCCTCTCCAACAGCCTCTCTCCCAGCTAGGTCTGTCACAGGGGAAGTGACTTGGTCAGGTCACCCCTTGCTTTGGACCACGTGTGACTCCTTACGAGACACCAGGGGTCCAGCTCCCTGGACCCCTGAGAATAAATGATTCTCTTCTGAGCAACCCTTCCGTCTGTTTCGACGTGGAGCAGCACATCACGGAATATTTCTCCTTGAACAACTGCACAGGGGGCCCCCTTCCCAAAGCCCTGGATTACTTTTTTAAGGATGTGGCCCTACCATCTTTCTCAGATTCTCACCGTGAGATCTTGGAGGGAGACATCACCGTAACAGAAATATTGGCTGCAATAAAACAGGCTAACGCGTCCAGGACTCCGGGGCCAGGTGGCTTCTCAGCCCCTTATTATAAGAAATTTGCTCCACTGTTGGCACCCCATCTACTAATATTCTTTACTGCCCTTCACGATGGGGTATCACTCGATACAGATTCTATTAGAGCCCACATAAGTCTCATCCCTAAGCCAGACAAGGATCATAGTGATGTGGCAAACTATCGCCCAATATCACTGATCAATAGCGACCTGAAACTACTCACAAAAATCTATGCAAACCTATTTAATACCTTTCTGGTGCAATATATCCATATAGACCAAGTGGGATTTGTTATGGGGCGGCAAGCTGCTGACCAGATCCAACGGGCCACTGACCTGATTTCTATATTATGCTCTAACTAGGATGGGATGGGCGCTAGGCGAGGAATGCTTCTGTCATTGGACCTTCACAAGGCCTTTGACTCAGTTTCCTGGCCCTTCCTCTTCCACACATTGAAACAGTGGAACTGCGGACCTAAATTTTTAAGCCTTATCGGCACATTATATTCTAATCCTTCGACAAACATTCTTGCATATGGGCGCAAGACGGATCTTTCATATATAAGGAGAGGAACTAGGCAGGGATGCCCTCTTTCGCCTCTCCTTTTTATTCTGGTGATTGAATCACTGGCTGCGGCCATCCGTGCTAACCCCAACATTCATGGTGTCCTTAGTGGCGGCAGGACACATAAATGTGCTTTCTTTGCAGACGACTTTTATTTGTAACAGATCCCATCACAACTCTACCCAATTTATTTGCTACACTTTCTAGGTTTGAAACTGTCTCTGGTCTACGAGTTAACCAATCTAAATCTGAAGCGTTGGACATAAACCTTCCTGCCCTGATACGGGATGAAATACAGCAGTCGTTTCCCTTTAAATGGTGCACACGGGCACTCCCTTATCTGCAAATTAAACTCACTCGGGATGTTCCTACACTGTTTCAGGTTTATTATACCCCCCCTTTATAAGTCCATTGAACAAGAACTAAAGAACTGGCAGTCATATGATCTTTCCTGGATGGGTAGAATAGCAGCCATAAAGATGACGTACTCCTTCTAATCCTTTACTATTTCCGATCATTGCTGATTCCGATACCATTCGCATTCCTTAAAAGACTTCAGTCGCTAGTATACAAATTCATTTGGGGTGGTAGGGGATGCAGAGTAGCTCACTCCACTCTCTATATCTCCAAAGGGAGTGGAGGACTGGGAGTTCCCCACTTCTTGAAGTACTATAGGGCGGCTCAACTGGTACAACTTTACCAAATTTTTTCTACAACATACCAACCTGACTGGGTTCGGTTGGAAGCGCAGGCCAGTCCCTCACTACCTGTAGATCTCCTGCTGTGGCTTCCGACAAGAGAACGTCGGGCCATTTTGTGCCCTTCCTTATCCCACTCCCTGCGTCTGTGGGACACGGTGAGCAAAATATACCCGCTGAAATCTCCTCATTCTCCCGTAGCCCCTATACTCATTAATCCACACTTTCCTCCAAGACAAAATCCCCAACAATTCACGTGGTCGGTTATCAAAGGCCTTTACAGGATAGCACACTTCATAAATCACAAAGGGGTCAGGCAACAGGCTTACTTCCGAAAGACGTAACAGATGCCCCAGAGTGAATCTTTCCGTCTACATCAAATCACTCACTTCATAAAATCCCTAGCTACCGATCTGATAGACATAACCACTAGGACCTTGTTTGAAAATAAATGCTTATGCAGAACTGAGTCACGGGGAGGGATCTCAGAGCTCTATGCCCTCTTCAATACTCAAAAGACCAAACCTTCATACCAAATAGCATGGGAATCAGATTTAGGTGAGACTATAGAGCAGGAGGTTTGGGGGCAATGGTCGACCAGGGTGCACAAGGGAATACTCAGTACTTCCCTGGTGCAGGGAAATTACAAGGTGCTGTCCAGGTGGTACCTTGTCCCGGCGAGGCTAGCGAAAATGCACCCCTTTGCTTCAGAGGATGCATTTGGTGGTTTGGTGGTCCTGTCCCAAGGTCCAGCGCTTTTGGATCAGAATATTCACCCTGGCCTATTCAGTGACAGGACAAAATCTACCTAAAAATCCCAAGACGGCGCTGTATGCAGATTTGCTGGACAGGACCCCTAGACATCTCCGAACTCTGATCTTCTTTATTTTTTCAGGAGCTAAAATTACAATAGCACATGGACGGAAAACTCCAGTGGTCAACCTTGCACTGGTAAAGAATAAACTATCTTGGATCATGGTCAATGAAAAATTGACCAGTATCCTTAAAGATAGACAGGCCAGATTTGACAGGATGTGGTCCCCCTGGATTAAGTACCTCCAAGCCCCATAGTCCCTAGAACTGGATGGTGGGGGGCAGGGCCAGTACAAGGGGGGGGCGGAAGGGGCGGATGCCCTGGGCAGGAGCATTTAATGGAGGAAGAGGGGCGCAATAGAAGCGCCAGTGAACCGTTGTTGTAAAAATTCCTGCTACCTATGCAGAGTTTACAACACCGGCCGCGCGAAAATTGATAATTTTTAACATGTGCCGAGTGCTCTCCTGCACCCGGCACAAGCCTGAGACCAGCCCCGCCTCTCACTTCCCTATCAGGGTTTCTATTCACGCATTGGAGGTTCTACCCGTCAATCTCCGACAGCTGGCGCCTGACGGGTAGATCGAGATGCATGCAGAGCAGCGCAGGAAGCATCTGTAATAAGTTCTCTCTCTCATGTCACGCTGCTCCCCGGCGGCCCCTCCTCTCTTCTCGTCCTTCCCTATTTGCTTGTGACATCATCTGGGATGGACGAGAAGAGAGGAGGGGCCGCTGGGGAACAGCGTGACATGAGAGAGAGAACTTATCACAAATGCTTCCAGCACTGCTCTGCATGCAGGCTAGTAAACAATGTGCCACACTTAATGTGCTATGAGCCCTATGATGTGCCCTGATGTGCCCCATGATGTGCCCTGATGTGCCCCATGATGTGCCCTGATGTGCCCCATGATGTGCCCTGATGTGCCCCATGATGTGCCCTGACGTGCCCTATAATGTGCCCTGACGTGCCCCATGATGTGTCCTGATGTGCCCTGATGTGTCCCATAATGTGCCCTGACGTGCCCCATAATGTGCCCTGATGTGCCCCATGATGTGCCCTGATGTGCCCCATGATGTGCCCTGACGTGCCCCATGATGTGCCCCAGGATGTGCCCTGATGTACCCCATAATGTGCCATGTGCCCCATCATGTGCCATTATGTGCCCTGATGTGCTCCGTGCCCTGATGTGCCCCGTGCCCTGATATCCCATGTGCCCTGATATGCCCCGTGCCCTGATATGCCATGTGCCCTGATGTGCTCCTTACCCTGATGTGCCCCGTGCCCCGTGCCCTGATGTGCTCCGTGCCCAGATGTGCTCCGTGCCCTGATGTGCTTTGTGCCCCATGTCCTGTTATGCTATGTGCCCTGATGTGCCCTGTACCCTGATGTGCTGTGCCCTGTACCATGATGTGTTGTGCCCGGATGTGCTCTGTACCCTGATGTGCTGTGCCCTGATGTGCCCCGTGCCCTGATGTGCTATGTGCCCCGTGCCCTGATGTGCTATGTGCCCGGATGTGCCCTAATGTGCTATGTGCCCTGATGTCCTATGTGCCCCGATGTGCCTTGTGCCCCGATGTGCTGTGCCTTAATGTCGTGTGCCCCGATGTACTGTGACCTGATGTGCTGGGCTCTGTACCCTGATGTGCTGTGCCCTGATGTGCTGTACCCTGATGTGGCCTGGTGTGCTGTACCCTGATGTGCTGGGCTCTGTACCCTGATGTACTGTGACCTGTGCCCTGATGTGCTGTGCCCTGATGTGCCCTGATGTGCAGTGCCCTGATGTGCTGTGCCCTGATGTACTTTGACCTGTGCCCTGATGTGCTGTGCCCTGATGTACTGTGACCTGTACCCTGTCACTCCGATTAGAACGGTGTCATTGTACTGAATGGGGCGTGACAAGTTTCCCCAGTGTGAACCGCGCCTAAGTCACTGATCGCCGGCAATACTAGTATTTAAAAAATTCCCAGTATAGATCCCATTGTCTGTAGGCGTTGTAGCTTTCACAGCGGCGCGGGGGGGGGGGGGGGCGACGACTCAGTTTTCCATCTTTGCCCTGTTTTATGTTTAAAGTTCCAACTTATGGATACAAGTGGAGAGCCATGGGGCCTCTCTCTGCTTGACTCCGATGGAACAAGGTAAACTAACTTTAAATGCCTAACCTCCTTTGGTGTCAAGGGCCCTGATCTCGAGATATACTAAAGATGCTACAACTTGATCTAATATTACCAAGAAGTTATAAGTACCCCGCTCACAGGGCAGATTTATTTTTATTTTTTGATAAACACCATTGATATATGGAACTCATATTATATGTTATTCTAGACCCTTTATGGGTAGGTCTACATTTGTATCCTTATGTTCACAGAGCGTACTTACACTCACATGTTATCTTCCCTTTTTTTGTTTTTTGTTTTATACAACACTTTTGTGTTATTTGACTGAACATATGATTACTTTCCTATTGTCCATGTCATTTTGTTTAATATGTAAAACCTTTAATAAAGAAAATTGAAAGAAAAAAAAATTGGAGAAAGGCCATCATAAAGAAGATATTAACCTTGCCTTTCAGAAATATCTTGAAAAATATTCTGTGGAGTTCCACCCTGAGGATAAAGCCAATAAGGAAAACAATCAAGTAGCTTCACCTTCCATGCATAAAGGCCCCATGTTCATTAGCAAGTATAACAACAGACACTAGGCTATCAAGAAGACTCTTGCTAAACACTGGGGGATCCTATGTAATGATTCCAAATGTAAAGCATACATCCCTCTCCAGCCAAAACTGGTGTTTAAAAGAGCTAATAATGTGAATTTAATAATGTGCTTTTATTGTTGCCACACTAGCATATATATGAAGGTGCTTGCATGTGTGTGTGTGTGCGTGCGCATGTGGATATGCATGCGTGTATGTACTGTATACATGTTTTATAATCTGTTCTCCCATGGTCTAGTTCATGATCCACAATATTTTTCTCCTTCATCACAGATTTGTTCAAACTTTTCATACTGATTGTTAGAATTTGATCTACACGGTTCTTTCGTCATAGCCTCTGCTATTTCATATATGTTGACATCCGGGACACATCATATAATATATTATATAATCTTTAATTACAGGAGGTCTTTTTCATATTTCATTATTTCATATTACATATCCTTCTTCTCACAACATATATTTGCATATTGAATTTATCATTGCCTCTATTGAATATATATTTTGAACTACCAAGACTTAACCAATTTTTCAACTCATCAAAATTTGTTTCAACACTTTCTTTTTCTTAAAGGTTTATCATTTATTTATTTTTATTTTAAAATTTATTAAAAAAAAAATTTCCCTCCAATTTTTTCCCCTTACCTTTCCTTCCCCGTTTTTTCTTTCTTTTTATTATTTTTTATAAATATTAATCAATCACCAATATCATTTAATAGATTTTTCATTATATTCACTTTTAATTGCATGTATACATGCAAATGCACTTGCAGGTAAATTGTGTGCTCCATTTGCATTGGCTTTTGAATGTGATTGCTTATCCATATGAAGCCATTACCACGGCATACACTGGTATTAATAAGGGCAGAAATAGTCAGCAGAAAGCACCACATCCCATATCAAATATATGTAAAAATACAAAATGCCAGGGAAGGGGGTTTGAAACAAACACCCTGGGGACTTTTAAGGTGCTTTTAAATGTATAGTAGAAACAAAAAGTAAATAAACCTGTACAGTGTTTTTAAAAAATAGATAATTTTTATTAGAAATTAATTTTTAAAACCATATGTCCCTACAAGTGAGACATCATCATAAAAAAATGATACAAACAGATCGATATAATTAACCCATTCAAGGGCACATAGAGACAGAGCTACTTAATTCCATGACAATCTGCCGCTCGACATGTTTCGCTCTAATGCGAGCTTCTTCAGGAGTTTGTGGCAAAGATTGTAGTAAGCTCTAAACAGTAAATGAGAAAGGCAAATATAAGAAATAATATATATCAATTAACAATGCAAAATGCTGAACCAATGAGGTTTGATAGGGTAGTAAATGGTACACGTACAGAGTAATGGTCATATATTGTAAAACAAAAAATATAGGGAGGAAAAATAATAATAATGAATTAAAATTGATGAATCTTACCAGGTTGTCGTGTTCAAAACAATGTGTTAAACTTGAATAAAATGAATTGCTACAGCATTTTCACAGTACAGGCTCTCAAAAAATGGGTTCCCTTGTCTTGATATGGCCACAGAGGGATATAAAGTTTTGTATAATCCTTAAACAATGAAATTTATCAAAAATTAGCCAAAAAATAGATGAAAAGGGCATTTCAATTGGCCTATAGCTCAAGGGGAGAATTTATTACCTTAGATAGAATCAAAGGATGATTGCTCAAAGTGAAAATCAACTCCCAGCAAATAATGGACAATAACTGAGATGAATTTATATGTAATGAAAAAGCTCTGGTGTAGGATATTAGGGATTGAGCAGAGAAAGAGATCTTTTCAATGCAGCAGCTTCTAAATAATGACAGTAAAAAGAACATCGGTTAGGGAGGCTTTCTAAGTGCAGCTGCTGTCACACAAAGACAGGGCTGCAGATGAAGCACTTACTTGTAAACATTAGAAGGCAAGTATGCTTGGTAAAGGAGTAGCGATAGGGCTGTCCAAGGCAGCGAATTTCTCAGCAAGGGACAGGTTAATAGACCCTGAAGGTCGTTATATATTTTTGAAGGGTTCTATAGGCACAAGAATGTTTACGTTGGCCAATGTGTACTGCCCGAATAGAAGTCCAACCACCTTCCTGGGACAAGTGCTGGAGAAATTGTTAGGATTTGGGGAGGGAGAGGTGGTCCTGGCAGGGGATTTAAATTTTTGCTTGGACCCTGCTCTAGACAGTACGTCCCGTGCCCAGGGGATCAAGAAGGTGTCACTAGGAGCTATTAAGCGGAAATTATTCCACAGCCAGTTAATGGATGTGTGGAGAGTACAACATGTTAAAGCGAGGGATTACACCTTCTTCTCCCCTGTGCACGGGACCTACTCCAGGCTGGACTACATTTTCATGGACCACAGCCTGCTGGAGGGGGTCGCAGAAACTAGAATCGAAACAACAACCCTTTCAGATCATTCACCGGTCACGATGAGGCTGAAGCTCCCAGAGGTGGGGCGAAGTTCTTTTTCGTGGAAGCTGAATGAGGACCTGCTCAAGGATCCCGAAGTGTTAGATTGGATCCAGAACGAGGTGAATCTGTTTTTCAAAGTAAATGACACGGGTGAGGTATAACCCTCTATTCTCTGGGAGGCGCATAAAGCCTATATCCGAGGGATCCTTATATCCATAGGAGCAGGTCTAAAAAAGAAAAGGAAGGAAAAAAGGTAAAAACTGATAGCGGATCTGTTCCATCTGGAACAAGCACATAAAAAGTCCAAAGGGCAGGATCAGGACTGCTACCGTGCAATGGTTGCTGGGAGAGAGGAGTTGGAGGGACATGATGGAGCAGGAGGCTAAGAGAGCCATCAATTTAATAACCAGAAATAAATATCTGTGTGCCAACAAATCCAGCAAACACTTGGCGAGATTAATTAGGAAAAAAAGAGGGTGGAATTTCATCGAGAAAATAAACGGTCCAAGTGGGAAAGAGATTGTGTCTAGCGAAGGCATGGCCGACGAGTTTAGAAAATTCTATGCCGATCTCTATTCTATAGGACAAAAGGGGGGGGGGGATAGTGCCCGGCTGGCAAGGAGTAGAGAGTTCCTAAAAGAAGCAGGTCTGAAGGTACTACCGGGGGAGGATAAGGATCTCTTGGATAAACCAATTGAGGAGGAGGAAATCGTGGCAGCGCTAAGAGACACCCCAAAGGGCAAGAGTCCAGGTCCAGATGGTTTCCCCTCCACCTACTTAATGAAAATGAAACACATACTGGTCACCAGGCTATGCCAATATTGGAAACGATCTGGGCACCAGATGTGTGATGGAACGCGAGGCCCTGTCTGCTACGATAACTTTAATATTGAAAGAAGGGAAGGATACTAGGCTGTGTTCAAGCTACCGGCCCATATCTCTGCTCAACGCGGATGTAAAATTATACGCTAAGGTCCTGGCGAACAGACTAAAGGGATATTTGGCCGGCCTGGTGCACCCGGACCAGTCCGGCTTTGTCCCAGGAAGACAGTGCAGGGACAACGGGGTACGGGCGGTGCTGCTATCGGAGTATTGCAGATGCAGGGGACCCCCAGCTCTATTCCTGTCGATAGATGCCGAAAAGGCCTTCGACAGGGTAGACTGGGGGTTCCTGCTGAACACGCTGGAAGTCATGGGGTTTGGGTCCAGGTTTATTTCCTGGGTCAAGGTCCTATATAGTAGCCCAACAGCAGTGGTAAGGGTGAACGGGGCCATTTCAAAATCTTTTGGAATGATAAATGGAACAAGGCAGGGGTGCCCGCTCTCCCCCCTCCTGTTTGTTTTGTCCCTCGAACCTCTCCTGGCCTCCATCCGGAATAGCCCTGACTGTAATGGGGTGTGGGTGGGAATGGAGGAGCATAAATTGGCAGCATTTGCCGATGACATACTATTTTTTGTCTCAAATCCCAGAGTAACCCTCCCCAAAGTGCTCCGAATCCTTAGATTATACGGAGAAGTTTCCAATTTCAAAATCAACCCCGGTAAGTCCGAAATCTTAAATATCAGTCTAACTAAGCAGGAAGAAGCTCACTTGGCCTCAGTGTTCCCCTTTCCCTGGAGAAAGGAGATCAAGTATCTGGGTATTAAGTTAGCCAACTTCATTAAAGAGTTATTTCAAAGAAACTACATCCCATTATTAGATGAAATTAGGCAAGAGGTAAGAAGATTGCGGTCTAGGCCGCTCTCATGGTTTGGGCGAGCGAACGCGGTTAAAATGATGATTGCCCCAAAAATTTTGTATAAATTTCAATTGCTACCGATTCCCCTCCCGAGGTATTTCCTGAGGGTTTTAAGGAAATTAATTAGTGAGGCTGTCTGGGGTGGCAATAAACCACGCATCTCCTATGCAACATTGAGTAGAGGGAAAAAAAAAGGGGGAATAGCAGCACCAGACTTTAATAGGTACTACATTGCTGTAGTGCTTTCACGGGTTATAGAATGGAGTAAGAAAGGGACAGATAAGCGTTGGGTGAACATAGAGTTCTCCTTAAGTGATAATAATTTGGCACATTCACTATGGAATCCCCCAAATTTAGAATATTCAGCACTAACACTTCTTTGTTAACTCAAAACACTTTTAAACATTGGGATAAAATTCACACTCAACACAAATGGTCGTACAATTCACCGTTAATATATATGAAAAATAATTTATTTTTTGAACCAGGGATGTGGGCGGTGGGAGGGAACTGGTTAAAAGAGGATGCCCTCCAACTGAAAAATTTTATTAATAAGGGGAAAATACGCACTTTTACGGAATTGAGTAGAGAATCAGAAATTTGGGTGATGGATAGGTGGAGGTATCTCCAGCTCTCCCATTTTATAGGAAAACTTTCGAAGCCACTAAGAAGCATGGAAGAGCTAAGACCCCTGGAGAAACTCTGTATGACGGAGTACCCAGGTGGTGTCATTGGCCAAATTTATAAAATACTGGGGGCGGAACAGGAGGATATGACGCCTCCGTACATCCAAAGGTGGGAGCAGGAATTGGGGTCACTTTGTAACAGAAACATGTTAGGAAAAATTTTGAACTTGGTCCACTACTCAGCACTAGATAATAGGAGAACGGAAATCCATTACAAAGTCCTAGCAAGATGGTATGCCACCCCAGACAGAGTAAGCAAGATGGATGGGACAAAGGGCAACACCTGTTGGAGGGGATGCCCAACCGTAGGCACAATGTCCCATATCTGGTGGGAATGCCCCATCATCAAGGTCTTCTGGAAAAAAATCCTGTCTCTGACAAAGGAAATCACGGGGAGGGAAATTGAGGAAGACCCATGGGTCTGTCTCTTCCACGGTACTCAGGACTCAGCCAAGAGTTACAAAACCTCCTTGCTCCCTATAATATTAGATACGGCCAAGAGACAGATTGCCCTAAACTGGCTGAACCCTTCAAGCCCCAAAACGCGAGACTGGCTATTTGATCTTAATGAAATATTTAATGTTGAGTGCTTAGACCGGTGAGGATAAGGAGCATGGGGGAAATGGGGGGAAATGGGCAGGCTGGCTTAAATTTAAAAAATCATGGTCCTATTTAAGGGAGATTACATAAAAAGGGCATAACAAAGAAGGGTCGATCATGGAGGAGGGAGCGAGTAAGTCGCGATTAGCACCCACAGAAGTACATCCCGCAGGGGGGGTAGGGGATGGGAGGGGGGAGGGTGGAGGGGGGGGGCGGGCATGTGGAGTCAGTCTGTCTATTTTTTGAATTTATAGAAGGATTTGTATTACTGGCATGCCCCCTTCGGGAAATGTTTTGTATTGAAAAATAATAAATAAAGATTTAAAAAAAAAAAAGAAGGCAAGTATGCTTGGGAGCAATCCACACACTCCCTGTAGTATGGCGCCTGTAACAGAACAGTGTGCGGTGTAAAAAACCGCCTTTATAAACCCCCCATCCCGGCGGCGTATTGACATCACCGCCGGGATGCGGACGTCTATTGAGAATGCCAAAGCTGCGGCTGATTGGGGGAACGCAGCTGCGTGCATAGTGGATAGTGCGCATGCGCATAGCAGCGTTATATTACAGAGCCTAAAGACGCCAAGGGAGCCATCTTGGAAGGGGGCAAGTGGACAACAGACACAACAGTGTCCATGCCAAAGCGCCAGAAGCACTGAAACGCAACCAAGCACAAAAATGCAACAGGCCAAAAGGCACACAAACAACGACATCAGACAAAAAAATAAATAAAATGAAATAAAAAAAAGATATATATATGCTTAAAGGCCCACCTTCCAATTACTTACAAATAGGCTCAGCGTTAAATGGAAATTGAAGTAATACTCCCCAGTGCGCAGCAGACAGGACTAATATCTCTAGGGCTCCCAATGGAGGAGCGATTGATTGTTCACTCGTCGGATTGGGTGCCCTGGGCATCCATGTGGACCTGAGTAGACAAAAGTAGCCATAGATGAGAGACCTGATTAATGATAGATTTTTCTAGATTAATAATTATGTGTAAATGCATTATTATAACACATGGACGCCCAGGGAACCCAATCCGACGAGTGAACAATCAATCGCTCCTCCATTGGGAGCCCTAGAGATGTTAGTCCTGTCTGCGGCGCACTGGGGAGTATTACTTCAATTTCCATTTAACGCTGAGCCTATTTGTAAGTGATTGGAAGGTGGGCCTTTAAGCATATATATATCTTTTTTCTATTTCATTTTATTTATTTTTTTGTCTGATGTCGTTGTTTGTGTGCCTTTTGGCCTGTTGCATTTTTGTGCTTGGTTGCGTTTCAGTGCTTCTGGCGCTTTGGCATGGACACTGATGTGTCTGTTGTCCACTTGCCCCCTTCCAAGATGGCGCCGTTGTCGTCTTTAGGCTCTGTAATATAACGCTGCTATGCGCATGCGCACTATCCACTATGCACGCAGCTGACGTCGGTTATGACGCCGCTGCGTTCCCCCAATCAGCCGCGGCTTGTGCATTCTCAATAAATGTCCGCATCCCGGCGGTGATGTCAGACGCCGCCGGGATGGGGGGTTTATAAAGGCAGTTTTTTACACCGCACACTGTTCTGCTACAGGCGCCATACTACAGGGAGTGTGTGGATTGCTCCCAAGCATACTTGCCTTCTGATGTTTACAAGTAAGTGCTTCATCTGCAGCCCTGTCTTTGTGTGACAGCAGCTGCACTTAGAAAGCCTCCCTAACCGATGTTCTTTTTACTGTCATTATTTAGAAGCTGCTGCATTGAAAAGATCTCTTTCTCTGCTCAATCCCTAATATCCTACACCAGGGCTTTTTCATTACATATAAATTAATCTTGGTTATCATTATTTGCTGGGAGTTGATTTTCACTTTGAGCAATCATCCTTTGATTCTATCTAAGGTAATAAATACTCACGTTGAGCTATAGGCCAATTGAAATGCCCTTTTCATCTTTTTTTTGGCTAATTTTTGATAAATTCATTGTTTAAGGATTATACAAAACTTTATATCCCTCTGTGGCCATATCAAGACAAGGGAACCCATTTTATGAGAGCCTGTACTGTGAACATGCTGTAGCAATTCATTTTATTCAAGTTTAACACATTGTTTTGAACAGGACAACCTGGTAAGATTCATCAATTTTAATTTGTTATTATTATTTTTCCTCCTTATATATTTTGTTTTACAATATATGACCATTACTCTGTACGTGTACCATTTACTACCCTATCAAACCTCATTGGTTCAGCATTTTGCATTGTTATTTGATATATATAATTTCTTATATTTGCCTTTCTCATTTACTGTTTAGAGCTTACTACAATCTTTGCCACAAACTCCTGAAGAAGCTCGCATTAGAGCGAAACATGTTGAGCGGCAGATTGTCATGGAATTAAGAAGCTCTGTCTCTATGTGCCCTTGAATGGGTTAAATTATCGATCTGTTTGTATCATTTTTTTATGATGGTGTCTCACTTGTAGGGACATATGGTTTTAAAAATTAATTTCTAATAAAAATTATCGATTTTTTATAAACACACTGTACAGGTTTATTTACTTTTTGTGTCTACTATACATTTAAAAGCACCTTAAAAGTCCCCAGGGTGTTTGTTTCAAACCCCTTTCCCTGGCATTTTGCATTTTTACGGCATACACTGGGTTAATGCATTTCCTATTTAAACCCGATGTCAGCGTCAGAGCATCAGCTAATAAAGGAGGCATGGCCATGCCTCCGAAACTCGTTCTGATTGGCCCACCACAGCGGTAGGCGGCTCCCTTGTCTGACAGCTCCGGATCACCTCCTTGCTGAATCACCAGGCTGGCGTCCTCCCGAATTCCCTTGGAGCTACAGTTCCCCGCTGTTAGACAGCGCTCGTAGATCATACATCACAGGGATTCAAGCGGCAGTGTTGTTCCTTGCTGGACGTGACAAGCCTCTACCTACTTAGCACTATGAAAGTGCATCTGTTACTAAAAACAAATTGCCTTTTTATAATAAAATAATGCTGCACTAGGACTGGCCTGGCGTTTCTCTTTTTATCTCCTTCCTTCTTAACTTTTAAAGTCCTCAGGTTCCCAGCCTGTGCCTGAAGCAGCCTCGCCACTATCTGCAGTAGTCACACCAGAGACTCATTTAAAGGGGCTCACCTCCCTGAACATTTTTTCTTTCTTACTCTTAGAACTTTTATTCATATTTCTATATTTACATATACATTTTTCTGATGTTGCTTTGAAATCACTAACCAGACTCCAGAGTGTGTGGTTTCCACCACTCTTCATAACTATTTTTTGGTGCTGAGTTTCACACTTTTATGTGTGTTTTTTTATTTTGTATTTTTTATACCATTAGAATCAATGGCTGAAACTTGCATTGGGCTACATAACTCCCATTTTCACTCTCAAAAAAAAGCTTTTTAACCCAGCGCTCATTTTGGTATTTACTATAACTCTTGGTAAAAAAAGGCATGGGAGTTAAAATGAGTAGTTTGCATGTCTTTTTTTTTTTTTAATCCAACAAGATTTTATTGAGTTTGCAGGGAAAGCATTACAAGCATTGTAGCCAGGTTTACACATCACCTCATGTGCTACACATAATCCAATAGTAGAGTAACAATCTCCATATAACATTGTTAAAAGGTTATTCTAATCACAGTCAACCTCTATCCAGGTCTCACCCGGCATTAATACCTAACAACCTGTCATATACCAGTTCCATAGGTGCCAATCCCGGTACGTCTAACCATGGACCCCATATTTTTTCAAATTTTTGCATGCTACCTCTATGTTGATAAATCAACTTTTCCATTTTTAGAGTTGTGTTAATACTTTCAGTCCACTCCTTAACAGTCGGTGACCTATCAGACTTCCAATGAATCATAATCAGTCTTCTGGCCTGAAAAAGTACTCTATGCACAGCTTCTCTGTTGTGACCTTCCCATTCGTATTCTTCCAGAGCACCCAAGAGACATGCTCTAGGGTCCTGTGGAAGGCCCACATTAAAGATTGAGTTAATAGTCTGAACCACTCCCGCCCAGTACGTATGCAACTTGGGGCATCTCCACAGCATATGAATCAGATCTCCATGTTCCCGTTTACACCTAGTACATGTTGGTTCCGTCAGCCTGTTCATTAGATGTAATCTGTGCGGAGTATAATATGTTCTCAATAGAATATATAATTGGGTGAGTTTTTGTGACACATTAAGTGAACATTGGTTCACTGCCTGAAAGATCTCCTCCCACTGATCCTCGTCTAGCTGTCCCACCTCTGCCTCCCACCTCTCTCTCACCCTCAAGGGATGACGTCTCATCACGGATTGCAACAGGATGGCATAGCATTGAGAGATAAATCCCTTAGATGAGCCAGCATCCTCCAGAAGGTTGAAAACCGGGGTCGGGGACAAGTGCCACTCCGAGGAGCGGCCCTGTGTCTGTACTGCGTGTCTAAGTTGCATATAATAGAATAACATTGATGCTGGCAGGTTATACGCTTCTTTTAGATCAGCAAACGTTCGCAACACACCTTCCCTGAATATATGCTTGATATGAGTAATTCCAAACTGCTTCCAATGAGTTCCGCATTGTAATTTAGCTAGTTCCCCATATGTGTCATTGTGCCAAATGGGACTATATTCCGTATATCCATCTACGTTTTGAAGATATTTGAAATTATTCCACACCTTTTGAATTAGGCTAAACGTTGGGTATTTTTTATGTGGTTTAGTGAAGGCTAATGCCTCTAAAGCCATGTGTATCGGTCCCTTTCCTACTGTATGGATCATTAGCCTGTGGGATGAGTTGTGTGACGGGACAAATGTGCCAATCAGATGCTGCAGTTGGGAGGCCAGATAGTACAGCTATGGATTGGGCAGTGCCAATCCACCGCAGTCCTTGGGTCTCTGTAGGTGTTCTAATTTGATCCGGGCGGGACCATTTTTCCAAATAAGGGTTCGGAAAATGGCATTGACTATGTGAAATATTTTTAAGGGGATAACCATAGGGGTATTGTGTAAAAAATAAAGTAACTGGGGCATAAGAATCATTTTCACTAAATTTACTCTACCTGCTACTGACAGTAAAAGAGAGTTCCATGTCTTAATTTTGTCTCTAAAACGCTGTAGGAGTGGAAATATATTTAGGTGTATAAAGTCTCGGGGCTGGGACGTAATTTGAATCCCCAAATATTTGAAAGTGGTGGCAATCGGGATGGGGCAAGTGGAACAGACCTCCTGTGAATCATCTCCATCCCATAAGAGAAGGGCAGACTTTGACCAATTTATGTGAAGGCCAGAGAACTTCCCAAATTTAGATATGGTCGACATGGCCTCTTGGAGGGAGGGGCCAGTGTCACCGAGTAGGAGCATGGTATCATCAGCATACAACATAATTTTTTCCTGCATGTCACCGTAGCAGAAGCCCGTAATGCCCAGATTTGCCCTGATCCCGATCGCCAAAGGCTCAATAGCCAGTGCGAAGAGGAGGGGCGACAGGGGGCATCCCTGCCTTGTACCCCTCCTCAACACAAAACTTGGGGATAGGTAGCCTGCAACCCTTACAGCGGCCTCCGGCTGGCTATAAAGGAGCCTAAATCAAGAGACATACCGGGGGCCGAATCCGAAACTCCGCAAGACCGACCACAGATAATTCCAGTCTATGCTGTCAAATGCCTTAGTGGCATCTAATGACAGCAAGGCCCTGGAACCCATATTGTCTGCTTTGGATTGCATGTTAAGGAATAGCCTTCTCAAATTGACAGCCGTCGATTTGTTGGGCATAAAACCAGCTTGGTCTCCATGGACAATTGAAGTAATAACTCCATTTAGTCTAATGGCCAGAGCTTTCGCTAATATTTTCACGTCACTCTGTAGCAGGGAAATCGGGCGATACGCCCCGGGATCCACTGGATCCTTACCAGGCTTGAGCAGCAAAACAATATTGGCCTTTGACATTGATGCCGGTAGACGGCCTTCCTCCCGGGCTTTATTAAAGACTTTAAGCAACTGGGGCAGTAATTCAATAGGATACTGTTTGTATATTTCTATGGGGATTCCGTCTTCCCCGGGCGCTTTGCAGTTAGGAAAAGATCCAACCGCATCCTGTAGTTCTTCCACTGTAAGAGGATTCTCCAAGAGCCCTCTCTGATCTTTGTTTAATTTAGGGAAGTCTAGCTGTGCTAAGTATTGTTCTAACTCCTCAGATGTATAAGATGTACCCGGCTTATACAAATCTTCATAAAAATTGTTTAGTTCCTGCATCACCTTCTCAGGCGTGTTAACTATGTTACCCGCTTTAGTCCTGATAGCACCTATAGTTGGGGACTTCTGGTACGAATTTGCGATTCTCGCTAGTATGCGGCCTGTCTTCTCGCCCTCCTCAAAAAACGCTTGCTTAGCAAAGAATCTCCTCTTATCGGCCGAGGAGGATAGCAGCTGTCGGTATGCAGAGAGAGCCGCCTGCCATGCCTCCCCGGCCGAATCAGAAGGATCTGCGACATATAACTGTTCCATCTCCTGTACTTTGGTTTCAAGTTCATTTTTAAGTGCGGAAGAGTCCTGTTTAACCTTATTCATCTCAGCTATTAACACACCCCTTAAATATGCCTTGAAGGCATCCCATTGCCCAATTATCGATTCATTTGGATCCTGGGTGCGGAAAAACTCCCACATGCTCCCAACTATCCCCTCATGTGAGCGGAACAGTTTCAACCAAAAAGCATTGAACTTCCAAGGGGCTTTAGGTAGTGTAGCTATTGGGGCAATTATAAGCCGTATAACCACTGGTGAGTGGTCGGATACACTGCGGGGCCTATGTATCATATCAGAAACAAACGGGAGCATGTTTAAGCTGCACACCCCCAGGTCAATTCTGGATAAACAACCATGGGTTTTGGAAAAGCACGTAAATTGTCTCACTCCTGGGTTCCTATGTCTCCAGACATCCACCCAGCCCACCTCTTGCAACAACCGCGCCAGGGGGGTAACCCTGGAGAGGGCAGAGGCTCCGGGTCCTGGGTGTCTATCTTCCACTGGATTTAAGCAGCAGTTAAAGTCCCCCGTTACCAACAGCGGTGCGTCAGGCCTGCCATCCATAAATGTCAGCAGGGACCTAAGCACCGCCGCCGTGAAGGGGGGGGGAATATATACTACCGCCAGCACACAATGTGCCCAACCTGCAATGAAGAAAAACATATCGACCTTCACTATCAACTTCATGTGCAATTTCTTCAAAGTCCAGGTTACCATGGATCAACACGCTCACCCCCCTGGAATAGGAGGTGTGCGTGGAGTGATAGGCCTTTCCCACCCAGGAGTATCTCAGGAAGCTCACAGTGTCCGCAGTCAAGTGGGTTTCTTGGTAGCAAAGAATTCCGGGAATGTATTTCTTCAGGCACATGCGAATCATGGTGCGCTTCAGCGGGGAATGTAAGCCCCTAACGTTCCAGGATACTAATGGGATGTCCGCCATGTCCGCTGGTAGGTAAGTAATGTTGACCGGTACTCTGGGTATCCACTTCTGTAGCGAGGTTCTGCTAGGTTTGCCGTAAGATTGATGTATTCGTGTCCTGTTAGGATATTCTTCTCTCTGCTTGCAACTCTTATTGCTAAAACTTTCCCCGCTTCAATTAGGGGTGGTGAAAAGGAAAACTTTCTTGTGCTATAAACTGCATATTCTGCCAACATGGCAACTTTAGCAACGCATGCGACAGTACATCGCTCTTTTTTACTGGAAACAATCATTTGTAGATTCGACTTTTAATCCAATTCGCTCTCATTGCACTGCTTAGGAATATTCAGTCCCCCAGCCAAGGAACATCTGACAACGTAGTTTGCATGTCTGAGCATGCTCAGTTGTGCTGGCACCTTGTTGTAAAGAGACAGGGAATTTATCACTTCCCAGACTTTTAAAGATGTTTCAGTGTATATAAAACACTTTTTAAACACAGTTTAAAAGCAGATTATCTTTAACCAATATACCACATATTTCAGTACCATTTAGGCGATCATATCATGCTCTAAACATTATTTCCACGTACAACACTCCAGGTCCTAGCAAGAGTAATGGTTTGGGCACTATCTGTTGTCTGGGCGCTATATTAAATTAGTTTTTGGGAGTATTTTTCCCCAGCACTATTGTGAATTCAGTTTGGGTGCTAATTACCACGATCATTTGAGCGCTAATTAGCGGTAATTGGTGCTAATTAGTGCGTGGCGCTATAGCGCTATAGTAGATGACCCCCCTTGAGTCCATCCAAACTGAATTGAAAGCTTAATACTGAGATCACTTAGTCCTCATTTAGACTTGTTTCAAATGTGGCATTTGACACACTTTTTTGACACACTCTGGATGCAAATTAAAGCACCTCTCACTAAATAAAATGTTTACCTTACAGTCTTGTTCACACTCTTGTGTTTGCTTTGCTTCTCTTTAAAAATTATACCCCATGTCGCTTTCTCAGTGCTTCAAAGCCCCCAAAGAAGTCTATCATAAGGCTCACTAAGAGCACCTGCAGCATTTAAAGGGCATTTATTCAGATCTAGAGTTGCTTTGTTTTGAGATATTGGAGGTATGAGATATCTCGGGATGCACTGGGAAACCAACTAGAGAACCAGAAAGACATAATCAGTAACCATTTTCCCTTCATGTATATACAGTGGGGATGGAAAGTATTCAGACCCCCTTAAATTTTTCACTCTTTGTTATATTGCAGCCATTTGCTAAAATCATTTACGTTAAGTATTCAGACCCTTTGCTCAGTATTTAGTAGAAGCACCCTTTTGATCTAATACAGCCATGAGTCTTTTTGGGAAAGATGCAACAAGTTTTTCACACCTGGATTTGGGGATCCTCTGCCATTCCTCCTTGCAGATCCTCCCCAGTTCTGTCAGGTTGGATGGTAAACGTTGGTGGACAGCCATTTTTACGTCTCTCCAGAGATGCTCAATTGGGTTTAAGTCAGGGCTCTGGCTGGGCCATTCAAGAACAGTCACAGAGTTGTTGTGAAGCCATTCCTTGGTTATTTTAGCTGTGCTTAGGGTCATTGTCTTGTTGGAAGGTAAACCTTCGGCCCAGTCTGAGGTCCTGAGCACTCTGGAGAAGGTTTTCATCCAGGATATCCCTGCACTTGGCCGCATTCATCTTTCCCTCGATTGCAACCAGTCGTCCTGTCCCTGCAGCTGAAAAACACCCCCACAGCATGATGCTGCCACCACCATGCTTCACTGTTGGGACTGAATTGGACAAGTGATGAGCAGTGCCTGGTTTTCTCCACACATACCGCTTAGAATTAAGGCCAAAAAGTTCTATCTTGGTCTCATCAGACTAGAGAATCTTATTTCTCACCATCTTGGAGTCCTTCAGGTGTTTTTTTAGCAAACTCCATGCGGGCTTTCATGTGTCTTGCACTGAGGAGAGGTTTCCGTTGGGCCACTCTGCCATAGAGCCCCAACTGGTGGAGGGCTGCAGTGATGGTTGACTTTCTACAACTTTCTCCCATCTCCCAACTGCATCTCTGGAGCTCAGCCACAGTGATCTTTGGGTTCTTCTTTACCTCTCTCACCAAGGCTCTTCTCCCCTGATAGCTCAGTTTGGCAGGACGGCCAGCTCTAGGAAGGGTTCTGGTCGTCCCAAACGTCTTCCATTTAAGGATTATGGAGGCCACTGTGCTTTTAGGAACCTTAAGTGCAGCAGAATTTTTTTTGTAACCTTGGCCAGATCTGTGCCTTGCCACAATTCTGTCTCTGAGCTCTTCAGGCAGTTCCTTTGACCTAATGATTCTCATTTGCTCTGACATGCACTGTGAGCTGTAAGGTCTTATATAGACAGGTGTGTGGCTTTCCTAATCAAGTCCAATCAGTATAATCAAAAACAGCTGGACTCAAATGAAGGTGTAGAACCATCTCAAGGATGATCAGAAGAAATAGACAGCACCCTGAGTTAAATATATGAGTGTCACAGCAAAGGGTAAATACTTAGGACCATGTAATAATTCAGTTTTTCTTTTTTAATAAATCTGCAAAAATGTCAACAATTCTGTGTTTTTCTGTCAATATAGGGTGCTGTGTGTACATTAATGAGGAAAAAAAATGAACTTAAATGATTTTAGTAAACGGCTGCAATATAACAAAGAGTGAAAAATTTAAGGGGGTCTGAATACTTTCCGTCCCCACTGTATATTCTGGGCACGTCTGGTGCAGACGTCACACCTGGTGTGCAGAGTGGAGCAGCCGGAAGGTATGTGAGTTCCGGAGAGGAGCAACTAGCAGACGGCACACAAGGTACGCAACATGGGAACCCTATAGAGAAAAGTTAGCAAGGACCAGAGAGATAGGACTAAGCACAGAGCTAGGGGACCAAGGCAAGACAAACTAGCAGATGTCACACATGGTGAGCAGCATGGGAGCAATATACTGTAGCAGAAGATGAGCAGGGACTGGAGAAAGAAATGACTGAGTGGTGAAGAATCAGCTGGGGGATCAGGGAAGGTGAAACTAGCAAATGTCACACATGGTGTGACGATGTTGACATCGTCGTTGGGCGGGAAGTGGTTAAAGTGGTTGTAAAGGCAGAAGGTTTTTTATCTTAATGTAATCTATGTATTAAGATAAAAAGCCTTCTGTGTGGAGCAACCCCCCTAATACTTACCTGAGCCCTATCTTGATCCAGCGATGTGCACAAATGCCTCCTGATGGGCTGAGACACAGATGCGGAGTCATTGGCTTCCGCTGCTGTCAATCAAATCAGTTAGCCAATGAGGAGAGAGAGGGGCGGGGCCAAACCGCGGCTCCGTGTCTGAATGAACACACAGAGCTGTGGCTCGGTTTGTGTGCCCCCATACCAAGCTGCTTGCTATCAGGGCACCCGACAGGAGAAAAGGGCCAGGACTGCTGGCGAGGGACACAAAAAAAACAGGATTTTTTTTAATACAGCTTACCTGTCCTCTTGCTGGGAATACATCACGGGACACAGAGACTTGATAATTACTTAGTGAGTTAGATAGTCACCATCAGGTGAATGAACACTGGCAAGCCTAATTACAAGGCAAGTTCCTCCCCTATATAACCCCTTCCATATGGAGAGTACCTCAGTTTTGTAGCAAAGCAATAAGTGTCCCAACGTATAGTCCTGAAGAGGGGCGGGAGCTATGTGTCCCATGATGTATTCCCAAGAAAAATTTTTTACAGGTAAGCTGTATTTAAAAAATCCTATTTTTTGTTCATACATCACGGGACACAGAGACTTAATAATTACTTAGTGGGATGTCCTATAGCAATGCCCAAATTGAGGGGAGGGAGACACAGATCAGAAAAAAACATAGACCACCAACGGACTAGAGGAACTATACTGCTGCCTGCAGCACACTGCGCCCGAAGGCAGCATCCTTATGCCCTTTTATAACCACCTGATAGAATCTAGTGAATGTATGGACTGAAGACCACGTTGCAGCCTTGCAGATCTGAGCCATGGAGGCCTGGTGATGCACTGCCCATGAAGCACTAACTGCTCTAGTAGAGTGCGCTTTAACCTGAAAAGGAGGAACTCTCTTCTTTACACCATAAGCCTGAATTAACCTGTCAAATCCAACTAGAGATAGTGGATTTCGATGCTGCCTGGCCCTTTTTGGGGCCCTCTGGCAGAATAAAGAGACAACCAGTCTTTCGTATCTGAGCGGTTGCCTGCAGATAGATACTGACTGCTCTCACAACATCTAAAGAGTGTAACAACTCTTCTTCCGCAGACTGCGGATCTGGAAAAAGGACGGTAGGACCACATCTCTATTCATATGGAATCCTGAAACCACTTTAAGAAGAAAAGTCGGGTGAGGGCGCAACACCACCCTGTCTTTGTGAATAATCAAATATGGCTCTTTTACAAGAAAGAGCTGCTAATTCTGATACCCTTCTAGCCGAGGATATGGCTACCAGAAACACCAACTTCTTTGTTAAAAGATTTAAAGAAGCTTGGTGCAATGATTCAAAAGGTTGTTCCTGTAAAACAGACAAAATTCAGATCCCATGGGCACACAGGAGGCTTAACCGGCGGATTCAAGCGTAGTGCTCCCTGAACAAAGGCCCATACGAGGGAATGAGAGGCAAGCGGTCTTTGAAAGAATACTGACAAGGCCGAGATTTGGCCCTAATAGTACTCAAGGCCAGCTTAATTTCTATGCCTAATTGCAGAAAGGCAAGAATTCTGCTAATGGCATACTTTCTAGGATGCCACCCTCTGGATTCACACCAAGAAACATATGCCTTCCAGATTCTGTAGTAGATGAGCCTGGAAGCCGGCTTCCTAGCATTAACCAGGGTAGACAGGACTGGCCGCGAGAGGTCACGACGCTTTAAAATGTGGGTCTCAGGGGGGCGCATGCGCGAGGCTTTACATGGCAGACGTGTCTCTGTGAAGCTCCGCACTCCCCGCCGCACACCCGGGACTATAAAGCCTAACTGAACCGACAAATCGGAACCATTTCCACGGGGATCGCTTCTCTACACATCAGTGCCCCTTCCGGTATGGTATTAACGGGCCACCGCCGAAAACCGAACCATAAACCCATCAAAGAAGCGCTGGCCCGCGCTTCCTCCAAGATGGCGTCGAAGGCCCGGAATCTGGCTGATCTCTCAACAACATCTCCAGCTCGCTCTGATATACCTGACAGCGAGGAAGAGACTGACATACAAGAAGGCTCAGGGGGCTCTCCACCCGCCCCTGATACAGGTATGTCACAAGCTGCCTTTATGAGAGTCATGGAATCTATGTTACATAAGGCCCTTAAAGCTACTTCAGACCAGATCACCACTAGTCTGACACGTGAGATACGCGAGATAGGCCAGCGCACAGCAGACCTTGAGACAAGGGTTGATGACATAGAACTCACCCTCCAGGAACAAGCACAAGAGCAAATTGCTCTCAGAGAGGAGAACTCTATGCTTTTATCCCGCCTCGAGGACGCGGAGAATCGCTCCCGCAGATCCAATCTACGCCTCAGAGGCATCCCAGAAACAATTGATGACCTGCAATCTTTTACAACAGCACTTTTCCAAGAACTAGCACCCTCCATACCCATCGAACGACTTGAATTCGACAGAATTCACAGAGCACTCACCAGGCGCCAAACAGACGGTCCACCTAGAGACATTATCATCAAGCTGCACTTTTTTCGCACGAAGGAACAGCTCCTGGCGGCCGCCCGCAACAACAACACCTTGCAATTCCAGAGTCATACATACCAATTGTTTTCTGACTTGGCACCCCTCACGATTGTTAAACGCCGCGCCATGAAGCCTCAGCTACAGGTACTTATACATCATCAACTTAAGTACACATGGCGGTTCCCGTTCGCATTGCAATTCTCCTATCAAGGTCAGCAACATACCTCCACCACACCAGAATCTCTCCAAAGGCTGCTGGAATCACTCAACCTATCTCCCCAGTCTGCCCAATCAGACACAGCCCTTCCTCGCACCCCAGCCAGATCTGCGTCGCAACCGTACACCATTACTCCCAAACGGAAAAACTCCGGACCGCCATCCATCCGGAAGGGAACCCCAGCCAGATTATCCGAATACTCCTATCGCAGCCCGAAATCCCGAGCTCCACGCTGAAAACAAAGGAACTACCCTTTCTATTCTTTTTGTCTCCTCTTCTTTTTTGAACACGCAGGTACTCGGTTGCACATGCAGAGAATGTCTCCATGCCACCTCAGAGACCCCACTTGTGACCGAGACCTGCTAGAGGACTCCCGTCAAGAATGGATATATGGTAACCTGAAATTGTTCTCTTTTCAGGGCTCGCAGGCCTTTTAAGGCCTTCTCAGGTTCAGTTATGTTGTTCAATTTTTCTTTTACACTTATTTTTTCCCTTTTTATTCGTTATTATCCCCATGTTGTTCTTAAACGCACAATTCTGTTTTGCACATACCCAGAGCGTACTTGACCTGGTTTACATTTTGTGAACCAGGTGAACCCCGCTACTCTGTCGTTTTCAAGACTTAATACCGGTAACGAATCAACTAGATAGCCTCTAAGTTTTGTCTAACTTACCGAGAATTTCATGCACACTGTCCTAGTATGTACCTCATATCATTCCCATCCCCCCCCCCTCCTCCCCCTCCTCCCCCCTCTTCCCATCCCCCCCCTCCCCCCCCTCCCCCCCCTCCTCCCTATTCCCCCTCCTCCCTTCTTTCCCCTCTCCAACCCTCCCCTCCCCCCTTCTCCCTCCCCTCCCAGTTTTTCCCTTCCTTATTCCTCCCTATCCCACCCTCCTTCCTCTCCAACCCCCCCTCCCCTCAACTTGTAGACACTAATTTTTTATGGTGAATGTCAACACCCGAGAACTCACATGTGTGCTTAGCAGTTATTGAATAGAACTGTACCATACGCTCTTATGTTCCCCACCCCCCACCCTATACTTGATATTTTGTTGATGTTAACATTATCAGGGGGCAAAGGGAACGATTTCGTAATTTTCATTTTATTTTGTTTTGTTGTTTTCCATTATACCTACTTTTTAAATCGCTTTAATCACTTGCTGCTCCCGGTTGCGGCGGGGAGCAGTTAATGCTTACCCCCTCAGCGGTGCATCCACTCTTTGACCGAAACCTCGGTCGCAGAGTCAGTGCACGCACTAGTCGGGCTCTACTGACGCGCTGCCCCCTTATCAGGGGGGCCGCTTAGTGCACCACCCGACCCACTATGCTCTCCCTCCCTCCCCCCTCCCTCTCCCCCCTTTTTGACTCTATATCTCTACCCCCCTCTCTCTCTCTGTGCCGGTTGACCTGCGTGGGCCCCCCCTTTTTCTTCTTTGATACTTACCACCCACACACCCCATAATGGCCCCACTTGAAATTCTCACCCTGAACGTTAAGGGGTTGAATTCCCCACATAAACGAGTGAAGGCATTTCAAACCTTTGCGTCCCTGAAAGCTAAAATCGTAGCCCTTCAGGAAACCCATTTCTCCATACATCAAACACCGAGATTTTTTAGCTCCAAATATCCACAGGTATATACTGCTTCAGCTAAAACAAAACACAGAGGAGTTTTACTCGCTTTTCACCACACCATGCCATTTACCTCCCTCACCGAAATAAAAGACCCTGAAGGTCGTTATCTCATCCTAGTGGGACTATTACAGGACATACCCATAACCCTCGTCTCCTATTATGCCCCCAATACAAACCCGAATCCCTTTTTTTCGCATCTATTACAAGTTGTACAAACACACTGCAAGGGAACTTTGTTCCTCTGCGGAGACTCTAACTCCATACTACAACCACACGCAGACAAATCTCCCTATGCCCCTGAACATTACTCCCCCTCTTCACAATTCCGCAAACTTATACAGTCAGCCTCCCTCCTAGACACGTGGAGAGAACTCAATCCCTCCAAGAGAAACTATACATTTTATTCACATCCACACAAATCATTTTCAAGGATTGACCATATATTCACCTCAATAGCTTCTGCACCACTTCTCCTTCACTCACACATCCAACCAATTACATGGACAGATCACTGTGCAGTTATTACCACAGTGTCATCCCTAATCCCACAATCTACTAATAGATCATGGTGTATGAATGATTCCCTCCTAACCAATCCATCATACTGCCTAGATATTCAAGTAGCCCTTAAAGATTACCTAAAACACAATGCAACCCCCGACATCTCCCCCGTCCTCCTCTGGGAAGCACACAAACCCGTGATTCGTGGCACATGTATCTCAGTGGCATCCCATCTAAATAGAGACAAGAAGCTCAAATTACGCCAACTTGAATCAGATTACCATAATAGCTTCCTTTTATTCCAATCCGACCCAACTGAATCACGCAAATTAACATTAGAAAAAATTAAGCTGGAACTAGATCTAATCTTAGCCGAGACGGCTGATAAAACTATTCGTAGAACAAGCCACACGATTTATACAAAAGCAAATAAACCAGACACCTACCTGGCCCTACGTCTACGTAGACCAGACCGTGCTCGTGTTCCCATTAGACTCAGACTGGCTAAGGGCGAAACTACTAGTAACCCTGTTAAGGTTCTCTCGGAGTTCCGTAAACAATTGGCAAATCTCTATGATTCTAAAACAGCATTTCCACTACGCCAAGCAGAAAAACTGTTTCATAACCTTCCTATACCAACCTTGTCTGAATCCAGTCGTGAGCTGATGGAGAGCACGATCTCGACAGACGAAGTACTAGCAGCCATTAAAACCCTAAAACCTAATAAACGCCCAGGCCCTGATGGCCTCCCCAGTCTTTACTATAAAAAGTTTGCCACTGAACTTGCCCCCCTTCTTACCAACACATTCAATACTATACTAAAACAACACTCTTTTGGCAGGGACACATTGACTGCTCTCATCTCTATGATCCCCAAACCAAACACTGATAGCACGTTATGGTCCAACTATAGACCAATCTCACTTCTTAATGTGGATATTAAGATTCTAGCTAAAGTCCTCGCCCTACGCCTCAATCCCATCATTGGTGGCTTGATACACAAAGACCAGGTTGGCTTTATACCCAAACGACAAGCGAGCGATAATATCAGACGAGTAATCCTTTTGCAACATCTGGCTCGTACCCGTAAGATCCCCATGCACCTCCTTTCCTTAGATATACGCAAAGCCTTCGATACAGTCTCATGGCCCTACCTAATTTTTATCCTCCAACGTTGGGGCTTCGGTCCCAACTTCTTAAATTGGATCAAGGCCCTTTATAACCACCCACAAGCGTATGTACACTACTCCGGATTCCGATAAGATCCTTTTCCAATAGCACGGGGGACTAGACAGGGATGCCCTTTATCCCCCCTGCTCTTCGCACTCACAATCGAACCCCTGGCAGCCCTGATTAGATCTAATCCCGATATTCGAGGCTTAGACATAGCATCCACCTCCCACAAAGTGTGCCTCTTCGCTGATGATGCACTTCTCTTCATTACTTCACCCCACACCACATTACCCAACCTTATGAACATCCTAGATAAATTTTCTAATATATCTGGACTTGAAGTCAACCAAACCAAATCGAGGGCCCTTGATGTGTCCCTGCCACAAGCTGATCTAGAAACTTTACGTAGCAATTTCCCCTTCCTCTGGTCTACCACATCGATCCCATATTTAGGGATCAAGCTCACTAAGGACCCCGCCAACCTGTTCCAATCTAATTACCTCCCAATGCTTTCACAGATATCTTCCTTACTAAATACCTGGTTACCACTATGTGTCTCCTGGCTGGGACGTATAGCTGCTGTGAAAATGTCCCTATTACCGAAACTGTTATACTTATACAGAGTGCTCCCTATCAAAGTCCCTCCTTATTACCATAGGATTGTGCAGAATAAAGTTTTCAAATATATATGGGGTCCTACTAGACCCAGAGTGGCGAGACCGATACTTCTCCGCAACAAGCTCTACGGTGGCCTGGGTATCCCCAATTTCTCACACTACTACCACGCAGCCCGCCTAGCACAGTCTATTCTATACCATGCCAGGACAGAGACCCCACTATGGGTGGCCCTCGAAGCCATTGATTTACACCCGCTTAATATAGGCAATCTACTATGGCTTCCTACATCAACTAGAGGACCCATAGCTAATCCGTTAACACTTCACACTCTTAAACTTTGGGATAGACTAAAAGCCCCATTTAAACTAATCTCTTCACACTCCCCACTTCTGTCTTACTTGGGTCACCCTCAATTCCTCCCAGCCTACACAGAACCAACCTCATTTCATGCCTGGGTCCAGGCGGGCCTGACTCGCATTTGTGATCTCGTTAGTGGAGACACTGTGAAACCCTTTCCAATTATCCAGGAGCAAACACAACTTCCTCACAGGGAATGTTTCCGCTACCTCCAAATTAAGCATTTTGTGCAAGAAACTATAAAAGCCAACTCTGGTCTGGATACTCTGACCGAGTTTGAACATATGTGCGAGTCTGATCCGCATGCCCCTGGTATTATCTCCCGCTTATACTCCCATCTTACACTACCACCCCCAGATCTACCCACATATGCACAAAGATGGTTGAGAGACCTCGACACTACTCTCGAACCAGAAGACTGGTCGACCATATGGTCTAACACAAAAAACTCATCCCAGAATGTTATTGCCTCAGAAGCGAACTATAAAGTGCTAATGCGCTGGTATCTGGTCCCAGCTAGAATTGTTAAGTTTCTACCAGACTCCTCCCCAAACTGTTTCAGAGGTTGTGGGGAAAGGGGCACGCACCTACATATATGGTGGACATGTCCACAAGTACAACGCTTCTGGGCAATAATATTTCAGATGGCAACCACCCTACACCAAACCACTTTATCCCCCAATCCCAAAATAGCCCTCCTCAACCTCTTTCCACAAGACTATACCAGATCACAACTCCGACTTCTCCTACATTTATTCACAGCAGCCAAACAGACGATAGCTAAGGCCTGGAAAACCCCCACTCTTAATATAGTCGAAACAAAGAATAGGATTACCCAAGCAATGATACATAGCAAAACAGAGGCGAAAATCCTAGATAAAGCCACCCAACACAACAGAGTCTGGCGACCCTGGGTGGAACACTTTTTGCCAACAGATATCGACGAAGACCTGGTAACGCTCTAAGCAGACCTGGATGTCACCCCGAGACTTTATTTTGGCACCTGCGCCCACGCGGGCTGGCCGGCACCCCCCTTTTCCCCCTTCTCCTATCTACTACTTTCCCGCCTACACCCCCTCTTTACTACCCCTCCTTTTTCATAATCTCACCTCTCCATTTCACCCTACCCTCCAAAACTGAAAATAAGTAATATACTCTGTTACTAGCAATACTTTTGAGGGCCCCCCCACCACTGTTATTGGGGATTGGCCCAAATTTATAGTGTTAAAAAGGGACCATACCTCCCTTTAACCTCTCAAATATATACGTACGTAGTTCCAACATGCCGCACAATTTAGAAATATACATGTTATCCTAGCACTCAGCTTTCATTAAGCCAGAATCTCATGCGTTATTTTTATGTTCACTGTCATATATTCAATTGAAACTATGTATGGAACTTAATGTAACAGCTGTATGTGAATTTACCAATAAAATATTTGAAACAAAATGTGGGTCTCAACCACCAAACCGTCAAATTTAAACTTTGTAAGGCAGGATGGAATATTGGACCCTGTGAGAGTAGATCTGGGCGGAGTGGAAGAACCCAAGGTCTTCCCTCTGCCATCTTTATGATCTCCGCATACCAAGGTCGCCTGGGCCAAGCCGGAGCCACCAGAATTACCGGCTTTCTTATCCTTTTGACCCTCTGAAGGAATTGTGGGAGAAGTGGAACTGGAGGGAACGCATAGATCAGAGAGTATTGATCCCATGGAATCTGACCCTTGTGCTAGCGGATCCTTTGTTCTTGACACAAAGTTGTCCAGTTTCTTGTTGAACCTGGAGGCCTCCAGGTGCAGGGGGTTGCGATGGGGACCTCCTGTGCCCCATCAAATGCCAACCTGTACCTGGGGGAATGGGAGAGTATGTTGAAGCAATCCGAGTCCACACGCCCATACATGGACAATGTAGATATTTGGCGTCGATACATCGACGACGTGCTGATCGTCTGGGATGGCACCCCAGACAACCTTCAGAGATTCTTGCAAGAAAACAATACCTTATTTCAACCTTATTTTTACCATGACTTTCCATGAATGGTATATTACCTTTTTGGATGTAACAATCCATAAACAACAAGATGGCCCACTTCTTAGTTCACTATACCGTAAACCAACCTCTGGCAACTCCATACTGCATGCCACCAGTTTCCATCCCAAACCCCTGATTCAATCGATTCCCTACAGCCAGTACCTGCGTGTCAGACGTAACTGCACCAGTGATGAAACCTTCAAACGAGAGGCCGATTTGCTGATGGAGAGGCTTCTGACACGTGGGTACTCCAGAAAATGCTTGAAGAGGGCTTTTAAACGTGCATGTCTGAAGACCAGACACGAACTTATCTTTAGCACGGAATCAAATAAGAAAAAAACGAATCCCATTCGTATAATCACCAAATTTTCAAACCAACACACAACTGTCAAAAACATTATTGAACGTTATTGGCACGTCCTAAAACTAGACCCCACTATTGGCCCATTTGTACAGGACAAACCGTCATTTACTTTCAAGCGTGCCAGATCCATTAGGGACAACTTGGTATCCAGCGAATACGTAGGGGGTGGTGCAGGAAAACGGGACCCATGTAAACGTCCGGGAACCTTTCGGTGTGGCGGGTGCCCATATTGCCAGTTTATGAATACTAAATCAAACATTCAACTACCTGATGGTCGCAAATACACACCAAAACATTTTGCTAACTGCAAAACAATTGGTGTGGTATACTTATTTATGTACGATTGCGCATGCTACTACGTCGGTAAGACAAATCAGGAATTCTGGCGGAGAGCCTACCGCCACATAATTTCTATGAAAACATGTAATCCCAGTCTACCACTGGGTAGGCATGTTTCCATCTTCCACGCTGGCATATTTCCCAAGCTGTCCTTCCTGATTCTGGACCGGGTTCATCCAGGGTTACGTGGGAGGGACTGGAACAAAATCCTGCTGCAAAAGGAACAGAAGTGGATTTATCGTCTCCAGGCCACCAAGGCACCTGGCTTAAACGACACCACTTCCTTCAGACTCTTTTTAGAAGGCTTCACTTCAGGGGGGTCCGAGTGGGACCCCCCTGGGGGAAATACGCCCCTTTTTCTATAGAACCATCAGCATTCGGATGGATCCTACTTGTCACCAGCCATCTGTAGTGAGACAGCGATAGTGATATTAGAAAGGAAGAAAATCTCCTATTATGCCATTATAAATGTATTCTTTCATATAGACTGTTTTCATCAATATGCATACATGTTTATTCATTTTCATATATTCCCCTTTCTTTTCTCTGCAGTATTATTTCCAGCCAATCTATTGCCTGCCCTTCTCTTTTCTTCTTTTTTTCCCATTATGGCCATCTATGGGTTAATACTGTGTATTTCCTATCCACTCCTGGGATCGAATGCTTGTGCCATCGGGGCTCTGGATCCGGGTGCGGCCCTGTGGGACTGTATCTGTCGGCGCTCGGATCTGGCACTTGGCGCACGGGGGCCAAAGATGCCATTTTCATTTTGGCAATGTTTGGCCTCCCTCCACATGATCGCCTATGGCCGGGATGTGTTTATCCTGTCACCATGGCGATCAGCGCGCCACGGGTGCCTGACGCGGACGTCAGTTCCCTCCCAGCACGGGTCCTTCACCTTCTCCAGGATGTGATGTCATCCACTCCTGGATTGGACCCGTGTGTGGGGCGGGGGGGCTGGCCTGCGCGCCGGGGACTCGGAGGGCGGCTCCTCCTGTCAGTGATGACGCTGTCCTCAGTGGAGTCAGCTGTTGAGTATGTGCTGTCAACGAGCAGTACTATTTAAGCCACACGCTAGGCTGTCAGCTCACATGCTGGTAGGGATACCGGACTGAACATGCATCTGCTGTGATCTTGCAAGGTAAACCCTGTAGCCCCTTTTTTTACACTTAAGGTGTGTTTAGAATGTCTGCTGGAGCTTCAGTATGTACATACATACTGAGCACCAGTACTGTGATGGATACGTGTGGAAGATATTTCACACGGCACTCTACTACAACTGCAGTCAATGACATTACTATATTTTGTGCTTTTCAATACACTCAAGTGCCCCTATTTATCATCACTATTTATGTGCTTTCTGTCACTGCAGCCTTTGATCATAGGTGCCCTATCGCCACTTTTTCTTGTATCACGGCATTTGAGACCAAACAGCCATCGTAGACAACACCTCTATGCGAGCCAGCACAGGGAGTAACTACCCACTATTAGGGATGAGCTTCGTGTTCGAGTCGAACCCATGTTCGACTCGAACATCGGCTGTTCGACCGTCCGTCGAATTGCGAACGTTATGGGCCGTTCGCGCCAAATTCGTGTGGCGCGTCACGGCCCATAATTCACTGCGGCATCGCAGTGCATTGCTGGCTGATGATTGGCCAAGCATGCACTATGACCCGCATGCTTGGCCAATCACAGCGCCGTCAGTAGAGAGAGCTGTAATTGGCCAAAGCCAGGGTGGCTTTGGCCAATTATGGCTCAGGGGATTTAGTACACGCCCCACACTATATAAGGCCGCCTGCACGGCGGCCCTGTGTAGTGTGTTCCGGTGTGCTGATAGAGAGAGAGACAGACAGTGTCATTTGATTTGAGTTAGCTAGATTAGGCTAGATCTGTTCCTGCTATTTACATTTAGTGCAGTGCGTCCTGCTCACAGTGTTCAGCTAGATCCGTTCCTGCTATTTACATTTAGTGCAGTGCGTCCTGCTCACAGTGTTCAGCTAGATCTGTTCCTGCTATTTACATTTAGTGCAGTGCGTCCTGCTCACAGTGTTCAGCTAGATCCGTTCCTGCTATTTACATTTAGTGCAGTCAGTGCGTCCTGCTCACAGTGTTCAGCTAGATCCGTTCCTGCTATTTACATTTAGTGCAGTCAGTGCGTCCTGCTCACAGTGTTCAGCTAGATCTGTTCCTGCTATTTACATTTAGTGCAGTCAGTGCGTCCTGCTCACAGTATTCAGCTAGATCCGTTCCTGCTATTTACATTTAGTGCAGTCAGTGCGTCCTGCTCACAGTGTTCAGCTAGATCCGTTCCTGCTATTTACATTTAGTGCAGTCAGTGCGTCCTGCTCACAGTGTTCAGCTAGATCCGTTCCTGCTATTTACATTTAGTGCAGTGCGTCCTGCTCACAGTGTTCAGCTAGATCCGTTCCTGCTATTTACATTTAGTGCAGTGCGTCCTGCTCACAGTGTTCAGCTAGATCCGTTCCTGCTATTTACATTTAGTGCAGTCAGTGCGTCCTGCTCACAGTGTTCAGCTAGATCCGTTCCTGCTATTTACATTTAGTGCAGTGCGTCCTGCTCACAGTGTTCAGCTAGATCCGTTCCTGCTATTTACATTTAGTGCAGTGCGTCCTGCTCACAGTGTTCAGCTAGATCCGTTCCTGCTATTTACATTTAGTGCAGTGCGTCCTGCTCACAGTGTTCAGCTAGATCTGTTCCTGCTATTTACATTTAGTGCAGTGCGTCCTGCTCACAGTGTTCAGCTAGATCTGTTCCTGCTATTTACATTTAGTGCAGTCAGTGCGTCCTGCTCACAGTGTTCAGCTAGATCCGTTCCTGCTATTTACATTTAGTGCAGTGCGTCCTGCTCACAGTGTTCAGCTAGATCCGTTCCTGCTATTTACATTTAGTGCAGTGCGTCCTGCTCACAGTGTTCAGCTAGATCTGTTCCTGCTATTTACATTTAGTGCAGTGCGTCCTGCTCACAGTGTTCAGCTAGATCTGTTCCTGCTATTTACATTTAGTGCAGTCAGTGCGTCCTGCTCACAGTGTTCAGCTAGATCCGTTCCTGCTATTTACATTTAGTGCAGTGCGTCCTGCTCACAGTGTTCAGCTAGATCCGTTCCTGCTATTTACATTTAGTGCAGTGCGTCCTGCTCACAGTGTTCAGCTAGATCTGTTCCTGCTATTTACATTTAGTGCAGTGCGTCCTGCTCACAGTGTTCAGCTAGATCTGTTCCTGCTATTTACATTTAGTGCAGTCAGTGCGTCCTGCTCACAGTGTTCAGCTAGATCCGTTCCTGCTATTTACATTTAGTGCAGTGCGTCCTGCTCACAGTGTTCAGCTAGATCCGTTCCTGCTATTTACATTTAGTGCAGTCAGTGCGTCCTGCTCACAGTGTTCAGCTAGATCCGTTCCTGCTATTTACATTTAGTGCAGTGCGTCCTGCTCACAGTGTTCAGCTAGATCTGTTCCTGCTATTTACATTTAGTGCAGTCAGTGCGTCCTGCTCACAGTGTTCAGCTAGATCCGTTCCTGCTATTTACATTTAGTGCAGTGCGTCCTGCTCACAGTGTTCAGCTAGATCTGTTCCTGCTATTTACATTTAGTGCAGTCAGTGCGTCCTGCTCACAGTGTTCAGCTAGATCCGTTCCTGCTATTTACATTTAGTGCAGTGCGTCCTGCTCACAGTGTTCAGCTAGATCCGTTCCTGTTATCTTCCTACTGACAGGCAGGCTTGTCTGGTTACAGTATATAAAGCTACCTGAAGAAAATTACAGGTGTTCTATCCCAGCTTAGTGCAGCTACAGGCCATTAGTATGTCTGGAAGGCCAAGAAGGAGAGGCAGACAGTCACAAGCCAATAAGAGAGGGCAAGCAGGCTCTGTGTCTAGTGCTGGTCGTGGAGACGGTGCATCCTCATCAGCCCGTGGCCATGGGACACGCTTGGCCTTTTTTTCGGCAGCTGGCCGTGTTGAGCCGCAACATGCAGAAAACTTGGTCGAGTGGATGACCAAGCCGTCCTCATCCTCCTCATCCTCTCTCACCCATGCCCAGGGTGCTTTGTCTGGCAAAGCAGCGGCCTCTTCCCTCAGCTCAATATCATCAGTGACTCCTTCCCTAGCTCCACCATGTCCTCATGAGGATTCCCTCGAACTGTTTGACCACAGTGTTGGGTACATGCTCCAGGAGGATGCCCAGCGTTTGGAAGGCTCTGATGATGATACTGAGCTCGATGAAGGCAGTAACATGAGCACGGACAGAGGGGGTGCCCAAGAAGGACAGCAATCTGGCAGTCATGCTCCCCCTGCTGCAGCATACTGCCAGGTTTGCTCCAGTGATGAGGAGGGAGGGGATGATGAGGTCACTGACTCAACGTGGGTGCCTGATAGGAGAGAGGAGGAGGAGGAGGAGGAGGAGGCGGCACATCACCAACGAGGCAGGATGCCCTCCAGGGGCCAGCCTAAGGGCAGCACATTGACTGCATCACACCCCAAAGCTCCACATGTGCAGGGCGCTGCAGTCTCTGCGCGTTATTCAAAAAGTTCTTTGGTGTGGGCCTTTTTTGAGACGAGTGCATCAGATCGCACCGCTGCTATTTGCAACATATGTCTCAAGCGTATCTCGCGTGGCCAAAACATCTCCCGCTTGGGTACCACATGCTTGACCAGACATATGTTGACCTGCCATGCAGTTCGTTGGCAAGCATAACTAAAAGACCCACACCAAAGAACAAAGAGGATCTCTCCTTGCTCCTCATCAGCTGAGATTTCCAACCCCACTAGACCTTCAGTCCTCTCTGAGACCTGCAGTGAGAGGAATGAAGGTGTAGAATTAGGTGTGTCACAGCCAAGTACTTGTGGGCAATCTGCTTTTGGTACACCGACGCCAGATTGTACCAGGCAAATTTCCCTGCCCCAGCTGCTGCACCGCCGAAAGAAGTTTGCTCCCAGCCATCCACATGCCCAGCGGTTGAATGCTAGCTTGGCAAAATTGCTAGCACTTCAACTGCTGCCTTTTCAGTTGGTAGACTCTGCCCCCTTCCGTGAGTTTGTGGAATGTGCGGTTCCTCAGTGGCAGGTACCCAAACGCCACTTTTTCTCACGGAAGGCGATTCCAGCTCTCTACCGGCATGTGGAAGGCAATGTCCATGCCTCGCTGGACAGGGCGGTCAGCGGTAAGGTGCATATTACCGCTGACTCATGGTCCAGCAGGCATGGACAGGGACGTTACTTAAGTTTCACGGCGCATTGGGTGACTCTGCTGGCAGCTGGGAAGGATGCAGGACAAGGTGCAGTAGTGTTGGAGGTTGTTCCGCCACCACGCCTCCAAAATGCTGATTGTGACACACCTCTCTCCTCCACCCCCTCCTCTTCTTCTTCCTCCATGGCCTCTTCCTCGGAACCAGCGGTGCTCCGTAGGCGTTCAAGGGGCTACGCAAGTACGCAGGCCAAAAGATGCCATGCGGTGCTTGAGCTGGTGTGCTTGGGGGACAGGAGCCACACTGGGGCAGAGGTTCTGTCAGCTCTGCAGGGGCAGGTTCAGAGGTGGTTGACGCCACGCCAACTTAAGGCAGGAATGGTGGTTTGCGACAATGGCACCAACCTCCTCTCTGCCCTCCGACAGGGACAACTGACCCATGTGCCCTGTTTGGCTCACGTCCTTAACTTGGTGGTGCAGCAGTTCTTGGGCAGGTACCCGGGCTTACAGGATGTCCTGAGGCAGGCCAGGAAAGTCTGTGTGCATTTCCGCCGGTCATATAATGCCAGTGCTCGGCTGACGGACCTCCAAAAGGAGTTTAACCTGCCCAAGAACCGCCTAATCTGTGACATGCCCACCAGGTGGAACTCAACGTTGGCCATGCTGCAGCGGCTGCACACGCAGCAGAGGGCCATCAATGAGTACCTGTGCGACTATGGCACCAGGACAGGGTCAGGGGACCTTGGTTTTTTTTCCCCACGCCAGTGGGCCATGATCAGGGATGCATGCACTGTCCTGTCACCATTCGAGGAGGCCACGAGGATGGTGAGCACTGACAGTGCATGCATCAGTGACACTGTCCCCCTTGTCCACCTGTTGGAACACACACAGCGAATACGTAGGGGGTGGTGCAGGAAAACGGGACCCATGTAAACGTCCGGGAACCTTTCGGTGTGGCGGGTGCCCATATTGCCAGTTTATGAATACTAAATCAAACATTCAACTACCTGATGGTCGCAAATACACACCAAAACATTTTGCTAACTGCAAAACAATTGGTGTGGTATACTTATTTATGTACAATTGCGCATGCTACTACGTCGGTAAGACAAATCAGGAATTCTGGCGGAGAGCCTACCGCCACATAATTTCTATGAAAACATGTAATCCCAGTCTACCACTGGGTAGGCATGTTTCCATCTTCCACGCTGGCATATTTCCCAAGCTGTCCTTCCTGATTCTGGACCGGGTTCATCCAGGGTTACGTGGGAGGGACTGGAACAAAATCCTGCTGCAAAAGGAACAGAAGTGGATTTATCGTCTCCAGGCCACCAAGGCACCTGGCTTAAACGACACCACTTCCTTCAGACTCTTTTTAGAAGGCTTCACTTCAGGGGGGTCCGAGTGGGACCCCCCTGGGGGAAATACGCCCCTTTTTCTATAGAACCATCAGCATTCGGATGGATCCTACTTGTCACCAGCCATCTGTAGTGAGACAGCGATAGTGATATTAGAAAGGAAGAAAATCTCCTATTATGCCATTATAAATGTATTCTTTCATATAGACTGTTTTCATCAATATGCATACATGTTTATTCATTTTCATATATTCCCCTTTCTTTTCTCTGCAGTATTATTTCCAGCCAATCTATTGCCTGCCCTTCTCTTTTCTTCTTTTTTTCCCATTATGGCCATCTATGGGTTAATACTGTGTATTTCCTATCCACTCCTGGGATCGAATGCTTGTGCCATCGGGGCTCTGGATCCGGGTGCGGCCCTGTGGGACTGTATCTGTCGGCGCTCGGATCTGGCACTTGGCGCACGGGGGCCAAAGATGCCATTTTCATTTTGGCAATGTTTGGCCTCCCTCCACATGATCGCCTATGGCCGGGATGTGTTTATCCTGTCACCATGGCGATCAGCGCGCCACGGGTGCCTGACGCGGACGTCAGTTCCCTCCCAGCACGGGTCCTTCACCTTCTCCAGGATGTGATGTCATCCACTCCTGGATTGGACCCGTGTGTGGGGCGGGGGGGCTGGCCTGCGCGCCGGGGACTCGGAGGGCGGCTCCTCCTGTCAGTGATGACGCTGTCCTCAGTGGAGTCAGCTGTTGAGTATGTGCTGTCAACGAGCAGTACTATTTAAGCCACACGCTAGGCTGTCAGCTCACATGCTGGTAGGGATACCGGACTGAACATGCATCTGCTGTGATCTTGCAAGGTAAACCCTGTAGCCCCTTTTTTTACACTTAAGGTGTGTTTAGAATGTCTGCTGGAGCTTCAGTATGTACATACATACTGAGCACCAGTACTGTGATGGATACGTGTGGAAGATATTTCACACGGCACTCTACTACAACTGCAGTCAATGACATTACTATATTTTGTGCTTTTCAATACACTCAAGTGCCCCTATTTATCATCACTATTTATGTGCTTTCTGTCACTGCAGCCTTTGATCATAGGTGCCCTATCGCCACTTTTTCTTGTATCACGGCATTTGAGACCAAACAGCCATCGTAGACAACACCTCTATGCGAGCCAGCACAGGGAGTAACTACCCACTATTAGGGATGAGCTTCGTGTTCGAGTCGAACCCACGTTCGACTCGAACATCGGCTGTTCGACCGTCCGTCGAATTGCGAACGTTATGGGCCGTTCGCGCCAAATTCGTGTGGCGCGTCACGGCCCATAATTCACTGCGGCATCGCAGTGCATTGCTGGCTGATGATTGGCCAAGCATGCACTATGACCCGCATGCTTGGCCAATCACAGCGCCGTCAGTAGAGAGAGCTGTAATTGGCCAAAGCCAGGGTGGCTTTGGCCAATTATGGCTCAGGGGATTTAGTACACGCCCCACACTATATAAGGCCGCCTGCACGGCGGCCCTGTGTAGTGTGTTCCGGTGTGCTGATAGAGAGAGAGACAGACAGTGTCATTTGATTTGAGTTAGCTAGATTAGGCTAGATCTGTTCCTGCTATTTACATTTAGTGCAGTGCGTCCTGCTCACAGTGTTCAGCTAGATCCGTTCCTGCTATTTACATTTAGTGCAGTGCATCCTGCTCACAGTGTTCAGCTAGATCTGTTCCTGCTATTTACATTTAGTGCAGTGCGTCCTGCTCACAGTGTTCAGCTAGATCCGTTCCTGCTATTTACATTTAGTGCAGTCAGTGCGTCCTGCTCACAGTGTTCAGCTAGATCCGTTCCTGCTATTTACATTTAGTGCAGTCAGTGCGTCCTGCTCACAGTGTTCAGCTAGATCTGTTCCTGCTATTTACATTTAGTGCAGTCAGTGCGTCCTGCTCACAGTGTTCAGCTAGATCCGTTCCTGCTATTTACATTTAGTGCAGTCAGTGCGTCCTGCTCACAGTGTTCAGCTAGATCCGTTCCTGCTATTTACATTTAGTGCAGTCAGTGCGTCCTGCTCACAGTGTTCAGCTAGATCCGTTCCTGCTATTTACATTTAGTGCAGTGCGTCCTGCTCACAGTGTTCAGCTAGATCCGTTCCTGCTATTTACATTTAGTGCAGTGCGTCCTGCTCACAGTGTTCAGCTAGATCCGTTCCTGCTATTTACATTTAGTGCAGTCAGTGCGTCCTGCTCACAGTGTTCAGCTAGATCCGTTCCTGCTATTTACATTTAGTGCAGTGCGTCCTGCTCACAGTGTTCAGCTAGATCCGTTCCTGCTATTTACATTTAGTGCAGTGCGTCCTGCTCACAGTGTTCAGCTAGATCCGTTCCTGCTATTTACATTTAGTGCAGTGCGTCCTGCTCACAGTGTTCAGCTAGATCTGTTCCTGCTATTTACATTTAGTGCAGTGCGTCCTGCTCACAGTGTTCAGCTAGATCTGTTCCTGCTATTTACATTTAGTGCAGTCAGTGCGTCCTGCTCACAGTGTTCAGCTAGATCCGTTCCTGCTATTTACATTTAGTGCAGTGCGTCCTGCTCACATTGTTCAGCTAGATCCGTTCCTGCTATTTACATTTAGTGCAGTGCGTCCTGCTCACAGTGTTCAGCTAGATCTGTTCCTGCTATTTACATTTAGTGCAGTGCGTCCTGCTCACAGTGTTCAGCTAGATCTGTTCCTGCTATTTACATTTAGTGCAGTCAGTGCGTCCTGCTCACAGTGTTCAGCTAGATCCGTTCCTGCTATTTACATTTAGTGCAGTGCGTCCTGCTCACAGTGTTCAGCTAGATCCGTTCCTGCTATTTACATTTAGTGCAGTGCGTCCTGCTCACAGTGTTCAGCTAGATCTGTTCCTGCTATTTACATTTAGTGCAGTGCGTCCTGCTCACAGTGTTCAGCTAGATCTGTTCCTGCTATTTACATTTAGTGCAGTCAGTGCGTCCTGCTCACAGTGTTCAGCTAGATCCGTTCCTGCTATTTACATTTAGTGCAGTGCGTCCTGCTCACAGTGTTCAGCTAGATCCGTTCCTGCTATTTACATTTAGTGCAGTCAGTGCGTCCTGCTCACAGTGTTCAGCTAGATCCGTTCCTGCTATTTACATTTAGTGCAGTGCGTCCTGCTCACAGTGTTCAGCTAGATCTGTTCCTGCTATTTACATTTAGTGCAGTCAGTGCGTCCTGCTCACAGTGTTCAGCTAGATCCGTTCCTGCTATTTACATTTAGTGCAGTGCGTCCTGCTCACAGTGTTCAGCTAGATCTGTTCCTGCTATTTACATTTAGTGCAGTCAGTGCGTCCTGCTCACAGTGTTCAGCTAGATCCGTTCCTGCTATTTACATTTAGTGCAGTGCGTCCTGCTCACAGTGTTCAGCTAGATCCGTTCCTGTTATCTTCCTACTGACAGGCAGGCTTGTCTGGTTACAGTATATAAAGCTACCTGAAGAAAATTACAGGTGTTCTATCCCAGCTTAGTGCAGCTACAGGCCATTAGTATGTCTGGAAGACCAAGAAGGAGAGGCAGACAGTCACAAGCCAATAAGAGAGGGCAAGCAGGCTCTGTGTCTAGTGCTGGTCGTGGAGACGGTGCATCCTCATCAGCCCGTGGCCATGGGACACGCTTGGCCTTTTTTTCGGCAGCTGGCCGTGTTGAGCCGCAACATGCAGAAAACTTGGTCGAGTGGATGACCAAGCCGTCCTCATCCTCCTCATCCTCTCTCACCCATGCCCAGGGTGCTTTGTCTGGCAAAGCAGCGGCCTCTTCCCTCAGCTCAATGTCATCAGTGACTCCTTCCCTAGCTCCACCATGTCCTCATGAGGATTCCCTCGAACTGTTTGACCACAGTGTTGGGTACATGCTCCAGGAGGATGCCCAGCGTTTGGAAGGCTCTGATGATGATACTGAGCTCGATGAAGGCAGTAACATGAGCACGGACAGAGGGGGTGCCCAAGAAGGACAGCAATCTGGCAGTCATGCTCCCCCTGCTGCAGCATACTGCCAGGTTTGCTCCAGTGATGAGGAGGGAGGGGATGATGAGGTCACTGACTCAACGTGGGTGCCTGATAGGAGAGAGGAGGAGGAGGAGGAGGCGGCACATCACCAACGAGGCAGGATGCCCTCCAGGGGCCAGCCTAAGGGCAGCACATTGACTGCATCACACCCCAAAGCTCCACATGTGCAGGGCGCTGCAGTCTCTGCGCGTTATTCAAAAAGTTCTTTGGTGTGGGCCTTTTTTGAGACGAGTGCATCAGATCGCACCGCTGCTATTTGCAACATATGTCTCAAGCGTATCTCGCGTGGCCAAAACATCTCCCGCTTGGGTACCACATGCTTGACCAGACATATGTTGACCTGCCATGCAGTTCGTTGGCAAGCATATCTAAAAGACCCACACCAAAGAACAAAGAGGATCTCTCCTTGCTCCTCATCAGCTGAGATTTCCAACCCCACTAGACCTTCAGTCCTCTCTGAGACCTGCAGTGAGAGGAATGAAGGTGTAGAATTAGGTGTGTCACAGCCAAGTACTTGTGGGCAATCTGCTTTTGGTACACCGACGCCAGATTGTACCAGGCAAATTTCCCTGCCCCAGCTGCTGCACCGCCGAAATAAGTTTGCTCCCAGCCATCCACATGCCCAGCGGTTGAATGCTAGCTTGGCAAAATTGCTAGCACTTCAACTGCTGCCTTTTCAGTTGGTAGACTCTGCCCCCTTCCGTGAGTTTGTGGAATGTGCGGTTCCTCAGTGGCAGGTACCCAAACGCCACTTTTTCTCACGGAAGGCGATTCCAGCTCTCTACTGGCATGTGGAAGGCAATGTCCATGCCTCGCTGGACAGGGCGGTCAGCGGTAAGGTGCATATTACCGCTGACTCATGGTCCAGCAGGCATGGACAGGGACGTTACTTAAGTTTCACGGCGCATTGGGTGACTCTGCTGGCAGCTGGGAAGGATGCAGGACAAGGTGCAGTAGTGTTGGAGGTTGTTCCGCCACCACGCCTCCAAAATGCTGATTGTGACACACCTCTCTCCTCCACCCCCTCCTCTTCTTCTTCCTCCATGGCCTCTTCCTCGGAACCAGCGGTGCTCCGTAGGCGTTCAAGGGGCTACGCAAGTACGCAGGCCAAAAGATGCCATGCGGTGCTTGAGCTGGTGTGCTTGGGGGACAGGAGCCACACTGGGGCAGAGGTTCTGTCAGCTCTGCAGGGGCAGGTTCAGAGGTGGTTGACGCCACGCCAACTTAAGGCAGGAATGGTGGTTTGCGACAATGGCACCAACCTCCTCTCTGCCCTCCGACAGGGACAACTGACCCATGTGCCCTGTTTGGCTCACGTCCTTAACTTGGTGGTGCAGCGGTTCTTGGGCAGGTACCCGGGCTTACAGGATGTCCTGAGGCAGGCCAGGAAAGTCTGTGTGCATTTCCGCCGGTCATATAATGCCAGTGCTCGGCTGACGGACCTCCAAAAGGAGTTTAACCTGCCCAAGAACCGCCTAATCTGTGACATGCCCACCAGGTGGAACTCAACGTTGGCCATGCTGCAGCGGCTGCACACGCAGCAGAGGGCCATCAATGAGTACCTGTGCGACTATGGCACCAGGACAGGGTCAGGGGACCTTGGTTTTTTTTCCCCACGCCAGTGGGCCATGATCAGGGATGCATGCACTGTCCTGTCACCATTCGAGGAGGCCACGAGGATGGTGAGCACTGACAGTGCATGCATCAGTGACACTGTCCCCCTTGTCCACCTGTTGGAACACACGCTGCGTGGAATAATGGACAGGGCACTTGAGGCAGAACAGAGGCAGGAAGAGGAGGACTTCCTTAGCTCTCAAGGCCCCCTTTATCCAGACAGTGTTCCTGCGTGCCCGCCGATCACACAGGAAGAGGACGAGGAGGAGGAGGAGGAGGAGGAGGAAGATTGTGTCAGTATGGAGGTGGAGCCTGGCACTCAGCATCAGCAGTCTTTAAGGGATCAGTCCCAAGGAACACATGGACTTGTACGTGGCTGGGAGGAGGTGGCTGCGGACGTTGTTGTCCTTAGTGACCCAGAGGACTCCGGACCGAATGCCTCAGCAAACCTACGCTGCATGGCCTCCCTGATCCTGCAAAGCCTGCGTAAGGATCCTCGTATTCGTGGTATCAAGGAGAAGGACCAATACTGGCTGGCAACCCTCCTTGATCCACGTTACAAGGGTAAGGTTGCGGACCTTATCTTGCCATCGCAGAGGGAGCAGAGGATGAAACATCTTCGGGAGGCCTTGCAGAAAGGTCTGTGCAACGCGTTCGCAGAGACTGGGAGGTTACAAACTCCTGTTTCAGGACAACGTGTTGCTGAGGCTTCGGTCAGTCAAAGAAGGAGCGGTGGAGAAGGTGGCCGTCTGACCGCAGCCCCAAGGTATGATCGGTTCCAGCAACCATCGCCAGCGTCTGTTTTACATGGTGCAGGAATACCTAGGGGCAAGATCAGACTTGGACACCTTTCCCACCGAAAATCCTCTGGGTTACTGGGTCTTGAGGATGGATCACTGGCCAGAGCTTGCACAGTATGCAATTGAGCTACTGGCCTGTCCTGCATCCAGCGTTCTTTCGGAACGCACATTCAGTGCTGCTGGAGGCGTGGTAAGCGATCACAGGGTGCGTCTGTCCACTGACTCGGTCGATCGGCTGACCTTCATAAAAATGAATCAGTCTTGGATCACCACCAGCTACCAAGCACCTGATGCTGATGTAACTGAATAATTTTTTTCAGATCCCTTCAAAGACTGCCTATGCTGATGCTGAGTGACTATCCCTGAGTAATTATCCTCTTCCTCCTCAATCATCACGCTGATAGCTTGTAAGAACATTTTTGGTTCTGGGCGCCACCACCAGTGCCTAAGGCACAATTTTTCAGCCCCTGTGTAACAGGGGCGTGTAATTACAATTTTTGATGTAATACTTTGCAGCAGGGCTCGTTCCTGCATTCCAACTAGAGTGTCTGTGAGGGGTTGCAGTGTTGTGGCACCAGCACCAGTGCCTAAGGCCCAATTTTTCTGCCCCTGTCTAACAGGGGCGTGTAATTACAATTTTTGATGCAATACTTTGCAGCAGGGCTCGTTCCTGCGTTCCAACTAGAGTGTCTGTGAGGGGTTGCAGTGTTGTGGCACCAGCACCAGTGCCTAAGGCCCAATTTTTCTGCCTCTGTCTAACAGGGGCGTGTAATTACAATTTTTGATGCAATACTTTGCAGCAGGGCTCGTTCCTGCGTTCCAACTAGAGTGTCTGTGAGGGGTTGCAGTGTTGTGGCACCAGCACCAGTGCCTAAGGCCCAATTTTTCTGCCCCTGTCTAACAGGGGCGTGTAATTACAATTTTTGATGCAATACTTTGCAGCAGGGCTCGTTCCTGCGTTCCAACTAGAGTGTCTGTGAGGGGTTGCAGTGTTGTGGCACCAGCACCAGTGCCTAAGGCCCAATTTTTCTGCCCCTGTCTAACAGGGGCGTGTAATTACAATTTTTGATGCAATACTTTGCAGCAGGGCTCGTTCCTGCGTTCCAACTAGAGTGTCTGTGAGGGGTTGCAGTGTTGTGGCACCAGCACCAGTGCCTAAGGCCTAATTTTTCAGCTCCTGTTCAACAGGGGCATGTAATTACAATTCTTGATCTAATATTTCACAGCAGGGCCCTGTGAGTGCTTACAGTGTTTTGGCCACAGCAACACCTAAGGCCCAAATTTCTGCTGAGTATATAGGGCAGGACCCTACTTTCAAACATCTAACTTACAAACGACTCCTACTTGCAAACGGAAGGAGACAACAGGAAGTGAGATGAAATCTACCCCTAGGAAGGGAAATTCTCTCATGTAAGAGTTAATATGGGAAAACAATTTCTCCTTTCCACTGATGCTTTCCAATCCTTGTTCCACAAAAAACCCAAATTTTCAAAAAACATTTTTCATTGGGACAAAAAAGTGAGGTGAAATCTTCTGAAGAGGAGGAAAGACGCAAAACAAATGTCACAGGGGTGATAACCCTTCCCTATGTTTTCCAAAAAGCTTAGAAAAGATTTTTTGGCTGGAGCTAAACACGTTAAAAATGTTCAAAATTACAAACAGATTCTACTTAACAACAAACCTACAGTCCCTGTCTTGTTTGCACCGCCTGTATACTGCTGTTCAGAGTATATAGGGACCTTTCCTTATTTTAATTTGGGTGCGGGGTTCCCCTTAATATCCATACAAGACCCAAAGGGCCTGGTAATGGACTGGGGGGTACCCATGCCGTTTGTCTCACTGATTTTCATCCATATTGCCAGGACCCGACATGACATTAAACCCGCAAGCAGTTTTAACCACTAGGCGTCCGCGCTATAGCCGAAAGACGGCTACAGCGCGGACTCCAATTGCCGGGAGGGCGTCCCTGGACGGCCTCCTGTTTACTTCCGCATTGCGCGCTCCCGCGAGCGCGCATCGCGGAAGTTTTGTGCTGGCCGTGTCCCTCGGACACAGCCAGTCACAGATCACCGTAAACGGCCAATGACAGCGGCCGTTTACGGTGCGATCGGCGGTGCCAATGAGAGAGGATCTCATATGTAAACATATAAGATCCTCTCTCATCGCCGGCTCTCCCTCCTCACACAGAGACAGCGTGTGAGGAGGGAGAGCGGAACCGCTGCGGCGGTGAGTGTAAAAGAAAAAAAAAAAGGTGTCCCGCTGTTAACAGTCCCTGCCATCTGCCCTGTCATCTGCCCCTGTCATCTGCCCCTGCCATCTGCCCTGTCATCTGCCCTGTCATCTGCCCCTGCCATCTGCCCCTGTCATCTGCCCCTGTCATCTGCCCCTGCCATCTGCCCTGTCATCTGCCCTGTCATCTGCCCCTGCCATCTGCCCCTGTCATCTGCCCCTGTCATCTGCCCCTGCCATCTGCCCCTGCCATCTGCCTTGTCATCTGCCCCTGCCATCTGCCCCTGCCATCTGTCCCTGCCATCTGTCCCCACTGCCACGTATAAGTGCCATCTGTCATCAGTGCCACATAGTGCCATCTGTCATCAGTGCCACATAGTGCCATCTGTCATCAGTGCCATCTGTCATCAGTGCCACCTGTCAGTGTCACGTGCCATCTGTCATCAGTGTCACGTGTCATCAGTGCCACGTATTAGTGCCACCTGTCATCAGTGTCATCAGTGCCACGTATCAGTGCCACCTGTCATCAGTGTCATCAGTGCCACATATTAGTGCCATCTGTCATCAGTGCCACGTATTAGTGCCATCTGTCATCGCCACGTATTAGTGCCATCTGTCATCAGTGCCATGTATTAGTGCCATCTTTCATCAGTGCCACGTGTCATCAGTGCCACATATCAGTGCCATTTGTCATCAGCGCCACATGTCATCAGTGCCACATATTAGTGCCATGTGTCATCAGTGCCACATATTAGTGCCATCTGTCAGTGCCACGTATTAGTGCCATCTGTCAGTGCCACGTATTAGTGCCATCTGTCATCAGTGCCATGTATTAGTGCCATCTGTCATCAGTGCCACGTCAGTGCCACGTATCAGTGCCATCTGTCATCAGTGCCACATCAGTGCCACGTATCAGTGCCATTTGTCATCAGTGCCACGTCAGTGTCACGTGTCATTGTCCTGGTGCTCCAGGGCCTTCAAAAGTGTAATAGGTAGTCAACAAATTAGATGTGTAATTTATGCTCCTAGAACACGTGACAGCGCTCCCTGCATGTTGGGTCTCTGTATGTGGCCAGGCTGTGAAAAAGTCCCACACATGTGGTATCCCCATACTCAGGAGGAGTAGCAGAATGTATTTTGGGGCGTTATTTGTGGTATATACATGCCATGTGAGAGAAATAACCTATTACAATGACAATTTTGTGGGGAAAAAAAAAAAATCTTCATTTTGCAAAGAATTGTGGGAAAAAATGACAACATCAAAAACCTCACCATGCATCTTACTAAATACCTTGGATTGTCTACTTTCAAAAAAGGGGTCATTTGGGGGGTATTTGTACTTTCCTGACTTGTTCGGGTCACAAGAAATGAGATAGGCCACCAGTACTTCAGGTGTGATCAATTTTTTATGATTTGCACCATAACTTGTAGACTCTCTAACTTTCACAAAGACCAAATAATATCCACTAATTTGGGTTATTTTTACCAAAGATATGTAGCATTATAAATTGTGGCCAAAATTTATGAAGAAAAATTACTAATTTGCAAAATTTTATCACAGAAACTAAGAAAAATGCGTTTTTTTTCAAAATTTTCGGTCTTTTTTCATTTATAGCGCAAAAAATAAAAAACCCAGAGGTGATCAAATACCACCAAAAGAAAGCTCTATTTGTATGAAAAAAAGGACAAAAAATTCATTTGGGTACAGTATTGCATGACTGAGTAATTGTCATTCAAAGTGTGAGAGCGCTGAAAGCTGAAAATTGGTCTGGTCACGAGGGGGGTTTAAGTGCCCAGTTGTCAAGTGGTTAAATGAGATTTTTTCCTTTAAAAATGACATTTGGTGCAGGGACTGTTCTAAACATGGGAAACACGCGTCACTTTACAGGCATACTATAGACACCCCCCAGGTACGATATTTAAAGGAATATTTCACTTTTTTTTTTTTACTTTAAGCATCATTAAAATCACTGCTCCCGAAAAAACGGCCGTTTTTAAAAGTTTTTTTTGCATTGATACATGTCCCCTGGGGTAGGACCCGGGTCCCCACACCCTTTTTAGGACAATACCATGCAAATTAGCCTTTAAAATGAGCACTTTTGATTTCGAACGTTCGAGTCCCATAGACGTCAATGGGGTTCTAACGTTCGTGCGAACTTGCGGTCCGTTCGCGGGTTCTGGTGCGAACCGAACCGGGGGGTGTTCGGCTCATCCCTACCCACTATGCTTTATTAGGTATGTCCACTTGATCCCAGCAGGTGCTTGCCTATAAGATAAAAGTACCCATTTTAGCAACACTTCTTACCACACTGCTTTCTCTTTTCTTTGTCTTTAGTTGACAATACCTCTTATAATTTTAAACACCTGGGTTGTTACCAGCTGATGGATGAGATACCTCTTATGTTCCTGACCCCGGCCACGAACGTACTTGGTGATATCCGCTTTTGGAGCCAGCATAGAGATAATTTCATTTTTATGCGCCAATAGGTACGTATAAAAAGCACTCATTAGAGCCCCCCCTCTCTTAATCACCAGTGACCGAATTATTAGATTACTCTTCTGGGACAGCTTCTCATCATATGCCTTCTTTGGTCCTTAGCTGACAAGATAATTGATAACTACAAACACCTGAGGTGTCACTCAGCTGATGGACGGGACGCCCTTTGTGTCCGGTCCTGATCTGCTGGACGGGTTCGGTCTCGTGGTGGCGGCACTGTTATTCGGTTCTGGACCCCGGTGGCCAACCATTTCTTCCCTTCCTTCCTCCTGAACTGGATGCCACTTGATACTGATCTTGCAATATTATGGTTAGAACACTTTTTTGTAAATATACCATGATATCTACAATATTTAAATAGATTGATATACTGCATCATCTTTGATATACAGTATGTTTTATTGTGTGTCTCTTTTGTGTTTTTTTTTCTATAAAATGTTTTTTAGACAGACATATACTTCACCTCCAGCCCCTGAAGAAGAGGTTTCAACCATTATAAAACCTCGAAACGCATCGGGCCTGCACTATAAACCAGTTCTGTTTGTTGAAACAGCTCCTGTGGGGTTAAGTGTAGTTCTGTCAATCTGTTCTGTATATATTTTTGCTGTATCACCATCATTTGTACATTTTGGCATCCATTTTGTTCTCATTTTTGTTTTTCACCAATATGTGTCATGTTTTTAACTTTTTGATATAATAAAACAATATATTTTTTATACTTCTTGATATATTCTTTGAGACTTCCGCCCTCTAAAATCCCATTTAAGAGGAAAACCTTCTACTGTACATGGAGGGAACGCATAGATCAGAGAGTATTGATCCCATGGAATCGTTAAGGCATCTGACCCTTGTGCTAGCGGATCCTTTGTTCTTGACACAAAGTTGTCCAGTTTCTCGTTGAACCTGGAGGCCAACAGGTCCACATCCGGGGTACCCCATTTTCAACATATGGCCTGAAATATGTTGGGGTGTAGAGACTATTCTCCTGGGCACAACTGCTGGCGACTTAGAAAATCCGCCTGCGAATTTTCTACCCCCGGGATGAAGACCGCAGACAGGCAAGGAACATGTCTCTCTGCCCATGAAAAAATGTGATTCACCTCTTTTTGGGCATCCAGACTCTTGGTGCCCCTTGGTGATTGACATATGCCAAAGCCGTAGCATTGTCGGACTGTATCCGGACAGGACAACCCTGCAACCTGCAAGTCCAGACCTTGAGGGCTAGCCGAATTTCCCGAATTTCCAGAATGTTGATGGGCAAGAGCCTTTCGGCTCTGGACCATCTTCCTTGGGTGGAAGCTTCCTCCAGAACCGCTCCTCAGCCTATTAGGCTGGCATCTGTGGTTGCCACTTTCCAAGTAACTGGAACAAAAGATTTTCCTTTTAGCAGGTCAGCAGCCACCAATTGAGGCCCTGGCGTACCCAAGGAGACGGGCATATTGGGAGATCCAAGGCTTGTACCCTTTTGCTCCAGGCAGAGAGAATGCTGCTCTGCAAAGGCCTTGAGGCCTTGAGTGAAACCGAGCATAAGGGCCAGCATCTTCCCTAATAGTCTCATACATAGCCGAATAGAGGGATTCTTCCTTGCCATGACTACCCAGACCAAATCTTTTATGGATTTGGCCTTTGACCCAGGTAAAAATACTCTGCTTTGGACTGTGTCTATGACCATGCCCAGATACTCCAGCCTTTTTAGGGGCTTTAAGGAAGATTTTTCTAGATTGAGGACCCAGCCTAAGTACTGTAAGTACTCTACTGTGCTGAGCACACTGCGGTCTAAGCCTGCTACGGACTGTTCTACAAGAAGCAAATCGTCCAGATAAGCTGTCACTGTTATGCCCCAAGCCCTTAGTTTTGTCAAGGACGGGTCTAGAATTTTTGTGAACACTCGAGATAGTGTAGCAAGACCGAAAGGTAGGGCCACAAATTGGAAGTGGTGTTGATCCACCCCAAAACTCAGGAATCTTTGGTGAGCGGGAAATATTGTCACATGTAAATATGCATCTTTGATGTCTATTAATGCCAAGAATTCTCCCCCCTGAAGGGTGGAAACTACCGAGCGGATAGATTCCATGCGGAAAGAACGAATGTCTAAAAACTGATTCGGGTCTTTTAGATCTAGAATAGGTCTGACATCCCCATTTGGTTTTGGAACCGTAAAGGGGTTTGAGTAGAACCCTGAGCCTTGCTCCTCTGGGGTCCCCTCTATAATCACCCCTTGAGATAGTAGACGTTCTAATACCGTAGTACACACGATCGGAAATTCGGCCAGCAAAAAAACGATGAGAGCTTTTGATCGGAAAATGCAAATCTTGTGTATACTCCATTGGACTTTTGCTGGCAGAATTCCCGCCAGCAAAAGATTGAGAGCAGGTTTTCAATTTTTCGGTCGGAAAAAGTTCCTATCCGAAAATGCGATCGTCTGTACAAATTCCGACATGCAAAATTCCTATGCATGTTCGGAAACAATTTGACGCATGCTTAGAAGCATTGAACTTCATTTTCTCGTCTCGTCGTAGTGTTGTACGTCACTGCGTTCTTGACGGTCGAAAGTTCAGAGAACTTTTGTGTGACCGTGTGTATGCAAGGCAACCTTGAGCGAAATTCCGTCGGAAAAACCATCCAAGTTTTTTCAGACGGAAAATCCGCTTGTGTGTACGCGGCATTAGGCCAGAAACAAGGGTCTTCTTTTTTTCTGGATCCTTGAAGACTCTTGACCTTAGGAAACGAGAAGGCGGGAACTCCCGGAACTCCAGCTTGTAGCCCAGAGACACCGTGGAGGTCACCCATCTGTCCTGAATCTCTTCCCACCAGGCGCCTGCAAACTGCAGCAGCCTTCTCCCCCATTCGGCCGAGCAGGGGCGCCCCTTCGTAGGGAGGTTTTGGGGTTCTGCTTAACAGATCTTGAACCCCAAGACTTCTTTTGCCCTTGGGCTTGGCCTTGGACCTTTCCCCTAGTATTGGATTGGGGAAGCCATTGTCACTTCCTGAAGGACTAGGCTCCAGGGGCTGGGGACAGAGAACGTCTAAATGTGGGACGTCTACTCTTTCTTTTGACCGGTAACAACGTGGTTTTACCCTTGGTAATCTTCTGGATGTATTTGTCCAGGTCATCCCCAAACAGGCATTCCCCATAAAACGGGAACACAGTCAAATATCTTTTGCACGAAGCTTCAGCTGCCCAATGCTTAAGCCAAAGGGCCCTGCGCTTGTCTAGGAGCAGGAGGGAAAGGCAGGATGCTTGCTGAACAGAATCCATAATGGCATCAGCCACAAAACATAAGGCCTTAGGAAGGTCTGCATAAACCTCACCCTCCTCAGTGGGGAGGAGGTTAAGTACCTGCCTCATTTGTTCCTTGAGGAACTGGCACATGCCGATTGCTGCAACCGCAGGCTGGACCACAGCGCCAGCCATAGAAAAGGGGGCATTAAATAAAGTTTCCAGCTTCTTATCAGTTGGATCCTTGAATCCCTGAGCATTGTCCACAGGACAGGTCAGGCTTTTTTCACACAAGAAATAGCAGCATCTTTTGCAGGCACCTCCCATTTTTTGGTGAATTTTTCCTCCACCGGATAAAGCATAGAAAACCTCTTAGGAGGAGAAAATAGTTTATCTGGGTGACCCCAGTCATCATACAACAACTTCCCCAATAAGGGATGAATTGGGAAGGTATATGCAGCCTGTGGAGTTTTCTGGGATCCCAGGGAGGAAACAGAGGATTTGGCAGCCTCAGCAGAGGGCAATCTATATGTGGTACGCACCAACTCAGTAAAGTATTGCACCTGTACTTTGAGGGCCTGGGAGGCAGAAGAGAGCTTCTCCTCTTACCCTGAATCGTCCGTCTGCTCACAATCCCCATCCCCAGATAGGGATATTTCATCATCAGAATGCTCATCCGATAGGGAACCTAAAGCATTGGGAGGGGATCTACCCCCTTTTCTGCAGCTCTTTAAGGAAGCTGTGACAAAAGTAGTAATCCTTCCTTCCAAACCATCCAATGCAGCCTTCATATTGTCTTCAGTGACATATACAGGGACTTTAACATTGGGAGGGGCTGCAAAGCCAGACAGGGGCACAGACTCATCCTGTGAGGCTACCTCCAGTCTTTCGGGGGGGGGGGGGTGGAATCCTGCAGGTATTCCCAGGACCCCTAGAAGTAGGCAGTGATCTTTTAGTGCCTATTTTACCTCCCCCTGAAGCCCTCTTACGAAGCTGCTGTCAGGGCTGGCTCAGCCCTTCCTTCTCTGAGCTTGCCAGCTCTCATTGCTCTCCACAGTTAACCAGCTGCTGTGGATCTGTTTGTCAGTCCCACCTACTTAAAGATCTCCAGCTCACTTCATTCCTGCCTTCGCCTTGGTCACATCACAAGAAACCTGCGTTCCTGTTTAAAGACTGGCTTTTCTGACATCCCTTCTGGCTCCTTATCCTGCTTGCTGTTCCTCTACTTGGATTCCTGACTTCTGGCCTGGCTGATTACCCGATCTGGTTACTGAACTCTGGCTTGGCTGACTACTTGATCCGGTTACTGGACTCTGGCTATGCTTTGACTATGCTTACTCTAGTTACCTTTTTATTTTTATTAATAAACAAGTGTGATTTTACTGTACTTCTGTCTCGGTCTGGTTCATGGTTTCTGACAGCTGCAAAGCAGAGGTACTAGTACAAATGCAATCACTGCTGTGCCCTGTTTTTACAATATAAACATTAGCTCAGTCTGCACAACCTGATGCCGGGTAGGTGTCATAGGTATGCCTAGATCCGAATCCATTGAGATGCTTACTGCCCACAGTTCTGTGTCCCACTGCTTACAGGAGCTCTGGCGTACTGGGCTTTAAACATAGCCGATTCGTACACTGGTACACTGTGCACGCCGCACGTGCACAGCGCCGCAACCACGCCCCCCCTCCTTCTCAGCCAAAAATCACTGTAAAAGTGCACCCCCTGCGCGTAGGGCTGATACGGCGGTGGCCAGGGGTGAGGGGGGAAAAAGGGGATTCCCTGAGAACTGCGCGGAACCCCCAGACAGTGCGGGATCCCCCCCTTCTATATTATGTGGCAGAGCCTGCAGTGGAGGAGGTGAGCTGCTTCTTTTTTTTTTTTTTTTTTTCTTGCCACTTCAGATAAACTTTTCAGGGGGCTTAAATCAACTTTGCAGTTCATTTCCTTTTTTTTTTTTTTAAAAAGAACGCCCACGGGAGTCTCATCATCGTGGCCTTTTGCTATAACAGGACAGTGAAGACAAAAATAGTATAAACATAGTATCAAAAGTGCTTTTTCGCAGCTCTCCCATTAATATACTTAACCATATCTCTATTTCTAAATTTTTCACCCGTTTCTTTTACTTCTAAACCCCCCCCCATCTCCTCCCCTCCCCGGGTCCTCCTCCTCCCTCCTCTCCAAGGTCTATTTTCTTCTATTCTCCTCCTTTAGTCTAGGGCTTTAACTTCTTTGGCATAACTCCATGTTTTTTTGAATTCTTTCCAGTGCTCCCACCTGCCCCTATTCATGTTTCCTATTTCCTTGAGCATACTCCCCAGGGTTTCCATGTTACAAGTCTCCTCTACCGCATCAAACCACTCCCATATCTCTGGGGTCTCTTTCTTCTGCCACTTCCTCGGAATCGTTCTTTTGGCAGCATTCAGTAGCTGCGGTACCAGTGACTGTTTATATTTTTTTGGGTCCCCTGCCCCCCCATGGAACAGGACCTCCCATGGGTCTTCTGCTACTTCTATTCCCGTGATCTTCTTAATTAAAACTAATATTTTACTCCAGAAGTTTTTAATTTTGGGACAGTTCCACCACAAGTGTCCCATTGTACCTACTTCTTGGCATCCTCTCCAACAATTGGCTGACCCTTTCTGGTATTTACCAGTTATCTCTGGAGTGAGGTAGCTTCTACTAATACATTTGTAATTCATTTCTACCGTTCGGGTGTCTATTGCTGAATGAGCGTTCATTTTCAAGATTCTTTTAATTGTGACTAAATCCTTCTTAGTACCAAAATCTCTTTCCCATTTGGCCATAAATGGCGGTATCTCCGATTTTTCTGAGGTCATCAAAATTTTATATATTTGAGATATTATGTTTCTTGGAATTTCCCTGTCACACAACCTCTCAAAGTCTGTCAATTGTTCCCCGGACCTGATTGGGTGTGGTAGCGTATCAATAAAGTGACTTAATTGGAGATATCGCCATCTCTCTAATCCCCGTGCTTCCCTCCCGTGTATAAGTTGTTGAAGTGGTATAATTTTCCCTTCTTTCATAATTTCTCTTAGTTGTGTTTTCCCCCAAAGTGCTTCTTTTCCTTTAATATTCTCCATACCTGGTGTGAAAAAAATATTATCTATAAGTGTAATCAATGGTGAGTTATATTTCCCGTTAACTTTCTTATATACCCCATCCCATATTCTAAGGACATTTCGTGTTATGACATGTGTGCTATTATCTAAAGATCTAAAGTGTGGGGGATTCCAAATAATAGTGCCTAATTGTGCATTACTTATATTTTCCTCTATTTTCACCCATTTTTTTGAATTTTCCTTCCTTGTCCATTCAACCACCCTTGATAGAACAACCGCTTTGTAATAAGTCTGTACATCGGGCACTGCCAGGCCTCCATCTATTTTCTTTTGTTTCAGTGTCTGAAGGGAGACTCTAGGTCTTTTGTTTTCCCAGATAAAGGTAATAATTATTTTTCTTAACTTCCTCAAATAATAATGGGGAAGTGGAACTGGTAGCATCTGGAAGTAATATATAATTTTGGGTACTAAAATCATTTTAATAACGTTAATGCGTCCGATCCATGAGAGGGCTTTACCGGAGAATCTCTTACAGTCTAGTCTGACAGCATCAAGTAGGGGTATATAATTAACAGTGAATATCTTTTGGAGTGAGTTAGTTAGCTTGATACCCAGATACTTTAGTTCCTTAGTCCATTTAAAACTAAATTCTTTTTTTAAGGTCGCTTCCTCTGCCTTACTTATGTTTATATTTAATATTTCTGATTTATTCATATTTATTTGGAAGTTAGATACCTCACCGTATTTCCTCACTGCTTTTACTAAGTTGGGCATGGTGGAGATCGGGTCCGTTACATAAAACAGCACGTCGTCAGCAAATGCTGCGACCTTGTGTTCCTCCTCTCCCACTTTCACACCTCTAATATTGGGATCTCTTCGTATCGTTGCCAGCAGGGGTTCCATAGCTAAGACAAAAAGCAACGGAGACAGGGGGCACCCCTGTCTCGTGCCATTTTCCATCTCAAATGGTTGAGATAATGTCCCATTAATTTTCACTACGGCAGTTGGATGATGGTATAGGGTTTTGATCCTCCTGATCATTTTAGGTCCCAGTCCCATAGTCTCCAAGGTTTGAATCATGAACCCCCAGTCTACTCTGTCAAATGCCTTTTCGGCATCGATTGACAGAAGTAGTCCTGGGGGCCCACTCTCCTTTATTTTTCCCAACAGAAGGAGGGTCCTAATCCCATTATCCCTCCCCTCCCTATTAGGGACAAAGCCTACTTGATCTGGGTTAACTAACGAATTCATAAATTCCTTTAATCTCTCTGCCAACACTTTTGCATATAGCTTTGTGTCATTGTTGAGCAGAGAGATTGGGCGATAACTCGAACATAATTATTTCTCTTTACCTTCTTTCAATATGATTGTAATAGATGCTTTTAGTGCCTCCCTACTCATCTCATAACTGTCCCCCAGACCATTCATGTAGGAACATAGCCTTGGTACTAATATTTCTTTGAATGTTTTATAATAAAGTATTGTGAGGCCGTCCGGGCCAGGGCTTTTCCCGGATGCCGTGGCTGCTAGGGCTTTCCTGATTTCTTCTTCTGAGATTGGTCTTTCTAGAATTTTTCTACCTTCTTCCGAAATCTTGGGAAGCGCTGCCTTATTTAGAAAGTTATTATATCTTAATCTCCTATTTTTTAAAGAGGTGTCTTGTTTGGGGACTGAGTATAAGTCTTTGTAATAGTTCTTAAAGATCTCCGCCATACTCCTGGTTGAATGTTCCACGTGGCCCTCTTTAGACTGAATTTTTTCTATAAAATTCCTGGTTTTCTTCTTTTGTACCATTTTAGCTAGCTGTTTACTGAGTTTATTACCCCATCTAAATCTCTCCCAGGCTATCTTATTAAATGTCATTCTTGACTCCTGCTCCATCGCGGTTTTCAGCTCCGATCTTTTAGTAACCATCTGCTTATGTATCTCTTGGGGTAGTTGGTCCCTTTGTTTTTTATGTTTTTGTTCTAACTCCGCCAGATCAATCCTTAATTTTTGAATTTTGTCCCGTCTATCCTTTTTCTTCCTCTCCCCCATTTCAATCAAGACCCCCCTGATATAGGCTTTATGGGCCTCCCAAAGTGTAGCTTCCGATACTTCCCCTGTGTCATTTACCTCAAAATAGTTCTCTAATTCCTTTCTGACTCTACTGGCGCCCTCCTCTTCCTTTATCAACTCCTCATTGAGCCTCCACTGCCCCCTGTCAGACTGGCCTCTTCCAATTGTCACTTCAATGGTCATGGGTGCATGGTCTGAGTAGGTTATATTTCCAATCTTGGATTCTACTACCTTGTCAATCACCCGATGTTCGACTAGTCCCCAGTCAATCCGGGAGTATGACCCGTGCACAGGGGAGAAATACGTGTAATCTCTTTTGGTTGGATGTTGGACTCTCCAAATATCCACCAATTGGTAGGTGGAGAGTTTTTGCTTTAACTCTTTCAAGTAGGTGCAGTTTCTCCCCTGTGTTCGGGCTGTGCTGTCCAAATCTGGATTAAGGCAAAAATTAAAGTCCCCCATCATTATCAAATATCCTCTTGTAAACTCCATAATTTTCCCCAGAATGTTTGCCAAGTACTTTGTCTGATTCTTGTTTGGGGCATAAATGCTAACTAGTGTATATTCCACTTCATTTAGTTTGCCTCTAATGCATAGGTATCTACCTTCTGGGTCTACTAGTCTCTCCTCCAGCACAAACCTTATTTTCTTTGCAAATCCAATGGCTACTCCCCGTGCCCTATTAGTGATGGTATCTCCTTGGTACCAGACTGGGTATTCATTTGAGAACAGTCTGAGTCTCGATTGAATTGAGATATGTGTCTCTTGCAGGAACACCACGTCTGGCCCCAATAGTTTTAACTCATTGAAAATATCCAATCTTTTCTTGGGGGCATTTAAACCTTTGACATTATATGTTGTAAATTTTATTGTGACCATGGCCCTTTTCTCCTCCTCCTAAATTCTCCCTTATCCTTAGAGCTTGGAGAGTTTTCCTTCTTTCTTGGTATTGAGATTGAACAGGACCACTTTCCCCTACTCCCCCCCCATCGCCCCCACCCCCTCCTCCATCACCCCCACCCCCTCTCCCCCCTCTCCCACCCTCCCCCCCATTGGTCCTCTCAGGACCCTTAGACCAGTGAGGGTCACTTGTATTGTGTCCCACCATTGGTCTCCTTCTCTAAAGGTGGAGCTCTAGGTGTGTCATCCCTCCAGTCCGTGCTGCCTTAGTGACCGGACACACTAGGTTTCTACTGAAGGGGCTTCCTCACCAATATTGTGGATTAATTTTTGTCCTAACCCGCCCACTCCCCCCCGCTCCCTCCCCCCACAAATCCCCACCCCTGCTTGTCCCCTCACATCTGGCCTATGCTCAACTCAATCCAGCGTTCATTAGACCAGTCCAGCATCTGGGGCACCTGCAAGCCCAATTTCTCACAGAATTCCTCGAATTCTCCCGGGAATCTTAGTCTTGCAGATCTCCCGTCTTTGCTACCCACCAGGCAGGCTGGGAATCCCCATGTGTATTTTACATTTTGGTTTATCATTTGCTCCAGCAGGGGTTTCAAATGTCGCCTTCTCGCCAGTGTGTCTTTGGCCAGGTCCGCAAAGACTTGGATTCTTGCCTCTTCAAACTGTAGTGGGGTATGCCCCTTCAATTTAACCCATATCTTTTCCTTGTCTTCATAGAACCTGAATCTCACAATAATGTCACGACTTCTTTCTACCCGTCTGGTATCGAGCCTACCCACCCGGTGTACCCGCTCGATTTTTGGGAAGTCCTCCCCTCCCAGTCCCAGAATTGGGCCAAAGATAGTTGCTACAGTCCTCCTCAGATCCTCCCCTCTATTTTCCGGGACCCCCCTGAGTCTCAGATTTTGTCTTCGATCCCTGTTTTCCTGATCTTCCATTCTGGAACAGATTTTTATCTGATTTTGTTGGGTTGTTTTAAGTTGTTCTTTTAATTCGGAGATTTCCCATTCCTGCTTGACTGACTTATCCTCAGCTTCCTCCACTCTGGTCAGAAGGCTGCCTAGATCTAACCTCAGCATACCAATCTCTGCTTTAATCGAGGTTTCAAGGGCTTTAAGCATTTCTGCTATTTCGTTTTTGGAGGGGAGTTGTGTATCCTGTCTATGCTCTTCTATTCTAGATGCCTCCAGCGTGTTGTCGGCTAGTAATTCCTCTCTTGAATGATCAGGAGTCTGATCTTCCCTCTCGTTTAGTCCCTTCTTCTTTTTGTCTACCATATTTGATTTTTGGGTTTCTTGATGGGCGCCTCCCGGGCTCCCCCCCTTGACCATATATTGCTTAATTGTACTTCCAGCAGCGTTCCCTGGTAAATTATCTTTTGGGGTTTTCGGTGGTCCCCCCTTCCCGGTTTTAGATGCGTTCCGACTCATACTATTTTCCTGCTGAACTATCTCAGTTTGATTTTAATCTGTGTGTCCAACACTCTCAAGAAATAGTCCCGGTACAACTCTCTCTCGCTCTTTAACCAATCAATCTGAGGTTGTCAGCGTAGATACCAATGTGGCAGTCGTAAACTATTAGCGACTTGAATGAGACTCTATGGTACTGAGTTTAGCCCTGTGTCGCAGTGTCTGGTAAGCGTGTTTCCAGGTTATTTTCTGGTATACCAGTATTGTGACACAAGGAACTCACAACGGTAGCTTATGAGTGTGTTAGACATAGTCTACCTAGCCTGGGCCTAGCTTCCAATGCTGAAGGAGTGGACATTCTATATGGGTAAAATGCTGCGATTCCACAGAGCGAGTTAGTTGTAGCTTTGGTTATATCCGAAGCACTTTTATATTTCAGCAATATATGATATCTCAAGCTCCACCCGTAGTAAACCAGTACTCAATGGTTAACGAACTTTAGATCACATTTCTTTATCACTGGCCAAGTTTGTGCTGTACAGTATATACGGCGGAGGTACCCACCACCCCTTCTCTACATACACATTATACCCCTAAGCCACAGGGTGAGGATACAGGGTGAGCATACCGGCGTAGGGCATGTATTAGTATCATAGGCTTGTTTATTATATCCCCGCCTTCCTTCCAGGGTCAGTGCGGATACCGTGATGAAGGGACTCAATTGCAGCTTTGATCGTATCTATAGGCTTTGTATTTCAGCAAGATATAATGCCCCTAGTTTCCTCCATGATGTATCAGTGTTCAAACAAGCTTAAACAGCATTTCCTTGCATTTGACAAATCTCATGCTTCAAAAAGTATACAGTGGAGAGCGCCACCACTCCTCCACTGTCTCACCTAGTTTAATAAGGGCAGCAGGAGTTACCATACACAAGTTGATCAGCAGATTTCTTAGCTTCACAATCTACAGTCGGATCGGCTGCTCTGTGCAAAACCACTGCACAGAGCAGGCAAGTATAACAGGTTTGTTATTTTTAAAGAAAAAAATGAGACTTTAGTATAACTTTAAGGTGCACAAAGCTCTGTGCATATATAGGTGCCTGGGGGTCAATTCACTAAGAGTTAAATAACGCTGAAAAAATTGCGGCAAAATAACACATGCGGAAACAATTGTTCAAACATTCAATTCACTAAGAATTGTGCAGTAAATAACTACTATGGTAAAGTTTCCATAATGCGGTAATCACTGCATATTTTCATTCAGTATTTTATCGTACTGAGCTGGTTGTTAAGGAGCGGGTCATAAAGCTGGCCATGACCTGCATTTAAAGAAAACATGCCATCACTTAAAAATTATGAAAACAAAACAAGGTGGGCCCACACCAATATTAGAAAAAAAATGGCGTGGGACCCCCCAAAGTCCATATCAGACCCCTATCTGAGCATGCAGCCCGGCAGGTCAGGAAAGGGAAGGGACGAGCGAGGGCCCCCCACCCACCTGAACCATACGAGGCCAAATGCCTTTAACATAGCATTGGGGCTGGGCCTAAGTTTTTTTTTTTTTTTTTTCCTTTTTTCGGGTCCGGTGGTGCAGCTGGTGTCGTGATTGATGATAGAGCTACTTCAGGGGACTTTTTTAAATTATTTTTTTATTTTTTTAATAAAGGACTTGTCAAAAACTCTTTTTATTTATTTTTACACTTTTTTGGTGAATTAGTAGGGGTACAATGTACACCATACTCATTCACATGGGAGGGATGGGATCTGGGGGCCCTATGCAGCCCGGGATTGTATTCCTTAACCACTTGCTTACTGGGCACTGAAACCCCCCTCCTGTCCAGACCAATTTTCAGCTTTCAGTGCTGATGCACTTTGAATGACAATTGCGCGGTCCTGCTACACAGTACTGAAATGAAATTTTTATAATTTTTTCCCCACAAATAGAGCTTTCTTTTGGTGGTATTTGATCACCTCTGCAGTTTTTATTTTTTGTTAAAAAAAAATTAAAAAGACCTAATTTAAATTTTTTTTTTTTTTTTTTATATTTTGTTGTAAAATTTTGCAAACAGGTATTTTTTCTCCTTCATTGATGTACGCTGATGAGGCAGCACTGATGGGCACCAATGGGTGACAGTGATGGGCACTGATGGATGGCAGTGATGGGCACTGATGGGTGGCAATAATGGGTACTGATCGGTTACACTGATAGGCAGCACTGCTAGGTGGCGCTCATGGGCATTGATAGGTGGCACTGGTGGGCACTGGCAGGTGGCAATGGCAGGTGGCACTGGCAGGGGGTACTGGTGGGCACAGATGAGGCATAATTGCTTCTTCCTCTTCGGGACCGATGTCCCTTGCAGATAAGCCGGTGATCGGCTTATTTTTCTCCTCATGTCATTGGCTGGCAGCTGATCACGTGGTAAGGGGCCGGGATTGGCCCCTTACTCGGATCTGTGATCACCCGAGTCTCAGTGACTCGGTGATCACAGCACGGGGCGCGTGCACAGGGGTGGCCGTCATATGACGGCCTCCCGTAAATTCAGGTCCGCACTGTGGCCGTCATTCGGCTGTAGCACGGACAGCAAGTGGTTAAATTGCTTACCTGTTTTTACCATGTGAGTAGATACTGTACTATGTAGTCTAATTAAAGTTTTAGCCAGACTTACACTATGTGGATCCCTTTGTTTTGATCTTATGTGGATACTCGTTTAACACATGGTCATTACTGATCTCCCCTTACTCTGGAGAGTGAGCTACACTATGGAGCTTCAGCCAAGTACTGCGAGCCGAAGCATTTATAGAAGGGATTGTTTTTAACAGGCTGATTGAACTCTGTAGTGGAGTCATTCCGTTCTTGTAAGAGTCCATTTCTGATAGCTGGTGATGGCTCACGTGGTGGTCACAGAAATGGATTAAGCACATTCATCTGTCAAGTGTCACAGCAGTGTTTTTGAAGACTTCCTTTGAACTGTGACCAATCACAGCAGATCACATCACAGTTGTAAACAATGGATGGCTTCCTTTCATGCCATCCGTTGTGTACAATTGTGTTGTTAGCTGTGATTGGTCAATGTGATCACATGGTACAGACAGAGCCACTCACACTCCATATGTACCATGTGATTAGCTCTGGCCAATCACTTCTAATCACAACAAAACAAACTGAATAAATCTGTTTCATTTAGTAAATGCTTGCTTATAGCAATGAAATTCACAATGTGTAAAAAAAAATTCTGATCACTTCTCCAGAGTAGTACAGTCTCACTATGGTAACATTATTTCCTGTCGCATCATGGCAGCATACACCTATGGTTGTGGCTCCGCCTCTGCAACCTGATAGGACCGCGTAGCTATTAAACCCTGAGAGGGCACCCGCCCCAGTATTCTCCTTTTTTTCCTCACCTGTCAAGGACCGAACATGCATCCCTTACCGCTCTCACCACAGCCAGGTTCAAGCCTCTCCTGGGTGGAAGTCCTTAACTGTACAGCCTCTAAACGAGCTAAACGGAAGGAAACCCACTCTGATGGTCTCAGGGGTATGTTATTAAAATGCTTTACAAACCTTAAATAGGTTTATTGCTTGCAGCGGCCTCCAGCCTTCCCTTTCTGAGCACTTGGGGAAAAAAATCTCTTTCTCTTACGGCGCCTCTGAGCTCTGTTGTCCCACACCGCTCGGTGCATCGTGCCGAGCGTCTCAACTCTTCTGTGCATGCACGGACAGCGGGATCTCACCCATTGTATCCTCTTTCCAGCTTCCAAGATGGCGCCGGACACTACGGAACGCTAGTGCGCATGCGCGAGCATGACGTCATCACCGCCGCGACGGAGACAAGTTTAAAAACGCAGTTTTTTTTCTCTGTTTCTTCCCTGAGCCTTTGCAAAGGGAGAACGGTCTGCAACTCGCTGAATCATCCGGTCTAGTACTCTGCACACTCTCTCTCTCTCTCTTCATCCACCAGGTCTGCTCTTAGTCTTTTTTCTCAACTTCATTCTGCCTTTCCTATATATGCATGCTGATTCACCTATATGTTCTAGGTCGGGTTCCTTCACCTTCCATGGAGGCCGCTGCCCCGGTAGACCATCACCAGCCTAATAGGTAAGAGGAGATTATTGGTAAGTACGAAGAAAAGGAAAAAAGAGAGCCTGTCACTAAATGCTGTCTAATTGAACAGCCCTACCAGGTCTTCCAGATTGTCACATTCAACACGAAGGGAGCCCTCAAGAAGGAGCCGCTCAAGCCACAGGTAAAGCCGCTCAGAATGCAGCAGAAGCTGCTCAAGTCGCAGGAGAAGCCATTCAAAATCTTATTCACGGTATAGTCACTCCTATCACAGGAAATCTCCTATGCACAGGCACTCTCCTCCCACCCAGCGTCCCCGTCCATCTGGGAACCCCTGCTGGATTTGCGGCGCCACAGCGCTTTCGGACAAGCTAGCCTGTCGCACGTGCTTCAATGAAGAACGAGGGTTTGATCGGCTAATTATCTGCAGGTTGTGCCACATCCTAAATTCAAAATTTGAGACATAGAAAGTTCCCCTAATGGACTTTAAAGGCACATATGAAGGAATATTGGGAGAGTATATAGAGTAAAACGCCAGTTTATTCGTTACAAACAAATTTCTCAAGTAAATATCAAACACATAACATAAGTAAAAACAGGGAATGCAGTTCCATAGATATAAAGCTAATGATACCAATACGCTTGCACCCGACGCGTTTCGGAGTTGCTTTTTGCCTCCTTCTTCAGGGGTGATTGTAAGCTTTAAACAGAAATTTCTGTGTGGAAAATGGCATATACAACATATATAGTAAATATGCGTAAAAGTTAAACCAGAAAGCATAGAATTACATAAATGTACATTTCTTCGTTTACACTTACATTGGTATCTATGGATATTGGTTATGCATTCCAAGAAGTTTAAAAGCAGACAAACATGTTGACACAGAGCTTTGATGGAGTGTATCCAAAATATTTATATGACCCCCATCGAAGTAGAGGTAAATAGGTAAAAAGGTATGAGGTAGTTTTACTTCCTTTCAATAGGAGTAAGGGCCCATTGATCAAGGGCATATAAGAGTTAGGATCTGAGATCACACTGAGGCCAAATGCGGGTCCTGTAGATTATGAGAATATATAGATAAGTACATGTAGGTAAAACATATAAGTGGCTGGAATAATGGGTAGGACGTCCTATAATGTATCCTACCTGATCAGCCTACAGTATACGGATCAGCAGCTGGTGGTGGAACTAGATCCGATAGAGCCCAAATAATCTGAAGGGTCTACATGCAGAAAGAGAAGGGATATATCAAAGCCCTAATTGTGTATTTCTAAAAAGAGGGGGGAGGGGGGGGGGAAAGAGGGGGGGGAGGGGGGGGAAAGAGGGAAAAGGGGGGAGTGAGAGAGACAAGGGGAAAGAAAGGGAAGGAAAAAGAAAAATGAGGGGAAAGGGAGTGAGGGAGAGGAAGTGAGGAACAAGAAGGGGAAAGGAGACAGAAAGAGAAAAGAAAAGAAAGCAAGAAGAAGGGGAGAGGGGGGGGGGGGAAGGGGAAAGAGAGGGAAAGAAGGGAGAGGGGAGGGGGGGGGGGAAGAAGAGAGGAGGGGGAAGGGGGGAAAAAGGGAAGTGGGGGGGGCGCAGGGGGCGGGGGGAACAAACAAGGGGGTAAAGGAAAAGAGGGGGGGGGCGGGGGAAAGAAAAACGAGGGGGGAAAAAGGAAAGAGGGGGGGGGGGAGGGGGGGGGAAAGAAAGGGGGGGGGGAGGAAAGGGGAAAGAGAAGGGAGGAAGAACAGTAAAAGAATATTCCTTCATATGTGCCTTTAAAGTCCATTAGGGGAACTTTCTATGTCTCAAAGTGCTTCAATGAAGCAACCAGCGACAAAGAGCTAAACACTAGGGAGTCGGCTAAAGAATCATCCCTCCAAAGCGCAGGGTCCGAAATCAACAAGGCACAAGGCACCTCTTCTGCTACTCCCTCCTCCTCAAAAAAATCGGATCACCTGTCTGATAGCAATGACCCAGAGACATCCACTGGCTTTGACTTCTCACTAATTGAACCATTCGTGAGATCAGTGAAGGAAGCAATCGATTGGGTGGAAGAAAAAAGACTCCTCAAAAATTGAGGAAATACTTTCCAAACCTTAAAAAAGACCCGGAGACCCTCCCGTTCATTGACGAACTTGAAGATCTAATCAAGGATGAGTGGCAAAAGTCCGAGAAAAAGATCAGTCTCAGTAATAGGTTACAAAAGCTCTATCCGCTTAAAGAACCTGACGTCAACCCACTAACATCACCGCCAGTGGTCGACTCCCCTCTGATGCGCCTCGCTAGGCACGTGACACTCCCAATAGAAGACACAGTCACATTTAAAGATGTGTTGGATAGAAAGATTGACCTGGATCTCAAAAGAACCTACCTGTCTGCAGGTCGCGCTTGTAGACCAGCAGTGGCACTGGCAGCTGTGGGAAGGGCTATCTCTAGCTGGTCCTCTAACGCTGAAAAGCTGGTGACAGAGGGGGAACAGGAAAAGGTAATTTCAGCCATCCAGGAGCTTAGCCTTGCAGGAGACTTTGTCGCTGAAGCCTCCGTGAATATAATAAAATCTGCCTCAAAAGCAATGCTAAGTTCAGTGATGGCCAGAAGGGCGCTTTGGCTGAAACCCTGATCGGCAGATCCCTCCTCAAAGTTCAACTGGTGTAAAATCCCTTTCGATGGAACAAACCTTTTTGGAGAAAAACTGGACTCAACCATTTCTAAAGTCACCGGCGGGAAGTCGGGACTTATCCCTTCAGACAGAAGGCCCAGACAACAAAGGCCAACTGCCTCTAGGAGAAATCTCCCAGATAAATACAGGGAGGCTAAATCTTACAGGCCTGGGAAAGAGTATAGGAGGAACTGGAAGAACCCCCAGTCATCTTTCCTCAAGCTCCAAAAATCCAAGACCCCCACCACAGGGGACCAAAAGTCTTTTTGAAGGTGCATCCGCCCAATCAGCTGTAGTAGGGGCCAGGCTCATGAGGTACAAGCAGGTCTAGGTGGAAACAATAAAGGACCCATAAACGGTAGTTACTGTCCAGTTCGAGCACAAATGGAGATTCAAGAGAGGGTCTCCAAGAGACCAATTCTGTACAACCAGACTACCGGCATCTCAAGAGAGAAGGATGCTACTAACAGAATACGTTCAAGATCTGATCCAGAAGGAGGATATAGTGGAAGTTCCACTATCCCAAAGGGGAATAGGGTTTTACTCCCCGTTATTTTTGCTGAAGAAAAAGACAGGGGACCTGCGTCCCGTTCTGGACTTAAAAAGATCTCAATCTGTCAATCTTATGCCCCGTACACACGGTCGGACTTTGTTCGGACATTCTGACAACAAAATCCTAGGATTTTTTCCGACGGATGTTGGCTCAAACTTGTCTTGCATACACATGGTCACACAAAGTTGTCGGAAAATCTGATCGTTCTGAACGCGCTGACGTAAAACACGTATGTCGGGACTATAAACGGGGCAGTGGCCAATAGCTTTCATCTCTTTATTTATTCTGAGCATGCGTGGCACTTTGTCCGTCGGATTTGTGTACACACGATCGGAATTTCTGACAACGGATTTTGTTGTCGGAAAATTTTATCTCCTGCTCTCCAACTTTGTGTGTTGGAAAATCCGATGGAAAATGTCCGATGGAGCCCACACACAGTCTACAGTCAATTCTTCAGGCCATGAACATCGGGGATTGGATGCTTTCAAGATGCCTATCTGCACATTCCCATTCACACTTCATTTCAAAAGTTCCTCCGCTTCGCGGTAGGTCATCACCATTTCCAATTTCAAAGTCTCCTGTTCGGGATCTCAACCGCCCCAAGAACGTTCACCAAAGTCTTGTTGCCAGTAATAGCCTTACTGAGGGAGCAAGGCTTAAGAGTCCATAATTACCTGGACAATATCCTCCTGCTCGTGGGCAATCGATATCACCTCCTACTGCATCGATCTATTCTGACCACCACCTTGCAAAAGTTTGGCTGGATTATGAACTGGAGCAAAAGCAACTTACAGCCCACCCAGAGAATGATCTTCCTGGGGGCGGAACTAGATACCCACCTCAACACAATAGAACTCCCTCAGGAGAAAATTCCCAGTCTGATCAAAAAAGCAAAACGGCTACTTGCATCTACCATACTTCCAGCCAGAGAGTACCTCAGCATATTGGGATCATTCTCAGCAACCATCCCGATGGTCCAATGTGCTCAATGGAACACAAGACCTCTTCAGACATCACTTTTAAGACAGTGGAACGGGGTGTCATTGTCTCAACTAATCACGATCCAGAAAGAAGTGAAACAATCACTCTGGTGGTGGACCAGATTGAGCAATCTGAAAAGATGCAAGCATATAGTCCCCCTTTCCCAGGAAGTAATCACTTTGGACGCCAGCATGAAAGGCTGGGGGGCACACTACCATCACTACGCAGTCCAAGGCCATCGGCTGTTCAAAACGCAAACCGTAGTCTCGAATATCTTGGAGATGAAAGCAGCATTCCAAGCTCTGCTAGCCTTCAGCCCCCTCCTCAGGGGAAAAGAAGTCCTGTTAAAATTGGATAACAGGATGGCAGTTGCCTATATCAACAGGCAAGGAGGCACCAGGAGTCGCTCCATGATGCAGGAAGTACGCCCAGTTCTTGAGTAGGCACAGCTAAACCTGTCGGGACTAACGGCAATGCATGTCCCAGGAGTTCAAAACCAACTGGACGACTCTCTAAGCCAGATTTTTGTATCCAACAAAGAATGGGCTTTTAGCCACCAAGCCTTTTCCCTCATAACCGAAACTTGGGGGATACCGGATATAGACCTGGCAGTGACACTAACCAACATGAAGTGCCAGAGGTATCTGGCGAGAGTTCCCGTCCCATCAGCAGAGGGCACGGATTGTCTGCAGCACGTCTGGAACTTCCATCTGAGATACATTTTTCCACCGACGCCCCTTATTCCATTTTCTACTCAAGCTCAAGAGGTCAGAGTCTACAGTGATAGCAGTCCTCCCCTTTTGGCAGAGACGGCCATGGTTCACGGCGCTCCTCCAACTGAACACAGCGAAGCCATTGCCGCTCCCGATGACAGCGGATCTACTCACGCAGGGACAGCTCCTTTACCCATTTCCGGAGAGGCTGCACCTAACAGCCTGGTGATTGAAAGGGCTAGGTTACTAGTCCAAGGTTGCTGTCAGGGTGATAACCGTAGGACGGGTAATTCTGCCAGTATTCCTCATGGTGGCGCCCTTCTGCCTATTTAAGCCTGCTGCTGGTTCATGCTGGTTGCTGGATTATCATCAGCTTCCTGTTTTCCTTGTTCCTGTGTTCCTGGTTCCTGTTGTGATATCTGCTTCCTGTTACTACTCGGCTTGCCTGACTGCTCCAGTATTCCGCCTGCATTGACCCCGGCTTGTATCTGACTATTCTTCGGCTCCGCATTTGTACCTTGATCGTCCTCCTGTGTTTGACCCCCGGCTCGGCTACCTTCTCTGTTCCTGATTATCCTGCTGTACTTCACCTTGGACTGATTCCTGTGCTGAATGACCATTGGCCTGGCTCTGACTCCGCTCCTGGTTGCTCCACGGCTCCATACCTGGAATCCCTCCTTGCACGGTTGCCCTTCAACCTTACCAGCGCACCCTAGCAGCTCCCTGCTATCTGCTACTCAGCAACTGCGATCTGGCAACCCGTGCACCTTTGGGCACCGTCTTCCCTGTCTCACTCCCAGGGTTACGCTGCACTTAGCCGCAAGGGGCGCCCCCTCTGCAATTCGGCCTCACATCCAGGACTCTGACAGTATAATCCAGCCATGACTGAGGCCGGCAGAGGTGCGTCCCCAATAGAGACTTTATGCCAACAGGCCGCTACCCTTACACGAGTGGTCCAAGTTCTTCAGGAAAGATACCTTCAATTAGAAGGAAAACTCCAACATTTTATGCTACCATCTGCCTTTTTGGATCCTGGTTCCTCCTCCACCAATCTCCCTGCTACGGCCTCTTCGGTACTGACTGTGCCCCCAGAACCGCGGGTACCTACCCCTGAACGTTTCTCTGGAGACCGGCAGAAATTCAGATCCTTCAAGAATGCCTGCCTGTTATATCTGGCTCTGCAACCCCGTACCTTTTCCACTGAGACTGTCAAAGTTGGCTTTCTTATCTCCCTGCTGACCAATGAACCCCAGGCATGGGCCCACAGGTTATGGGAACAGAAGGACCCAGCTACTAGTTCAGTGGAAACGTTCTTTACGGCCCTGTCGCAATTGTATGATGACCCCCAGCGTACAGCCACCGCTGAGGCCGCTCTGCATTCTCTTCAACAGAAACGGCGCCCGGTGGAAGACTATGCTGTGGACTTCCGCCGGTGGTCTGCCGATACAGACTGGAATGAGGCTGCGTTGAAATACCAGTTTCGCCTGGGGCTTTCTGAATCCCTTAAGGACGAGTTGGCCAGGGTCGGCATCCCTGCTACCCTCGAGGGGCTCATTCAACTATCCATCCAGTTGGATAGACGCCTTCGAGAGCGCCAGGCTGAACGTTCTCAGACTCCCAAGGTGCAGGGACCAGAGATTGGCGCTATGCCTGTTGGTTTGGTGCGATCCGCACTGACTCCCGAGGAAAAGCAGCGTCGGCGTCAAGCCAATCTCTGTCTCTATTGTGGCCGAAACGGACATTTCCTGAGCAACTGCCCCATAAGGCCCAGCAAGGTACCCAAGAACTCTCCAGTGTACTTCCAGATGTCCGGAACTTCCACTTCTCACCTTATCCTTTCCATCACGCTACAGTTGGCCGACAAGGGGGTTCAGCTTCAGGCCATAGTCGACTCCGGGGCATGCAGTTGTTTCTTGGACTTGGACTTAGCACTAAAGCTCGGTCTGGCCCTTCTTCCCAAGAACCGTAGATTGGAAGTCCTCCTGGCTGATGGCACCCTGCCTAGTTCCGGTCCTGTGACACAAGAGACCACTCCTCTTTTGGTTACTACTCCTGATGGTCATCAGGAATTCATACGTTTCGACATTCTAAGCTCACCTATGTTCCCTGTCATCTTGGGTACCCCATGGCTCCAAGCCCACAACCCCCAGATCAACTGGATCAGGAAAGAAATTTCATTCACTTCACCTTATTGCCTACAGCACTGTCTTGCCCCTGAAACCAGTAATGTAGCCAGTTGCCTGTCAGTCCAACCTGTACCTGTCAACAACCAGAGTATTCCACCGGCCTACCAGGAGTTTGCAGATGTCTTTGACAAGAAAAAGGCTGATGTCCTGCCACCACACCGGTCATACGATTGTCCAATTGAATTACTCCCAGGAGCCGAAATCCCATTCGGTCGCATATTCCCCCTCTCGGAGGTGGAACTAGGAACATTGCGACAATACATTGATGAAAACCTGGAGAAAGGCTTCATCCGTTCCTCCTCTTCTCCTGCTGGAGCCGGAATCTTTTTTGTCGAAAAAAGGGACAAATCCCTAAGACCATGTGTGGATTACAGGGAGCTCAATAAAATCACTATAAAAAACCGTTACCCTCTTCCTCTAGTTCCGGAACTTTTCCAGAGACTCCGTACTGCCCGAATATTTACTAAGCTTGACCTTCGAGGAGCCTACAATCTCGTTCGCATCCGAGAGGGTGACGAATGGAAGACAGCATTTAGAACTCGCTTTGGACATTTCGAGTACTTAGTGATGCCATTTGGATTGTGCAACGCCCCGGCCACATTCCAACATTTTGTAAACGATATCTTTCGAGAATTTCTGGATTACTTCGTCATCATCTACCTGGATGATATCCTGATATTTTCAACCACCCTGGAGCTCCATCGTACACATGTAAGGACAGTTCTGCACACTCTACGTAAGCACAAACTCTATGTAAAAGCAGAGAAGTGTGATTTTGAAAAAGAGTCAATACAATTCCTGGGGCTAATTATCTCAACTGGTGGTGTTGCCATGGACCCGCAAAAGGTACAGGCAATCTTGGACTGGCCAACTCCATCGGATAAAAAGGGAGTACAAAGATTCGTGGGGTTTGCAAACTTTTATAGGAGGTTTATAAAGAACTTTTCCTCCATCATCTCACCAATCACCCAAGTTACCCGTTTACATACTCGGTTCCTGTGGTCTTCAGAAGCCCAATCAGCTTTTGATAAGCTCAAATCCCTCTTTACCTCCGCACCTATCCTGCAACATCCTGATCCGGCCCTCCCTTACATCTTAGAGGTTGACGCCTCTGAAGTTGCCACAGGAGCAGTCTTATCCCAACGTCAGGGTTCTAAGTCGTTACTCCATCCTGTGGCCTTCTCCTCGCGGAAGATGAGTCCGTCTGAAAGGAATTATGATGTGGGAGATCGAGAGCTCTTGGCTATTAAAACTGCCCTGGAGGAATGGCGGTACCTCCTTGAAGGTGCTCAGCATCCCATCATGATATTCACGGATCACAGAAACCTGGAGTATCTTCGCACGGCTAAACGATTGAGACCCCGACAAGCTCGATGGGCCTTGTTTTTTGCCAGATTCAATTTTCATATATCCTTCCGCCCGGGGTCTAAGAACGGGAAGGCCGATGCCTTGTCCCGGATGTTTCCTGACACTCCCGAAGAAATTACTCCTAGCACTATATTATCTCCACAGAATTTTCTCATGATTCAGACCGACCTGAGTTCCTCACTGAAACAAGCTTCCTCCCAATGCTCTGAACCAGAAGCACTGTCTTTAAGAAACCAGGAAGGTTTTCTTTGGTATCAGAACAAAATTTTTGTTCCGCAACAAGCCAGAGCCCAGGTCCTAAAGACTTTACATGACCACCAACTTGCTGGTCACTTCGGGGTAAGAAAGACTTTGGAGCTTGTTCAACGATCTTTTTGGTGGCCCACTCTAAAGCCTGACTGCAGGGAATATGTCAGTTCCTGCACCATTTGTCAACGTAACAAGGGGTCTAACGTCAGATCTTGGGGTCTACTACGCCCATTGCCTGTGCCGGAGCAACCATGGAAAGAAATATCTATGGATTTCATAGTAGAGTTACCACCCTCGGAGAAATTTACAACCATCTTGGTAGTCGTTGACCGCCTGTCCAAGATGGCGCATTTCTTGCCCATGATGGGTACACCATCTGCTGCTGACACGGCGAAGATATTCATAAAGGAGATAGTCAGACTTCACGGCCTACCGAGCAACATTGTGTCCGACAGAGGGGTGCAATTCACCTCTAAGTTCTGGAAGGAGCTCTGCAAAACGCTTTCCATTAGAGTGTGCCTATCTTCAGCTTACCATCCTCAGAGCAACGGCCAAACCGAAAGAACTAATCAAACTTTAGAACAGTACTTACGTTGCTTCTGCTCCTTCTCCCAGGATGACTGGTCCTTGCTACTCCCGTGTGCGGAGTTTGCATACAACAACTCAATCCACGCTTCCACCAATCAGTCACCTTTCTGGGCCAACTACGGTTTCCATCCCTCATTCTTGCCTAATGTTATACCAGAGACCTCAGTCCCCGCAGTCCAGGACAGGATAAACGCCATTCAGGCTAATTTCCTAACTCTCCAGGCAACTATGCAGAAAGCCCAAGAGAATTATAAGAAACATTATGACAAGGGGAGGAGAGATCCCGTCTTTAAGGTTGGAGATAGAGTGTGGCTTTCCTCAACAAATCTTAAGCTGCCTTGCCCCTCCCGGAAGTTAGGACCAAGGTTTATCGGTCCATTCACAATTAAGAAGGAAATTAACCCAGTGGCATTTGAATTGTCTTTACCAAGTTCCTATAAAATTCACCCAGTGTTCCATGTTTCTTTATTAAAATCTGTTGTCTCCAGTCCTTTTCCAGGGAGAGAAGAAGCTCCGCCCCCTCCAATCTTGGTGGACAATGAAACAGAATACGAAGTAGAAGCCATTCTGGACTGCCGTCGGAGAGGTAGGACTGTTCAATTTCTTGTTAAATGGAAAGGTTACTCTGTAGAAGATAATTCTTGGGAACCAGCAGATAACATTCATGCCCCTAGACTGTTGCAGAGGTTTCAAGCCCGATACCCTGAAAAATGGGCCAGATTGGGCATCCGGAGGCTGCCCCTAGGGGGGGGGCACTGTCAGGGTGATAACCGTAGGACGGGTAATTCTGCCAGTATTCCTCATGGTGGCGCCCTTCTGCCTATTTAAGCCTGCTGCTGGTTCATGCTGGTTGCTGGATTATCATCAGCTTCCTGTTTTCCTTGTTCCTGTGTTCCTGGTTCCTGTTGTGATATCTGCTTCCTGTTACTACTCGGCTTGCCTGACTGCTCCAGTATTCCGCCTGCATTGACCCCGGCTTGTATCTGACTATTCTTCGGCTCCGCATTTGTACCTTGATCGTCCTCCTGTGTTTGACCCCCGGCTCGGCTACCTTCTCTGTTCCTGATTATCCTGCTGTACTTCACCTTGGACTGATTCCTGTGCTGAATGACCATTGGCCTGGCTCTGACTCCGCTCCTGGTTGCTCCACGGCTCCATACCTGGAATCCCTCCTTGCACGGTTGCCCTTCAACCTTACCAGCGCACCCTAGCAGCTCCCTGCTATCTGCTACTCAGCAACTGCGATCTGGCAACCCGTGCACCTTTGGGCACCGTATTCCCTGTCTCACTCCCAGGGTTACGCTGCACTTAGCCGCAAGGGGCGCCCCCTCTGCAATTCGGCCTCACATCCAGGACTCTGACAGTTGCTCCCAGAAAGTGGTAGACACTAGACATGTGCACACTGAAATATTTTGTTTCGGAATTTCGTTTTCGTCCAAAAAATACATTTATTTAGTTACTCCCGAAATTCGTTGTTATTTATTTTGTTTTTCGTTAAAAATTGCATTCGTCCGAAAATCCTAATTAAGGTCGAATCTGTCATTGAATACTTATGGTGTCTGTCGAATGTTCAAAGAAGATTCGACGGAGCAGCTAAACTGTGCGACGCCATATAGTTTACCTGCCCCGTCGAATCTTCTTAGAACTTTCAACAGACACCATAAGCCAAAGTACGTGTGTACTTAGTTCTAGCTATTTTACTGCTCCTCCTCTTTGGTTACAATCAGCCAATAACATTCATCATCATCATTATTTTTACTTATCTTTCCTCCCCTACGTCGAATCTTTCCTCCTCTACGTCGAATCTTTCCTCCCCTACGTCGAATCTTTCCTCTCCTACGTCGAATCTTTCCTCCCCTACGTCGAATCTTTTCTCCCTACGTCGAATCTTTCCTCCCCTACGTCGAATCTTTCCTCCCCTACGTCGAATCTTTCCTCTCTACGTCGAATCTTTTCTCTCTATGTAGAATAATCTTGGACTAATAGAGCTAAGGTTAGGCACATTCGACCACAGGTTTGATGGACAGATTGTTATTGTCATCATCATGTCGAATCTCCTATCTATATCGAACTGTTGTAGCAACGAAAACAAAAATAAAGCATTTGTTTATATCGGATCTTTCGTTTTTTGGACTCTGCACTTTCGTTATCTTTTGTTAAAACGATAACGAAAATACCTGAAATTCGGACGAAAATGCATTCGGACGAAAACGAATGCACATGTCTAGTAGACACTCTTCTTCAAGCCAGAAAATGCACCACCAACAATACCTATAAAAGGATCTGGGAGAAGTTTCTCTCATTCGCACAACAGCAATCCTGGAACCCATCATCTCCAACAGTCGCTCAGATACTCGAGTTTCTCCAGCTAGGCCTAGATAAAGGCCTTGAGTCTAGTACCCTGAAGGTACACGTGTCAGCCCTGTCCGCCATGACAGGAGTGAAGTGGGCACAGGAGCCCCTTGTCATCCAATTCCAAAAGGCCTGCCTAGAGTTGAGGCCACCTAGAAAACCTTCCTTCCCAACATGGGACCCATTGGTAGTGCTAGAGGCCTTATCCCATGAACCATTGTTTCCGATGGAGGGCATCTCTCTGTTGAACCTAGCTCTCAAGGTCACTTCCTAATAGCAATTACATCTGCTAAAAGAGTCTCGGAGATACAGGCCCTACTGGCAAAGGAACCATACCTAACCATCTACCCGGACAAGGTAGTTTTAAAGCCATCGGATCGCTTCATCCCGATGGTGTCATCCTCCTTCCACTTTAACCAGGAGTTATGCCTTCCCACTCTATCTACAGAACAGGGGGATCCCCACCCACTCGATGTAAAGACCAGTATCCTAGCCTACCTCTCAGCAACCAGTAACCTGAGAAAGACGGAAAACCTCCTAGTCATCCCACATGGCTTTAGGAGAGGACAAGCTCCTCTCGCACCATCGCAGCATGGTTGGTGAAAAGAGCTTACTAAGAACAAAGCAGCCACGTGGTCTTCAAAGAACACCTTTATTTCCCATTATAAAGTGGACTCCGCTAGATTGTCCACGGTAGAATGCGAGAGAGCAATTATACAGTCCAACACCTCTATTCCTTTTAAATAAACTTATCTTCTGCTCATACCCACCCAGTTTGCGAGTTATTCCCCATAGGTGTATGCTGCTATGATGCGACAGGAAAACGGAAAATTGTACACTCACCTTTCCGTAATTTTCCTTTCCTGTCGCATCTTCATGGCAAAGGTGAGTATACAATTTTCCGTTATTGCTCTGGTCAGTGTGTTTAAAAATAATATACACTGATTTGGGTTATTTTCTCTAAAGAAATGTAGCAGAATACATTTTGGCCTAAATTTATGAAGAACAATTATTTATTTGCAACATTTTATGACCGCAACAAAGAAAAACACATTTTGCTCTCAAAATTTTCATGACCGTGCAATTGTCATTCAAAGTACGACAATGCTGAAAGCTGAAAATTGGCCTGGACAGGAAGGGAGTAAAAGTGCCCCGTATTGAAGTGGTTAAAGTTGAACTAAGGGTAAAACTTTTTTTTCATTTTGGATAGAGCAGGGGTCTCCAAACTTTTCAGTACAACGACACATCAAAAATTTTACATATATTTGCTGGCCAAAAAAATCAGTTTTATAAATAAATGCATACAATTTAAATTAATAAGTTCCCCCTTACATCCAGGAGTGCCCAGCAGAGTACCCCCTAAATCCAAGAGTACCCAGTAAAGTCCCCTCTTACATCTATTAAAGTCCACTTTGGTCATACTTTAATTTCTGAAATGAAACAATTTAATCAGGTTTAAAACTTCTGTCATGTGACCATGCATCTCTTACAATCTTACAAGGGGTATTGTTACAGCACACTGAGCAGATACACATTTGGGGGGATTCAATAAAGCGGCTGTGCCACTATTCTTGCATTAATCCCATTTTTATTGTATTGCGCCAAATTAATGAATCATTTGCAACAGTTTTGGTTCTGACAGAAACTCGTGCACCAAATTCAGGTAGTTCTAAAATGCACCACTTTTACATTGTGTCGCATTGAATGTGTCAAATGTAAAAGTGGAGCTAATTAAGATAAACTTTCTTTTGGCAAACAGAGAGAAAAATTGTCTCAAGCAGATCTTGCAAAAGTGTCTCACGTGCATTCTAAAAGTAGTGCAGCATGAGCCAAATCTACTACAAGTTCTAGACAAGTATATGAATTTGGTGCATTCTTCACCACTTTTAGAATGCATGAGAGATACTTTTGAAAATTTGCCTGAGCCAGTTTTTCCCTCTGTACACCTTTTGGAGAGTTGATCTTAATTAGCTCCATTTCTCCATTTGGCACATTCAATGCAACAAAGGCAACGAGGCAAGAAGCAGGCTGTGCTTGAACAGGGGGAATTTTCAACTGGCAGGCTGTGATTTGGAGGGGGGGTGTCAGAATCAGGCTATGATTGGTCACGGGGCGTAGTGGCAGAACAAACTACCCAATGTAGGCATGCTGTGTGTCTGCGCAGTGTCCTGCACCTCTGAATGGCCAGCCAAAGGAGGAAAACTGACCAAGCAAACATAGATCATGTAGGGCGGCACAGTAGTGTAGTGGGTAGCACTCTCACCTAGCAGTAAAAAGGGTCGCTGGTTCGTATCCCAACCATGACACTACCTGCCTGGACTTTGCATGTTCTCCCTGTGCCTGCGTGGGTTTCCTCCGGGTACTCCGGTTTCCTCCCACACTCCAAAGACATGCTGGTAAGTTAATTGGCTTCTGTCCAAAAAAAAAAAAATGGCCCTAGTATATGAATGTGAGTTGGGGACCTTGGATTGTGTCCTCCTTAAGGGTAGGGATTGATGTGAGTGTGTACTCACTCAGGTTGAACTGGATGGACTGGTGTCTTTATTCAACCTTACTAACTATGTAACTAACTATGTAAGATCAGCTTCTGTGCTTTGTATGGTCAGTTTAGAACAAGGAAAAAAGGTGACTGTCATGATTATCCAGGTACTTCAGATGGAATGAGTACATGAAAATGACATGGACTATATAATACACATGTGAACAAACAGAAAAAAAATATTTAGGGTAAGATACAGTACACTTTAACCACTTGCCGCCCGCCATATAGCAAAATGACAGCTGCAAAGTTGTTTCAATATCCTAACTGGGTGTCATATGACGTCCTCAGGATAATAAGCCCCCCCGGGGGCGCGCATCGTGGCGATCGTTGTTGCATGGTGTCAATCTGACACCCCGCAACACCGATCTAGGTAAAGAGTCTCTGATGGAGACTCTTTACCACGTGATCAGCCGTGTCCAATCACGGCTGATCACAATGTAAATAGGAAGAGCCGGTGATCGGCTTTTCCTCACTCGCGTCTGACAGATGCGAGTAGAGGAGAGCCGATCGGCTGCTCTCCTGACAGAGGGAGTCTGTGCTGATTGTTTATCAGTACAGCCCCCCTTGGATCCCACCCGGGACCACCAGGGAAGCCATCCACACTGGACCACCAGGTATGCCCCCTAGACCCCCAGGGAAATACTAATCTGTGCCCAGGCAGCTGCCAATCAATGCCGAGTCAGCTGCCAATCAGTGCCCACTCACAATGCCTACCACTGCCAGTGCCACCAGGGATGCCTATCAGTGCTGCATATCAGTGCCCATCAGTGCCACGTATCAGTGCCCAGCAGTGCCGCCTATCAGTGCCTATCAGTGCCCAGCAGTGCCGCCTATCAGTGCCACCCATAAGAACCCATCTTCACAGCCTTTCAGTGCCCATCAGTGTCGCCCATCAGTGCCCACCAGTGCCACCCATGAGTGCCCTTCAGTGCCGCCTATCAATGCCCATCAGTGCCACACATTAGTGCCGCCTACCAGTGCCCATCATTGCCACATATCAGTGCCCATCGCCCGTCAGTGCCCGCTCATTGGTGCCACCTCATCGGTGCCGCCTTATCAGTGCCCATCAGTGAAAGAGAAAACTTATTTACAATTTTTTTTAACAGAAACAAAAGCAAAACATTTATTTTTTTTTCAAAATTTTCGGTCTTTTTTTAATTGTTTAGCAAAAATTAAAAACCGCAGAGGTGATCAAATACCACCAAACGAAAGCTCTATTTGTGGGAACAAAATGATAAAAATTTAGTTTAGGTACAGTGTTGTATGACAGCGCAATTGTCATTCAAACTGCGACAGCACTGAAAGATGAAAATTGGTCTGGGCAGGAAGGCGTATAAGTGCCCTGTATTGAAGTGGTTAATTTAATTTATAACTGTTCATGTGTGATAATGAAATCATGGCCAGCAATTGTAATTGTGCATTACATACTCCTGTATGGCTTGGAATAACTACACGCAGGAAAAGTTTTTAGCATTTGAAATCCAAAGCTGGAGAGAAATGGCTCAAATTTATACCAAATTCAGCTGAACTGTCCAATATTTGAGCTGTGGTGGCTCTGTCAGCAAAAATCACTGAGCTGGGCGGAAAATATTCTGCCAAACAGTGACAGCATCCTATGTGATGCACTGTTCAAGTACCGTATTTAAGCAGCCATGGGTTGTAATGACACAAAAGCGACCGTCCAATGGGGGGGGGGGTTTGTTTGCCACCCCCACAATAGAAACCACCAGCCGCCACTGCCCAAAACCAAAAATTTTATATACTGCAGTTTACCAATCCTTAGATGTGATGGCTGCTTTATTTTATTTTTTTCGTTACCTTTTTTCCCGTCTGTTTTCACCTGGTGATCTGGGCATTAACACACCTCCGGTCTAATACAGGGCCCCCACTCTGGATGAAGGAGGGCACTGGGCACCTTTGAACAGAAATAGTCAGTCTGGGGGAGGGGAGTGTTAGCTGTACTAGCAGATTTCAACACACTTACAAATTGAACCCAAACTCTAGCTCACAAGCAGTTACAGCAACGGTTATTTTTTCTTTTGGGATACATGAATGAATAAAAGCTGATCAATGTAATGCCCCTTTCACTGGTAAATGGCTTGTCTCAACACTAACTGCTACATTTGCAACAGAACTTGTTATTTTGAAAAACAAAAGACTTATTAACCTCCCTGGTATGATTATTTCTGATTTTAGGTGCTGAAAGCGGTACAATTATTTTGCACAGAAATTTGGCGTTTTATATTGTAGGCCTGTAATTCTTAGGAATAACTCACTGAAATCTGTCCAAACCAGAGTCTAGTAGACATCCTGGGTATGATAAAGTTTGAAAAACGAAATAAAAAATTATAATATAATAAATAACTATATAGTTTTTGGTTGCTATGGACAATCTCCAGTTTCCTGGCAGAAAGAACAGTTTTATATATATAAAACTGCATGCAGGACACTGGGCAGACCACTAGGGACAAAGGGGATGTGTAGTTATTTGATACAGTACTGTAATCTATAAGATTACAGTATGCTGTATCTATACTGTGTGTTTCACTTTTGAATTTACCGCCGAACTCCGTCCCCGTGCGTCGCAACGCTCGCAGGGAACGGAGCTCGGCACTGTGAATCGAACGAGACACAGTGGCTCGCCGATCACAGCGGGGAGACATCGCAGGATCCAGGGGACAAGGTAAGTAAACTCTTCCTGGATCCTGCGATGCAAGCCCGAGTCTGGCTCGGGGATACCGCTTTTGGTATGAAAAATCCAACCCGAGCCAGACTCGGGAATACCGCCAGGGAGGTTAAGAGGATCACCTGCTGAAAAAATGCAATATAATAAATGTTTGCTTTTAGGTTTAATATTGCTTTATTATTTATATAATATAATATTATTATTGTTAACAGTTATTAACAGTGTTGCTCTTATACCTTGCAGGCTACAGGCTCCTGGGATTATACGGTTAGACTATGGAGTGTTTACAGTGATAGGACAGACAGAACGTTGAAAGGACATAATGGCAATGTCAGCTGTGTGTGCTTCTCTGTGTCTGGGATGCTGGTAAGAAATTGCACCTAGGTTGGCACTTTCTGTGATTACGCTTATGCTGAGTTTCTTGAACACTGTAATTATTGGATATGTTACCTCTACCTGACAATGTATCCTACCTGTGCCCATGTGTTGTTTTTAAGCTTTTGAATTAAAAAAACAATATATATTTACTGAATGAAATTGCCCTTACAGATAAACAGGATTATTAGTCCACGCTTGTCAAGTTGTGGAAATGTGCATAAAATCGTGTATTTTTCCACAGCACACAGAAACTAGCAGCTCTTTTACAGATACTAAGTGCAGGAAGAAAGAGAAGCATGTAGCAAAAGATGCAGGAATAGGCGCAGGGCTGGCATGACAGGGCCAGCTTGCCAGTTAAGGGTTAACTGGGTGTTTTGAGTTGGTCAGAGTAGAGGGGGTGGCCAGAATAGTATGCAGCATTGTTAGGGAGGGGCCAGTGTCAGGTGGTCAGTTGGAGTTCAAAACAGCTTCTCTGCTCCTGCCTGCTTCTACACACCTGCCTGTGAGTAATATGGCCGAGATAGATGGATTCCTGGCCCAAATAAAAGCTTGTCTCTCTGGCTAGAGGGAAGTCTGCAGCAGCCGGAGAGTCTGGGGGCTGACGTGCTCAGAAGTCTCGGAGCGCTTTTCCCCCCTCCAGCCCCCCCATCCCCCCCCAGCTCAGATGGGAGCCCCCTCGCAAGGGACCCTCCAGAGTCACCGGCTCGGCCATCCACTCAGACGGCCGGTGCCAGCACTGGGAAGAATCCCTGACGGAGGCAGAGCTCGTCAGGCGGGGACCGCAGTGCGGCTTCCCCCCCTGGTCCCGCCTGCATGGAGAGGGAGACAGGAACGAATGGTCGTCTCTCCTGGTGATGTTTCGGCCAGGGAGGTGGCCCGGCGAGGGAGAAACCACGTGTCGGGTGCCGGCCAGTCGCTAAGAGCATCCGGTGGCCATCTTCCAACAGATGGGCAGGTCCTCAGGTCGGGGGTGGAGCCGTGCGCATTCCCCCCCTCGGACGGTGGAAAAAACTGCTGGCAAGAAGGCCAGGAGATCGAGGGCTGCAGCAGGAGCTGGAGCACGGCACACCCTGGGTGGTGGGACAGGCACTTCCGGATCTGGGGTTGGCGCCTCTGAGACTGTCATCCCTATGGTGGCAGGGTGGCTTGATGCTGCATTCGAACGATCTGAGGGTGAGCTGTCCAGCTTAGAGGATGATGGAGTGCCTGAACGAACGGTGACGGTGGAATCGGGACGGGCGGCTGCGGACCCTCTCCTGTGCAGCCTGGTAAGTCCAGTACTAACCCCCTTTCTTCTTTGCAGGCAGTGTTGGGTAGTCTATTGGGCATGGGGGCAGGGGGTACAGGTGGTCTGGGAGTATCCCCCCTATCCATGGTATTGTCGCCTGCACCTGCACCCCACTCAGCGGACCGGGCATCTGCTGCGTTGGGCTTGGGAGGTGAGATACAACAACTATAGATGGGTTTGCGCATGTTAGTGCAACAGTTTGATGTAAGTGCTGTTTCTTCTTCCCCAGTCGCTGGGTGGGTTTCTGACCTGACGGGGGTGGGGGCCTTATCCACCCCGGTTTCGTGGTCGGTAGCAGATGTTACGGGTATGGCAGGGGGGGCAGGGTCGGGGGCTCAAGAGGGGGGTCCAGCCTCCGGCAAGGATGATACACACCGAAGGAGTCGAGTAAGGTTACGGACACCGTTTGATTGGCTGGCGCAGCCAAGTGTGAGGTATATGTGTGTTTTGAGGGTCCTTTAGGAGCGCATCTCAAACTAGAGGTGCGGGAAAAAATATGGAGCGGTGAGTATGTGGAAATGTTTTCCTTGCTGCCGCTGGAGTTCAACTTGAGCCGGGTGAAACTGGACGAGTCAAAAAAGGAGGAGGAATTAAAGCGCCCTTATCGCCTTATTCCTCGCTCCTTTGTGAACTGGCTACAGGCGTTCGCTATTCTAGCGAGTGTGCTTGGTGAATAGCAGCCCGAGAATTGCTCAGCACTCTTTTGTTACCTGGATGCCATTGGAGAGGCTCAGAGGGTGTACGGGGGTCAGGCGTGGCTCCGGTATGACGAGCAATTTCGCCAGCGAAAAGCTATCCACCAATCACTGCGCTGGGACCATATGGACATCAGCTTATGGATGAAGCTTATGTCTTCTGCGCGGTCCTCTACATCGTTTTTTCCCAGCAGGGCCGGAAGTTCGGATGCCCCAGGACAGCCAGCCCCCAAAAGAAAGGGGTGTGTTGGCAGTACAATGAAGGGGTGTGCAGGTTTGGAAACGGTTGCCGTTTCAAACATGGGTGCTCTGGCTGCGGGGGCAGCCACATTCTGTCCGGATGTTTTAAACAGGGAAAAGGCCGTTCGGGAAAAAGGGATGACTCCAGTTAGGGTGGAAAGGATGCTCCCTTTTCTAAATGGGTCCCCGGACCAGGCGGCTGTCCGACTCCTCGAATTGGGTTTTACGGGGAGTTTTAGGATTCTGTGCTCGCTCTCACGCATACCTCCAGTGTCAAAAAATCTGTGTTCAGCTCTTTCCCATTTCCCCCTTTGTCGGATTTAGTGGTTTCTGTAGTGATATATTATGTATAGTAGTATAGTAGTATCGTGGGTATGATAATTAATTAGTAAGTATTCTTCAGCAGCAACCCAATTCTTCCAGAGAGATGCACTTTATTGACTTCCAACACAGAACAAAGTCCAAAGTCCACAGATGACAAAAAAATCCAACAGAGTAGATAATTGAGTCCCATTTTTTCTAGGTCTGCGCCTTCATAGTCATACACAGACAAGACTATACTGACTAAATACCAGCTTGAATGTCCTCTCTGAAATACTAGTCCACTAGGAGGGAGTTTCTGCTAGGTCAACCCAAAATACTCTTTGATCTTATTGTTACCCCCTCAAGTCTAATTACCATCAATAAATACTTCTTCTATGGTCCTTTAAACAATGTACCCTTTGAAATGTTCAGTTAGGTTTACAGACCATACCTCACACACCTAGGTAGACTTGCATAAGATCAACACATCAAAGGGTCTTCAGCTGTCCCCTTGATATGTTATAATTCAGTTGACTTGGACAATTCAACTGAATTTCTGGTCAACATGGCACTCCAATACAACATTATACATAAATCGGCAAACGTATTACAACATATACCCCCACTTGGGTCGGTTCTAACTACTAGAACTGACCCATAAATCAAGCAACAAACATATCATTACGATTTGAGGTACTGGATGCTTTACAATGGCTCATATAAAATATAAAGTTGAAACTGGTTACATCTCTCTTCACCAGCCTCTAAAATATCCCCATGAAACAGTTATTAGATAATATAACTTTTAGACCATGACTGGAAAAAGATTTGGTAAACATCAGTGGCCCATATAGCTGTTAGGCCTTATTATATCACATCAAGATCTTGAATATTGCGCAAAGACGAGCTGATGTCACAGTCCATTCTTCGGTCTGACTTCATCACATCTCTCACCATCTCACTGAAAGTAAACTTGGTATGCTCTGGGAGCTCCAATCCACATAAGTCCAGGATTCTCTCATCTCCAGGCTCAAGCTTTTCATTTTTAAAGATGCTTTTACACAAACATTCTACTTTCATCTTTATAGTATGAAGAACTATCAATGTACCAGCACGCACTTTCAAGGTCAAAAAGGTTTGGATATGGCAGTAAAAACTGTACTGCAAACTATTTCCTTGCACTTGACATTCATGAGTCCATCTTGCAAGCATTTTACAATTCACATCTGCTTCTTTGCATTTCCTATTTGAACAATGATGGCCGGGTTGTGTACCTGTCAAGTACCAGAATTTGTTGATTGCCAGCCACAATTTGCTTTTGTAATTTGCTGTAGGCCGACCCCTCGTTGCCTTCAATAAAGCAGTTACTTGGATCATTCAGTCCATAATTACACCTGAATGGTATACCAACATATACATATACCCCCACACAATTCTTCAGATAGAATCAGCTTGACATCAGTGTTTATCAGATCTTCTATCCAAACAAAGCTGCAGTGGAAATTCTTGCCAGTATCCTCACCATGAAAGGTAGAAAGGTCTTTTTCATCCATATATGTCATAGCCTCTAGCATATTATAAACAACTGATTCAACAAAGTTTCAAATCATGACTGGAGTGATTAATTTCACTCACCCCCCCCCCCCCCCCCTTATAAATTTAGGAAAACCACCCAACATACTATAATTTATGCTATGCTAAGCCATTGTGCAGCATCTCACCTTAGATGTCAAATATATTGATCAATATGCATTATGTAATATGTACAGATGTTCTGAAAATTATTTTAGGTTTAAATGCTTCTCTTTGGTTTTAAGATAAAGTTCAAGAAATAAAACATAAAGAAAATAAAAAATGGAAGGCAAAATATATCAGGAAAAGGGAGAAAAATTAAAAATTAGGGTGTTGAAGAAAAAAGGTCCATTGCTTGATGAATATTGAGAGAGTCCAAGAATTCTTTATAATTCCTTGTTGTCTATTCAGCATTTCTCCCATAATTCTCCCCCACTAGCCAGCAGTTTCAGACTGTGCTTCTGCTATTTACATGCAAGCAAGTTTCTCCGGCAGTACCTGAAAGACAAAACACTCCAACAAAATCTCAATAGCAAGGTCCTTAAACGTTGTTTGAAGTTAAAACAAAGCACTATTTACACATTTACAGTTTGAAGCTAATTCACCCCCACTGCTAGAGAAGTGTCATCTGCATTCAAAAACAGATCTGGAGAATGTACCTCTTGTACTCCCTTCAACTGCTCTAATAATTTATCACGTTCCCCTCTCATCTTGTCATACTCAATCTTCAGGTGGTCATATTTCTGTTTTAACTGAGAAAATGGTATCCAGTTCTTGGACCTTTTCTTATTATTATTTTGGTCAGCTCTGTTTTTCATATTATTATCACCTATGTTTGACCCGGTGTCTCCTCTCTGGGTGTTATCATAGGATATTATCTTCTGATCTTTATGTTCAGTATTTGTCCTAAACAATGTGGCTAAATTAATTTTGACAGCCTGCTCATTTGACTTTCTCCATAAATGGTCTGCTCTCAACAATATGTCTTTTAAATCATGAGGATTTGGGGTAACTAATAAAATATTTTGTTTGATATCTTCATGCAACGCATCTAGAAACATACTCATATGTATTAAGCCCCCACGCTCAAATGCAAGATTATTACCGACCAATAATTCCATAATAGTTGCTATCCTGTGTGACAATTCATAGGGAGATTCATTTTGCATCTGTTGGATCCTCCCATGAATAGTAACATCAGAACGTACACCATACAAAACACCTAATAATTCCAGTAATCTGTCCCTTGTCCTCAGAGGCTGAATACAGACCTGTTTAATTCTCATCCAAAGACCACTTCCTAAAGAATGTTGCAAAACTCTTTCTAAGTCAGATGGGTTGAGATTGTACATATCTCTGACCTGCTGCACGTCACAAAACCATTTTAAAAATCTGTTTAAATCATGGTAGGGAACCATTCCTATTTCTTTAAGAATTGCGTCTAATTCTTTTGGTTTCAAAGGCTTCATTACAAGCTGAACTTCACATGTATTATTATTATTGTTATAAACTGTGGTAGTCACAGTGGGGGCAGCTGGTAATGAATTATCAGATTTAATATGAGGTTCTGTTTCATTGGATAGAAAGTTTGTGTCTGTATTTTGCTGAAGATAGCTGAATCCAAGATTTGATGCATATCTGCATTCCTGAGATCTCTTCTCTAATTCCATAATTCTTAATTTTAATCTCTCATTTTCCTCTGATAATTCCTCACAACGTTTAGATTTCTCAAGCAAAGCTCCCCCAATGGTAACTGCATGCAATTTTAAATTTACTGTCTCGGTGTCTGATTGGTTTTGTAACCTCTCACAAAGATTGTTGCTATTATCAACTGCCTTCTGTAACTGGGTAATTTCCTCAACCTTACCCTTCAAAGAAGTTTCCATTGTTAAACAGCAAGATAATAAGTAGACATGTGCATTTCGTTTAGTTCCGAATCGAAATTTGGACGAAATTTTCATTATTCGGACATTCGGATGCATCCGAAATACCAAATTACAATACTAACGAATTTAAACGAATCAGAAATGTTTCGAATCGAAAACCCACGGCCGAAATTCGAATCGAATTCGAATCGAATTCGAAACCAAATTCGAAATATATTCGATTCGAAAACAAATTCGAAATCTATTCGACTCGAATTCGAAAACAAATTAGAATCGAATTAGAAAAAATATAAATTGATTTCTAAAAATAATACAATAAAATAGAATATAAAATAATAAAACAATAGAATAAACATAAAAGAATCGTAAAGAATAGAACAGAATTTAATAGAATTTAATAAAATACAACAGAATATGACCATCTTCTGAAATTCGAATTTCGAATAGTATAAATTCGAATTCGAAAATAGATTGGAAAATAACAGTAAATAACCAGTTTATATATATATATATATATATATATATATATATATATATATATATATATATATATTCGAATTCATTCTATATGAAATTCGAATTTCGGAAAATGGTTATATATATAAATATATATTTATATATAAATATAAATATATATTTATATATATATATATAAAAAACATTTTCCGAAATTCGAATTTCATATAGAATGAATTCGAATTCGAATAGAAAAGATTAGACTAGAAATAGGAAATAGACTAGAAAAACAATAGAACAGAATTGAGTAAAATATAATGTGTATATATATTATATTTTATTCTATTCTGTTCTATTTTTTTTCTATTCTAATCTTTTCTATTCGAATTTGAATTCATTCTAAATGAATTTCGAATTTCAATAGATGGTTATATATAAATAAATATCTAATATATATATATATATATATATATAACCATTTTCCAAAATTCGAATTTCATATAGAATGAAATTGAATTTAAATAGAATACAAAATAGTATCAGAAAAAAACAATAGATCAGATCAGAAGAAAAAAAAAAAAATATATATATATATATAAATAACCATTTTCTGAAATTCGAATTTCATATAGAATGAAATCGAATTTGAATATAAAAGATTAGAATAGATTAGAAAATAATAGAAAAGAATATCATAGAAAAACAATAGAACAGATCAGGAAAAAAAATTATATACATCTTTTGAAATTCGAAATTCATATAAAATGAATTCAAATTTGAATAGAAAAGATTAGAATAGAAAAACAATAGAACAGAAAATAATCTAATATATATATTATATTTTATTCTATTCTGTTCTATTGTTTTTCTAGTCTATTTTCTTTTCTATTCGAATTTGAATTCATTCTATATGAATTTCTAATTTCAAAAGATGGTTATATATATAAATATTTTATATATATATATATATATATATATATATAACCATTTTTCGAAATTCGAATTTCATATAGAATGAATTCGAATTCGAATTGAAAAGATTAGACTAGAAATAGGAAATAGACTAGAAAAACAATAGAACACAGTTGAGTAAAATATTGTTTTTCTAGTCTATTTTCTTTTCTATTCGAATTTGAATTCATTCTATATGAAATTCGAATTTCGGAAAATGGTTATATATATATATATATATATATATATATATATATATATATATAACCATTTTCCGAAATTCGAATTTCATATAGAATGAATTCGAATTCGAATAGAAAAGAAAATAGACTAGAAAAACAATAGAACAGAATAGAATAAAATATAATATATATATTAGATTATTTTATGTTCTATTGTATTCCTATTCTAATCTTTTCTATTCGAATTTGAATTCATTCTATATGAATTTCGAATTTCAAAAGATGGTTATATATATATATATAAATACTTTTTCTGCAGCAAAAAATTTCATTTTCCGAACCGATTTTGGGGCCCCGTATCTCAGGGCCACTTGGTGCTAGGAACCCCAAATTTGGTGTGCAAACCCAGTGGAACTGGTACCACAACATATCCAAAGCTGAAGTTCCTAGCACTAAGTGGCCTCGCGATACGGGGCCCCAAAATCGGTTCAGAAAATGTCATTCTCTGCTGCAGAAAAGTGCTTGACATTTTCTGAACTGATTTTTGGGGCCCTGTATCTCGGGGCCACTTGGTGCTAGAAACCTCAGCTTTGGAAATTTTATGGTGCTAGTTCCACTGGGTTTGCACACCAAATTTGGGGTTCTTAGCTTAAGTGGCCCCAAGATATGGGTCAACTGTGTCCATCTGCAGCAATGTCATTTTGGGACCCTTTGGGTTCAGAGACCCCAAATTTTGGCTGCAGCTAGGGGGCATCTAGGAACCCTTAATTAACGAGTTTGAAGTTCAGGGGACCTATGGCTGCAAATGGGCACAGTGATGCTGCAAATGGGCATTGTTGACCCTCTTTTCCACCTACAGTAGCTGTGCATTTCTCACCCTCGTCTTATACTCGGGTCAATACGTTTTTCCCATTTTTTTGTGGTAAATTAGGGCCTCGACTTATACTCAGAACGACTTATACTCGAGTATATACGGTATATATATATATATATATATATATATATATATATATATATATATATATATATATATATATTAGTTATTTATTGATATATAACCATCTATTGGATGGTTTGAAATTCATATAGAATGAATTCAAATTTGAATAGAAAAGATTAGAATAGAAGCTGCAGCCAAAATTTGGGGTCTCTGAACCCAAAGGGTCCCAAAATGACATTGCTGCAGATGGACACAGTTGACCGAATTTGGGGCCCCATATCTTGGGGCCACTTAGTGCTAAGAACCCCAAATTTGGTGTGCAAACCCAGTGGAACTAGCACCAATTTCCAAAGCTGAGGTTTCTAGCACGCCCCGAGATACAGGGCCCCAAAAATCAGTTCAGAAAATGTCAAGCACTTTTCTGCAGCAGAGAATGACATTTTCCGAACCGGTTTGGGGCCCCATATCTTGGGGCCACTTAGGGCTAGGAACCCCAGCCTTGGATATATTATGGTACCAGTTCCACTGGGTTAGCACACCAAATTTGGGGTTCCTAGCACCAAGTGGCCCTGAGATACGGGGCCCCAAAGTCGGTTCGGAAAATGTCAAGCACTTCTGCAGCAGAGAATGACATTTTCTGAACCGATTTTTGGCCCTGTATCTTGGGGCCACTTAGTGCTAGGAACCCCAGCTTTGGATATGTTATGGTACCAGTTCCACTGGGTTAGCACACCAAATTTGAGGTTCTTAGCTCCAAGTAGCCCTGAGCTATGGGGCCCCAAACTCGGTTCAGAAAATGTCAAGCACTTTTCTGCAGCAGAGAATGACATTTTCTGAACCGATTTTGGGGCCCCGTATCTCGGGGCCACTTAGTGCTAGGAACTTCAGCTTTGGATATGTTGTGGTACCAGTTCCATTGGGTTTGCACACCAAATTTGGGGTTCCTAGCACTAAGTGGCCCTGAGATACGGGGCCCCAAAATCGGTTCGGAAAATGAAATTTTTTGCTGCAGAAAAAGTATTTATATATATAACCATCTTTTGAAATTCGAAATTCATATAGAATGAATTCAAATTCGAATAGAAAAGATTAGAATAGGAATACAATAGAACAGAAAATAATCTAATATATATATTATATTTTATTCTATTCTGTTCTATTGTTTTTCTAGTCTATTTTCTTTTCTATTCGAATTTGAATTCATTCTATATGAAATTCGAATTTCGGAAAATGGTTTTATATATATATATATATATATATATATATATATATATATATATATAACCATTTTCCGAAATTCGAATTTCATATAGAATGAATTCGAAAAGAAAAGAAAATAGACTAGAAAAACAATATTTTACTCAATTGTGTTCTATTGTTTTTCTAGTCTATTTTCTATTTCTAGTCTAATCTTTTCAATTCGAATTCGAATTCATTCTATATGAAATTCGAATTTCGGAAAATGGTTATATATATATATATATATATATATATATATATATATATATATATATATATATATATATATATATATATATATATATATATATATAAAATATTTATATATATAACCATCTTTTGAAATTAGAAATTCATATAGAATGAATTCAAATTTGAATAGAAAAGAAAATAGACTAGAAAAACAATAGAACAGAATAGAATAAAATATAATATATATATATTAGATTATTTTCTGTTCTATTGTTTTTCTATTCTAATCTTTTCTATTCAAATTTGAATTCATTTTATATGAATTTCGAATTTCAAAAGATGTACCGTATATACTCGAGTATAAGTCGAATTTTTCAGCACATTTTTTTGTGCTGAAAGTGCCCCCCTCGACTTATACTCGAGTCAAGCACTTTTCTGCAGCAAAAAATTTCATTTTCCGAACCGACTTTGGGGCCCCGTATCTCAGGGCCACTTCGTGATAGGAACCCCGAATTTGGTGTGCAAACCCAGTGGAACTGGTACCATAACATATCCAAAGCTGAAGTTCCTAGCACTAAGTGGCCCCGAGATACGGGGCCCCAAAATCGGTTAGGAAAATGTCATTCTCTGCTGCAGAAAAGTGCTTGACATTTTCTGAACCGATTTTGGGGCCCCATATCTCAGGGCCACTTGGTGCTAGGAACCCCAAATTTGGTGTGCAAACCCAGTGGAACTGGTACCCTAACATATCCAAAGCTGGGGTTCCTAGCACCAAGTGACCCTGAGATACGGGGCCCCAAATCCGGTTCAGAAAATGTCATTCTCTACTGCAGAAAAGTGCTTGACATTTTCTGAACTGATTTTTGGGGCCCTGTATCTTTGGGCCACTTGATGCTAGAAACCCCAGCTTTGGAAGATTTATGGTGCTAGTTCCACTAGGTTTGCACACCAAATTTGGGGTTCTTAGCACCAAGTGGCCCCGAGATACGGGGCCCCAAATTCGGTCAACTGTGTCCATCTGCAGCAATGTCATTTCGGGACCCTTTGGGTTCAGAGACCTCAAATTTTAGCTACAGCTAGGGGGCATCTAGGAACCCTTTGTTTGAAGTTCAGGGGACCTATGGCTGCAAATAGGCACAGTGAGGCATGCAAATGGGCACAGTGATGCTGCAAATGGGCATTGTTGATCCTCTTTTCCACTTATAGTAGCTGTGCATTTCTCACCCTCGTCTTATACTCGGGTCAATAAGTTTTTCCCATTTTTTTATGGTAAATTAGGGCCTCGACTTATACTCGGAACGACTTATACTCGAGTATATACGGTATATAATTTTTTTTTCCCTGATCTGTTCTATTGTTTTTCTATGATATATATATATATATATATATATATATATATATATATATATATATATATATATAAAAAAATTTCCGAAATTTGAATTTCATATAGAATGAAATTGAATTGAAATAGAATAGAAAATAATATCTTAGAAAAACAATAGATTAGATCAGAAAATATATATATATAATATATATTTATATATATATATAATATATATTATATATATATATATATATATATATATATATATATATATATATATATATATATATATATATATATATATATATATATATATTAGAAAAAAAATAGTACAGAATAGAATAAAATATATATATATATATATATATATATATATATATATATATATATATATATATATATATATATATATTATTCTATTCTGTTCTATTGTTATTCTATTCTATTCTTTACTATTCAAATTTGAATAGAAAAAAATAGAATAGAATAGAATAGAGTAACAATAGAACAGAATAGAATAAAAAATAATATATATATATATATATATTTATTATTATTTTTTTTTGTAAACGCTATAACTTTTGCGCAAAGCAATCAATAAACGCTTATTGCGATTTTTTTTTAACAAAAATATGTAGAAGAATACGTATCGGCCTAAACTGAGGAAAAAAAATGTTTTTTTATATATTTTTGGGGGATATTTATTATAGCAAAATCTAAAAAATAATGCGTTTTTTTCAAAATTGTCGCTCTTATTTTGTTTATAGCGCAAAAAATAAAAACCGCAGGGGTGATCAAATACCACCAAAAGAAAGCTCTATTTATGGGAAAAAAAGGACTTCAATTTTGTTTGGGAGCCACCTCGAACAACCGCGCAATTTTCAGTTAAAGCGATGCAGTGCCGAATCGCAAAAAAGTGCTCTGGTCAGGAAGGGGGTAAATTCTTCCGGGGCTGAAGTGGTTAAAGACTTGTAGTTTTATTAGCTGTTTTTTTTTTTTTTTGACAGGGGCGCAGTTTCAGTGCTTGCCATAGGTGCCATTTTCACTAGATATGCCTCTGGGAGACACAGAGAGAGAGAGAAAGAGAATGTAATCATTTTTATTTACCAATGACGGATGCAGTCTGGGGTGCGCTCAATCCCTCTCACAGCTTTTACTGCCATGGTGACGCGAAACCATGCAGCGTTCTTCTGGTTTGCTGAAGAGGAATATTATCTGAATATTATCTGAATATTATCAAATTCGAAAATAGAAATATTTTCGAATGCGATTGAAATAATTTCTAATACAGTTGAAATAATTTCGAATGCTGTTGAAATATTTTCGAATGCGGTTGAAATATTATCGAATCCGATTGAAATAATTTTGAATAAAGTTGAAATAATTTCGAATGCGGTTGAAATATTATCAAATTTGGTAGAAATATTTTCGAATGCGATTGAAATACTATCGAATACGATTGAAATAATTTCTAATACAGTTGAAATAATTTCGAATGCTGTTGAAATATTTTCGAATGCGGTTGAAATAATATCGAATCCGGTTGAAATATTTTCGAATCCGACCGATTTTCGAATTCGGTCGAAAACGAAACTGATTTGAAAAACGAATTTAATGAATTTAACGAATCTAACTAAACTAAATTAATTAAATAACGAATTAAAATGAAACGAAACGAAACAAATTTTTTCATTTTGCACATGCCTAATAATAAGCCCTGTATAACACCACCTTTTCTTTTACTTTCTGAAATTTTGCTGTCAAAAACATTTTTCTCTAAAAATTCCTTCATCATCGTCCACGTCTGCTTACATTTTTCTGGAATTTCATAAGGACCGCCATGGCGCTTAATACATTTTAATACCCATCTGTTAACTTTATCAGAACTGACACTAGCTTCACACTGAGTAAGCATTTTGACTATATCACTAATAATTAAAAAAAATGAAAATATTTTACTCACTGCATTAGTTACTCCTTCAACTTCCAGTTCAGGTCTTCTGGTACACGACACAGTCCTTTTTTGTTATTTCCAGTCTCCAGAGAATAATTCTGGGGTTCCCAACTTGTTTAATTTTGTAGATCAGACTCTCTTATGTCACAACCAGACATTAGAGTCACAGCACAGCTCTTGGTTCTTGTTGTTGTCACCACCGACTTCTGTTAATAAGTCCGAAAATGCTCTTCTGGTCACTTGAACGGCACCAATGTAGTGATATAATATTTATAGTGGTATAGTAGTATCCTAGGTATGATAATTAACTAGTAAGTATTCTTCCGCAGCAACCCAATTCTTCCAGAGAAATGCACTTTATTGACTTCCAACACAGAACAAAGTCCAAAGTCCACAGATGACAAAAAAATCCGACAGAGTAAATAATTGAGTCCCATTTTTTCTAGGTCTGCGCCTTCATAGTCATACACAGACAAGACTATACTGACTAAATACCAGCTTGAATGTCCTCTCTGAAATACTAGTCCACTAGGAGGGAGTTTCTGTTAGGTCAACCCAAAATACTCTTTGATCTTATTGTTACCCCCTCAAGTCTAATTACCATCAATAAATACTTCTTCTATGGTCCTTTAAACAATGTACCCTTTGAAATGTTCAGTTAGGTTTACAGACCATACCTCACACACCTAGGTAGACTTGCATAAGATCAACACATCAAAGGGTCTTCAGCTGTCCCCTTGATATGTTAAAATTTAGTTGACTTGGACAATTCAACTGAATTTCTGGTCAACATGGCACTCCAATACAACATTATACATAAATCAGCCAACATATTACAATAGTTTCACCATTGGGGGTGATCCCCAAAAAACAGCCCCACAAATTTCGATTGCTTCATCACCTGTCCTTCCCAAAAGGGGGGTCGGTTAATGATGCGATCGACCCGGATGCTTGTTCTGTAAAGTATACATCCTTTGATGCCGCAGTTTTCTGGGTCTGGCATTACGGACAGGGTGCGCTCATGGCAAAAACTGATATGGAAGCGGCCTTTCGGCTGTTGCCGGTCCACCCGCAGAGTTTCTACCTCCTGGGGTGCCAGTGGCAAGATGCCTTTTATATAGACCGATGTCTGCCTATGGGCTGGTCGATCTCATGCTCCCTGTTTGAGACCTTCAGTTCATTCGTGGAATGGGTGGTGCAGGATGTGTCAGGTATCAATTCCATCATCCATTATCTGGACGATTTTCCTGGACTATTCCTCTACATTGTGTGGTATCTTGCTGGTCACTCTACAGCATATTTCGGAACACTTTGGTATACCACTGGCGCCTGACAAGACTGTCGGCCCAGTGGTCAAGCTTAGCTTTCTGGGTATAGTTATAGATTCACAGGCGATGTCGGTTGCTTGCCCTCCAGGCTGAGATCCGCATGGCCGTGGGTAAGAGCAAGATTCAACTGCGACAGCTACAGTCCCTGTTAGGACAGTTGAACTTTGCATGTAGGATCATGCCCATGGGGAGAGTGTTTTGCCGCCGATTATCGGCTCCGACAGCGAGTGTCTCTTCCCCGACACATTTCATTACGCTGACTTGGGATCACAGGGAGGACTTGTGGCATATTTTCCTAGATTCTTTTAATGGGGGCGTGACTGGATGGAGGAGAGAGTGTGAGTGAGAGTGCAGGGTGTTTCTCCTCCGCTCTCTATTCCTGCCCTGTACTAAATGCTTCTTGCACCTGGCATTTTGGAGTCCGCTGAGGGGCTTGCTTGGGGGACTGCCCTGCCCTCTCTTCCTTGGCGCCCTGTGGAGAGTCTTGTGCCATGCCAGGCTGTGCGAGGTCCTGGAGCCGCTTTCCCTGTCTCCCCTGGGCTGGAGGACGCGCTGAAGCTGACTAGACGCTGGAGCCGTGCAGAGTGTTTGCAGAGCCATCTATGATCCCGCCCGTGTTCTCGCGAGAACATGCGGGGCTTGTTAGTGCGATAGCACACTGCTCGGCCGACACGGAGTGAGAGGTGAGGGTGGTGCGAGTACCGCAGGAAAAGTGAGGAGACCCGCCAGGAGACTCAACCCCCCCCCTCTTTGTGATAATTGACTTCAACAGTCCTAAATTTAACAACATAATCCCAGCATGCCTAAAAAACGAGCACCTGATGAGCATCCACCCCAAGATGGGACCCAGATGACACGTTCCGCAAAAGAGAAGGAGAAGGCGAACCAAGCGTCATCTGCAGCCACAGCAACAAAACTAGAACGTTTCGCCCATACAACCTCTCTATCGCCCATCAAGGGGGTTCACCAACAGGCAGCGGCACAAGCCAAAATTCAGGCGGGGTCCACATCAGATAGAAGGAGCCAGGGGCATGGTCAGATATCCTCCAACCCTACCACCCCATCCAGCAACAAAACTGTAGTACTAAAGGAACAGGGGGAGGAAAATCAGGAACTGTAACAACAAAGTCCGCAGGAGTTGGGGCGGCCTCTGCAGTCGGCCCTTTTTTGGAGGACGAGGAGCCTACATTGAGTGATGTACTCAATGCCGTTAATGCCTGTAAAGACTCAATTATTAGTCTTGACAGCCAGCTAAAAAGTATTAAGGAGGAACTACTCTCTATGAGTCAGGTATTGGGTAGGACCGGGGAAAGGACTACTGCCTTAGAAGAGAGACTAAGCACAGTTGAAGATAATTTATATCCATTAAATCCATTATATCCATTAAAATCAAGGGGTTGCAGGAACAAATGGCCTTACAGGCAGCTAAACTTGATGAAATGGAAAATAGAAGCCGTACAAACAACGTGAGACTGATAGGCCTACCAAAGAGGAGTGAGGGTCCCAATCCCATAGCTTTCCTTGAGGGGTGGTTTAGGGAAATATTTGGGGACTCCACTTTTACATCACTATTTGCGATCGAAAGAGCTCACCAAGTCCATTTTAGGGCCCGACAGACGGGCAAGTATACTAGGCCACTACTCTTGAAACTTGTTAATTATAATGACAAGGTGATCCAATTACAGAAGGCCAGAGAAATGGGGGACATTATGTATAACGGGGTTAGGGTCTCATTGTATTCAGATTTTTCGCCAGATCTCCAGAAGCGTAGAGCTGAATTTATACCGATTAAACGAACTCTGCAGAAGCACAAGATTGTGTATGCTTTGCCTTACCCAGCCCGCTTGCAGGTGACAGCATTGGGCAGAACTTTATTTTTTAACTCACTGTGTGAAGTGAAGAAATGGCTGGGGGAAAACAAGAAGGACCTATAGATGATCTTGAGCATGGAACTATTTTGATTATATGGGGGAGAGGAGGATGGTTTGGTTGAGGTTTATTGTACCTTTTTGGGCTTAGTGCCCCCCCTTTTTTTGGCTTGATTATCACTATTACTATCACCATTATCACCATTATTGTAATATCACTGTAATGTCACTGAAATATCACGAAAATAAGATTGATTGCTCAACATGGAGAGAGTGGAGGAGGAAAGGCACTCTTTTGGTTTGAATGTTTATAAGTAGGGGAGAAAAAGTGAATGGTAAGGTCACAGGTGAAGCCCTTAGGGTTGGCCCTGATGGGCATGGGTGGGGGGATAAGGGAGGGTTGGGCGGGAGGGAGGATGTGGGTGGTGGGGTTAGGTGTAGGGTGAGGGTCAAGAAGCACACATCACAAATATTAATATGTTGGAAGGTACAAATAATGAGAGGGGGAAGATATGGCGAGAGGGAGAAATATATAGTTTGGAGAGATCACTTGGGATGGAGAGTTGTGAGCAAGTTTGTTAGGTTGATTACTTTTCTATTTAGTTTTTTCCTGGCTTTTAGTGTTGATTTATTTTTTGTTATTTAACCATGCAAGAAAAGAATTTTAGTATAATCTCATGGAATGTCCAGGGCCTGGGGGGTCCAATTAAGAGAGCTACAGTCCTATCGACATTGGAAGGGAGTGGGCCCGGACTACTCTGTCTGGAGGAAACGCACTTAACCGCTGACACTGCGAAACAATTCCCCAATCAGAAGTTCCAAGCCCAATACCACTCGGTTCACTCCTCCTATTCAAGGGGTGTGAGCATTTTAGTTGGAAGAGGAGTGCAGAGAGTTGTATCAACAAACAAGGTCGGTATATTTTTTTGCTTTGCTCGATTGAAAACAAACTTCCCTTGGGGAAGGGATGCGCAGGGACTCTGGGGTCACGCCCCCTTATGACGCCAGAGTCCGCATGCTGGGACAGTGACGTTACAAGGGGGCGGGGTCACTGCCTATATAAATGGCTCCGCAGCTCGCACACAGCATTCCAGCCGGAGAGAGCGTCGTGTCAACATCGGAAGAAGAGAAGAATCGACGAGACAGCGGCGGCAAGACATCGGCGACAAGACAGCGGCGAAAAGACAGCGGCAGCAGACCAGGCCCCTCGCTGGCAAAAGAGCTGGAAGAAGATAGCGGAGGGGCCTGGGAGAAGAGGTGGAACACCGGGAGAAGTCGGAAGAAAACACCCCCCTACCCCCGAAGTCGGAAGAAGACCCCGGAGCTGCCTAATAAATTACTCTTAAAACCTGTGTGTTGTGTTTTATTTTTATTGACACTTTTCCCTAGGTGAATGGGTAGGGGTACCATGTACCTCATACTCATTCACACAGGGTGGGGGGGCCGGGATCTGGGGGCCCCCTTATTAAAGGGGGCTACCGGATTCCGATAAGCCCCCCGCCCACAGACTCCGACAACCAATGGCCAGGGTTGTCGGGAAGAGGCCCTTGTCCTCATCAACATGGGGACAAGGTGCTTTGGGGTGGGGGGGCCCCGCAGGGTGCCCCTCTTCCCCCAAGGCACCCACCCCCCATGTTGAAAACATGTGGCCTGGTATGGCTCAGGAGGGGGGGCGCTCGCTCGTCCCCACCCCCTTTCCTGGCCAGCCGGGCTGCGTGCTCGGATAAGGGTCTGGTATGGATTTTGGGGGGACCCCCACGCCGATTTTCCGGCGTTGGGGGTTCCCCTTACAATCCATACCAGACCTAAGGGCCTGGTATGCCCCTGGGGGGGGGAACCCACGCCAATTTTTTTCATTTAAAATTTGGCGCGGCCATTGTATGGAAGGGCCCATTGTATGGAAGGGCCATTGAGTAATTCGATCTGGAATTTTACACCGATGCGGCTGGGTCATCGGGGGACGAACAGCTTCCGCCCGGCGCCCCTAGTATGTATTACTACGGCCGGGTGCTTTGATGCCAGTGCGCCCAAGCGGAGGAAGCATGAGTAGCGGACTCCTCCACCGCCGCTGCTGCCCACTAAAAGAGACACAGCAGGAGGAGAGGACACCACAGCAAGGTAAGGGCCGGACCTCCTGCGGAGAACGGGGGGTGCTATAAGTGTGTCCCGACTCTAAATCAGGGTGATAAGTAATTACCATGTGCAAAGTGCTATAACCCATAGCAGTTGACACTGCTTTTGGTTATAGAGCATTATACATAGTTACCAACATTGTAAAAAAAATGTTTAGGGACACTTTTATGACTGTAGGCAGAGTCTTGTTATAATTAGGGGGTCGGGCATGCATTTGTGGGCGTGGCACAGGGAAAAGCAAACAGCGAAAGATGGGCGTGGTTTACGAGAATAGTGGGTGTGTCTTAAATGGGCGTGGCTTAAATGGGTGTGGTTAGAGTCTGCGATGAATGAGGGATGGAGAGGGAAAGGGGGGGAGAGGGATGGAGGGACAGGAGCGCCAGATCCTACACAACAATGGAAATATGTGTATTCTAGAAAGTTTAACAATCAGCAGATAAAGATACTCCCAACACCTGGTGTTAGCACTTCAGTCATTCTGGCACAATGGTTGTTATGGTGTCAGGATGATTGAAGTGCATTATTTCTATTATTACATTGTAATATAAAATGAAATCATTCAACTCATCATAATTCTGAATCAGTGGGATCCCTGAGCGTGTCACCTGCCACATCGCCTGCCATCAGCCGTCCGTCCTTGCATCAGGTGCCCCCAGCAGAGTCCGTCCTTGCATCAGGTGCCCCCAACGGAGCCCCTTTACATCAGATGTCCCCAGCGGAGCCCCCCTCACATCAGATGTCCCCAGCGGAGCCCCCCTCACATCAGGAGTCCCCAGCGGAGCCCCCTCCTTACATCAGGTGTCCCCAGCGGAGCCCCCCTCACATCAGGTGTCCCCAGCGGAGCCCCCCTCACATCAGGAGTCCCCAGCGGAGCCCCCCTCACATCAGGTGTCCCCAGCGGAGCCCCCCCTCACTCCAGGAGTCCCCAGCGGAGCCCCTCTCAAATCAGGAGTCCCCAGCGGAGCCCCCCTTACATCAGATGTCCCCAGCGGAGCCCCCTTACATCAGATGTCCCCAGCGGAGCCCCCCTCACATCAGGAGTCCCCAGCGGAGCCCCCTCACATCAGGAGTCCCCAGCGGAGCCCCTCTCACTCCAGGAGTCCCCAGAGAAGCCCCCCTCACATCAGGAGTCCCCAGCGGAGCCCCCCTCACACCAGGAGTCCCCAGCGGAGCCCCCCTCACACCAGGAGTCCCCAGCGGAGCCCCCCTCACACCAGGAGTCCCCAGCGGAGCCCCCCTCACACCAGGAGTCCCAAGCGGAGCCCCCCCTCACATCAGGAGTCCCCAGCTGAGCCCCCCTTACATCAGGTATCCCCAGCGGAGCCCCCCTCACATCAGGAGTCCCCAGCGGGGCCCCCCTCACATCAGGAGTCCCCAGTGGAGCCTTCCCTCACATCAGGGTCCCCAGTGGAGCCCCCCCTCACATCAGATGTCCCCAGTGGAGCCCCCCCTCACATCAGGTGTCCCCAGCGGAGCCCCCCCTCGCACCAGGTGTCCCCAGCAGAGCCCCCCTCACTCCAGGAGTCCCCAGCGGAGCCCCACTCACACCAAGAGTCCCCAGCGGAGCCCCCCTCACATCAGGAGTCCCCAGCGGAGCCCCCTCACATCAGGAGTCACCAGCGGACCCCCCCACACATCAGGAGTCCCCAGCGGAGCCCCCCTCACATCAGGGTCCTCAGTGGAGCCCCCCTCACATCAGGTGTCCCCAGTGGAGCCCCCTCACATCAAGTGTCCCCAGTGGAGCCCCCCTCACATCAGGTGTCCCCAGTGGAGCCCCCCCTCACATCAGGTGTCCCCAGTGGAGCCTCCCCTCACATCAGGGTCCCCAGTGGAGCCCCCCTCACATCAGGTGTCCCCAGTGGAGCCCTCCTTACATCAGATGCCCCCAGCGGTTACCCCCCTTACCTCAGGTGTCCTAGTCTCCTATCCGCCGGCCACATGGTTAAAACCCCTTTCCATAACAGACCGGCAAAGGCGCGGGGGGTAGGCAGGGCGAGGCGGAGGGTGGGCGGTGACGCAGGAGCTCCGTCAAGCCCCCCCAGCCATCTTCCTGGTCTTCTTTAAAATGGCGGCCGGCGGAGACAATGTCTCCGCCGGCCGCAGACCTCAGGCAGCAGCGAAAATCCAGCAAGAACAGAATTTCTCGGGACATTTCCCGGGAAACAATAAAATCAGGAATGGAGTCTAAATCCCGGGAATGTCCCGGGAAATCCGGGACAGTTGGTAACTATGAGAGCATACTGTATGCAACAGAAGAAGAGTGCTGAAGATGACATGTTACCCATAACAACCAGTCAGAATGAAACTTTATTCTATTTTAATTTCTCCACTACAGAGATGGCAATTGTAAGCTGATTGTTACTATCAGCAACAATAAATTTACTCGATATATAAGCCCCTTAGTCTTTCTCAAGCCTTGCTATTCTCCGTGGGCAGCAACAGTGACATCTACAGGTTATCACTGAGCTTAGCATGCAGCAGAATAACATTTCAGATTTATTTTTATTAAAATGGTGTATTACTAAGAGATCCTTATTTTATGATAAATGAAAAAACTTGTACAATAATTTGCAAATCACTTCTTAGACAATGCTTTTCTCGTTACTTAATGTGACAAAATAAAAAATATATATGTTTTAATGCAAAGAATATTTTTATATCCACTTGAGGAGCGCCTTATAGCAGTTTTAGTGTTAAAGGGTGGCCGCACTGTGCAGGATCTTGTATATATACGTGATCCTGCACTTCCGGGTATTGGGCGCGAGTGTGCGCCATCGGCGGTTTGTGATTCTACACAGTGGCAGCATTCGAAGAGCACAGTGGCAGCATTTGATGGGCACAGTGGCAGCATTTGATGGGCATAGTGGCTACGTTTGGGCACAGTGGCTGCGTTTGATGGCACAATGGCTGTGTTTGATGGCACAGTGGCTATGTTTGATGGCACAATGAGGCTGCAATTGATGGGGTTTTTTTTTTCAGAATTTCTCAGTTTGTTTGCGCACCCCAAAAATTTTGAGCACCAGCCGCCACTGGCCAGCAGCCAGTACACTCCCCCTCTGGGAACTGAATTTTCTCCCCATCCATTTCCTTGGATGTGATTGATGTTAAAACCATCTCCAGGCAAGACTCCCAGATGATTGTTTCCCTCTTATCCACTCTGAGGTCACTGGTAATGTTCACTACCATTTATTTTAAACTTTGACTGTTCAATTATTTTTTAACTTTATGGAATAAATAGCATTGTTTATGCATACAGTACTACGTTGTTATTTTTTGATCATTCTTTCAGAGCGCTGCGTTTTGTGTTTTTTCTTTGACTGTTGCATCTCTTTCCATGAAGTGCTGGCTGCACTGGGTCTGATCCACTTATCTGATTACTCCTCATGAGAGCACTCTACTTGGCCCCTAGACTCGCAATGCTCCAGCTCCAGGTGTTCTGTGTTTTTTTTTACATCCCACTCCGCTGCCTTTTGCAGATTGGGGGGGGGGGCAAAAACGCGTCTCAAACGCCATTCTAAAGCGATTGTATTAGGCACTAACATGCCATACTTACATGCATTACAGGGCAGCCTCGATCCCCCTCTTCTCAGTCCCCTGCCAGTGCTCCTGGCTTTCCCCGCTAGCACACCCCCCCCCAAGTTGTGCTCTGTGTGTCCAGTGTGGCTCCCCCCCCCCACTCTCTTCTCACTGGCTCAGAAGCTGCAGAGAGAGCAATGCTGCTCTCGTTCACAGCACTGGATCAACATCGGGCTTGGGTAAGTATTAGGGGGGCTGGGGGGAGCTGCACATAGGAGGCTTTTTACCTTAATGCAGAGGATTCATCAAGGTAAAAAAAAAAAACATTCTGCTTTTAGAACCACTTTAAGTAAGGGCAGATGATTTGTGTAGCATTTACTTCCTGGAATCCATCTGCACCTAGCTCAGTCATGCATGCAGAAAAGTGTGCTTAGCTGAGAAAAACCCTCCTCCCCTCCTAAAGACTACTGGGATGTATGACATAACTTAGCTAGGCCTGGGAACCAGGAAATAACTGATGAAATGTAAAATGAAATGAAATGAAATGTAAAAGAAAAAAAGTTTAACACAAGTAAATAAGAAAGAATATAATATCTATTTAGCAGTGCTAGCATTATAAGGATTAAAGTAATTGTAAATGCTGCAATGTTTGTGTAGAATTGGTATGTGTTGTATTCACATACAGCGTGCCCTGTACACACGATAAGATTTTCAGACAACAAAATCCTGGATTTATTACCAACAGATGTTGGCTCAAACTTGTCTTGCATACACACGGTCACACAAATGTTGTCGGAAATTCCGAACGTCAAGAACACGGTAACGTACAACACGTACGATGAGCCGAAAAAAATGAAGTTCAATAGCCAGTGCAGCTCTTCTGCTTGATTCCGAGAATTTTGTGTGTCGAAATTGTGTGCACACAATCAGAATTTCCGCCAACGGATTTTGTTGTCGGAAAATTTGAAATCCAAATCTCAAATTTTGTTTGTCGGAAATTCCGACGGAAAATGTCCGATGGAGCCTACACACGGTCGGAATTTCCGACAACAAGCTCCCATCGAACATTTGTTGTGGGAAAATCCTATTGTGTGTACAAGGCATTAAACTAATATTTTGTTGAAGCCCCTTTTGATGTTATTATAGCACCTAGTCTTTTTGAGTATGAGTCTGAGTCTATCAACATAGCACATCTTGACTTGGCAATATTTGCCCACTCTTCTTTGCAAAAACACTCCAAATCTGTCAGATTGAGAGGGCATCTCCTGTGCACAGCCCTCTTCAGATCACCCCACAGATTTTCAATTGGATTCAGGTCTGGACTCTAGCTGGGCAATTCCAAAACTTTAATCTTCTTCTGGTGAAGCCATTCATTTGTTGATTTGGATGTATGCTTTGGGTTGTTGTCATGCTGAAAGATGAAGTTCCTCTTCATGTTCAGCTTTCTAACAGAAGCCTGAAGGTCTTGTGCCAATATATATTTTTTTTTAAATCCAGTAATCTTTATTACAATTTATTTTACATTAATACAACAGACACATTTCACATTCATCTTGTTCAGATACAGCAAAACTACACAATACATAAAATAGCCCTGACATATTTGATACCGATCTCCCTTCCAATCCCCAAGATACCCGAGGAATTTGAGACTGAAGTGTAGTTTCAGTATTACTCTGAGATTCATTTAGAGTATCCTGATTGGTCCCAGCTTCACTATTCTCCATTTATTATGGCTTTTGCGATTTTATTAGAATCTGTTCCTTGTTTGGACAGATTTTCCTTAACCCCCTTTTTCTGCTCCTTCTGAATTTTAACAGAGAGTTTTTTATCGAAAGATGCCTGCATCTCCTCATTGTCTCTCAGTGCTTTCTCCATTTCAGCCTAAGCAGATAAAAGAGAGTAATTAGCAACCATATGTAGCAATCAGGAACAGTTTCAGCAGGTAGCAACAATTTAGCGACTTAACAGTAATTCGATAGTTTTGCAGTAATTGTAGTGATCATCTAATGGCAGCAAATCAGCAACTGTAACGATTTAGCAATTAACTCGCAGTAACAGTTCATTTTGTGCCAATATTGACTAGTATTTGGAACTGTTCATAATTCTCTCTACCTTGACTAAGGCCCCCTGTTCCAGCCGAAGAAAAACAGCCCCAAAGCATGATGCTACCACCTCCATGCTTCACAGTGGGTATGGTGTTCTCTTGGTGATGAGCAGTGTTGTTTTGCGCAAAAAATATCTTTTGGAATTATGGCCAAAAAGTTCAACCTTGGTTTCATCAGACCATAACACATTTTCCCACATGCTTTTGGGAGACTTTAGATGTGTTTTTGCTAAATTTAACTGGGCTTGGATTGTTTCCTCGATAAGAAAAGCCTTCCGTCTTGCCACTTTACCCCATAGTCCAGACATGAAGAATATGGGAGATTGTTGTCACATGTACCACACTGCCAGTACTTGCCAGATATTCCTGCAGCTCCTTTAATGTTGCTGTACGCCTCTTGGTAGCCTCCCTGACCAGTTTTCTTTTCATCAATTTTGGACGGACGACCAGTTCTTGGTAATGTCACTGTTGTGCCATATTTTCTCCACTTGACAATGACTGCCTTAACTGTGTTCCATGGTATTAGGGATGCTGAAATTAATCGCTGCATCAATGCATCGCAATTCGGGTGCCCCCGATTTTTTGCCCCGCCCCTCCCGGGTATGTGTATATGCCGCTCATGTGACTCCCGGCCCGCCTCTCTCCTCTCACGTCTCTCCTGATGTCAGCCCCACCCATTGACTGGAGCTATCAGGTCAGAAGAGAGGCGGGCGGGGCTGACATCAGGAGAGACGTGAGAGGAGAGAGGTGGGCCGGGAGTCACAAGAGCGGCATATACACATACTAAGTAACAGTTATACGCACGAAGCGCTCTCCCGGGAGAATTCCCTGCTGACCTCAGCAGAGACGTGAGACGTGAGAACACCGGTGGCTGGAATGGAGATCGGGGGGAGATGGTGAGCAGGCAGATCACCCTTCTCATTACAGGCTGCCATGGTCAGAGGGACAGTCACAGCAATGACATGTTTCTTCAAGTAAGTTCCCTCCAATGATCCTCTATCGCCCGAGTAGGATTACAACTTACTAGGTGTGCGCCTGCCTGGCCACACCCCCTTCATATCACTAGGAAACACAGTGTTTACAGCCTTACCAGGGAGACCGGCAGCTGGGGCCTGCAGAACGGCCACCAGCACCGGCAGAGCAGCATGTAAGTACAGAGGGGGAGGGAGACGCTGCGATCCGGGGACACAGGGAGGAGTCCGGGCATGTAGTGGAATCTGATGTGTCACCTGTGATGAGTAATGTCATTGTCACTGCAGGGGAATGGGCTGTAAGGAGGAGAAATATAGACAGGAGGAGTAATAGTGTAATATCTTTCTGAATGTGATGACAGCTCAGGAGGGGACAGAAATAAAAACACAAATGTCTGCTCTTATTATTCCCAGTATGGTGCTGGGGTGACACACACTGTGTATTGCTTTCTCTTACCAGTCTGATCATCTGTCAGGTTGTGGCACAATCACCATTCAGCTGATCTAAATAACACAACATAAGTCCATATCATAGAATTGTCTTCTATGTGCTTTCATCACACCACAACTCTGCATTATTGTCCGCAGTCTTTGACCATCTCCTTTAGCATGTCTGTTGTCCGCATTCTCTGATCATCTCCTGTATCATGTCCGCAGTCTCTGATCATCTCCTGTATTATGTCCGCAGTCTCTGACCATCTCCTGTATTATGTCTGCAGTCTCTGATCATCTCCTGTACTATGTCTGCAGTCTCTGATCATCTCCTGTACTATGTCTGCAGTCTCTAACTATCTCCCGTATTATGTCTGCAGTCTCTGATCATCTCATGTACTATGCCGCAGTCTCTGACCATCTCCTGTACTATGTCTGCAGTCTTTGATCATCTACTGTACTATGTCTGCAGTCTCTGATCATCTCCTGTACTATGTCTGCAGTCTCTGATCATCTCCTGTACTATGTCTGCAGTCTCTGACCATCTCCTGTAGCATGTCCGCAGGCTCTGACCATCTCCTGTAGCATGTCTGCAGGCTCTGACCCTCTCCTGTAGCATGTCCGCAGGCTTTGACCATCTCCTGTACCATGTCTGCAGTCTCTGATCATCTCCTGTAGCATGTTCGCAGTCTCTGATCGTCTCCTGTAGTAGGTCTGCAGTCTCTGACCATCTCCTGTAGTATGTCTGCAGTCTCTGACCATCTCCTTTAGTATTTTTGGAGGAGAGCCTGGAGCTCCTCTGCTGTCTCTTTTTTTCTTAAGAACACATAGAATAAAAAAAATGGAGTTCTCCTGACTACTTGAATTTTTTTTTAATGAAAACCATGCGCACTTGCGGACTTGCGCTGTAATCGTGATGCATCGTGGAATCGAATCGAATTGAATCGTTGACATGATAATCGTAATCAAATCGAATCGTGAGGCCAGTGAAGATGCGCACCCCTTACATGGTATATCGAATGCCTTGAAAATTCTTTTGGACCCTTCTCCTGACTGATACCTTTTAACAATAAGATTCCTCTGATGCTTTAGAAGCTCTCTGCGGACCATGGCTTTTGCTGTAGGATACGACTATATAAAGGTCAGGAAAGACCTACTACAACAGCTGCATTTTATTTGGGGTTAATCAGAGGCACTTTAATTGATGGCAGGTGTGTACTGACTCCTATTTAACATGCATTTGAATGTTATTGCTTAATTATGAACACAACTACATCCCACTTATAAGAGGGTGTGCACACTTATGCAACCACATTATTTAATTTTTTCATTTTTTAATTAAAGGGTAAAAGTGCAGCGCAAACAGAAAAATTCCCAAACGTTGGTGAACAACAAGTCCCAGAATCTAATTTTCAAAAAATGATGAGAAAAAGTCCAGATAATTGGTGGACAACAAGTCCCAGAAAGCCTTCACCAGTGATGTTAAATCCACAAAAGGTGACAGTCCCTCCACCTCCGGTCTTATTATCTACTCTCACCTCAAAGCATGGACTCCTGAACTTACAGGTAGTCATGCAAGCAGATCCCAATATACCACATGGGTTGAAGCAGATCGCATGCTTATCTCCAGACTCCCCAGAACCAAATGCGGACATCCGACCATAAATGATAAAAAAGGAACAGATCTAAGTGCTCACTGTATGTTTAATAAAGTTATAAATGTGTCCAAACATGGACTACTCACATTTCAGTAGTTTGGTACAGGCATAAAAAACACAAACGTGTGTCAAACAGAATTTGAAGGGCAGCAGCGGGTGACGTCATACGCAGCCTTCCCCCTGTACGCGTTACGTTCCTGTGAACTTCCTCAGCGGGGCACAAGAAATCACATTCACCCAAACGTTAAACTTCCTCACACGGGGCACCATCTGTTAGGGTGACTTTTACCTACCTCACTTATACGCTTAATGATACATAACATAAGTGATTAAAACCTTTTATCTATATATGAATCAACCCATGCAGTTGCAGCTATTACGGATAGAATTAAAAATGAATGATAACTGTGCAAAAAGAATAACAATCAAATTCATTTATACAGAAAAGAAATGTAAGAATAATCAGAGATAACCAAATATAGTATAGTGATGTTACAAATGCCGTGTTGCCAGTCTACAAAGATAGTTAATGCAAAAAGGAGATATGGAGATATGGTTACTTTATGGTTAATTGATATACACATGCTATCAAGTATTTAAGACAAACCCTGGGATAGAAAAAGTTACAGAAGAGAAAAGAAAAGAGACAGGGATAATACAGATACATTACCTAGACAGCCCTTATGTTACCATTCCTGCAGGGGGGGGGGGCACACCGAGAGAAAGAAAGAGTGAGTAGCTCTCTGTACTGCTTTTATACCCCCTCTCGCCCCTACTCCCACCAATCCAGGTTCTACCCACCCTGGAACCTTGTCATTGGTCCAGAATTGCATCAAATACTGATTGGCTGTAATTTCAAGTCCAGTTTGCCATCATGCTTAAACATTAGACTCTCTTTGGTGCCTCTCTGTCTGTCTTAAAACAGTTAGCCCTCTTTGATCCCAATATAACCAGTTCCGAAATTAGCATATCAACCCTCCAAGCCCAAGTGCAGACACAACGTCTGATAGGGCCATCTCTACAAACAATAGGGTAACTTAGTTATGAACTGACCATTGAAGACATCAAACAGCTTTTAAGAGGCAGTGAAAAGAAGTAAGCTGGGCCATAAAATATTAAGTCACACGTTCCTATAAAACATACACATATATATATATACAGGATCTCACAAAAGTGAATACACCCCTCACATTTTTGTAAATATTTTATTATATCTTTTCATGTGACAACACTGAAGAAATGACACTTTTTTACAATGTAAAGTAGTGAGTGTACAGCTTGTATAATAGTGTAAATTTACTTTCCCCTCAAAATAACTCAATACACACCCATTAATGTCTAAACCGCTGGCAACAAAAGTGAGTACACCCCTAAGTGAAAATGTCCAAATTGGGCCCAAATAGCCATTTACCCTCCCCGGTGTCATGTGACTTGTTAGTGTTAAAAGGTGTCAGATGTGAATGGGGAGCAGGTATGTTAAATTTGGTTTTATCGCTCTCACTCTCTCATACTGGTCACTGGAAGTTCAACATGGCACCTCATGGCAAAGAACTCTCTGAGGATCTGAAAAGAAGAATTGTTGCTCTACATAAAGATGGCCTAGGCTGTAAGAAGATTGCCAAGACCCTGAAACTGAGCTGCTGCATGGTGGCCACTGGCCAAGACCTCACAGCGGTTTAACAGGACAGGTTCCACTCAGAACAGGCCTCGCCATGATCGACCAAAGAAGTTGAGTGCACGTGCTCAGCATCATATCCAGAGATTGTCTTTGGGAAACAGACGTATGAGTGCTGCCAGCATTGCTGCAGAGGTTGAAGGGGTGAGGGGTCAGCCTGTCAGTGCTCAGACCATACGCCGCACACTGCATAAAATTGGTCTGTATGGCTGTCATCCCAGAAGGAATTCTTCTTCTAAAGATGATGCAGAAGAAAGCCCACAAACAGTTTGCTGAAGACAAGCAGACTAAGGGCATGGATTACTGGAACCATGTCCTGTGGTCTGATGAGACCAAGATAAACTTATTTGGTTCAGATGGTGTCAAGCATGTGTGGTGGCAACCAGGTGAGGAGCACAAAGACAAGTGTGTCTTGCCTACAGTCAAGCATGGTGGTGGGAGTGTCATGGTCTGGGGCTGCATGAGTTCTGCCGGCACTGGGGAGCTACAGTTCATTGAAGGAACCATGAATGCCAACATGTACTGTGACATACTGAAGCAGAGCAGGAGCCCCTCCCTTCGGAGACTAGGCCACAGGGCAGTATTCCAACATGATAACGACCCCAAACACACCTCCAAGACAACCACTACATTGCTAAAGAAGCTGAGTGTAAAGGTGATGGACTGGCCATGTCTCCAGACCTAAACCCTATTGAGCATCTGTGGGGCATCCTCAAACGGAAGGTGGAGATGCGCAAGGTCTCCAACATTCACCAGCTCCGTGATGTCGTCAAGGAGGAGTGGAAGAGGACTCCAGTGGCAACCTGTGAAGTCCAGATGAACTCCATGCCCAAGCGGGTTAAGGCAGTGCTGGAAAATAATGGTGGCCCCATAAAATATTGTCACTTTGGGCCCAATTTGGACATTTTGACTTAGGCTTGTACTCACTTTTGGTGCCAGCGGTTTAGACATTAATGGCTGTGTGTTGAGTTATTTTGAGGGAACAGCAAATTTACACTGTTATACAAGCTGTACACTCACTACTTTACATTGTAGCAAAGTGTCATTTCTTCAGTGTTGTCAAATGAAAAGATATAATAAAATATTTACAAAAATATGAGGGGTGTACTCACTTTTGTAAGATACTGTATATATATATATATATATATATATATATATATATATATATATATATAAACATCAGGTGGGTTACCCTCTTCTCTTGATATCCTCGTTAATCAAGGCACCGTCAGGGTGGACTCCCAAAACTCCACCATAAAGGATAGGAAAAACGCATGGAACGATGCTTGATGCCAAAAAGTGTCCTTTTACTGAAAAGTTATTCCATTACATATTTCAAAATGTAAGCAAGCCACTGTACAGTTCCGAGCACAATCGCTCTTCGTCAGGCTTTTCAGGCTGTGTGTGAAAAGCCAAACCACATTATGTTCTTTTATCAACACCCAGTTTAGTACACACCTGTGTTCACTTAGCCAATTATCCCATACAAAACACCTAAAAACATTCCAGTATTTAACCCTACTGAATAGATCTACTACCCAAAATCAATCCTAAATTTCCCAATAAGGGATTATTTACAAGAAAGGTTCATCATTACATATCATATATCATCATCATCATATCACTTATGAACCAATTAGATTCTCTCATTTCATTAACTCGGTGTTTGCACATATTATCATAAATATACATATGTTACTATTCTTGTTCATGTCTCAAAACTTCTTCATGGATTCCAGTTGATATTCTGCTATCTAATATTTCCAACGGGAGCTCTTGTGATCAATCTAAAGAAAATATAACATATTCAAAATATAGTCATACCTTCTAATCAGTCTCGTACTATAGATTTCTACACAAACAGAAACAAATCATAGTCCCTGTTCATACCATCAGGGTGCAGGGACTGTAATTTGTTAATCCACCAAACTTCACGTCTTTTTAGTTTCAAAATCCTATCACCCCCTCTTTTGTCATGGGGAATCTCTTCTAGCACCATAAAACGTAGATCGGTGTCTTTATGACCCATTTCTGAGAAGTGACGCGATACAGGCAAACTTGATTGGGGATGTCTAATGGTACTACGGTGTTGTGCGATACGATCTTTAACTTTTTTGGGTTGTCTCCCCCACGTAAAGGAGATTGCAAGGGCATGTGAGAATGTAAATGACATATGATGACTGACAGGTATAAAAGCCATTAATTATTATTGTATTGTTAGTCCTAGGATGAAAAAAATTATTCCCTTTAATAATTAGATTGCATTGAATGCAATTAAGACAAGGGTAACAACCTTTTCTTTTACTGCCAAGAAAAGTCATCTTTTTTTCATCCTGCCTCTCAGGTTTAGGGATGAGCCGAACACCCCCCGGTTCGGTTCGCACCAGAACCCGCGAACGGACCGCAAGTTCGCACGAACGTTAGAACCCCATTGACGTCTATGGGACTCGAACGTTCGAAATCAAAAGTGCTCATTTTAAAGGCTAATTTGCATGGTATTGTCCTAAAAAGGGTTTGGGGACCCGGGTCCTACCCCAGGGGACATGTATCAATGCAAAAAAAACTTTTAAAAACGGCCGTTTTTTCGGGAGCAGTGATTTTAATGATGCTTAAAGTAAAAAAAAAAAAGTGAAATATTCCTTTAAATATCGTACCTGGGGGGTGTCTATAGTATGCCTGTAAAGTGACGCGTGTTTCCCATGTTTAGAACAGTCCCTGCACCAAATGTCATTTTTAAAGGAAAAAATCTCATTTAAAACTGCTTGCGGGTTTAATGTCATGTCGGGTCCTGGCAATATGGATGAAAATCAGTGAGACAAACGGCATGGGTACCCCCCAGTCCATTACCAGGCCCTTTGGGTCTTGTATGGATATTAAGGGGAACCCCGCACCCAAATTAAAATAAGGAAAGGTCCCTATATACTCTGAACAGCAGTATACAGGCGGTGCAAACAAGACAGGGACTGTAGGTTTGTTGTTAAGTAGAATCTGTTTGTAATTTTGAACATTTTTAATGTGTTTAGCTCCAGCCAAAAAATCTTTTCTAAGCTTTTTGGAAAACATAGGGAAGGGTTATCACCCCTGTGACATTTGTTTTGCGTCTTTCCTCCTCTTCAGAAGATTTCACCTCACTTTTTTGTCCCAATGAAAAATGTTTTTTGAAAATTTGGGTTTTTTTGTGGAACAAGGATTGGAAAGCATCAGTGGAAAGGAGAAATTGTTTTCCCATATTAACTCTTACATGAGAGAATTTCCCTTCCTATGGGTAGATTTCATCTCACTTCCTGTTGTCTCCTTCCGTTTGCAAGTAGGAGTCGTTTGTAAGTTAGATGTTTGAAAGTAGGGTCCTGCCCTATATACTCAGCAGAAATTTGGGCCTTAGGTGTTGCTGTGGCCAAAACACTGTAAGCCCTCACAGGGCCCTGCTGTGAAATATTAGATCAAGAATTGTAATTACATGCCCCTGTTGAACAGGAGCTGAAAAATTATGCCTTAGGCACTGGTGCTGGTGCCACAACACTGCAACCCCTCACAGACACTCTAGTTGGAACGCAGGAACGAGCCCTGCTGCAAAGTATTGCATCAAAAATTGTAATTACACGCCCCTGTTAGACAGGGGCAGAAAAATTGGGCCTTAGGCACTGGTGCTGGTGCCACAACACTGCAACCCCTCACAGACACTCTAGTTGGAACGCAGGAACGAGCACTGCTGCAAAGTATTGCATCAAAAATTGTAATTACACGCCCCTGTTAGACAGGGGCAGAAAAATTGGGCCTTAGGCACTGGTGCTGGTGCCACAACACTGCAACCCCTCACAGACACTCTAGTTGGAATGCAGGAACGAGCCCTGCTGCAAAGTATTGCATCAAAAATTGTAATTTCACGCCCCTGTTAGACAGGGGCAGAAAAATTGGGCCTTAGGCACTGGTGCTGGTGCCACAACACTGCAACCCCTCACAGACACTCTAGTTGGAATGCAGGAACGAGCCGTGCTGCAAAGTATTACATCAAAAATTGTAATAAAAAGGCCCCTGTTATACAGGGGCTGAAAAATTGTGCCTTAGGCACTGGTGGTGGCGCCCAGAACCAAAAATGTTCTTACAAGCTATCAGCGTGATGATTGAGGAGGAAGAGGATAATTACTCAGGGATAATCACTCAGCATCAGCATAGGCAGTCTTTGAAGGGATCTGAAAAAAATTATTCAGTTACATCAGCATCAGGTGCTTGGTAGCTGGTGGTGATCCAAGACTGATTCATTTTTATGAAGGTCAGCCGATCGACCGAGTCAGTGGACAGACGCACCCTGTGATCGGTTACCACGCCTCCAGCAGCACTGAATGTACGTTCCGAAAGAACGCTGGATGCAGGACAGGCCAGTAGCTCAATTGCATACTGTGCAAGCTCTGGCCAGTGATCCATCCTCAAGACCCAGTAACCCAGAGGATTTTCGGTGGGAAAGGTGTCCAAGTCTGATCTTGCCCCTAGGTATTCCTGCACCATGTAAAACAGACGCTGGCGATGGTTGCTGGAACCGATCATACCTTGGGGCTGCGGACCAAAAAATTGTCTGAACGCATCGGTCAGACGGCCACCTTCTCCACCGCTCCTTCTTTGACTGACCGAAGCCTCAGCAACACGTTGTCCAGAAACAGGAGTTTGTAACCTCCCAGTCTCTGGGAACGCGTTGCACAGACCTTTCTGCAAGGCCTCCCGAAGATGTTTCATCCTCTGCTCCCTCTGCGATGGCAAGATAAGGTCCGCAACCTTACCCTTGTAACGTGGATCAAGGAGGGTTGCCAGCCAGTATTGGTCCTTCTCCTTGATACCACGAATACGAGGATCCTTACGCAGGCTTTGCAGGATCAGGGAGGCCATGCAGCGTAGGTTTGCTGAGGCATTCGGTCCGGAGTCCTCTGGGTCACTAAGGACAACAACGTCCGCAGCCACCTCCTCCCAGCCACGTACAAGTCCATGTGTTCCTTGGGACTGATCCCTTAAAGACTGCTGATGCTGAGTGCCAGGCTCCACCTCCATACTGACACAATCTTCCTCCTCCTCCTCCTCCTCCTCCTCCTCCTCTTCCTGTGTGATCGGCGGGCACGCAGGAACACTGTCTGGATAAAGGGGGCCTTGAGAGCTAAGGAAGTCCTCCTCTTCCTGCCTCTGTTCTGCCTCAAGTGCCCTGTCCATTATTCCACGCAGCGTGTGCTCCAACAGGTGGACAAGGGGGACAGTGTCACTGATGCATGCACTGTCAGTGCTCACCATCCTCGTGGCCTCCTCGAATGGTGACAGGACAGTGCATGCATCCCTGATCATGGCCCACTGGCGTGGGGAAAAAAAACCAAGCTCCCCTGACCCTGTCCTGGTGCCATAGTCGCACAGGTACTCATTGATGGCCCTCTGCTGCGTGTGCAGCCGCTGCAGCATGGCCAACGTCGAGTTCCACCTGGTGGGCATGTCACAGATTAGGCGGTTCTTGGGCAGGTTAAACTCCTTTTGGAGGTCCGTCAGCCGAGCACTGGCATTATATGACCGGCGGAAATGCACAGAGACTTTCCTGGCCTGCCTCAGGACATCCTGTAAGCCCGGGTACCTGCCCAAGAACCGCTGCACCACCAAGTTAAGGACGTGAGCCAAACAGGGCACATGGGTCAGTTGTCCCTGTCGGAGGGCAGAGAGGAGGTTGGTGCCATTGTCGCAAACCACCATTCCTGCCTTAAGTTGGCGTGGCGTCAACCACCTCTGAACCTGCCCCTGCAGAGCTGACAAAACCTCTGCCCCAGTGTGGCTCCTGTCCCCCAAGCACACCAGCTCAAGCACCGCATGGCATCTTTTGGCCTGCGTACTTGCGTAGCCCCTTGAACGCCTACGGAGCACCGCTGGTTCCGAGGAAGAGGCCATGGAGGAAGAAGAAGAGGAGGGGGTGGAGGAGAGAGGTGTGTCACAATCAGCATTTTGGAGGCGTGGTGGCGGAACAACCTCCAACACTACTGCACCTTGTCCTGCATCCTTCCCAGCTGCCAGCAGAGTCACCCAATGCGCCGTGAAACTTAAGTAACGTCCCTGTCCATGCCTGCTGGACCATGAGTCAGCGGTAATATGCACCTTACCGCTGACCGCCCTGTCCAGCGAGGCATGGACATTGCCTTCCACATGCCGGTAGAGAGCCGGAATCGCCTTCCGTGAGAAAAAGTGGCGTTTGGGTACCTGCCACTGAGGAACCGCACATTCCACAAACTCACGGAAGGGGGCAGAGTCTACCAACTGAAAAGGCAGCAGTTGAAGTGCTAGCAATTTTGCCAAGCTAGCATTCAACCGCTGGGCATGTGGATGGCTGGGAGCAAACTTCTTTCGGCGGTGCAGCAGCTGGGGCAGGGAAATTTGCCTGGTACAATCTGACGTCGGTGTACCCAAAGCAGATTGCCCACAAGTACTTGGCTGTGACACACCTAATTCTACACCTTCATTCCTCTCACTGCAGGTCTCAGAGAGGACTGAAGGTCTAGTGGGGTTGGAAATCTCAGCTGATGAGGAGCAAGGAGAGATCCTCTTTGTTCTTTGGTGTGGGTCTTTCAGATACGCTTGCCAACGAACTGCATGGCAGGTCAACATATGTCTGGTCAAGCATGTGGTACCCAAGCGGGAGATGTTTTGGCCACGCGAGATACGCTTGAGACATATGTTGCAAATAGCAGCGGTGCGATCTGATGCACTCGTCTCAAAAAAGGCCCCCACCAAAGAACTTTTTGAATAACGCGCAGAGACTGCAGCGCCCTGCACATGTGGAGCTTTGGGGTGTGATGCAGTCAATGTGCTGCCCTTAGGCTGGCCCCTGGAGGGCATCCTGCCTAGTTGGTGATGTGCCACCTCCTCCTCCTCCTCCTCCTCCTCTCTCCTATCAGGCACCCACGTTGAGTCAGTGACCTCATCATCCCCTCCCTCCTCATCACTGGAGCAAACCTGGCAGTATGCTGCAGCAGGGGGAGCATGACTGCCAGATTGCTGTCCTTCTTGGGCACCCCCTCTGTCCGTGCTCATGTTACTGCCTTCATTGAGCTCAGTATCATCATCAGAGCCTTCCAAACGCTGGGCATCCTCCTGGAGCATGTACCCAACACTGTGGTCAAACAGTTCGAGGGAATCCTCATGAGGACATGGTGGAGCTAGGGAAGGAGTCACTGATGACATTGAGCTGAGGGAAGAGGCCGCTGCTTTGCCAGACAAAGCACCCTGGGCATGGGTGAGAGAGGATGAGGAGGATGAGGACGGCTTGGTCATCCACTCGACCAAGTCTTCCGCATGTTGCGGCTCAACACGGCCAGCTGCCGAAAAAAAGGCCAAGCGTGTCCCATGGCCACGTGCTGATGAGGATGCACCGTCTCCACGACCAGCACTAGACACAGAGCCTGCTTGCCCTCTCTTATTGGCTTGTGACTGTCTGCCTCTCCTTCTTGGCCTTCCAGACATACTAATGGCCAGTAGCTGCACTAAGCTGGGATAGAACACCTGTAATTTTCTTCAGGTAGCTTTATATACTGTAACCAGACAAGCCTGCCTGTCAGTAGGAAGATAACAGGAACGGATCTAGCTGAACACTGTGAGCAGGACGCACTGCACTGAATGTAAATACCAGGAACGGATCTAGCTGAACACTGTGAGCAGGACGCACTGCACTGAATGTAAATAGCAGGAACGGATCTAGCTGAACACTGTGAGCAGGACGCACTGCACTGAATGTAAATAGCAGGAACGGATCTAGCTGAACACTGTGAGCAGGACGCACTGCACTGAATGTAAATAGCAGGAACGGATCTAGCTGAACACTGTGAGCAGGACGTACTGCACTAAATGTATATAGCAGGAACGGATCTAGCTGAACACTGTGAGCAGGACGCACTGCACTGAATGTAAATACCAGGAACGGATCTAGCTGAACACTGTGAGCAGGACGCACTGCACTGAATGTAAATACCAGGAACGGATCTAGCTGAACACTGTGAGCAGGACGCACTGCACTGAATGTAAATAGCAGGAACGGATCTAGCTGAACACTGTGAGCAGGACGCACTGCACTGAATGTAAATAGCAGGAACGGATCTAGCTGAACACTGTGAGCAGGACGCACTGCACTGAATGTAAATAGCAGGAACGGATCTAGCTGAACACTGTGAGCAGGACGCACTGCACTGAATGTAAATAGCAGGAACGGATCTAGCTGAACACTGTGAGCAGGACGCACTGCACTGAATGTAAATAGCAGGAACGGATCTAGCTGAACACTGTGAGCAGGACGCACTGCACTGAATGTATATAGCAGGAACGGATCTAGCTGAACACTGTGAGCAGGACGCACTGCACTGAATGTAAATAGCAGGAACGGATCTAGCTGAACACTGTGAGCAGGACGCACTGCACTGAATGTAAATACCAGGAACGGATCTAGCTGAACACTGTGAGCAGGACGCACTGCACTGAATGTAAATAGCAGGAACGGATCTAGCTGAACACTGTGAGCAGGACGCACTGCACTGAATGTAAATAGCAGGAACGGATCTAGCTGAACACTGTGAGCAGGACGCACTGCACTGAATGTAAATAGCAGGAACGGATCTAGCTGAACACTGTGAGCAGGACGCACTGCACTGAATGTAAATAGCAGGAACGGATCTAGCTGAACACTGTGAGCAGGACGCACTGCACTGAATGTAAATAGCAGGAACGGATCTAGCTGAACACTGTGAGCAGGACGCACTGCACTGAATGTAAATAGCAGGAACGGATCTAGCTGAACACTGTGAGCAGGACGCACTGCACTAAATGTAAATACCAGGAACGGATCTAGCTGAACACTGTGAGCAGGACGCACTGCACTGAATGTAAATAGCAGGAACGGATCTAGCTGAACACTGTGAGCAGGACGCACTGCACTGAATGTAAATAGCAGGAACGGATCTAGCTGAACACTGTGAGCAGGACGCACTGCACTGAATGTAAATAGCAGGAACGGATCTAGCTGAACACTGTGAGCAGGACACACTGCACTAAATAGTCTAGATAGAAGATAACAGGAACGGATCTAGCTAAACTGAATACAGTGTATATATATATATGCAACACCTGGGATGCATATATATACACAATACACTGTAAGTGCAGCTAACTGACTGACTGTTCTGCCTAATCTATCTAACTCAAATCAAATGACACTGTCTCTCTCTCTCTCTATCTCTCAGCACACCGGAACACACACTACACAGGGCCGCCGTGCAGGCGGCCTTATATAGTGTGGGGTGTGTACTAAATCCCCTGAGCCATAATTGGCCAAAGCCACCCTGGCTTTGGCCAATTACAGCTCTCTCTACTGACGGCGCTGTGATTGGCCAAGCATGCGGGTCATAGTGCATGCTTGGCCAATCATCAGCCAGCAATGCACTGCGATGCCGCAGTGAATTATGGGCCGTGACGCGCCACACGAATTTGGCGCGAACGGCCCATATCGTTCGCAATTCGACGGACGGTCGAACAGCCGATGTTCGAGTCGAACATGGGTTCGACTCGAACACGAAGCTCATCCCTACTCAGGTTTAAATTCAGATCGTACTAGGAGATCGCGCAAAGTTTTATTGCGCCGATATGCTTTCATCGGAGTTAACTGAAACTCCTCAATATGAGGATAGGATCGTTTCAGTATCGTCCAATGTTTCCTCAATACATTAAAGATCCTATCGCTATAACTATTGAACTGAAAGACAAATGGAATTCTGGGTTTATCAGGTGAATGTCTCTTCTTATTGGGGATTTCAATAGGGTTCAAAATTTTATTTAATTCGTGTCGAATTACATCTTCTGGATAGCCCCGCTCCTTAAATTTGCAGCACATTTCATCTAGCCTTTTCTCTTTTACTGTAGTATCACTCACAATCCGCGTCACTCTAAGAAGCTGGCTTCTAATAATAGAACTAAAGACATGAGGGGGATGATAACTATCGTATCTCAATAACTGATTCCTATCTGTGGGTTTCGTGTATATGTCAGTTTCAATCCGTCCCTGCTTTATGTACGCCCGTATATCTAGAAAGGGGACCGAATCTCCGCCAATGTGAATTTTGAACTGAATATTTGGTGAAATACTATTAATCAACTCATCAAAAGATTTGAGTGATTCAATGTTGCCCCGCCATATGACAAAAATGTCATCTATATAGCGCCACCAGGTGGCGCAATGTTCCCGAAAAATGTCATTCACAAAAATGTGTTTCTGCTCAAAATCATGCATGAATGAACAAGCATATGGCGGGGCAACATTAGAACCCATGGCATACCCTGATGGTATGAACAGGGACTATGATTTGTTTCTGTTTGTGTAGAAATCTATAGTACGAGACTGATTAGAAGGTATGACTATATTTTGAATATGTTATATTTTCTTTAGATTGATCACAAGAGCTCCCGTTGGAAATATTAGATAGCAGAATATCAACTGGAATCCATGAAGAAGTTTTGAGACATGAACAAGAATAGTAACATATGTATATTTATGATAAATATGTGCAAACACCGAGTTAATGAAATGAGAGAATCTAATTGGTTCATAAGTGATATGATGATGATGATATATGATATGTAATGATGAACCTTTCTTGTAAATAATCCCTTATTGGGAAATTTAGGATTGATTTTGGGTAGTAGATCTATTCAGTAGGGTTAAATACTGGAATGTTTTTAGGTGTTTTGTATGGGATAATTGGCTAAGTGAACACAGGTGTGTACTAAACTGGGTGTTGATAAAAGAACATAATGTGGTTTGGCTTTTCACACACAGCCTGAAAAGCCTGACGAAGAGCGATTGTGCTCGGAACTGTACAGTGGCTTGCTTACATTTTGAAATATGTAATGGAATAACTTTTCAGTAAAAGGACACTTTTTGGCATCAAGCATCGTTCCATGCGTTTTTCCTATATATATATATATATATATATATATATACATACCTTAAAATATACATATACATATATATATACATACAGAAAACAGGGCATGGTAATTTAATTAGAAAGTCCTCACAATGGTTCCCTTGAAGCTCCTTGATATAAATATTAATTTCAAAATGTCCTCATCAGATTCCCCTAAAGTTCATTCTTGAACTTATGCCCTCCCTCAATGATCCTGTACCCACCCACAACGGTCCAGAAGCCCCGACCCTTCCCCACCACCACTGAGGCCTCCTCTTCCTTTCTTGAACATGCCAGAACCCATCAAGGTAGACTTGATACACCAAAGAAATCCTGGTGCCTTTGAGACTTCACATCCAAACCATGAGTGCCTGTACTGCAATGTTTCATAGCCCCTCTGCCTTGGAAGAGCGGAACTCCAACATTGATGGCAGGATGAGACAGAAAAAATTCTCACCGCACAGGCATAGATCTGCTTCCAGGTATCAACTCAGTTATCTCCCAGGATAAAGAGCCCCAGGTGCTGGCCAATGCTGAGTCATGTTGAAGGTGAATGAGAAAATCCAAGCAGCCGCACTCCAGGAAGATGTAGTTCAAAAATTATTTATTGTAATAGATTCTTGAGCATACAGTATACAAAACACTGTGGCAGAGAGTACAGGCAATCAGCTAACGCGTTTCACGCTTATACCAAGCGCTTACTCATAGCTGTGAGTAAGCGCTTGGTATAAGCGCGAAACGCATTAGCTGATTGCCTGTACTCTCTGCCACAGTGTTTTGTATACTGTATGCTCAAGAATCTATTACAATAAATAATTTTTGAACTACATCTTCCTGGAGTGCGGCTGTCCGGATTTTCTCATTCACCTTCAACATTGATGGCAGGATCCTGGCATATCTAGTCCTGTAACTTGGGAATATGGTGTAATGGTTGCACCGATTGGATTGGACCACGAGACAGCACTTTTCAGCATGGTGAAGGAAAGTTCAGGAGAGTCTTATTCGTTGCACATTTGTCTCAAGAGAGGACTTGGTTGTCGTTGCTTCTTCAGCTGGTGGTCAGGCGGGCCTCCGGACAGTCGTACATGAATACAAAAAAAAGGAGAATGTCAGTGTACAGTTATTGGAGGAATGCCAGACAGCAGCAGCGGGTTGGCCATTAGGACTAAATGCTTATAAGGGGTGTAATGTGGACGAGTAAAGTAGGATCCCCACAGGGTACAGAGTCCGAGTAACAGCCAGTATCATCCATGGTCCTTGATGGTTATGGATAGTCAACACTGCCTGCTATTGCCAGGTGCTCACAACAGTCCCTTGAATTCTGCTTCCTGATTGTCCCTGTTTATGGTAAATTATGGTTTCCAACCTTCCATGTTGCCTGACTCGTTTGTTACGCAGAGTATTCCTGTGTTAGAGGAGCATCTCCATGGTCTTCGTTCCACTTGGGCACAAGTTCAGGAGGCTTTGCAACATGCTAACGATAGGTACAGACTCCATGCTGACCGCAGACGCCTGCCTGCACCTTCCTACCAGGTTGGGGAGAGAGTCTGGCTGTCGTCGCAACCTCAGACTTTTTTTTTTCTTCTTTGAAGTTCGCACCTCGTTTTATTGGGCCTTTCCGTATCCTTCGCAGGATTAACACAGTGGCTTACGCCTTGGACCTTGCTCTGAGTATGCACATCTCAAATGTGTTTCATGTCTCCTTATTGAAACCTTTGGTCTGCAATTGCTTTACCACCACGGTACCACATCCTCACCCTATACAGGTTGAGAACCATGAGGAGTATGAAGTACAATCCATTGTTGACTCCCGTAGGTTCCGTGGGCGCATACAGTACCTGGTGCATTGGAAGGGGTACGATCTGGAGGAACGCTCTTGGGTCTCATACTCAGACATACATGCCCCTGTCCTCCTCCGTGATTTCCATAGACGTTTTCCCCTCAAGCCCAGTGGCCGTCCAAGGGGGAGGGGTCATTGAGGAGGGGGTACTGTCAGGGCTGGGCTCAGCCTTTCCTTCTCTGAGCTGGCCACTCAGCTGTCGGCTAATTGCCAGCTCCCATCTCTCTCCGCAGTTACCCAGCTGTTGTTGATTCTGCTCGTCAGTCCTGCCTACTTAAAGTCGTCCAGCTCACTTGATCTCTGCCTTCCTGTTGAAGACTTGCTCGGCTGACATTCCTTCTGGCTCCTGATCCTGCTTGCTGTACACCTACGTTTATCTCTGGCTCTCTGACATTTGCTTGGCTGACTACCCGATCCAGTTACTGAACTCTGGCTTGTTTTGACTACACTTACTCTGTTTACCATATTATTATTATTATTATTATTATTATTAAACAAGTGTGATTTAACTATACTTCTGTCTCGATCTGATTCATGGTTCCTGATACGCTGGTCTTCCTGGCATGCAGGACACAGACAACTAGTTAAGGTACACAAAGAGTCTAGAACAGGAAGGACACCTATGGGTATTAACTGAGGAGAATACAGCATGCCCACACATATAACCAAAGTGAGGGTCCTTGGAACAGCCAAGAGCTGGTAACACCCCACACAATCTTCCTGCACAACTCTTCTCCAGACTCACCCAAAACTATACAATACGAGGCCAGACATATACACTCTCAACTTGTATGCCTTCAGGCAGGCCCTTATACTACACACCTGAAGGTAAAAATAGAGGATGGTTGCACCTATAACAAATAAATCAATATTGATGAAAATAGTCCATAAATTTGACAGTTGAATAACACCACAGTGACTCCACACCTATGAGAAAGTGCCCAACCACCGTATAAATTCCCTGCTTAGGCAGAAAGAGGCGTTTGGCTATAACCCAGCCACGGCCTTTATCTTCCAAGGATGACTGCTGGATACACACAGGGAATGGACCCGATGTTGGCAACCCACTAAGCGTCTCCTTAATTCATAGTCGTACGGAGGGATAGGCTCAGAAAGAAGAACTGACCATAGTGTGATACAGTGTAACCAATTTGTTAAAAGAAACAAAGTGGTAATACACTTACATGTGTGGAAGTAAAAAGATTGCATAAAATCAATGGCAGCCGGCAACACACAGGAGCCCATCCTCCTCTCAACAGTGTGGTTAATGCGTGCCCTCCCAGACGTGTTTCGTCATAGGTGACATTCTCATTGGGGATTTTTTCCTCCTTCTATGCACATCTGAAGGTAAATCTAAAGGAAACCGAACAACAAAAAATTGCATAATGTGTATCCAGCTCGAGGAACTGCTGGTACCAGACATACTGTAACTGCCCAACAGGCGAAGAAAAATCCCTTGCAGCACTGAGGCGCTGGGATCACTGAACAGTAGGGGGTACAATTCGAGCCGACCGGTGTGCCTTGAAACACACAGATATTAGTGACAGATACGCCACAGACACATTAGACAATTGGTAACAAATAGCCACATAAAAACAGACAAACAGGAAACCCTAGGAGCAAATGGTGTCGCATGGTGACACTGGGCAGGAATCAGGTCTGAAATACATTTGGGGACACACAGAGAGACTTGAGCCTGAGGCAATGAGCCAAACTTGAAAAGTAAGCACTGTCTGGGCGTGTAACTAATTACAATAGCAGCATGGGGGGTTAAGCAGTCTTAAACAAGTCTACACAAACGTCAGCATAGCCACTGATTTTTGAGGATTGGATCCAACAAAAAAAAAGACAATTTTTGTATAAAGTTGTCTATGGAGGCTGTGATTTCCTTTTGTTCTGAAAGCCATGAATCCAAATTATCCAATCTGAGGGATAAAACACCAATAAAATATTAGTAATAAACATTCATTTTTTCTTAATAGAAACAAAATAACCAATGGTTATATACCTGTAACAAGACATTAGCATATGAAAGACAAACATACATTATATTACATTCCATAAAGAAAGTCTTTCTTATTTGTTTTGGAACAGTGCACTTTTTTTAAAAATACCAAAAATTGTTGAGCTCAACTTCAATTACCCTTCCACATGGATTGTTTTATGGTATACCATTCATTTCCCCCAAAAAATGTATTAACCATGGTGAGAAAAAAATTAGCAACTCCTAATAAACCTTTTATCGGTACCATTTATCTACAACTCATAATACCTCACCACAAAGAACCTCTCGCAGAACTGTCTCTCTGGAAAACAAACACATTTTAGTAAATACACTTTTCAATTCACTATTACAGATATTTATCTTGGCCCAGGTAATTTGCATGTCAATACAGTTCACTTTACAGTCTCACCGACCTGGTCAGAAAGAAGGGGGGTCATTTGGGTGGGTTCTCAGCAGTTGAGACAACAGACCTCAGAGTTAGATGACACAACATATATTCCATATTCCACACACTCACACAATTAGCTAGGTTAAAGACGAACTCTAGACATCACACATATCAGCATGTTTTATATAATAACTTGTACTTCTTAAACCCATAACATCTGTTTGGTAAGGTTGAAATTCTTTCAGAAATCCATCCCATTTCATTAGCCCCTTCTCAGCCTGTATGGATGCATTCTCAGGATTTTGGAACAAACGGCTTTGTTTTAGATGACTGAGAATGTTCGATGGCTACAACTGGATTAGTAGCTGGCTGTTTACAAGATATGGGGGCAATTTTTTTAAAAAAACTCTTACCTTCCAGGGATTTATTCTTGCAGAAACACCAGGTATAGAACATTTTTGGTACATGCCTTAGGTGTAGAGGATGTCCCCCTGAGTTTAGATATACCCAAATCCCTTCCTCTGACAAGGACTGGGCAACTGAAGTCATATGGCCATGTCATCTTTGTGTGATGAGCACAGTACAAATCTTCCCATTAGACATGTGCATTTCGTTTCGTTCCGAATCGAAATTCGGACAAATTTTTCATTATTCGGAAATTCGGATGCATCCGAATTTCCGAATTACAAAAGTGATGAATTTAAACGAATTCGAAAAAAAGCGAACAAATTCGAATCGAATTTGAAAACAAATTTGAATTCGAAAACATATTCGAATCGAAGTCGAAAACATATTCGAATCGAATTCGAAAACATAATCGAATTCGAAAACAAATTTGAATCGAATTTGAAAACAATAGAAATCGATTTTCGAAAAAATACAATAAAATAGAATACAAAATCATAAAGCAATAGAATACATATATATATATTTTTTTATTCTGTTTTATTGTTTTTCTATGCTTTTCTTTTCTTTTCTATTATTTTCTATTCTTTAATAGTCTTTTCTATTCAAATTCGAATTCATTCTATACGAAATTCGAATTTCGGAAAATGGCTTCTGAAAATCGAATTTCGTATAGAATGAATTTGAATTTGAATAGAAAAGATTAGAATAGAAAAGAAAATAATAGAAAAGAATAAACTAGAAAAACATATATTGTATTTTATTCTATTCTGTTCTATTGTTTTTCTATTCCATTCTTTTTTACTATTTTCTATTCTATTCTAATCTTTTCTATTCAAATTCAAAATCATTCTATACGAAATTTGAATTTTGGAAAATGGTTTTATATATATATCTATATATATATAGATATATATATATAGATATATATTATATATATATCTATATATATATAGATATATATATATAGATATATATATATATATATATAAATATTATATATATATATATAAAACCATTTTCAGAAATTCTAATTTCGAAAATCGAATTAGAATAGAAGTAAAGAATAGAAAAGAATAGACTAGAAAAACAATAGAATAATATATATTTATATATATATATATATATATATATATATATATATATATATATATATATATATATATATAAGTTTCAAAGGTTGCTGCACTTAAAAATGTGTTGCTTTATTCCATCAAATATTTAGAAAAAGATTACAAAGCAAGTAGAGTCATTCCAAACAGAATCATTACAATCGTTTGTTCAGACAAAGATTACGTTTCAGGCTGATTTGTTCGCACCCTTCCTTAGATCAGTCAGAACACATCTGAACTTTATTTTTATATATACAAGGTCGGTGGGAGGACCTGTTTGCTGACACTAGATTGAAAGCTGTGTGTGGTTCTCCTCTACACTTCAATCTATATATATATATATATGTTATATTTTTTTCTATTCTGTTCTATTGTTTTCTATGCTATTCGTTTTTATTATTTTCTATTCTATTTTCATCTTTTCTATTCAAACTTGATTTCAGTCTATATGAAATTCGAATTTCGGAAGATGATATATAGATATCTATATAGATAGATATCTATAGATAGATATATATCTATATATCTATAGATATATCTATAGATATAGATATATCTATAGATATATCTATATAATATTTTTTTTCTATTCTGTTCCATTGTTTTTCTATGCTATTCTTTTCTATTCTAAACTTTTCTATTCGAATTTAAATTCATTCTAGACGAAATTCGAGAATGAATTTGAATTTGAATAGAAAAGATTAGAATAGAAAATAATAGAAAATAGACTAGAAAAACAATAGAACAGAATAGAATAAAAAATATATATATATATATATATATATATATATATATATATATATATATATATATATATATATATATATATATATATATATATATATATATAATGTTTTATTCTATTCTGTTCTATTGTTTTTCTAGTCTATTCTTTTAAACTCTATTCTAATTCATTTTATACGAAATTGGAATTTTGGAAGATGGTTTTATATATATATATATATATATATATATATATATATATATATATAAAAATACCGTATATACTCGAGTATAAGTCGAATTTTTCAGCACATTTTTTTGTGCTGAAAGTGCCCCCCTCGACTTATACTCGAGTCAAGCACTTTTCTGCAGCAAAAAATTTCATTTTCCGAATCGACTTCGGGGCCCCGTATCTCAGGACCACTTCGTGCTAGGAACCCCAACTTTGGTGTGCAAACCCAGTGGAACTGGTACCACAACATATCCAAAGCTGAAGTTTCTAGCACCAAGTGGCCCCGAGATACGGGGCCCCAAAATCGGTTCGGAAAATGTCATTCTCTGCTGCAGAAAAGTGCTTGACATTTTCTGAACTGATTTTTGGGGCCCTGTATCTCGGGGCCACTTGGTGCTAAAAACCCCAGCTTTGAAAATTTTATGGTGCCAGTTCCACTGGGTTTGCACACCAAATTTGGGGTTCTTAGCACTAAGTGGCCCTGAGATACGGGGCCCCAAATTCAGTCAACTGTGTCCATCTGCAGCAATGTCATTTCGGGACCCTTTGGGTTCAGAGACCCCAAATTTTGGCTGCAGCTAGGGGGCATCTAGGAACCCTTAACTACCAAGTTTGAAGTTCAGGGGACCTATGGCTGCAAATGGGCACAGTGATGCTGCAAATGGGCATTGTTGACCCTCTTTTCCACTTCCAGTAGCTGTGCATTTCTCACCCTTGTCTTATACTCGGGTCAATAAGTTTTTCCCATTTTTTTGTGGTAAATTAGGGCCTCGACTTATACTCGGAACGACTTATACTCGAGTATATACGGTATATTATTTTTTTCTGGTCTATGGTTTTTCTGTGCTATTCTTTTCTATTATTTTCAATCTTTTTCTAATCTTTTCTATTTGAATGCAAATTCATTCTATACAAAATATATTGTATTTTTTTATATTCTGTTCTATTGTTTTTGCATGCTATTCTTATTTTCTATTCTATTTGAATGTTTTCTATTGGAATTCGATTTCATTCTATATGAAATTTGAATTTCGCAAAATGGTTATATATAGTTTACTTTTCAAATTCGGTCAAATTTTTTTCGAATGCGGTAGAATTTTTTCGAATTTGATAGTTTTTTTTCAAATGCGGTAGAATTTTTTCGAATTTGATAGGTTTTTTTCGAATGCGGTAGAATTTTTTCAAATTTGATAGTTTTTTTTTCGAATGTGGTAGAATTTTTTCGAATTTAATCGTTTTTTTTCGAATGCGGTAGAATTTTCTCGAATTTGATAGTTTTTTTTTTCAAATGCGGTAGAATTTTTTCGAATTTAATAGTTTTTTTCGAATTCGGTAGAATTTTTTTCGAATTTGATAGTTTTTTCGAATGCGGTCGAATTTTTTCAAATTCGAATACGAAACTAAACGAATCCCGAAAACGAATGTAATGAATTCAACTAATTTAACTAAACGAATTTAGTTAAGTAACGAATCGAAACTAAACTAAACAAATGTTTTCATCCTGCACATGTCTACTTCCCATACTTTAAGTTTAACCTTTCTTTGAAAACCTCTTCCCCGTCCAACAATCCCAATCACGAATATCCTAGGGCCCATGTTTAACCCATCCTTACGGATGCTTGGACCCTGACCTGATTTCCCAACCTTTTATAGGTTGATCCTCCAGAGGTAGTGACCCTCTGGACCGTGATTGGGTTGACAGGTACCGCCCCTGTCACCATTGCTGCTTTTCACTACTTGTCAGAACAATTTGCTTGTTCATGGCGATACTCCTTCAAGTCAGCCTGGAGATTTTCCCAAACTCTTTCGTTCAACCTCCCCCGTGAACTTTTCAGAAGTATTCTAAAAAAAATGGCTTAAAGTAGGGCTGTTACTTTTGTTATCTCAAGAATGATTGGAGCAGATTTGGATAACAAAAGAGAATATATGCATGATTCATTTGGGGTTTTAAATGGGGTGTTAAACTTGGCAGCAAGTTGTGGCTTCCCCTTCTTGTCATCTGCTGATAGATGACAATTCCTATCAGCTTCTGAGTATCTTGCCAACAAGGACCGGGTGATTGTATAATTCCTCATCGTCCCCCTTTTCATCACTGTCACTACTCTGATCATGTTGGTCAAGTGGCTGTCCCTGCTTGTCCCTACTCCTCAGCATCATTTGGTGTGTTTTCTCCTTAACTCCCACTGTAAAAATATTCACATCATCAGTCAGTTCTATGCATGGATTCTACCATCCATGCACTCCAAGCAACTCTCATTTGTTCCCAAGCTTTTGGCTTCAAAGTACCTCTTTTTGAATACTTTTTTCCAGTCCAGCGATCCCAATCTTGAATATATTTTACCACCCAAGGCCCATATTTATAATGGACCTTTGTCATGGTTTTGCAGTAATCTTTCTCTGTCAGCTTACCTTCTCCTCATGTGTTCAGACTAAGAGGCCAGCCACTCACACCTGGTTGGTTTTATAACCTCTCCTCTAAGCATGGGCCCACCCCAGGCCCTATCAGGGAACCCTATATTAACTTGTGCACTGCAAGCCAGCAGTGCTGATCAAAGCAAAAAATCCTGGATGGCCGCACACCATAGAAGGCATCTTAATTGATATGAAGAAATAAAATCCAAATGCAGTCACCTCATGTACAGGGAGGAACAGGAAAGATAGCTAACATGTTTCACGCCCCATCATGGCGCTTATTCATAGCTCATCCATGCTGTGGCATGGAGGGAGGCTCCCGCTGTGTGACGGCGTCTCTTCATCTGACGGTTCTTAAATAACAGGGGGCGGGGCCACCCGGTGACCCCGCCCCATCTGACGCACGGGACATGACGGGACTTCCCTGTGGCATTCCCCGTGACGTCACAGGGAAGTCCCGTCAAGTCACCGTGCGTCAGAGGGGGGCGGGGTCACCAGGGGGCCCCGCCCCCTGTTATTTAAGAACCGTCAGACGAAGAGACGCCGTCACACAGCGGGAGCCTCCCTCCATGCCACAGCATGGATGCGGAGCGGCCCGGAGAAGAAAATGAAGAAGAGAAGAAGGAAGAAGGAAGAAGAGATGAAGAAGAAGATGAAGAGAAGAGCGGGAGCCTCCCCTCATGCCATGGGTGCGGAGCGGCCCGAGGAGAAGAAGATAGAAGACGCCGCAGAGGAGATGCTGGACGAGAACGCCGGAGGAAGAACCAGAAGAGCCAGAAGAACCAGAAGAAGATGAAGGAAGATAGAAGAAGCATTTAAATAAAGGAATTGTCAAAAACTGTCTCTTGTCATTTTTAACATTTTTGACAGTTTTTTAGTGAAATGGTAGGGGTAAGTACCCCCTTACCATTTCACACAAGGGGGGGGCCGGGATCTGGGGGTCCCCTTGTTAAAGGGGGCTTCCAGATTCTGATAAGCCCCCCACCCGCAGACCCCCACAACCACCGGCCAGGGTTGTGGGGATGAGGCCCTTGTCCTCATCAACATGGGGACAAGGTGTTTTGGGGGGCTACCCCAAAGCACCCTCCCAATGTTGAGGGCATGTGGCCTGGTACGGTTCAGGAGGGGGGGCACACTATCGTCCCCCCCTCTTTTCCTGCGGCCTGCCAGGTTGCGTGCTCGGATAAGGGTCTGGTATGGATTTTTGGGGGGACCCCACGCCGTTTTTGTTTTTTTTTGGCGCGGGGTTCCCCTTAAAATCCATACCAGACCTGAAGGGTCTGGTATGGAATTTAGGGGGAACCCCACGTCATTTTTTTTTTAAATTTTGGCCGGGGTTCCCCTTAATATCCATACCAGACCTGAAGGGCCTGGTATGGAATTTAGGGGGACCTCCACGTCATTTGTTTTTTTTAATTTTGGTTCAGGGTTGCCCTGTGGGGAATTCCCATGCCGTTTTTATCAATGAACTTCTATGTGTATTGTCGGCAATGCAATAGCCGCGGGTAGTTTTAAATGTGTTTTCTCCTTTCAAAATGTCATTTTGCTGTCAGACTGTTCTAAACACAGGAAACATGCGCCCCTTTACAGGCATACTATAGACACCCCCCAGCTACAAAATTTAAAGGGATATTACACTTTTATTGTTTGACTTTAAGCATTATTAAAACCACTGCTCCTGAAAAAACGGCCGTTTTTAAAACTTTTTTTTGCATTGATCCATGTCCCCTGGGGCAGGACCTGGGTCCCCAAACACTTTTTATGACAATAACTTGCATATAAGCCTTTAAAATTAGCACTTTTGATTTCTCCCATAGACTTTTAAAGGGTGTTCCGCGGCATTCAAATTTGCCGCGAACACCCCAAATTGTTCGCTGTTCGGCGAACTTGCGAACAGCCAATGTTCGAGTCAAACATGAGTTCGACTCGAACTCGAAGCTCATCCCTAGTCATCACCTTGTGTAACCAGATCGATATTCGCTTTCAGGAGAGGGCCCTGGAAAAAAGACGCCAGCACTCCCCATTCCTTAGGCAGCCTGAGCTCCCAGTCCCTTCGCTTCGATCCGAGGAGCTCCCCCTGCCCGCTGAGGAACCTATGCAGCTGGGCTGGACCAAGTTGTCTCCTAAAGAACGCGCTAGGCGCAGAACTCTGGGTCTGTGTCTCTATTGTGGGGCCAAAGGTCATTTTCGTGACACTTGTTCTCTTCGTCTGGAAAAACGCTCGGGGCTAATACATCTGGAAGGTGGAGTATTAGACCATGAAATATCACCTTCACCTTTGTCTTCTTCTTTCTGTGTTCCTTCATGTCGGCGCTTCCTCTCGTCCGGTCTTGGCACATCAGGATTCCGGAGTCGCTGGCAATTTCATGGATTGGGAAACTGCATCTTCCATGAGATTTACCCTTTTGCCCCTTTCAACGCCATTGGTGGTCTTGGGGATTGATGGCACTGTTCTCCCAGGGGGTCCTATCCGCTTCCAGACCCTCCCTGTTAAGATGTAGGTAGGGACACTCCACCAGGAGTGGATATCCTTCCTTGTCTTACCTAAGGCTTCATCTCCTATCATATTAGGTCTTCCTTGGTTACGGTTCCATTGTCTACACATTGACTGGACTGCTGGACGGATCCTGGCTTGGGGTTCCTCCTGTTCCTCTTCCTGCCTACTCAAGGTTACCCCAAAAGAGAAACTTCCTGTTGCCACCATCCCAGTATCTTCTGCTCTTCCCGCTGCATATAGTGGTTTCTGAAATGTCTCCTGCAATAGTCGGGCTGAGGCACTCTCTGGGTCATGTGGCACTCTGGATGATGAGCCCACCTGTGAACTTGAGCCAATCATTCACTCCAGTTTGCATGGTCATTTACCTTTGCCTGTTCCTGGACCCCCTTGGACGCACACCCAGGCTGACTCGTCCACCAGTTCCACAGTCGCTGCGCCCTGTGATGCGATTCTGGTGGTTGCTGCACCTGGCAATGCTGTTCAGTCGGCCTCTGCACCAGTTCAGCCTATGCCCAGTGAAGCTATCCAGCTTGACTTCTGTGACACATCACTTTCTAACCAAGCTAGTCTCAGGGATCCACTGACTTCTGCCCAGTCTGATGATCCTGTGCTGGATGTCCAGCTCATCTTTAAGGGTCTGGGGGACCTTGCTCAGACTCCTGATGGTCTTCTTATGCCTTTACCCATTCCTAAGAAGCCTTTAGCCCTCAATAAGTCCTCTCGTCCTCTCCCTACCTCGGTTTTGGTCTCTGAGGATAATCTTAAGTACGATGTTCAAGTTCTGGATTCCCAGCATTCTTCAGTACCTCGTACATTGGGAAGGGTTTGGTCCTGAGGAGAGGTCTTGGATCACTGCATCTGAGATCTTTGCGCCTCATCTGTTGAGGAGGCTTCATCTGGAGTTTCCCTTTAAGCCAGGGCCCAGGCGGGGGGAGGGGAAGGCCTCATAAGAGGGGGTGTTGTCATGGTTATGCAGTAATCTTTCTCTGTCAGCTTACCTTCTCCTCATGTGTTCAGACTAAGAGGCCAGCCACTCACACCTGGCTGGTTTTATAACCTCTCATTCAAGCATGGCCCACCCCAGGCCCTATCAGGGAATCCTATATTAACCTGTGCACTGCAAGCCAGCAGTGCTGATCAACCATTGTGTTTTAGCTTTGGTGTGTACTTGCTGTGTTTCCTACGTCTGATTCCAGTTACCGACTTTGGCCTGTTCTCAACTTTCCCTGTCTGCTTGTGACCCTGACCTTTGGCATGTTATGTTTATCTTTGTCTGCTAGTCACCCCGACATTTGGCTTATCCCTTACTTTTCTTGTTGTTCCAGCCTGCTGCCTCCTTTCTCTTCTCCTGTAGTCTACTGTGAGCTGTGAGACCCTGGGGGCCGTGACCTGGAGCCAGACTGCAGCTCAGTCCATCCTCACCACTAGAGGCTCTGGTGAACACCTGCTGGCTTTTAGACTCTGCACCCTGGGGAATCTATGCTCTAGCTCCCAGTGGGATCTGTGTTAGTGATCCAGTAGACCTGCTTCCTGAACCTCCCAGGGTTCAACCGGCAGCAGTCAGTCCTAGGGTCCACTACCTAGCGGTGCACTTCCGACTCCTATAGAGTGCATCTGTCACCTGGTCTCAGGTGACCTGACAACCTTGAACTGATTCCCCAACCTTTTTTATAGGTTGCCTTTTCTCCAGAGGTAGCTACTCTCTGGCCAAGAATTGGGTTGACAGGAACTGCCCCTGTCACCGTTGCTGCTTTTTTTTCACTAACTGTCATAACAATTCCCTGTCCTGACTATAGTCCTTCAAAAAATTAGCCTGGAAATTTCCCAAACTCAATAATAGTTCATTCCCCCCCCCCCCTGTGGACTTTTCTGAAGTATTTTAACCACTTAACGCCCATCCTTTAGCAGAATGAAAGCCAGGAAGTGGTTCTATTATCCTGACTTGGGGACCTAGGTCCTGCCCCAGGCGACATGTGTCAATGCAAAAAAAAGTTTTAAAAACGTCCGTTTTTTTCGGGAGAAGTGATTTTAATGATGCTTAAAGTGAAAAAAAGTAAAAATATTACTTTAAATATCATACCTGGGGGTTGTCTATAATATGCCTGTAAAGTGGCGTGTGTTTCCCGTGCTTAGAACAGTCCCTGCACAAAATTACATTTTTAAAGGAAAAAAAGTCATTTAAAACTGCTTGCAGCTTTAATGTAATGTCGCGTCCTGACAATATGGATGAAAATCAGTGAGACAAACAGCATGGGTACCCCCCCCCAGTCCATTACCTGGCCCTTTGGGTCTTGTATGGATATTAAGGGGAACCCCGCACCCAAATTTAAAAAAATTAAAGGCGGGGGGCCCCCAGGCCCTAAATACTCTGAACAGCAGTATACAGGCGGTGCAAACAAGACAGGGACTGTAGGTTTGTTGTTAAGTAGAATCTGTTTATGATTTTGAACTGGTACATTTTTAAAGTGTTGCTCCAGCCAAAAAAACTATTTTTAAGCTTTTTGGAAAACATAGGGAAGGGTTATCACCCCTGTGACATTTGTTTTGCTGTCTGTGTTCCTCTTCAGAAGATTTCACCTCACTTTCTGTCACAATGACAAATGTTTTTAGAAAATTTGGGGTTTTTAGTGAAACAAGGATTGGTGATAAAGCATCAGTGGAAAGGAGAAACATTTGTCCCATATTACAGGAGAGAATTTCCCCTCTATCAGACTCCTACTTACCAGACCGGTGAGTCCGCTTGGGCAGTGGGTAGGCTCCCTTACGCGTCCGACTCGCGGCCCCTGGTAAGGTAACAGGAAGCACAGGAGTGCGGAGTGGTATGAGAGCCTGTGAACTAAAGTCCAGATGCTGGTGGAAGAGCAGTCTATGACAGCAGGTGCAGGCTGGAACACAGGCGATGAGACTGAGCAGGATGGTCAGGAGACAGGCTGGGTTCGGCAACAGGCAGGCAACGAGGTACAGTGGAGCAGGCAAAGGAATAGTCAGACAGGCCAAAGGTCGGGTGCAGGCGGAGTTCAGAGGGAGGTTCAGGAAGCAAGCCGGGTCGTCAGGAGATCTGGAGGGTATAGGAACAGGTTCTGGTACAGGTACTACGGACGGCAAAGCTGTTGATCAGGCAGCACCGATCACAGAGACAAGCCGGCTTAAATGGGCAGTTTGGCGCCAAACGGAGCACGTGCACGCGCATCGGCACGCACAGGCATGCGCCCCCGCACACGCCCGCGCGCGCGCCCCCGCACACCGGCATACACAACAGATCTGACCGGGACACGCATACCGGAGCTGCAAGGAACGCGCGCCACAGGACCCGCAGGAACACGCGCGCCAACGCGCACCGACGCGCCCCGATGCCCACCACCGCGAGCACCCTGCCTGCCGAGGTGAGCTCTCTGACAGTGCCCCCCCTCAAGGGCAGCCTCCGGATGCCTAGTTGGGCCAACCTGGTTGCATGAGAATCTTTAAAGGCTTGCAGCAGTTCTTCAGCGTGAAGATTGCTCTCAGGCTCCCAGGAATTATCCTCGGGTCCATACCCCTTCCACTTGATGAGAAATTGTATTTGATTGCGTCTTTTTCTACAGTCCAGGATTGCCTCGATTTCAAACTCCTCCTCGTTATTGATCATAACAGGCTCAGGAGGACTGGTACTACGGTTGGGGAAAGGATCAGGAGCGACCGGTTTCAGTAAGGACACATGGAAAACCGGGTGTATTTTAAAGGAGTCCGGCAGACTGAGCTCGTACGCTACGTTGTTTATTTTTCTTCTCACCGGGAAGGGTCCCATGAATTTAGGCCCTAGTTTCCTAGAGGGGCAAGCCATTTTTAAGTTAGTTGTAGATAGCCACACTTGATTGCCAGGCTCCAGGATAAGCTCCCCACGCCTCTTCTTGTCGAACGTTTTTTTATAAGAAGCCTGGAATTGGGCCATTGTTTCCTGCAGAAGTTTGTTATTGGTAGAGAATAATTCCAATGTCTCGGTCACTGCAGGGAGGGAGCATTCAGGTATTGAGCTGGGTAGAAAGGAGGGATGAAATCCATAATTGGCAAAAAATGGCGTCTGGTTGATGGCTGAGTGCAGGGAGTTATTGTATGAAAACTCCGCAACTGGTAGCAGAGAAACCCAGTCATCCTGGGAAAAGGCCGAGAAACAACGGAGGTATTGCTCCAAGGTTTGGTTGGTTCTCTCCGTCTGGCCATTTGTCTGAGGGTGGTAGGCTGAAGAGAACGCTAGTTCAATTTCGAGGGAACCACACAATGCCTTCCAGAACCTGGAGGTGAATTGAACACCACGGTCCGAGACGATATTAGAGGGAACCCCATGTAATCTCACGATTTCTTTGACGAAGATCTTCGCCGTTTCCACGGCTGAGGGTGTGCCTTTCATGGGCAAGAAGTGAGCCATTTTTGACAATCTATCAATTATGACAAAGATGGTAGAGAAACCTTCGGATGGGGGCAGTTCCACAATGAAATCCATCGCAATCATTTTCCAGGGTCTGTCAGGAATGGGCAAGGGTTTCAGTAAGCCCCAGGCCTTCGTCCGAATATTCTTGCTTCGGGCACATGTGTGGCAGGAACTGACGTAATTCCTACAATCCTCGGCCAACTGTGGCCACCAAAAGGTGCGCTGCACCAGTTCGGTTGTCTTCTGGGCCCCGAAGTGCCCAGCCAACTTGTGGTCATGGCAAAGCTCTAGTACCGGCACCCTAAGGCTCTCAGGAACCATGATCTTCTCCTTATGCCAGAGTAAACCATCTCTTAGGCTGGTCTCAGTGGGTTGGGGTATAGTTGTGGAAGCTTGCCTTATTCTGGAGATTAAACCCCCCTGAAGTAGTAAAAAATTTCCCGCAGGCAGGATAGTGTCCGGAGGGACGGTTTCTTTGGAGTCATGGAACATTCGTGAGAGGGCGTCTGGTTTGATGTTCTTGGAGCCGGGTCTGTAGGTTATATGAAATTGAAAGCGAGAAAAGAAGAGCGCCCATCTGGCTTGTCGTGGTTTTAGTCTCTTGGCAGATCTCAAATACTCCAAGTTCTTGTGGTCCGTGTAGATTAGAATAGGATGTACAGCACCCTCCAAAAGATAGCGCCACTCCTCCAGAGCTGTCTTGATGGCCAGAAGCTCCCGGTCTCCTACATCGTAGTTTCTTTCAGACACCGATAATTTGCGAGAAAAAAAAGCTATTGGAAACAGAAGGGCCTTGGGGCCCTGACGTTGGGAGAGTACTGCTCCTACTGCGACTTCCGAGGCGTCAACCTCCAACACGAATGGCAAGGCAGAGTTAGGGTGTTTGAGGATGGAGGCCGATGTGAATAATCCTTTTAATTTTTCAAAAGCCAGTTGAGCCCTGGGGGTCCAGCAGAATCGGGTTCCCTGTTTTGTTAGTTCAGTAATGGGGGCGATGATCTTGGAAAAGTCTCTGATGAATTTCCTATAGAAATTGGAAAATCCAACGAAGCGTTGGAGCACCTTTCTGTCCGTAGGTGCGGGCCAGTCCAGGATGGCGGACACCTTTTGAGGGTCCATTTTAATACCTTCTTCTGAAATGATGAGCCCCAGGAATTGGATGCATTGGAGTTCAAACTCACATTTATCGAGTTTAGCATACAGCCCGTGTTGCCTGAGCCGGGCGAGGACATTCCGAACGTGCCTGCGATGATCAGTCAATGATGATGAAAAAATGAGAATGTCATCGAGGTAGACGATGACGTAGAGGTCCAAAAATTCCCGGAAGATGTCGTTCACAAAATGTTGGAATGTGGCTGGGGCATTGCATAGACCGAAGGGCATAACGAGATACTCGAAATGCCCAAAACGAGTGCGAAAAGCGGTTTTCCACTCGTCCCCCTCCCGGATACGGATTAAATTATAGGCTCCGCGAAGATCCAGTTTTGTGAAGACAGTTGCCGTTCCTAGCCTCTGGAATAATTCAGGCACCAGGGGTAAGGGGTAGCGATTTTTTATCGTTATCCGATTTAATTCCTGGTAGTCGATACATGATCGAAGGGAGTGATCATTTTTTTCCACAAAGAATATGCCTGCGCCGGCCGGAGATGTGGACGGGCGGATGAACTTTTTCTTTAAATTCTCATCAAGGTATTGTTTTAGTGTATCCAATCCCTGCTCAGTCAATGGAAAGATCCTACCGAAGGGTACCTCGGTTCCAGGTAGCAGCTCTATAGGGCAATCATAGGGCCTGTGTGGAGGTAGAGTTTCTGCACCTTTCTTGCTGAATACGTCAGAGAAATCTCGGTAGGGTTCTGGGATGGCTTGGTGTGAGTTGGTTTCAGGGTGTAGGCAGAGGAGTTGAGGTATCTCATGGGCAACTCTTAGCAGGCAATGTTGTTGGCAATAGTCAGAGAGAAACTCCACTTTCCCAGAAACCCAGTTAATATGGGGGTTATGGCCCAGCAACCACGGCATTCCCAGGATGACAGGAAACCGGGGAGAGGAAATGACATCTAAACAGAGGAATTCCTGGTGTTGAGAGTTTATAGTAGCTATTACAGGGATAGTCTCTTGAATGACAGGACCGGAACGGAGGGCGGAACTGTCTGCAAGGTGGACAGCCAGGCTCTGGGTCTTGAGTCGGAGTGGGATATCATGCTGAGCTGCAAAGGCCTGGTCAATGAAGCAGCTGCATGCTCCGGAATCAACGATGACTGGAACTTGGATAGCCTTTACGGGAAGCTGCAAAGTGACAGAGATGGTAAGGTAAGTACTAGGTTTTGACATGATAGCAGCACATATACGAGCAGAAGAACGACACTTACACGTCTTGTTGGGGCAGACGCTGGCGTAGTGCCCAGGTTCCCCACAGTAGAGGCATAGGTTAAGTTTACATCTTCGTAACTTCTCTTCAGGAGTCAAGGAAGGATGGAGCAGACCAAGCTGCATGGGCTCCGAAGTATCAAAAGCTGGAGAGGTTGGAGGAGCTGAGGGCCTACTAGGAGGACTGGGAACCTGTGGAAGCATCCAGGTGGGTCGAAAGCCACTGGTAGATCTTTCGGTGCGTTGTTCTCTCAGATGACGGTCAATTTGGATTGACAGGTTAATTAATTCTTCCAGGGTCTGAGGTATCCCAACCCGTGCTAACTCGTCCTTGAGAGGATCGGACAAACCCATCCTAAACTGATGACGCAGAGCCGCGTCATTCCATGCCGTATCGGAACTCCAGCGCCTAAATTCAACAGCATAGTCCTCCGCTGCCCTGTGGCCTTGCCGAAGGGAGTGCAGGGAAGCTTCAGCAGAAGCGGTTAATTGAGGATCCTCATAAAGTTGGGACATCGCCAAGAAGAAGGCGTCCAGATTTTCCAGGGCATCCGACTTTTGTTCCAGAAGGTGATGGGCCCAGGTTTGGGGCTCACCAGACAGCAAGGAAATAACAAAGCCCACTTTGGTGGCTTCTAGGGAGAAGGTCCGAAGCTGCAGAGCAAAATAGAGACTACATGCATTCCGGAATGCACGGTATTTACTACGGTCTCCAGAAAATCTCTCCGGTATAGGTACTTTGGGCTCTGGAGGGAGCATGACTACGGAGGGTGCCCCGGTTGCAGACGAAGTCCCCTGAGGATTGGTAGGTGCAGACAGGGCCTGAACACGTTCCTCCAGTTGGGTATAACCTTCCTGTAAACTTTTGACTGCTTGGGTTAATCCTGCCAAATGTCTGCAAAGTTCGTCCATAGGGGAGGCCCCCTGCCCAGACTCGGTCATGGCTGCCTGATACTATCAGACTCCTACTTACCAGACCGGTGAGTCCGCTTGGGCAGTGGGTAGGCTCCCTTACGCGTCCGACTCGCGGCCCCTGGTAAGGTAACAGGAAGCACAGGAGTGCGGAGTGGTATGAGAGCCTGTGAACTAAAGTCCAGATGCTGGTGGAAGAGCAGTCTATGACAGCAGGTGCAGGCTGGAATACAGGCGATGAGACTGAGCAGGATGGTCAGGAGACAGGCTGGGTTCGGCAACAGGCAGGCAACGAGGTACAGTGGAGCAGGCAAAGGAATAGTCAGACAGGCCAAAGGTCGGGTGCAGGCGGAGTTCAGAGGGAGGTTCAGGAAGCAAGCCGGGTCGTCAGGAGATCTGGAGGGTATAGGAACAGGTTCTGGTACAGGTACTATGGACAGCAAAGCTGTTGATCAGGCAGCATCGATCACAGAGACAAGCCAGCTTAAATGGGCAGTTTGGCGCCAAACGGAGCACGTGCACGCGCATCGGCACGCACAGGCACGCGCCCCCGCACACGCCTGCGCGCGCGCCCCCGCACACTGGCATACACAACAGATCTGACCGGGACACGCATACCGGAACTGCAAGGAACGCGCGCCACAGGACCCGCAGGAACACGCGCGCCAACGCGCGCCGACGCGCCCCGACGCCCACCACCGCGAGCACCCTGCCTGCCGAGGTGAGCTCTCTGACACCCTCCTAGGGGTAGATTTCATCTCACTTTCTGTTGTCTCCTTCCGTTTGCAAGTAGGAGTCGTTTGTAAGTTGGATGTTTGAAAGTAGGGGCCTGCCCTATATACTCTGCAGAAATTGTTGCCTTAGGTGTTGGTGTTGCCACAACACTGTAAGCCCTCACAGGGCCCTGCTGTGAAATATTAGATCAAGAAATGTAATTACATGCCCCTGTTGAACAGGAGCAGAAAAATTAGGCCTTTGGTGGTGGTGGTGGTGGTGGTGGTTTTGCTGGGTCCACAACACTGTAAGTCCTCACAGTTACTCTTGGTGGGCGCTGGAACGGGCCCTGCTGTGAAATATTAGATCAAGGATTGTAATTACATGTCCCTGTTGAACAGGGACAGAAAAATTAGGCCTTTGGTGGTGGTGGTGGTGGTTTTGCTGGTGCCACAACACTGTAAGTCCTCACAGTTACTCTTGGTGGGCGCTGGAACGGGCCCTGCTGTGAAATATTAGATCAAGAATTGTAATTACATGCACCTGTTGAACAGGGGCAGAAAAATTAGGCATTTGGTGGTGGTGGTTTTGCTGGTGCCACAACACTGTAAGTCCTTACAGTTACTCTTGGTGGGCGCTGGAACGGGCCCTGCTGTGAAATATTAGATCAAGAATTGTAATTACATGTCCCTGTTGAACAGGGACAGAAAAATTGGGCCTTAGGCACTGGTTCTGGAGCCACAACACTGCAACCCCTCACAGATACTCTAGTTGGAGCGTAGGAATGAGCCCTGGTGCAAAGAATTGCATCAAAAATTGTAATTACACGCCCCTGTTAAACAGGGGCTGAAAAATTGGGTCTTAGGCTCTGGTGCCACAACACTGCAACCCCTCACAGATACTCTAGTTGGAGCGCAGGAACGAACCCTGTTGCAAAGAATTGCATCAAAAATTGTAATTACATGCCCCTGTTAAACAGGGGCTGAAAAATTGGGCCTTAGCCACTGGTGGCGGTGCCCAGAAACAAAAATATTCTTAAAAGCTATCAGCATGTTCATTGAGGAGGAAGAGGATAGTCACTCAGCATAACAGGATAGTCACTCAGCATCAGCATAGGCAGTCTTGAAGGGATCTGACATTTCAAAAAACATTTATTCGGTTACATCAGCATCAGGTGCTTGGTATCTGGTGGTGATGAGACTGATTCATTTTTATGAAGGTCAGTCGATCGACCGAGTCGGTGGACAGGCGCACCCTGTGATCGGTTATAAAGCCTCCAGCAGCACTGAATGTGCGTTCCGAAAGAACGCTGGATGCAGGACAGGCCAGTAGCTCAATTGGATACTGTGCAAGCTCTGGCCAGTGATCCATCCTCAAGACCCAATAACCCAGAGAATTTTCAGTGGGAAAGATGTCCAAGTCAGACCTTGCCCCTAGGTATTCCTGCACCATGTAAAACAGACGCTAGCGATGGTTGCTGGAACCGATCATACCTTGGGGCTGCGGACTAAAAAATTGTCTGAACGCATCGGTCAGACGGCCACCTTCTCCACCGCTCCTTCTTTGACCGAAGCCTCGGCAACACGTTGTCCAGGAACAGGAGTTTGTAACCTCCCAGTCTCTGGGAACGCATTGCACAGACCTTTCTGCAAGGCCTCCCGAATAGGGATGAGCTTCGTGTTTGAGTCGAACCCATGTTCGACTACAACATCGTCTGTTCACCCGTTCGCCGAATTGCGAACGATATGGGCCATTCGCGCCAAATTCGTGTGGCGCGTCACGGCCCATAATTCACTGCGGCATCGCAGTGCATTGCTGGCTGATGATTGGCCAAGCATGCACTATGACCCGCATGCTTGGCCAATCACAGCGCCGTCTGAACAGAGAGCCGTAATTGGCCAAAGCCAAGGAGGCTTTGGCCAATTATGGCTCAGGGGATTTAGTACACGCCCCACACTATATAAGGCCGCCTGCACGGCGGCCCTGTGTAATGTGTGTTCCGGCGTTCATTGAAAGAGAGAGAGAGAGGCAGACAGACAGTGACATTTGATTTGAGTTAGATAGATTAGGCAGAACAGTCAGTCAGTTAGCTGCACTTACAGTGTATTATGTATATATATGCATCCAGGTGTTGCATATATATGTATACACTGTATTCAGTTTAGCTAGATCCGTTCCTGTTATCTTCCTACTGACAGGCAGGCTTGTCTTGTTACAGTATTTACAGCTACCTGAAGAAAATAGCTGGTGTTCTTTTGATCCTATTAGTACCACAGTCAGGCAGCTAGACTATTTACAGTTAGTGCAGTGTGTCCTGCTCACAGTGTTCAGCTAGATCCGTTCCTGTTATCTTCTTACTGACAGGCAGGCTTGTCTTGTTACAGTATATACAGCTACCTGAAGAAAATAGCTGGTGTTCTTTTGATCCTATTAGTACCACAGTCAGGCAGCTAGACTATTTACAGTTAGTGCAGTGCGTCCTGCTCACAGTGTTCAGCTAGATCCGTTCCTGTTATCTTCTTACTGACAGGCAGGCTTGTCTTCTTACAGTATATACAGCTACCTGAAGAAAATTACTGGTGTTCATTTGATCCTATTAGTACCACAGTCAGGCAGCTAGACTATTTACAGTTAGTGCAGTGCGTCCTGCTCACAGTGTTCAGCTAAAACTACAAATTAGTAGGGTGCGCCCTGCTCACAGTGTTCAGCTAAACCTACAAGTTATTGGGGTGCGTCCTGCTCACAGTGTTCAGCTAAACCTACAAGTTAGTGCGGTGCGTCCTGCTCATAGTGTTCAGCTAAACCTACAAGTTAGTGGGGTGCGTCCTGCTCACAGTGTTCAGCTAGATCCGTTCCTGTTATCTTCTTACTGACAGGCAGGCTTGTCTTGTTACAGTATTTACAGCTACCTGAAGAAAATTACTGGTGTTCTTTTGATCCTATTAATACCACAGTCAGGCAGCTAGACTATTTACAGTTAGTGCAGTGCGTCCTGCTCACAGTGTTCAGCTAGATTCGTTCCTGTTATCTTATTACTGACAGGCAGGCTTGTCTTGTTACAGTATATACAGCTACCTGAAGAAAATTACTGGTGTTCTTTTGATCCTATTAGTACCACAGTCAGGCAGCTAGACTATTTACAGTTAGTGCAGTGCATCCTGCTCACAGTGTTCAGCTAAAACTACAAGTTAGTGGGGTGCGTCCTGCTCACAGTGTTCAGCTAAACCTACAAGTTAGTGGGGTGCGTCCTGCTCACAGTGTTCAGCTAAACCTACAAGTTAGTGCGGTGCGTCCTGCTCACAGTGTTAAGCTAAACCTGCAAGTTAGTGGGGTGCGTCCTGCTCACAGTGTTCAGCTAGATCCGTTCCTGTTATCTTCTTACTGACAGGCAGGCTTGTCTTGTTACAGTATTTACAGCTACCTGAAGAAAATTGCTGGTGTTCTTTTGATCCTATTAGTACCACAGTCAGGCAGCTAGACTATTTACAGTTAGTGCAGTGCGTCCTGCTCACAGTGTTCAGCTAGATCCGTTCCTGTTATCTTCTTACTGACAGGCAGGCTTGTCTTGTTACAGTATATACAGCTACCTGAAGAAAATTGCTGGTGTTCTTTTGATCCTATTAGTACCACAGTCAGGCAGCTAGACTATTTACAGTTAGTGCAGTGCGTCCTGCTCACAGTGTTCAGCTAGATCCGTTCCTGTTATCTTCTTACTGACAGGCAGGCTTGTCTTGTTACAGTATATACAGCTACCTGAAGAAAATTACTGGTGTTCTTTTGATCCTATTAGTACCACAGTCAAGCAGCTAGACTATTTACAGTTAGTGCAGTGCGTCCTGCTCACAGTGTTCAGCTAGATCCGTTCCTGTTATCTTCTTACTGACAGGCAGGCTTGTCTTGTTACAGTATATACAGCTACCTGAAGAAAATTACTGGTGTTCTTTTGATACTATTAGTACCACAGTCAAGCAGCTAGACTATTTACAGTTAGTGCAGTGCGTCCTGCTCACAGTGTTCAGCTAAAACTACAAGTTAGTGGGGTGCGTCCTGCTCACAGTGTTCAGCTAAACCTACAAGTTAGTGGGGTGCATTCTGCTCACAGTGTTCAGCTAAACCTACAAGTTAGTGCGGTGCGTCCTGCTCACAGTGTTCAGCTAAACCTACAAGTTAGTGGGGTGCGTCCTGCTCACAGTGTTCAGCTAGATCCATTCCTGTTATCTTCTTACTGACAGGCAGGCTTGTCCTGTTACAGAATTTACAGCTACCTGAAGAAAATTGCTGGTGTTCTTTTGATCCTATTAGTACCACAGTCAGGCAGCTAGACTATTTACAGTTAGTGCAGTGCGTCCTGCTCACAGTGTTCAGCTAAACCTACAAGTTAGTGGGGTGCATCCACCTCACAGTGTTCAGCTAAAGCTACCTGTAGAAGGTTGGTGGTATTCTCATACTACAGGCAGGCAGTTGATTTTGCTAGCTGCAGTATCAGTACATGTATATATATATCCCAGCTTAGTGCAGCTACAGGCCATTAGTATGTCTGGAAGGCCAAGAAGGAGAGGCAGACAGTCACAAGCCAATAAGAGAGGGCAAGCAGGCTCTGTGTCTAGTGCTGGTCGTGGAGACGGTGCATCCTCATCAGCACGTGGCCGTGGGACACGCTTGGCCTTTTTTTCGGCAGCTGGCCGTGTTGAGCCACAACATGCGGAAGACTTGGTCGAGTGGATGACCAAGCCGTCCTCATCCTCGTCATCCTCTCTCACCCATGCCCAGGGTACTTTGTCTGGCAAAGCAGCGGCCTCTTCCCTCGGTTCAATGTCATCAGTGACTCCTTCCCTAGCCCCACCATGTCCTCCTGAGGAGTCCCTCAAACTGTTTGACCACAGTGTTGGGTACATGCTCCAGGAGGATGCCCAGCGTTTGGAAGGCTCTGATGATGATACTGAGCTCGATGAAGGCAGTAACATGAGCACGGACAGAGGGGGTGCCCAAGAAGGACAGCAATCTTGCAGTCATGCTCCCCCTGCTGCAGCATACTGCCAGATTTGCTCCAGTGATGAGGAGGGAGGGGATGATGAGGTCACTGACTCAACGTGGGTGCCTGATAGGAGAGAGGAGGAGGAGGCGGCACATCACCAACGAGGCAGGATGCCCTCCAGGGGCCAGCATAAGGGCAGCACATTGACTGCATCACACCCCAAAGCTCCACATGTGCAGGGCGCTGCAGTCTCTGCGCGTTATTCAAAAAGTTCTTTGATGTGGGCCTTTTTTGAGACGAGTGCATAAGATTGCACCGCTGCTATTTGCAACATATGTCTCAAGCGTATTTCGCGTGGCCAAAACATCTCCCGCTTGGCTACCACATGCTTGACCAGACATATGTTGACCTGCCATGCAGTTCGTTGGCAAGCGTATCTAAAAGACCCACACGCCACTTTTTCTCACGGAAGGCGATTCCGGCTCTCTACCGGCATGTGGAAGGCAATGTCCATGCCTCGCTGGACAGGGCAGTCAGCGGTAAGGTGCATATTACCGCTGACTCATGGTCCAGCAGGCATGGACAGGGACGTTACCTAAGTTTCACGGCGCATTGGGTGACTCTGCTGGCAGCTGGGAAGGATGCAGGACAAGGTGCAGTAATGTTGGAGGTTGTTCCGCCACCACGCCTCCAAAATGCTAATGATTGTGACACACCTCTCTCCTCCACCCCCTCCTCTTCTTCTTCCTCCATGGCCTCTTCCTGTGCTTTGTCCTCGGAATCAGCGGTGCTCCGTAGCCGTTCAAGGGGCTACGCAAGTACGCAGGCCAAAAGATGCCATGCGGTGCTTGAGCTGGTGTGCTTGGGGGACAGGAGCCACACTGGGGCAGAGGTTCTGTCAGCTCTGCAGGGGCAGGTTCAGAGGTGGTTGATGCCACGCCAACTTAAGGCAGGAATGGTGGTTTGCGACAATGGCACCAACCTCCTCTCTGCCCTCCGACAGGGGCAAATGACCCATGTGCCCTGTTTGGCTCACGTCCTTAAGTTGGTGGTGCAGCGGTTCTTGGGCAGGTACCCGGGCTTACAGGATGTCCTGAGGCAGGCCAGGAAAGTCTGTGTGCATTTCCACCACTCATATAATGCCAGTGCTTGGCTGACGGACCTCCAAAAGGAGTTTAACCTGCCCAAGAACCGCCTAATCTGTGACATGCCCACCAGGTGGAACTCAACGTTGGCCATGCTGCAGCGGCTGCACACGCAGCAGAGGGCCATCAATGAGTACCTGTGCGATTATGGCACCAGGACAGGGTCAGGGGAGCTTGTTTTTTTTTCCCCACGCCAGTGGGCCATGATCAGGGATGCATGCACTGTCCTGTCACCATTTGAGGAGGCCACGAGGATGGTGAGCAGTGACAGTGCATGCATCAGTGACACTGTCCCCCTTGTCCACCTGTTGGAGCACACGCTGCGTGGAATAATGGACAGGGCACTTGAGGCAGAACAGAGGCAGGAAGAGGAGGACTTCCTTAGCTCTCAAGGCCCCCTTTATCCAGACAGTGTTCCTGCGTGCCCGCCGATCACACAGGAAGAGGACGACGAGGAGGAGGAGGAGGAGGAGGAAGATTGTGTCAGTATGGAGGTGGAGCCTGGCACTCAGCATCAGCAGCAGTCTTTAAGGGATCAGTCCCAAGAAACACATGGACTTGTACGTGGCTGGGAGGAGGTGGCTGCGGACCATGTCGTCCTTAGTGACCCAGAGGACTCCGGACCGAATGCCTCAGCAAACCTACGCTGCATGGCCTCCCTGATCCTGCAAAGCCTGCGTAAGGATCCTCGTATTCGTGGTATCAAGGAGAAGGACCAATACTGGCTGGCAACCCTCCTTGATCCACGTTACAAGGGTAAGGTTGCGGACCTTATCTTGCCATCGCAGAGGGAGCAGAGGATGAAACATCTTCGGGAGGCCTTGCAGAAAGGTCTGTGCAACGCGTTCCCAGAGACTGGGAGGTTACAAACTCCTGTTTCTGGACAACGTGCTGCTGAGGCTTCGGTCAGTCACAGAAGGAGCGGTGGAGAAGGTGGCCGTCTGACCGATGCGTTCAGACAATATTTTGGTCCGCAGCCCCAAGGTATGATCGGTTCCAGCAACCATCGCCAGCGTCTGTTTTACATGGTGCAGGAATACCTAGGGGCAAGATCAGACTTGGACACCTTTCCCACCGAAAATCCTCTGGGTTACTGGGTCTTGAGGATGGATCACTGGCCAGAGCTTGCACAGTATGCAATTGAGCTACTGGCCTGTCCTGCATGCAGCATTCTTTCGGAACGCACATTCAGTGCTGCTGGAGGCGTGGTAACTGATCACAGGGTGCGTCTGTCCACCGACTCGGTCGATCGACTGACCTTCATAAAAATGAATCAGTCTTGGATCACCACCAGCTACCAAGCACCTGATGCTGATGTAACCGAATAATTTTTGTTGAAATCTCAGATCCCTTCAAAGACTGCCTATGCTGATGCTGAGTGACTATCCCTGAGTAATTATCCTCTTCCTCCTCAATGATCACGCTGATAGCTTGTAAGAACATTTTTGGTTCTGGGCGCCACCACCAGTGCCTAAGGCACAATTTTTCAGCCCCTGTTTAACAGGGGCGTGTAATTACAATTTTTGATGCAATACTTTGCAGCAGGGCTCATTTCAGCATTCCAACTAGAGTATCTGTGAGGGGTTGCAGTGTTGTGGCACCAGCACCAGTGCCTAAGGCCCAATTTTTCTGCCCATGTTTAACAGGAGCGTGTAATTACAATTTTTGATACAATACTTTGCAGCAGGGCTCGTTCCTGCGTTCCAACTAGAGTGTCTGTGAGGGGTTGCAGTGTTGTGGCACCAGCACCAGTGCCTAAGGCCTAATTTTTCAGCTCCTGTTCAACAGGGGCATGTAATTACAATTCTTAATCTAATATTTCACAGCAGGGCCCATTTCTGCAGCCACCAAGAGCGAGTGAGGACTTACAGTGTTGTGTCACCAGCACCACCACCACCAAAGGCCCAATTTTTCTGCCCTTGTTCAACAGGGGCATGTAATTACAATTCTTGATCTAATATTTCACAGCAGGGCCCATTTCTGCACCCACCAAGAGCGAGTGAGGACTTATAGGGCGTACACACGGTCGGACTTTGTTCGGACATTCCGACAACAAAATCCTAGGATTTTTTCCGACGGATGTTGGCTCAAACTTGTTTTGTCTACACACGGTCGCACAAAGTTGTCAGAAAATCCGATCGTTCTAAACGCGGTGACATAAAACACATACGTCAGGACTATAAACGGGGCAGTGGCCAATAGCTTCATCTCTTTATTTATTCTGAGCATGCGTGGCACTTTGTCCGTCGGATTTGTGTACACACGATCGGAATTTCCGACAACGGATTTTGTTGTCGGAAAATTTTATCTCCTGCTCTCCAACTTTGTGTGTCGGAAAATCCGATGGAAAATGTCCGATGGAGCACACACACGGTCGGAATTTCCGACAACACGCTCCGATCGGACATTTTCCATGGGAAAATCCGACCGTGTGTACGGGGCATTACAGTGTTTTGGCACCAGCACCACCACCACCACCACAAAAGGCCCAGTTTTTCTGCCCCTGTTCAACAGGGGCATGTAATTACAATTCTTGATCTAATATTTCACAGCAGGGCCCTGTGAGGGCTTACAGTGTTGTGGCCACAACAACACCTAAGGCCCAAATTTCTGCTGACTATATAGGGCAGGCCCCTACTTTCAAACATCTAACTTACAAACGACTCCTGCTTGCAAATGGAAGGAGACAACAGGAAGTGAGAAGAAATCTACCCCTAGGAAGGGAAATTCTCTCCTGTAAGAGTTAATATGGGAAAAACATTTCTCCTTTCCACTGATGCTTTCCAATCCTTGTTCCACAAAAAATCCCAAATTTTCAAAAAACATTTGTCATTGGGACAAAAAGTGAGGTGAAAGACAGCAACACAAATGTCACAGGGGTGATTACCCTTCCCTATGTTTTCCAAAAAGCTTAAAAAAGATTTTTTGGCTGGAGCTAAACACGTTAAAAATGTACCCGTTCAAAATTACAAACAGATTCTACTTAACAACAAACCTACAGTCCCTGTCTTGTTTGCACCGCCTGTATACTGCTGTTCAGAGTATATAGGGCCTGGTGGCCCCACACCTTTCCTTATTTTAATTTGGGTGCGGGGTTCCCCTTAATATTCATACAAGACCCAAAGGGCCTGGGAATGGACTGGGGGGTACCCATGCCGTTTGTCTCACTGATTTTCATCCATATTGCCAGGACCCGACATTACATTAAACCCGCAAGCAGTTTTAAATGAGATTTTTTCCTTTAAAAATGACATTTGGTGCAGAGATGGTTCTAAACACGGGAAACACGCGCCACTTTACAGGCATACTATAGACACCCCCCAGGTACGATATTTAAAGGAATATTTCACTTTTTTTTTTACTTTAAGCATAATTAAAATCACTGCTCCCGAAAAAACTGCCGTTTTTAAAAGTTTTTTTTGCATTGTTACATGTCCCTTGGGGTAGGACCCGGGTCCCCAAACCCTTTTTACGCAATACCATGCAAATTAGCCTTTAAAATGAGCACTTTTGATTTCGAACGTTCGAGTCCCATAGACGTCAATGGGGTTCTAACGTTCGTGCGAATTTTCGGTCCGTTCGCAGGTTCTGGTGCGAACCGAACCGGGGGGTGTTCGGCTCATCCCTACTCCCAAAGATGTTTCATCCTCTGCTCCCTCTGTGACGGCAAGATAAGGTCTGCAACCTTACTCTTGTAACGTGGATCAAGGAGGGTTGCCAGCCAGTATTGATCCCTCTCCTTGAAACCAAGAATACGAGGATCCTTTCGCAGGCTTTGCAGGATCAGGGAGGCCATGCAGCGTAGGTTGTCCTGTCGGAGCACGGAGAGGAGGTTGGTGCCATTGTCGCAAACCACCATTCCTGGCTTAAGTTGGCATGGCGTCAACTACCTCTGAACCTGCCCCTGCAGAGCTGACAGAATCTCTGCCCCAGTGTGGCTCCTGTCCCCCAAGCACACCAGCTCAAGCATTGCGTGGCATCTTTTGGCCTGCGTACTTGCGTAGCCCCTTGAACGCCTACGGAACACCGCTGGTTCCGAGGACAAAGCACAGGAAGAGACCATGGAGGAAGAAGAGGAGGAGGGGGTGGAGGAGAGAGGTGTGTCAGAATCACCAGTAGTGGCATTTTGGAGGCGTGGTGGCGGAACAACCTCCAACACTACTGCACCTTGTCCTGCATCCTTCCCAGCTGCCAGCAGAGTCACCCAATGTGTCATGAAAGTTAGGTAATGTCCCCGTCCATGCCTGCTTGACCATGAGTCAGCAGTAATATGCACCTTACCGCGGACCGCCCTGTCCAGCGAGGCCAAGACATTGCCTTCCACATGCCGGTAGACAGCCGGAATTGCCTTCCGTGAGAAAAAAGTGGCGTTTGGGAACCTGCCACTGAGGAACCGCACATTCCACAAACTCACAGAAGGGGGCAGAGTCTACCAACTGAAAAGGTAGCAGTTGAAGTGCTAGCAATTTTGCCAAGCTAGCATTCAACCGCTGGGCATGTGGATGGCTGGGAGCGAACTTCTTTCTGCGGTGCAGCAGCTGGGGCAGGGAAATTTGCTTGGTACAATCTGACGTCGGTGTACCGATAGCAGATTGCCCGCAAGTACTTGGCTGTGACACACCTAATTCTACACCTTCATTCCTCTCAGTGCAGGTCTCAGAGAGGACTGAAGGTATAGTGGGGTTGGAGATCCCAGCTGATGAGGAACAAGGAGAGGTCCTCTTTGTTCTTTGGTGTGGGTCTTTTAGGTACACTTGCCAATGAACTGCATGGCAGGTCAACATATGTCTGGTCAAGCATGTGGTGCCCAAGCGGGAGATGTTTTGGCCACGCGAGATACACTTGAGACATATGTTGCAAATAGCAGCAGTGGGATCTGATGCACTCGTCTCAAAAAAGGCCCACACCAAAGAACTTTTGGGATAACGCGCAGAGACAGCAGCGCCCTGCACATGCTGAGCTCTGCAGTGTGATGCAGTCAGTGGGCTGCCCTTAGGCTGGCCCCTGGAGGGCATCCTGCCTCGTTGGTGATGTGCCTCCTCCTCCTCTCTCCTAACAGGCACCCACGTGGAGTCAGTGACCTCGTCATCCCCTTCCTCCTCATCACTGGAGCAAACCTGGCAGTATGCTGCAGCAGGGGGAACATGACTGCCAGATTGCTGTCCTTCTTGGGCACCCCCTCTGTCTGGGCTCACGTTACTGCCTTCCTCTAACTGAGTACCATCATTGGAGCCTTCAAAATGCTAGGCATCCTCCTGGAGTATGTACTCAACACTGTGGTCAAATAGTTCGGGGGACTCCTTAGGAGGACATGGTGGGGCTAGGGAAGGAGTCACTGATGCCATTGAGCCGAGGGAAGAGGCTGCGTTGGCAGCTGCTTTGCCAGACAAAGTACCCTGAGCCTGGGTGAGAGAGGATGAGGAGGATGAGGACGGCTTGGTCATCCACTCGACCAAGTCTTCCGCATGTTGCGGCTCAACACGGCCAGCTACCGAAAAAAAGGCCAAGCGTGTCCCACGGCCACGTGCTGATGAGGATGCACCATGTCCACCACCAGCACTGTTGCCTCTAGACACAGAGCCTGCTTGCCCTCTTTTATTGGCTTGTGACTGTCTGCCTCTCCTTGTTGGCCTTCCAGACATACTATTGGCCTGCAGTGAGATGTAGCTACACAAAACTAGGATGTATATATATACCGATTATACTGCAGCTAGCAGAATCAACTGCCTGCCTGTAGTATTATTAGTATGAGAACACCTGCACTTGTCTTCAGGTAGCTATACTGTGCAGGGTACACAGTACAGTAACTGGAAATACGTCAAGAGCCTATACAAGCACCTGGCTTCAGGTAGCTATACTATAGGTGCAACTGTGCAGGGTACACAGTACAGTAACTGGAAATACGTCAAGAGCCCACACAAGCACCTGGCTTCAGGTAGCTATACTGTAGGTGCAACTGTGCAGGGTACACAGTGCAGTAACTGTAAATACGTCAAGAGCCTACACAAGCACCTGGCTTCAGGTAGTTATACTGTAGGTGCAACTGTGCATGGTACACAGTACAGTAACTGGAAATATGTCAAGAGCCTACACAAGCACCTGGCTTCAGGTAGTTATACTGTAGGTGCAACTGTGCAGGGTACACAGTACAGTAACTGGAAATATTGTAAAAACACCTGCCTGCCTGTCAGTATATTAGGAAGAGAAGAACAGGATCTAGCTAAACTGAATACAGTATATATATATATATATATATATATATATATATATATATATATATATATATATATATATATATATATATATATAACACCTGGGATGCATATATATATATATACACAATACACTGTAAGTGCAGCTAACTGACTCGACCTACCTACTCTATCTAACTTAAATCAAATGACACTGTCTGTCTATCTATCTCTCTCCAGTCTCCCCCGCAACACACTACACACTATATAGTGTGGGGAGTGTACTAAACCCCCTGAGCCATAATTGGCCAAATCCTCGTTGGCTTTGGCCAATTACGGCTCTCTGTACACACAGCGCTGTGATTGGCCAAGCATGCGGGTCATAGTGCATGCTTGTCCAATCATCAGCCAGCAATACACTGCAATGCCGCAGTGAATTATGGGCCGTGATGGGCCACTCGAATTTGGCGCGAACGGCCCATATCGTTCGTAATTCGGCGAACGACCGAACACATGATGTTCGAGTCGAACATGCATTCGACTCGAACACGAAGCTCATCCCTAATCCTGACTGGGCATCATATGATGTCCAGCAGCATAACGTGCCGACGCAAATGCGGCGATCGTGAGTGCGGTGTGTCAGTCTGACACCCCGCATCTCCGATCGTAATAAGAAGCCTCTGTCAGGGGCTTCTTACCACGTGGTCAGCTGTGACCAATCACAGCTGATCACAGCCGGTAAACTGCATTCCTCGGTTCATGCTGACAGGGAGAGCCGATCGGAGGCTATCCCTGTCAGAGGTGGGGTCTGTGCTGATAATCAGCACATTGATTATCAGCACAGCCCCCTCAGATGTGCAAAAAAACACTACCAATCAGTGCCCAGCATTCCCCCAATAAAAAAGCCTTGCATTGTCCACCACAGTGCCAATCAGTGACCACTGCAAGCACCAATCAGAGCCCACCACAGTGCCAATCAGTGCCCACCACAGTGCCAATCAGTGCCCAGCAGTAACACCTGTCAGTAACACATCAGTACCTCATCGTCAGTGCTGCCCATCAGTGCTACCTGTCAGTGCCACCTGTCAGTGCCAATCAGTACCACCTATCAGTGCCAATCAGTGCCGCCTGTCAGTGCCCATCACACCCACCTGTCAGTGCCCATCAGTGCCGCCTTTCAGTGCCGCCTATCAGTGCCCATCAGTGCTGCATATCAGTCCCGCCTATTGGTGCCCATGAGTGCCGCCTATCAGTGCCCATCAATTCTACATATCAGTGCCTCCTCATCAGTGCCCATCATCAGTGCCCATCTTTGCCACCTCATCAGTGCCCATCAGTGCCACCTCATTAGTGCCCATCAGAAAAGGGGAAAACAAAATTTTATGACAAAAACTAAGAAAAACCTTTTTTTTTTTTTTAAATTGTGGACTTTTTTAGTTTATTTATCAAAAAATAAAAATCCCAGAGGTGATCAAATACCACCAAAAGAAAGCTCTATTTGTGGGAAGAAAATGATAAAAATTTTGTTTGGGTACAGCGTTACATGACCACGCAATTGTCATTCAAAGTGTGACAGCGCTGAAAGCTGAAAATTGTCCTGGGCAGGAAGGGGCGAAAGTGCTTGGTATTGAAGTGGTTAAAAGAAATGCCTAAAGAAGGGTTATTACTTCTGTTATCTCAAGAATGATTAGCACAAACTTGGATAATCAGAACCATATGAGTGCTTGTAGTACAGGAGGCAGTCAACTGAGGCACACCTAATTTCAATATGATTTGTAGCAGTTACAATATAGCCAGTATTTACAGGTCTAATTACAAAGCTCACAATCCCCAGTTAGTAGTTTACAAAGAAAGACAGATTCATACTAGGGCCGAAACAACTAATCGATTAATCGACAACTAATCAATTATGAAATGAATCAATTACTACAGTATTTTCACAATCGATTAATCGGCCAGTAACACAATGGGGTTAAAAAAAAAAAAATGAGCCCTTTATAGTACAAACAATCACTACTGTAAATATTACTTTCACAGTTCTACAGTAAAAAAATGAACCCCTTACAGTTGTGACTATCCGCTCCCCCCTGTACCACAAAGGGCCAACCCTAGCCTTCTCAACCCCATTATGTTAATAAACGTCTTAGTCCTGGTTCACATGTATGGGTTTTTTGGTGCTTTTTGCAGAAACGCACTACAGTTCATTTACATGGTTTCCTATGAGACACGTTCACATCTATTCTTTTTTCAGCGGTTCAGCGTATTTAGAAAGGGTCCGGGACTTTTTTTTTTAAAGCAAAACAGTGCTTTTTTGGTTCAATATACTTCAATGGAGAAGCTGCAGAAAAGTGTGTAATGTATTTTTGCATCAATTTGTGTTTTTTAATCTGACCAACAACAAATTGGCCAAAAAAAATGCAAAAACGCAAATCTCAGCAAAATCACGCGCACAAAAATCAAAACGCACAGCAAAAAGCACTGCAGAAACAGATTAAAAGCAATCTGCATATGTGTGTCCTGAGCCTTTTGCTGGCCATACAAATCAATTTTCAGATGAAAAATCTTTGTACATTCGCTCAATGAAAGAATGTTTGAAATTTTAACTTGTTTTTAACATTCTGTTTTTAAAAGCAATGTAATTTCTGAACGAAAACCACATACACTGTCTGAAAATTCATTTGACCAAGAAGTTTGCTATTATGTCCAAATTTTCCCATCACTGTGGTTGAAAATAAATATCGATTTGACCCCACTAACGATTAGAAAATCGAAGGAACGTTCTTAAAATTACATTTTTTTTTTGAAGGAAAACATTGTTTGTTTTTTAAATTAAAAAAAATTGATCTCTGAGTCTGATGATATTTACCAGATTCACCCTTTAATAGTATATACAGTATATATCCTCTAATAGCATATACAGTATATCTCTTCTAATAATATATACAGTATATCTCTTCTAATAGTATATACAGTATATCTCTTCTGTCTGTTATTCTCAGAGTGGATTAAATATTTTGCTCCCTAACCATATAGTTGGTTATTTATATTTACCACTGCATCAAGATATTTAAGAATAAATCGGCTTTTTTTTTACATATTAACTAAATTATACACCACACTTTTTTAGAGTTATTAACCGATTAATCGATTAAGCAAAACAATAATCGGCCAACTACTCGATTATGAAAATAATCGCTAGTTGCAACCATAATTCATACACATCAAGATCATTCAGTGTGACCTAGGCTCCGTTTCCACTAATGCAATTTGCCATGCGACTTTGGACACAAAGTCGCATTACAAGTCGCAGCCCATTGATTTCAATAGCACCCGTTCCAATATATGTGACTCAAAGCTGCAACGACTATGAAAAGGTACCTGCACCACTCTGATGTGACTCTGGATGTGACTCTGACCCAGTGTAAATTTGGATCAAAGTCGCATTCAAAGCCACACCACAGTCACACTAAAGTCGCACCTCAGTCACACTCTCAATCGTGCGCCCTTGGAGTTGTACCAGTGGAAGCTTAGCTCTATGCCCACAGATGTGTTTCAATCACAACACTTGGCCTAATCTCATTCAAAGGGTCAACTGAAATTGCTTTATGGCAGAAAGGCACATATCCTTTTCCACTGCCTTCAAGATTCCAAATGGAGTCCTCATCATTCGCACTTACCATTTCATTTTATACATACACATTATTCAAAATCAGTCTCATCAAAGTATTAGTAAATACAAAAGGTAAAAAGGAAAGTTCTGATAAGTTTGTTAGTCTGGGTATTCAGACGGGAGACAGGTGAACACAAAAAACAAAAGAAAAAAATGCTTAGCGTTTCTGGGGTTAGGTATAAACCAGCTCTGTCTTCCATACAAGAAATCACATTCACCCAAATGTTAAACTTCCTCACACGGGGCACCATCTGTTAGGGCGATTTTTACCTACCTCACTTATACGCTTAATGATAAATAACATAAATGATTAAAACCTTTTATCTATATATGAATCAACCCATGCAGTTGCAGCTATTACGGATAGAATTAAAAACAAATGATAACTGTGCAAAAAGAATAACAATCAAATTTATTTATGCAGAAAAGAACTGTTAGAATAATCAGAGATTACCAAATATAGTATAGTGATGTTGCAAATGCCGTGTTGCCAGTCTATAAAGATAGTTAATGCAAAAAGGAGATATGGTTACAATTGACATACACATGCTATCAAGGTATTTAAGACAAACCCTGGGATAGAAAAAGTTACAGAAGAGATAAGAAAAGAGACATAGAGATAATACAGATACATTACCTAGACAGCCCTTATGTTGCCATTCTTGCAGGGGGGGGGGGGGCACACAGAGAGGAAGAAAAAGTGAGTAGCTCTCTGTACTGCTTTTATACCTCCCCTCTGCCCCAACATCCACCAACCCAGGTTCCACCCACCCTGGAACCTTGCCATTGGTCCAGAGTTGCATCAAATTCTGATTGGCTGTAATTTCAAGTCCAGTTTGCCATCATGCTTAAACATTAGACTCTCTTTGGTGGCCTCTCTGTCTGCCATAAAACAGTTAGCCCTCTTTGATCTTAATATAACCAGTTCCGAAATGAGCATATCAAGCCTCCAAGACCAAGTGGAGACACAAAGTCTGATAGGGCCATCGCTACAAACAATAGGGTAACTTAGTTATCAACTGACCATTGAAGACATCAAACAGCTTTTGAGAGGCAATGAAAAGAAGTAAGCTGGGCCATAAAATATTAAGTACACACGTTCCTATAAAACATATATACACACACATATATACAGTGGCTTGCGAAAGTATTCGGCCCCCTTGAACTTTTCAACCTTTTGCCACATTTCAGGCTTCAAACATAAAGATATAAATTTTTTTTTTTTTGTGAAGAATCACCAACAAGTGGGACACAATTGTGAAGTGGAACGAAATCTATTGGATATTTTAAACTTTTTTAGCAATTAAAAAACTGAAAAGTGGTGCGTGCAAAATTATTCGGCCCCTTTACTTTCAGTGCAGAAAACTCACTCCAGAAGTTCAGCGAGGATCTCTGAATGATCCAATGTTGTCCTAAATGACTGATGGTGATAAATAGAATCCATCTGTGTGTAATCAAGTCTCTGTATAAATGCACCTGCTCTGTGATAGTCTCAGGGTTCTGTTGAAAGTGCAGAGAGCATCATGAAGACCAAGGAACACACCAGGCAGGTCCGTAATACTGTTGTGGAGAAGTTTAAAGCTGGATTTGGATACAAAAAGATTTCCCAAGCTTTAAACATCCCAAGGAGCACTGTGCAAGCGATCATTTTGAAATGGAAGGAGTATCAGACCACTGCAAATCTACCAAGACCTGGCTGTCCCTCTAAACTTTCAGCTCAGACAAGGAGAAGACTGATCAGAGATGCAGCCAAGAGGCCCATGATCACTCTGGATGAACTTCAGAGAACTACAGCTGAGGTGGGAGAGTCTGTCCATAGGACAACAATCAGTCGTACACTGCACAAATCTGGCCTTTATGGACGAGTGGCAAGAAGAAAGCCATTTCTCAAAGATATCCATAAAAAGTCTTGTCTAAAGTTTGCCACAAGCCACATGGGAGACACACCAAACATGTGGAAGAAGGTGCTCTGGTCCGATGAAACCAAAATCGAACTTTTTGGCCACAATGCAAAACGATATGTTTGGCGTAAAAGCAACACAGTTCATCACACTCAACACACCATCCCCACTGTCAAACATGGTGGTGGCAGCATCATGGTTTGGGCCTGCTTTTCTTCAGCAGGGACAGGGAAGATGGTTAAAATTGAGGGGAAGATGGATGCAGCCAAATACAGGACCATTCTGGATGAAAACCTGTTGGAGTCTGCAAAAGACCTGAAACTGGGACGGACATTTATCTTCCAACAAGACAATGATCCCAAACATACAGCAAAATCTACAAAAGAATGGTTCACAAATAAATGTATCCAGGTGTTAGAATGGCCAAGTCAAAGTCCAGACCTGAATCCAATCGAGAATCTGTGGAAAGAGCTGAAAACTGCTGTTCACAAACACTCTCCATCCAACCTCACTGAGCTTGAGCTGTTTTGCAAGGAAGAATGGGCAAGAATTTCAGTCTCTCGATGTGCAAAACTGATAGAGACATACCCCAAGTGACTTGCAGCTGTAATTGCAGCAAAAGGTGGCTCTACAATGTATTAACGCAAGGGGGCCGAATAATTTTGCACGTCCCACTTTTCATTTTTTTATTAGTTAAAAAAGTTTCAAAAATCCAAAAGATTTCGTTCCACTTCACAATTGTGTCCCACTTGTTGGTGATTCTTCACAAAAAATAAAAATTTTATATCTTTATGTTTGAAGCCTGAAATGTGGCAAAAGGTTGAAAAGTTCAAGGGGGCCGAATACTTTCGCAAGCCACTGTATATATATACATACATAAAACTGGGCATGGTAGTTTAATTAGAAAGTCCTCACAATGGTTGGGATGTCTGGGAAATGATTTATCTTTGTCCCATTTTTTTACATCACAGAAACCTGACATTTTAACAGGAGTGTGTAGACTTTTTATATCCACTGTAGCTGTGTGAGGACCTGGGGGTGGGAACAGAAAGTAGGAAGATATGAAATGAGACTAGAAGAAATAGGTTTTTACATGTGGCTCTCTGCTGACTGGAATAAACAAGCTCTTCACAAGATGCATCTGACTATTCATCATTGTTTCTACACAATCTACAGTTTGAGGGTTTGTTTAGCTTTAGTGTAGTATAAACATACCTCCCAAATTTTGGACTTCAGAATGAGGGACACTTGAGGAAGGAAGTGATCTGCAGCGCACATAGCACACCACAGCAAAATATTGGTGTGGTCAAACTCTTAGCAGTGGGAGGGGCTTGTCTAAGAAGAACTTCAATAAAATAGTCAGAGAGAGAGGCGCATGCGCGGGGCCCAGAGAGATGGCGGCTTAATCTCGGAGCTTCGTCACGCTCCGTTCGTCAGACTCTCCCAGCACTGAGCGGCATCACCTGGGAGAAGCCTCAGCAGTGACAGGACTACTGGGAAGCTAGTGGGAGGATCTTTATGCTGGTGGAGACAGCAAAAAGAGGTCTAAAAGCCCAATTTGAAGCCTCTTCAGAGGTGCTAGCAGGCTCCAAGATGGCGGCGGAACGGCTGCCACATGAAGCCGCTAATGCAGGGACTCCTGTCTCCTCTCCCTGGCGGGACTCTCTGCAGGAAGAGGTATGTGGAAGAGCCCCCATCATCACATCCACCGGGGGCCCGTTATCACCAGCCACCACGGTGTCTCTTTTGAATCAGACACTAGATGAAATGCTAATGTCCCCCTCTGCTGCAGCCTCTCCTGGGCACAATGTGGCTTACCAGGATAGAGAGCCTGACACCCCCCAGCACCATGATATCTCCTTCACATTTACCAGATTTGCAGAAATGCTGGACAGGGGATTAGCACAGACTGCAGCCAGGATTACTACTGATATTAAAATGGATCTCCAGATGCTGGGCTCTCAAATTGAGACCATTGAAAACAGAGTGGATTCCACAATAGACAGGGTTAACCAGAATACTGATGGTATCCACGATTTACTTGACCAACTAGAAAATGCCATGGCCAAAATTGATGACTTTGAAAACAGGTCCAGAAGGCTTAATTTCAGGATCAGAGGCCTGCCTGAGACCATTACGGATATACCGGAAGCAGTGCACTCCCTCATTCCTGATGTCGGAGCCCACAAAATGGAGCTCGATCAGCTCACAGGGCTCTGGGACCCCCCCCCCCGACCTGATGATCTGCCCTGGGACATTGTGGTTAAACCACACTACTTTAACATTAAAAAGGAAATCATACGGAAAGCACGCTCCACTTCACAAATCCAAATTATGAGCCAACCAGTCCAAATCTATGCTGATATTTCTCCATACACGATCCATAAACGGCGAGCACTTAAATCCCTTCTGACAGTACTGACACAGAAAAACATCAAGTACTGGTGGCTGTTTCCCTTCCCTGTCTGAAGTTTGAGTTTAATAGCAGTTAGCAGTGAAAGAAAAAAAGAGTGACACAGCTAGGTCTCAGTATAAAAAACTTATCACAAACATAAAAACATAAATGGTGAAACCCCCCGACCTGATGATCTGCCCTGGGGCATTGTGGTTAAACCACACTACTATAACATTAAAAAGGAAATCATACGGAAAGCACGCTCCGCTTCACAAATCCAAATTATGAGCCAACCAGTCCAAATCTATGCTGATATTTCTCCATACACGATCCAGAAACGGCGAGCACTTAAACCCCTTCTGACAGTACTGACACAGAAAAACATCAAGTACTGGTGGCTGTTTCCCTTCCCTGTCTGAAGTTTGAGTTTAATAGCAGTTAGCAGTGAAAGAAAAAAAGAGTGACACAGCTAGGTCTCAGTATAAAAAACTTATCACAAACATAAAAACATAAATGGTGAAAAATAAAAATTATATCACACAATGGTAAAAAAACGTGATATTAATAAAGTCCCAATAGTTGAGTGAACACAATATTTGACAGTGAAGAAAAATAATCTTTCAAGATAAGTGAGTTTCTTTGAATAGACAAATGGAAAATCCTTCACCAAGAGTTAAGTTGCACCTTGCAGTGATAGATAGATATCTGCTTACCAGATACCAATGACTCCTTTAATTAAAAAGAGAGTCATTAGCGCTTGTGCAGGGTTGTGCCTGCTCACATGGGACAGCTGGATGCTGGATGATGATAAGCAAAGAACCCTTCTTGCCTCGGTAATCAGACATGGGATATGTGAAATACAATAGAATCTTCCATAGTGTAATACAGTTTATTAAAATTGTAACAAACAAAAGTAAAGCCAAATGGCCGCTTACATTAAAAAGTGCCTACATGGCACTGGGGCTGCTCGCTCATCTGGGTGAGAGTCTCAGTACTATAAATATTTGTCTCCTAGTGACCAACGTACGCTTCCCTGAAGAGGTTCAGACGAAACGTACATCGGAGCGGTACGTGGTCACGTGATCTCCCCCTACGTCCCGTATCTCTGGTTGTTGCACACGCCGGGTGCAACGCACGTCGACCATCGAGGCGGTGTGACGGCATTTCTACTGAGACTCTCATCCAGATGAGCGAGCAACCCCGGTACCGGGTAGGCACTTTTTAATGTACTATAACATAAGAAAATTTGCGTTGCGCTTGATTATATGTCATACGGCGAAATGTCCTAAAACCTTAAAAATATTTTTATATATATACCTCACTATTCACATCCATTGTGCATAATTGTGCTAAAAAAAATAGTAATTTAAAATACAACTAAGAAATATCAAAACACTCCTGTGGAAAAATAAATGGTATCACTTCTATGCAGTGTGCATATGTATAAACCTGTGGATAATCAATATAAAGTGCATATAGTGCCAAAGTATATATATACAATCGTGCATAAAAAATATATTAAAGAGGTGACTGAAAACATAAAAAAGCATGCACTGCTTCATGAAAAGAAAGGGGGGAAAAAGGACACCTTAAAGTCATCCAATAGTAGGTTTGAGGGTGACAAACAGGGGGAGGGAATTCCCTCCCACTGTGATAATTAATCAAATTAATATATCTCTCATGTCACCCATATCATTAATCATGTAACTCAATGGTGTGTAGCTAGCTAGCTATCAAACGGTTATTCAATGGAACATAAAGCATATGTGCAAAAAGAAAGGAAGGGGTCAAGAGGAGATCCCCCCAAAAAAAGATGGTCCGCTCAAGAACAAACAGTTGAACCTACAAAAACTTTATTGTGTCACAATATGTAGAAACATAATCCAACAACCATGTGTATTTAAAAAATAGGGCAAATAAAAGTCCTATTGTGTGCTGGTGGCCACCACAGACATTACACATATATCTCATGCATTCATGCATTCACACTCATCAATTAAAGTCATTAGAGACCCGGGTCTATACTATTTCACTGGAATTCCATAGCTGGATTAACTACATGAGTGGATAGACTAGGTCCTTGTAGGTAAAGTGCGAGTGCTAATACACAGCAAAAGTCCCCTCGGATGTGAACCAATGGCTGGTTAGACAATTGTATGTGTCGTTCAACCAGAGCCAAGGAAGGAAACGGTGTCCTGATTGTGTGGTGAACAATTGCAGCTCAAGCAACCTCACATAAAGGGCTTCTAAGGATGGACGGAAAATGGCCATAGACAAAATGCCTCATAGATGTGAGGGTACATTTTAGCTCACCGTCTGACGTCTTCAATAAGGAAGGAGTAGAGCCCAGAGGAGTTGCTGATGGCCGCGTTCGTGTGGGTTGAAAAACACGCTCATGCGGTATTAGCTTGTTGTAGGCAAGAGCGGGTTACTTCCGGGTATCCTCCGGCAGAAAGTAAGGTGAGTCACAAAGGTCAAGCTTGTTAGTGTCTCATATCCGATAGTATAAACAATCCGGAGAGACGCTCGGCATCCGTGTTCACCGCAAAGATTTCACCAAATATCACAAATCTTGATTGATCCAATCAGGATCGTTGGGGATGTTCACATCCAATTTGGAAGGATATTGTAGTTAAAGTGTGAGAGTCTGTGTGCCACCTGCACATGGGTCAAATGCTGAGCGCTTTCGCTTGTTGCCAAGCTTCTTCAGAGCTAATGTGGTATCAGTAGCTGGATGTTTAAATAGCCAGAAGGCTAGTGTTCAATTTCCTGTCTACTTAATTAACACGTGAATACCATAGCTTGACCATCATTGCAATCACCAAAAATGTGCCAATCACACCCATACATACATCTATTTAGACAAAACCATTGAGGGTAGTGGATACAAAGGGATTCAATCTGATTGACTTGTGTATGTGGTCAGATTTGAATATTGCATCTCTCACCATCATGAAATAACTGAAAAAGGCTTGTCAAGCAACTGCTATCAATACATAAAAGTCAATTGAGAAATGCTGCATGCTCAGCATTTGACCCATGTGCAGGTGGCACACAGACTCTCACACTTTAACTACAATATCCTTCCAAATTGGATGTGAACATCCCCAACGATCCTGATTGGATCAATCAAGATTTGTGATATTTGGTGAAATCTTTGCGGTGAACACGGATGCCGAGCGTCTCTCCGGATTGTTTATACTATCGGATATGAGACACTAACAAGCTTGACCTTTGTGACTCACCTTACTTTCTGCCGGAGGATACCCGGAAGTAACCCGCTCTTGCCTACAACAAGCTAATACCGCATGAGCGTGTTTTTCAACCCACACGAACGCGGCCATCAGCAACTCCTCTGGGCTCTACTCCTTCCTTATTGAAGACGTCAGACGGTGAGCTAAAATGTACCCTCACATCTATGAGGCATTTTGTCTATGGCCATTTTCCGTCCATCCTTAGAAGCCCTTTATGTGAGGTTGCTTGAGCTGCAATTGTTCACCACACAATCAGGACACCGTTTCCTTCCTTGGCTCTGGTTGAACGACACATACAATTGTCTAACCAGCCATTGGTTCACATCCGAGGGGACTTTTGCTGTGTATTAGCACTCGCACTTTACCTACAAGGACCTAGTCTACCCACTCATGTAGTTAATCCAGCTATGGAATTCCAGTGAAATAGTATAGACCCGGGTCTCTAGTGACTTTAATTGATGAGTGTGAATGCATGAATGCATGAGATATATGTGTAATGTCTGTGGTGGCCACCAGCACACAATAGGACTTTTATTTGCCCTATTTTTTAAATACACATGGTTGTTGGATTATGTTTCTACATATTGTGACACAATAAAGTTTTTGTAGGTTCAACTGTTTGTTCTTGAGCGGACCATCTTTTTTTGGGGGGATCTCCTCTTGACCCCTTCCTTTCTTTTTGCACATATGCACTGCTTCATATAACGTGCAACATGCAAACATCAAAGAAACGCAAACCGCGTTTAAATGGCCGTGATTCAAAGTTCTTATATAAGTGTCCCCAAGTTGAAACTAAAAAGTGCTTCCGTGTCCATAAATATCCATAGACGTCCAAGTCATCCAATGTGCTGAATTCCAGTGCTTTAAACAATAATAGTGTGCCACAGTGCCCCCCCACAGTGGTTGCGCTCACCTTAGAGCGTGTGACACAGCGTTTAACTTGTGTCAAAACACGCTATGTAGCCACCCCCTGGGCTATATGCGGTAAGCTAGATCGATCTCCACTCTGGGTCAGTTAGGCTCCATAGACATTAATCATGAAAACAAGGAGAGACTATATAGTGTAATTCCACTTAAAAACGTTTATTCCAACAAGACAACTTTCCCACAAGGGGGTACTCACATTTCGTGGGTGCTGTTGTGCACCAAACAATCAAAAAGCTTTGAAGGGTATACTGTGTGGTCTGCCGCGGGGTATGTGCTTTTCCCGGCTCAGCTGTTCGCTATTCCGCTGTACGCTGCTCGCTCCGTCCTGGCCCCTCCCCTACGCGTGTTCGACACAGGGAGTCACGTGTCTTCATCAGGGGGATATGACCAACGTACGCTTCCCTGAAGAGGTTCAGACGAAACGTACATCGGAGCGGTACGTGGTCACGTGATCTCCCCCTACGTCCCGTATCTCTGGTTGTTGCACACGCCGGGTGCAACGCACGTCGACCATCGAGGCGGTGTGACGGCATTTCTACTGAGACTCTCATCCAGATGAGCGAGCAACCCCGGTACCGGGTAGGCACTTTTTAATGTAAGCGCCCATTTGGCTTTACTTTTGTTTGTTACAATTTTAATAAACTGTATTACGCTATGGAGGATTCTATTGTCTTTTACATATCCCATGTCTGATTACCGAGGCAATGACTCACATGGGACAGCATCCAGCCATCCCATGTGAGCAGGCACAACCCTGCACAAGCGCTAATGACTCTCTTTTTAATTAAAGGAGTCATTGGTATCTGGTAAGCAGATATCTATCTATCACTGCAAGGTGCAACTTAACTCTTGGTGAAGGATTTTCCATTTGTCTATTCAATGGAACTCACTTATCTTGGAAGATTATTTTTCTTCACTGTCAAATATTGTGTTCACTCAACTATTGGGACTTTATTAATATCACGTTTTTTTACCATTGTGTGATATAATTTTTATTTTTCACCATTTATGTTTTTATGTTTGTGATAAGTTTTTTATATTGAGACCTAGCTGTGTCACTCTTTTTTTCTTTCACTGCTAACCACTAGCGCCCCCTACGTACCAACAATTAGGAATCATTGGCAATGACCTCTAGATTGCTCCATAAGAGAAACAAAAGGGGGGTCTCCGGCGCTCCGCAGCATGTGATGTCTAAGGTAAATAGTACAATGGTAGCTATAATAGCACATTAACATAAGGCAGGTAAATTCTAGAATGAGGAGGCAGCCATCCTCAAAGGGTGTCCATTACCTCTGTTGATAATCAATGTTGAAAAAAGGAGGGGTGTGGAGGCGCCAACTGTGGTAGCTTGTTTATGCAAAAATTAAAGTTAGTGTAACAATTACACCTACTGGTTCGCAGGGTGGAGGTGTTTTTTTGAGATGCGAAGTGTCCTGGGATGTGCTGTTATCTTGTTTCCGGCTCGGATTTCATTCCTTCAGGCGTCTGGGTGTGGAGTCTGTAAACAGGCTGAACCGCTGCATCCAGTGCATGGAAAGCTCCACGCTGACCACTCTGGAGCGCGGAAGCGGAAATGATGTCACTGATGCACGGCAAACGTCCAGGCTGGTGTTGGGGATGATGCAGGTATAGTACAGGCTACGCGCTTGGGGCTCACAGCTCCTTCTACTGGCCTTTTTGCTCCCTGGAGGAGAGCAGCTTGAATATATAGTGGAGGCAATTAGGCAATTAGGCAATTAGGTTAAAGTGTATGGGCTGGAGGTCCGTGGCTGTGGAACCACAACAGCCAGCAGACCCACAATCTTCCAAAAAGCACAAAAAAGTTGAAAGTAAAGTATGAAGAATTAAAAATATGATGAATTGGGGTTAAGTTTAATAAATATAAGGATAATAATAGTAAGTTGAATTAGAGTTAAAACATTTATTTAAAAGATGAAAAAAATGTGGAAAATTAAAAATAAAATAAAAATAAACTAAAAAATAAAAAATAAAAAATAAAATGAAAAAAAACAATGAAAAATAGAAATAAAAATAAAAATAAGTATAAAAATAAAAGTAATTATAAAATTAAAATTAAAATAAGAAATAAAAATGAAACATAAAAATTAAAAATAAAAATAGAAGTAGAAAATGGGGAAAAAAAAAAAGAATTAAAAAATTAGATTAAAAAGCACTGGGATACACTTTATGAGGATGAGCTCAGGGGGGACATGAGGGAAGGGGAGGGGGGTAGGGGAGTAGTGGGGGGGTGGGAGGAAAGAGGGGGATGAAGTTGTTATATAGAACGGAGGAGTTGCTATCTTGGTCCATGAGGGGACAGTGGTCCCTCAGGTGACTGGATGATACGACAGCAAAGGACCATGGGGGTATTTTTATGTTGTAAAAAACTTCTACATGGTTTGTATAGTGATGGGCAAGGTGTATATATATATATATATATATATATATATATATATATATATATATATATATATATATATATATATAATAAGAAAGTGAAGAACGAATGTATGATTGGAAAGGGGAAGGGGGGGGAAGTAAACTACAACAAAGAATGTGTTTCTAATTCTTCATTGAGTTCCCCTGGCGAGAGAGTACCCAATGAATATATCCAGTAGGCCTCCTGCTGACACAGGCGTTTGAAACGTTCCGCAGCAGGAAGACCTCTGGGCATGGCCTCGATGACCCAGACTCTGAGGCCCATGGTAGATTTTTGGTGTTCCTTCAAAAAATGAAGAGGGACACTGGCGTAGGGGGCGTATGGTCCTGCCCACATAAAAGAGACCACATGGGCAGGTCAGGCAGTACACCAGGTATTCACTGGAGCAATTATAAAAGTCTTTTATGGTGTATGTTTTGTCTTTAACAGTGAAGTTTTTTTGTCCATGGTCAACAAATTTGCACGTTAGGCATAATTTTTTCCGGCATTGGTACATTCCCACTAATGGAATTAGGGGGATATGTGAGGCTGGAGTGGGTGGGACTTTATGGATTTTACTGGGTGCTATCTTACTTTTAATATTTTTTGCTCTACGATATGAAACCTTGGGTAGTTGGGTAAGGGAAGAACCTAGAAAGGGGTCTCCAAGCAAGATGCACCAATGTTTGGCTAAGATGTTCTCCATCTTCTTGTGACAATCATGAAACTGGGTAGTGAAACGTGTTGGTTGTGGATTATCTGAAGTTTTGGGTTTAGGTGGAGGTTTCTTTGCCTGTTGGAGGAAGGCCTTTTGTACCAGATGTGGTGGGTATCCTTTGTCCTGAAATTTGTTGGAAAGGAGTTTACCCTGTATGTGGTAATCTTTGTCCTTGGTGCAATTCCGCCGAATTCTATGGAATTGGCTCTTCGGTATGTTGTTGATCCATGTTGGATGGTGACAGCTCTGGTAGTGAATATAGGAATTCCCAGCGGTGGGTTTGACAAAGTTTGTAGCATGTATTTCAGATTCACTATGAAAAAGTTCTAAGTCCAAGAAGATTAGTTTTTCAGGGTCTATGACATAGGTGAAGGTTAACCCTAGGGAGTTGCAGTTGCAATGCTTGACAAAGGACTCTATACTCTCTGATGTGCCCTCCTAGATCAGAATGATATCATCGATGTAGCGCCCATAATATATGATATGGGTGGCAAAAGGGTTGTTATGTGAGACGTATTGTAGTTCCCAGTAGCCCATAGTCAGGTTGGCGTAGCTTGGGGCAAAATTGGCACCCATGGCAGTGCCTTGAGTTTGTAGATAGAAGGTGTGGTCAAACTCAAAGTAGTTGTGTTCTATATAGTTATACTTATTTTTATTTTTATTTCTATTTTTCATTGTTTTTTCCCATTTTTATCTTTATTTTTCATTTTATTTTTTATTTATTAGTTTTTAGTTTATATTTATTTCATTTTTAATTTTCCACATTTTTTTCATCTTTTTAATAAATGTTTTAACTCTAATTCCACTTACTATTATTATCCTTATATTTATTAAACTTACCCCCAATTCATCATATTTTTAATTCTTCATACTTTACTTTCAACTTTTTTGTGCTTTTTGGAAGATTGTGGGTCCGCTGGCTGTTGTGGTTCCACAGCCATGGACCTCCAGCCCATACACTTTAACCTAATTGCCTAATTGCCTCCACTATATATTCAAGCTGCTCTCCTCCAGGGAGCAAAAAGGCCAGTAGAAGGAGCTGTGAGCCCCAAGCGCGTAGCCTGAACTATCCCTGCATCATCCCCAACACCAGCCTGGACGTTTGCCCTGCATCAGTGACGTTATTTCTGCTTCCGCGCTCCAGAGTGGTCAGCGTGGAGCTTTCCATGCACTGAATGCAGCGGTTCAGCCTGTTTACAGACTCCACACCCAGACACCTGAAGGTATTAAATCCGAGCCGGAAACAAGATAACAGCATATCCCAGGACACTTCCCATCTCAAAGAAACACCTCCACCCTGCGAACCAGTAAGTGTAATTGTTACACTAACTTTCATTTTTGCATAAACAAGCTACCACAGTTGGCGCCTCCACACCCCTCCTTTTCTCATCTAGATTGCTCCATGGCTGACCATACCACACCCCGACCCTCCCTGCGCATTGCATCACATAATGTTCAGCGGATTAACTCACCCGTTAAACGCCGGAAAATCTTCCAATCCTATCATGATCATAAAATAGACATACTGTTTCTCCAGACAACGCACTTCCCGAAATCATATTCCCCCTCCTTTATACACTCTAAATTCCCCAGATTTTATCTGGCAAATTCTGACAACAAAACCAAATAAGTGGGCATATTTTTCTCTCGCAATACCCAGTTCTCTTTTCGCTCAGAGTTTTAGGACCCAGAGGGCAGGTTCTTGCTTGTTAAAGGTCTCATTGATGAACATCTCTACTCACTTATCTCATACTATGCTCCAAATAGGGGGCAATCAAAAGTTTTCAAGACCCTCTTTCACACCCTGAACCCACTTATCGAGGGTCTGGTTGTGTATGAAGGAGACTCTAACACTGCTTTTGATGCAGGGCTAGATAAACCCTGACCCCCAGGCAAGGACCGTATCCGTCCCACAAGGCAGAGCCTCAATGTAGCTAGACAAATTTTCCACCAGGGGATGGTGGATGTCTGGAGAGAAATAAATCCATATGCATGGGACTATACACACTTTTCTAGCCCTCACAATACCTTTGCTAGAATAGATCACTTCTTTCTGCTGTCGACCCATATCCCGCTGGTGACTAAATCTGTCATAAAAGACTCTGCCTGGTCAGACCACTCCTTGCTCCTCCTTATCATGAGCAGACCATCGGAACACTGAAAAGGGTATTGCTGGAGACTTAATACCTCAATCCTTAGCAACCCCACCCATGTACCTGAAATTGAAAAAGGCCTACAGGAAAACTTTTTATTAAATTGTGTCAAAAACAATTCCCCCATTACACTGTGGGCAGCACATAAAGCCTTTATTAGGGGAAAACTTATCCTAATAGCCTCATTCTCCATAATGCTCGCAAGGTAGATATTGAAAGGCTGGAGAAGGAAGTTTTGCTCTTAAGTAAACTGCACAAACGCAACTCTTCCCCAGGCTCTGCAGAAAGACTTGAAGCAGCGCGCACGGCCTTGAACCTTGCTCTTACTGCCATAGCTGAAAAAAGTCTCTGCTGCGAAGAAGGCCAGTTTTATCACCAGAAAGACAAGACAGGCACCCTCCTGGCGAATAGGTTGATCATGAAAGTCTTTCAGAACTTTTATTGCTCCTTGTAAAGTAGCAAAGGGAAGGTACCCTTCCCTAACTTGAGGGACTAATTTCTTGATTCACTAAATATCCCTAAGATCAAAGACCAACACAGGGATGACCTAGAATCAAAGAATCACCAATCTCAGCTGAAGAAGTGACACAAGTCATTAAAAACCTCCAAAATAACTTAGCCCCCGGTCCCGATGGATTCTCAATTCCACACTACAAACACTTTTCCCCACCTTAACCCCTTATCTGGCTCGATTCTTCAACTAACTATGAGCAGCTTGATAAGGCTTTAAATTCTGCTTTCATTACAGTTATTCCCAAACCAGGTAAGGACCCTAGTTGTCCTACTAATTACCGCCCTATTTCATTAATCAATAATGACCTTAAAATCTTGATGAAAATTTTAACAGACAGAATTTCCAATTTTATCAGTCTTTACATCCATAAGGACCAGGTCGGCTTTATACCTGGGAGACAGGGCCCAGATCAGATCAGGAGGGCAATCGACATAGTCTCTCTTCTGAGGTTGGGACGCTGGCACTCCTCAAACAGGGTCCCTGCTCTTCTTAGACCTTATGAAAGCATTCAACTCTCTCTCCTGGTCATATCTGGTTCCAATTCTGCAAAGATGGGGCTTTGGGCAATCCTTTATGAACATATTAGGGGCCCTATACTCTAAACCGGAGGTAAAAATTAAAATGCAGTGATATCTTTCGGATTCCTTCCCAATGCGCAATGGTACGAGGCAGAGGTGTCCCCTATCACCACTGATCTTTGCCATTGTCATTGAGACCCTAGCCATCGCCATTAGGGACAACCCTGATATTCATGGAGTAAGATGTGGGCTCAACACTCATAAATGTGCACTTTTTGCCGATGATGTACTGCTCTTCATCTCTTCGCCATTAACTTCACTACCGAATATCTGCTAGGGTAACTCAATGACTTTGGCAAAGTCTCTGGACTTAAAGTAAACTATTCAAAATCCCTAGTGTTAAACGTCAGCCTACCCGCCAGTCTGGTCACACAACTCAAAGAAAGCTTCCGATTTCAATGGAATGAGAAAGCAATTCCCTATCTAGGGATTAACCTGACGGCTTCAGTAGACCACCTATACGCCGCTAACTTCCCCCCAATGTTTCGGAAATTGGTAATTGGTTTAACTCTGTTACAATTACCCTATTACCACGCATTCTATACTTATTTCGGTCACTAACCATCCCAATTCCTAGGGATCAAATCAGGAAATTCCAATCCAAGATAGTCCACTTTATATGGGGAACTAAAGGGCATAGGGGACCCTTTTTCAGACCAGAAATCAGGGAGGAGTTGGATTACCGAACCTCATTTGGTACCATCAAGCAGCTCAGTTATCTCAAATCTCCATCATTTACTCTAAAATAGCACACCCAGACTGGGTACATATGAAGAGGAAAGCAATTCCCCAATACACCCTAGATTTTATTCTCTGGTTCCCTGCCAAAACTAGACCTGCCATTATGGCTCCTACGCTGTCACACTCCTTAGCCCTCTGGGATTCCCTCAAAAAGAACCCACTCCTAATCTCACATTAGCACCTGCTCTCAAATATTTTTCTAAACCCTCTCTTTCCCCCAGGTATGGACATCAAGGCATTTCAATGGTGGCTGAAAAAGGGGCTCTATAGAATAGGACACTTTGTCAGTTCTGTGGGGCCTCCACTCCTGCCCACTGTTCTAGCAAGCTTGACATGCCCAGGACGGAAAGGTTCAAACTCCACCAAATCTCTCACTTTATCCACTCTCTAGAGTCCTCTACACCCAACCCTCTTACGGTCATGACATATGAAATGTGGTGTGGTCAGGTAATGGAGCAGCGGGAGGGATAACAGTGATATACCGATCACTTGCCACGGCAGGATCTAAATCTCTCTATATGGGGGAGTGGAGCCTGAGGGAATGGCACAGAGCTTCAGCCTCAGCCTCTAAGGGCTTGCTAAACACAACACTAATGAAGACTAACCTAAAAGTCCCAATGAGGTGGTATCTTGTTCCACTAAGAATCGCCAAAATCTATCCGAATGCATCTGCCCTGTGTTTCCGCAATTCCGGACACATTGGGTCGATGCTGCACACATGGTGGGACTGTCCCAAGAATAGAGGACTGTGGAATAGAGTATTCCACATCATTAGGAAAATTACGGACAGACCCATCCCTCAGACTCCTCAAACAGCTCTCTTTAACCTCCCTTGCCCAGGGACACCGAAATTAGCCCAATGCCTCATTATGTTCATCCTATTTGGAACTAAACTGACAATTGCCAGAGCCTGGAAGCAACCTTCAGTATCCTTCACCTTGGTTAAAAAGAACATTTCATGGATATTGACCCATGAAAAGACATCAAGCATCCTTTTGGATACCGTTGCCAAACATGACGCTATCTGGGAACCCTGGACTAGATACATAATGCCTGCTGCAAATTGTGGACAGGGAAAGATTACTCCTGCGCTTGTGAGGATCTGTTTGGGTTTGAAAAAAGTAGTATTGTGAACTGTAGCAAAGCTAAAAGAGATGGTGTTGCATGTCCCACTGCCCAGAAATTGACCCCGGGGTGGTCAGGTAAGGCTATATGGAGAGTGATGGATGAAGGGCGCGTGATTAATTGCTCACATTAAAACGTATAAAATTAATTCATATGTGAATAGAAGCAAATAAAAGCAATGGAATAATACCAATACTACGTGTTATGCAAACAGATGACAAAATATAAAAAATATGGAAATTAAAAATAAAAAATAGGTTAAAAGTATCATAAGCCCATGTTGAGGCGGGTGTTTAGAATCGGCTGACGCGTTTCAAGGATAACCTCTTCATCAGAGCCTTTGAGAACCAGGGGCAGTCTCTAAGGGCCAGTAGGCCAAAATATGTACATCGACATAATGGCTAGTTGGAAAAAGTGGCCTGAAATGGGAAATGCAATTTTCTGTGTTCCATACCAGTCCACGTTCAAGCGTTCTATGTGATAGTTGATGGTGTGTGTGTTCTCCTTTAAATTTGTAGAGCAGGGATTGTAGGGTGGTGTGGACCTGTCTCGGGCTGGATGGAAGAGAGATTTTTCGGCCTGTCTGCGTCCTCCTGGGAGAGTGCTGTCCTGTATTAAGGATATCTGAGGCTGTCTCTGCCTCAGATAAAGGAGGATAGCCTTTAGCCTTTCAGATAAAGGAGGATAGCTATCCTCCTTTATCTGAGGCAGAGACAGCTGCGGACATACTCGGCTGCAGTATCCTCTCAAGAGATCTTCACCCCCCTCCATCCTCCTTAATACAGGACAGCACTCTCCCAGGAGGACGCAGACAGGCCGAAAAATCTCTCTTCCATCCAGCTCGAGACAGGTCCACACCACCCTACAATCCCTTCTCTACAAATTTAAAGGAGAACACACACACCATCAACTATCACATAGAACGCTAGAACGTGGACTGGTATGGAACACAGAAAATCACATTTCCCATTTTAGGCCACTTTTTCCAACTAGCCATTATGTCGATGTACATATTTTGGCCTACTGGCCCTTAGAGACTGCGCCCTGGTTCTCAAAGGCTCTGATGAAGAGGTTATCCTCGAAACGCGTCAGCCGATTCTAAACACCCGCCTCAACATGGGCTTATGATACTTTTAACCCATTTTTTATTTTTAATTTCCATGTTTTTTATATTTTGTCACCTGTTTGCATAACACGTAGTATTGGTATTATTCAATTGCTTTTATTTGCTTTTATTTGCTTCTATTCACATATGAATAAATTTTATACGTTTTGATGTGAGCAATTGATCAGGCGCCCTTCATCCATCAAGTATCACACCGTCACTGAAGGTTCTCTATTCGCCTCTTATCTTCTTCTCTTTCCTTATCTCTCTCTCCTTCTTTCCTTCCCCTCACCTTCTCATCTTCTCAGGTCTCTCTTCTGACCTTTGCTTTCGTCTCATTTTGTTTTTCCAAGTTGCACTACACGGCTGAAACACAAGATTCTTCCTTAAGGACACAACTGTGCCCTCCGTCTGTCTTGAGACGGAGAGGCACCATGGATGGGCTGCCCACTGTGACCGCAGTTTGGCCGACACCTTGAGTCTCAGCCTAACACTTTCTGGTTAACAGACACCCACATATACGACTTCCTCTGGTTCACAACAGACAGTTGAGGTGCCTTGGCATTGCCGTCACACGGGGTGTACATACGTCCTTTTCCTATGGGCACAGTTGTCACCACACCTGTGATCTACAACACAATTACTACGAGTTATTTACCTAAAGCTTGCTGGGTCTTCTGATCTGACCCTAGGATGACCATTTTCACGACCACCTCACATACAATCTGCAGTCGATACTGGTCTAATCTGGTATTGTCTTAGATTAAACCTATATCAATCCTATTTCTTGATTTACCATCTTCAGGGGGGCTGACCTCCTCTCCCGACACAGCTAGATCCCTTAAGGGGTTTCAGGAGGAGTGTGTCATCTCTTCCGCCCGTTTATGGAGATAAGATAGACACTCCATTGAGGACACGTAGAATTTCGATGTATACTACAGCTTCTTTGGTAACTATCATTTGTCATTGACTAACTGTGGTGTCTCAACAAGTTTTCCTGTACCTGTGTCAACATATTGTCTTTGATACGTTTAATAAAATAAATATTGAAAGTAAAATAGTCAGGGACTTCATAGTAACCAGAAACTGTTGAGATAATAAACACTTTGGTGAGAAGCAGGGCCAGATCTAGCCTGTCTGATGTGAGGGTGCAGTAAAAAATTTTAGGGAAGAGAATGCGAGGTCAGCAAGACAGTGTATAGTTACATAGTTAGTCTGGCTGAAAAAAAGACACAAGTCCATCTAGTTCAATAAAGGAGGAAAAAAAGAAAACATTATATATATATATATATATATATATATATATATATTATTAGTAGTAGTAGTATACAGGATTTATATAGTGCCAACAGTTTGCGCAGCACTTTATAACATGAGGTCACACAGTACAATTACAATACAAATCAATACATAAGGGATCAGATGGCCCTGCTCATTAAGGCTTACCCTGGTACAATCTTAGTGCAAGAGCCTGTTTGATTTCCTATAATTTGAATTAATTGTTCAAGTGCGTCTTCCGATTACCTATTTTGCCGTAATATCGAGTTGTACAGAGATTGGCCAATCAGATTGCATAGTGCATGACCATCTTAAGTGCCAAATTTGGAATGTAGATGTACCATGACCCACTTGTATTTTCCTATTGATATTTCTTGGGCATTATACAAGGCACATGAGAAACCACCTTTTTTCAAGACATGCTAGAGTGATCAGGAATTTTCAAACTAAGGCTCTCCAGCTGTTGCGGAACTACACATCCCATGAGGCATTGTAAAACTCTGACATTCACAGACATGACTAGGCATGATGGGAATTGTAGTTCCTGAACAACTGGAGGGCTGTAGTTTGAAGACCCTTGTGCTAGACCATTATTATGCCTCCAGAATTGGCAACTACCCAACTTCTCTCTGCTGGTGGACACAAGAACCTACATCTATAGATATATATTTGGGCAGCACAATGGTGTAGTGGTTAGCACTTTCACCTAGCGGCAAAAAGGGTCGCTAGTTTGAATCCCGCCTGCGACACCATCTGCCTGGAGTTTGCATGTTCTGCATGTGTTTACTCCAGTTTCCTCCCACACTCTAAAAACAAATTGGCCCTAATATGTCTGAATGTGTGTTAGGGACCCACACAAACACCACCCCATGTTAAAAAAAAAATGTTCTTAATTTGCAAATAAGGATCATCTCTTCCTCAGAGAACAGTGGGCATGGTGGTGGGAAGAAATTAGCAGCAGTATAAGCAACTTCCTGTAGGGGAGTGATGTCATTCCTGTGTGCTGTCCGCGGCTTCCAGGAACCAGATATGCGCCACGGGCACATACCTATGTGCACACAGCACTCAGGCATCTCGCATAGACAGCGGTCGTGCATTTAGCTGCAGGAATCCATATTTTGATGTAAATTAATAGTAAAGCAGATGCAGATTTCCTAAACTGGACTAACAAATGTTTCTAGTGAAAGGCAACTGGTGTTTTATATTAAACAAGGTCTAAATGGGCCATTGACATGCATTACAGTTAAACTTAGGAATGTGTCTTTGCAAAGTTAAACTAAAAGAAATCCTTTCTTATTTTTGCTTGGGGATAGAGTGCAGAGGGATTATAAGTCTTGTCAGTTTTTGGGGATGTCTGCACCCCTGATAGGGTGAAGACACCTCACAAATTTTGCCACATTCTCCTTCAAATTTATTCACTTCCTGTCACATAGCCAAACAGGAAGTGAGGGTAAAACCCTACAAATGTCTTTCCTTTGGGACACACAGGTCAATCTAAATAGTTTCTCCATTGGGTAAATTGCACTCTAGCATTTTGCTGTGTACACCCCAAATTATTCGGTATCTTAGACTTTGGGGTTTATTTACTAAAGGCAAATCCACTTTGCACTACAAGTGCACTTGGAAGTGCAGTTGCTGGAGATCCGAGGGGGACCCTCTGGCTTTGCTGGGTAAGGTAAAGAATGCTATCTGCAAGCTTGATATAACATAGGTTTGCGTGCTAATGAGGCAATTGAAAACACATGCACAGTCCATGAAACACACAAAATGCAAGTTCACCCAGTGTAGAGACAGAACTTCAAAGTGTATACACCTGTTAAGAATGTCGCTGGGAGGGAGGGGCCTGATGTGGGCGTCGGGCAGGAGCAGCTGCTGATCCCGGGAGGCCAGCAAAAGCTCCCCTTGGCATGAAGTAATGCGGACTGGATTCTTTTCCCCTAGATCATACCGGCAATAGCGGCAGCTGGGTACTGGCACGTAGCGCCGGCAATGGAGCAGCGGAGAGGGCCGGGGATCAGTGAAACGGAACTGGAATAAGGAGAAGCCCCAGGCCGCCAGCAGAGAAGACAGAAGATGGAAGCGGAGAGGAGACACAGTGCCTGGCACGGTCTCACTGAAGGAGATCGGGAGGGAGAGGAGTGATTGTGAACTGCACCACACGGCAAAAGGAAGGCAGGGGGGTCAAACACAAAAGGGGTGCAGCATTTTTTTTGACCCACCCCCTCCTGGGTCCAAGGTATTATACTCCCCATCTGAAAGAAGAAAACAGAGCCTGTGAGCGGACTGCTAATAAAAGATAAGAAAGAAAGGAGACAGCAAACATATACAGGGTTTTACTTGAGAGCATGGAGCAGACCTGAAGCGCCAAAATGGGATGAGTCAGAGTTACTAATCTTACTGTTACATGGACATAGCGATACACCCCACTGGCACACAATAGCAATGCCAAATTTGTACACAACTGACAGCTAACTAGCAACACAAATTACATTGGCAGGGCTGCTCCAGAGGACTACGGGCAGACCCACAGGTGTTTTCTTTCTTTTTGAGGACTTTGGTGTGCCTATTCCCAGAGCTAGATAGGCTCTGGATGATATAGTTGCAGATACACTCCGCTAGTGTAGGGGTAAGTGAGCGGATCTAAAGGAAAAAAACTGAATAAGGGGGCTCAGGAGATACCCCTAGAGGAGTTGTGACCATATAATGGTCAAGAAGGGTTGAGTGGTCCGATCAGAAGGACGAACACCCCAGGAGGTACCCCCCCCTCTAGTGGGCAGATATTTTAAAAAGACCCCACACAATATGCGGCTGCATTGAGGGGGGAGTGGTGGGAATTACATATTTTGTAAACAACAAATCCCCTGTTTGTGTCTGAAGAATACTGCAGCTTAAACATCACACTGAGAAATAATAAACAAACTCTGTATATAGATATATGAACATATAACCCTGGTTTGATTATCTGGATATAACAACCACAATAAAATGCGGGGCAAGCCAGTAAGGGGGGCAGGAGAAAACCCTCCAAAAGTGAGTGCCAGCCCTGGCTCCATTAAAAAATACATGACACAAGATGGAGATAAAGATAGCCCGGGCAAACAGCTGGGGGCCAAGAGTAAAATACCTGAGGGCTTACAAAAAAAAAGGACAGAGAAGACAACCAGGGGACACAGATACCTCACTGTATACACATGATGAGATAGCAGACAAACCTGTAATTGAATCGAGACAAAAAAAGCAACTACCAACTAAAGGAGAAATGGCGGAGATGTTTGCAAGACTGGAATTATCCATAAAGGGAGTGGACCTTAATCAGGACCTGAATCAGATAAAAGGGTAGAGGAAAGAGAAGAAATGTTAGACTTTCAAGGGGCCGAAATAAAGGAGCTTAAAGAACAGATGGAAGAGATACAGAGAGAACAGAGGTACACAAAGTACAGGTTAGAAGACTAGGAAAGTCGCAAACGAAGAAAAAACTCCTCCCTGAAGTATTACAAGAGTAATAGAAGTAATGCCAACACACCTTGGTACATTGAGCCCCCTGGAAGGTAATTATACATGGTAATGAAATATCACCATTCGGAGCAAATGGTGAGGTGGAGACTGGAAGAAGGGAAGGTGCAAGGAACAAAGATGTTAACGTTAAATTTCTTGTCGTATAATGTTTGTGGGTTAAATTCTCCTATAAAGAGATCCAACATAATTATAGAAATAAAACATCTTAAAGCAGAGGTAATCTTTTTACAGGAGACCCATTTCTCACATGAATCAAATTTTAAAATATTCTCAAAAGACTACCCAGTATGGTACTATGGGGACTCTTCAACTAAATGGGCAAAAGGAGTTGCCAAAGGATTTGCAAGGGGAGTAAGGTTCACCCTTAAGGAGAGAATGGCGGACCTAGAAGGGCACCATTTGTTTCTGAGGGGAAGAATAAATGAGGTGGAGTACTCCCTGGCAATCTCTACTGCCCAAATAAAAATCCAATCAAATACCTAAAGGAGGTCATTTCGAAGTTTATGGAGTCCAAGAGAGGGGGAGTCATCATGGCGGGCGATTTTAATTCTTGTATGGATCCAAGGACCGACAGTACATCCCGTGTGCCGTGGACTGAAAATGTACAGAGGAAGATGTTATTAAAGAAACTTCACCAACATCAACTAATAGACATATGGAGAATACAACATGCTAAATTACGAGATTATACATTCCATTCCTCTGAACACGGGACGTATTCAAGAATCAATTTTTTTTTGATCGAACATCGAGGCCATAATTAGTATGAAATCATGACCTTCTCAGATCATGCACCAGTGACATTGAAAATGAAGATAGAGGGGGCCCAAAATAGGTCCACGTATTGGAGATTGAATGAAGAACTGCTACAGGATAAAGAGGTAGAAGTTAGGATTAAGAATGAAATAGAGCAGTACTTCAAAATTAATGATACTGGAGAAATAACAGAAGCCACAGTCTGGGAAGCCCATAAGGCTTATATTAGAGGGGTCTTGATTGCGATGGGATCAGAAAGAAAAAAGATTAGAATAAGAAAAAGGGAAATAATCTCTAAGGAAATCTATGAAAAAAAAAACGGAAAACAAGAATTATTAGTGGCAGCCATTATAAAAAGGGAAGAAATTAAAGAACTAACTGAACAGCAAACTCAAATGGTTTATAACAGAATTAAAAAAGAGAGGTATCAAGGGGGAAATAAGACCGGGAAATATTTGGCTAAACTGTTAAAAAAAAATAACGGCTAATTATATAGAGAAAATACAAACTTGCATGGGGGAAATGGCACACACAGCAGCAGGAATAGCAAGGGCTTTTCAGGAATATTATGGCAGATTATATTTGTTTGTTTTTTTTATTTTAGTTGTCATACATATAGAGAAATAAACAATTTCAATAATCCATCAATCGTATGAGTTCCAACGAATCCATTCAAAATCCAATTAACAGCATTACTCCTATCTTAAATACATCTACAGAATAAACAATAACTAGTTATTTGAGATAGTGCCCATTCTCTCTTCCGTTAGACCTGCTTCTCTTGTATGCCCTGACAACATACTTTACTAAGAAGAAAAACCTCTACATATCTGAAGAGGCAAAAGAAGAAAGTAAGAAGCCCCATGAGGGAAAGAATTCCTAAAAAAAAAAGGAGAAAAAAGATAGAAAGAGGGAAGAGAAAAACAAAACAAAACACTGATAGGGGAGATGTACCAAGGAAAAGGCGAGTTTACTATAACATCATCCACGAAAGTGAGGTCACCCCCAAGTCCACACTCTCTTTTTCACATACTCTCAGGAGCAAAGAGGGAACTCCCTTCCTCCGAGAATTTAAATATTTTCCATTGGCCCCAAGTTTCTAAATATGTCTCCTTTAGATTTTGAGCCGATAATAGCAAATCCTCCATCCTATTAACCTCTTCAATTCGTGTGACCCATGTAAGAATTGTGGGAGGGTACGTATCTCTCCACTGCCGTACGATACATGATCTAGCCGCGTTAATAAGATGGCGCAAAATTAATTTACTATATGTTTCATCCGGTATGTTTGAGACATGTAACAAAAATAGGGCTGGATCTTCTGGGAGGTTATACTCAGTAAATTTCTGTGCTATCCGCCGTATCTCCCTCCAGAAGTACTCCAGTTTTGGGCAGGACCAAAGAACGTGGAGTAGAGTCCCTCTTTCCTCCTGACACCTCCAACATTTGTCCGGGATCTCCGGAAAGAATTTATTAAGTAATGAGGGTGTACGGTACCATCTTGTCATTATTTTAAAATTCGTTTCTTGGATTCTTGTGGATATTGAAGATTTCAACGCAAGATTTACTATCTGCCTATGTTGTGCCTGGGTGAACGTCCTGTCTAATGTCATTTCCCACTTCCTTATATATGGAGGGACATAATCCTCTTGGGGGGCAACCAGTAGTGCATACATTTGCGAGATTAAATGAGAGCAAGGCCCTGTCCCCTCACATAGTTGTTCTAAGGGTGTCAATGTTCGTTGAAATCTGTCTGGAGGTGGGAGAATGTTAAGGAAATGTCGCAACTGGGCTGCACTCCAGAAATCAAGACAGAAACGGTCGTTGGATGAGGTTAGTTCAGGTAATGAGGGCCATGTCCCAGTCGCTATTTGTATAAAATGCGAGGCCTGAAAACACTGTGAGTCTGAAAGTTTCCTGAAGGGTCCCTCCTGTAGTCCCGGAGGGAAACGAGGATTCCCTACAATAGGGTACAGGGGGAAGTTGACAGATGATAATAAAGTGGTGGAACATATTCGGTAGCAAATACGTCGGGTAGGGCCCAAGGTTGGGTGCTTTTTGAGAGCTGGACTCAGGTCTCCAAAGCACCAAACCGCACGACGCAATGGGACCTCACACTGTGATTGCTCGATTTTTGGCCATATTTTAAAGCTTGCATGCCTACACCAGTCTACTAGTCGCGCCATATGAGCCGCCTGATAATATTTCTGCATATCGGGTACCGCTACCCCCCATATTGTTTAGGCATTGTCATTAAACGGCGTTGAATTCTGGGCCTTTTATGGGCCCAAATGAATTCAGTTATCATCTTATTAGTCTGTTTAAAGAATTCTGGGGGTATATGAATGGGTAGAGTTTGAAAAAGATAGGAAAATTTAGGCAATACTGACATTTTTATTATGTTACATCTACCGAACCAAGAGAAAAGGCCCTGATGCCATTTAGACAGTAAGACTTTCACTCTACTCAGTAGAGGTGGGAAATTCAACTCAAAGGTTTGGTCCAATTTAGGTGGAATCAACGTGCCCAGGTATTTGATGCCCGTATAGGTCCATCTAAACTTTTTTCATTTTTAAAGCGTTAATTTGAGTCGTAGTCATAGATACACCCATTGCCTCTGACTTGGACATATTAATTTTTAAATTGGACAGTGCACCATATTGGTCCATTTCTCTTAGTAGGTTCGGCATAGATACAACAGGATTAGTAAGGCAGAATAAAAGATCATCCGCATATGCGGATACTTTATGATGTAAATCTCCAGTCATTAACCCCCTAATATCCGGGTTTTGCCTGACCTTACAAAGAAATGGCTCTAAGGTGATAGCAAAAAGGAGTGGTGATAAAGGGCATCCTTGGCGGGTGCCATTATCGATAGAAAAAGGTTCAGATAGGACTCCATTTGCTTTTATTTGTGCCTCCGGCCTTGTGTATATGCTCGAGATCCAACCTACCATCCTCTCCCCTACACCCACATATCGTAGGACTGAGAACATAAAAGACCAATTGACCCGGTCGAATGCCTTTTCGGCATCCGTTCCCAGGAACACAGTGGATGTTTTAGAATGACCGGCTACGTGGACTAGATTCAGAGTTTTAATGGTATTATCACGGACCTCCCACGTTGGGATGAAGCCTACCTGGTCTGGGTGTACTAATGCAGTCAAATGTGGTTGTATACGTGCGGCTAATATTTTTGTAAATAACTTAAGATCTACATTCAATAATGAAATGGGGCGATAGCTGCCACATATTGATGGGTCCTTATCCTCCTTCGGAATAACGGTGATATGTGCTTTCAGGGTTTCTGGAGTAAATCCTGTCCCGTGTCCCATTGCATTAAATGTTTGTACCATCTGCTTACCCAACATAGGGAAAAATGTCTGGTAGTATTTATGTGTAAAGCCATCCGGACCCGGAGCTTTCCCTGGTTTGGATGTCTTGATGGCCTCTTGCAATTCCTCTAAGATAATAGCAACGTCCAACTCTTCTCGAATCTGCTCTGTCAATTGAGGAATACCTGAAGAGGAAATATATTCCTCCATGATATTTTGAGGTTGTGATCTGGTAGGCAAATTATATAAAGATTGGTAAAATCTGGGGAAGGTCGAGACAATCTGGGAGGGAAGGTGTACTTTTCTACCTTCGGGGTCCACTAAGTGGGGGACATAGGATTGAGTCCTCTGTTCCTGTAAAGCTCTAGCCAGTTAGGATTAAGAATGAAATAGAGCAGTACTTCAAAATTAATGATACTGGAGAAATAACAGAAGCCACAGTCTGGGAAGCCCATAAGGCTTATATTAGAGGGGTCTTGATTGCGATGGGATCAGAAAGAAAAAAGATTAGAATAAGAAAAAGGGAAATAATCTCTAAGGAAATCTATGAAAAAAAAAAACGGAAAACAAGAATTATTAGTGGCAGCCATTATAAAAAGGGAAGAAATTAAAGAACTAACTGAACAGCAAACTCAAATGGTTTATAACAGAATTAAAAAAGAGAGGTATCAAGGGGGAAATAAGACCGGGAAATATTTGGCTAAACTGTTAAAAAAAAAATAACGGCTAATTATATAGAGAAAATACAAACTTGCGTGGGGGAAATGGCACACACAGCAGCAGGAATAGCAAGACCTTTTCAGGAATATTATGGCAGATTATATTTGATCAATCAAAAGGAAACACCTGGAAAAGTCAAAGATAGGATAGAAAAAACAAAAGCTTTTTTACAAGAACTAGGCCTAAATAAAATATCGGAAGATAAACTTAGCACTCTAAAGATCCCCATCACAGTAGAAGAAATAAAAAAAACCCTAAAAGACTCACCGGCAGGGAAAAGTGCAGGCCCAGATGGGCTGATGACACTCTATTACAAGAAGTTTGGACATATCTTAATCCCCAAACTGTGTTCCTACATGAATGGGATATGAGGGAAGCTTTGGGGGCCGCAATCACCATCATACCAAAAGAAGGAAAAGATGCTACATTATGCTCCAGTTACTGACCTATTTCATTGCTAAATGCCGATACAAAGTTATTCGCGAAGGTTTTGGCAGCTAGGAGGAAATTAGTAATGAACGACCTAGTACATACTGACCAAGTGGGCTTTATTCCAGGAAGGGAATGTCGGGATAATGGAATCAGAACGCTCCTAGTGGTTCAGAAAATAAAAGAAAGTAAATCCCGAGGACTGCTGCTGTCAATTTATGCCGAAAAGGCTTTGGACAGGGTAGACTGGGGATTTATACAGAGCACACTAGAGGCAATGGGATTAGGCCAAAAAATAACCCACTGGATCAAAGCATTATATAACCAGCTGACAGGGAGGGTGAAAGTAAATGGAGTAGTCTCAGGATCCTTTGAGATGCACAATGGCACTAGGCAAGGGTGCCCCCTGTCCCCCCTGCTGTTTGTTCTGTCACTTGAACCACTCTTGGCGGGGATTAGACAGAACTCAGACATCAGGGGGATTAAGATAGGGGAGGAGGAACATAAACTTGCAGCCTATGCCAATGATATTTTATTTTTTATATCCAACCCCAGGATAACCCTCCCTAACTTAATGAAATCCCTAAAAACATATGGAGAGTTATCAAATTTCAAAACCCGTCCAAATCCGAGATCCTAAATATTAATATACGAAACCAGGAGGAGCAGACATTCCAAAACAAGTTCTCTTTTATTTGGAGTAGAAAAGAGTTAAAATACTTAGGGGTAAAGATAACATCATACATTGAGACAACATATTAAACAAACTACATTCCGTTATTGAATGATATCAAATTAGAATTAAACAAAATAGCATCAAGACACGTATCTTGGATTGGTAGTATTAATATCTTTAAAATGGGTATATTGCCAAAAATAACGTATAATATGCAAATTTTACCAATCCCTCTCCCACAGGTATACTTTAAAACACTAAAAACACTACTTTCAAAGTTTATTTGGCAGAAAAAAAAGCTGCGTATCAGCATGACAGTATTGACAGTATTGACCAGGGAAAAGGGGCTGGGGGGCCTGGGGGTACCCGACCTTAAGAATTACTATAACACTATCATACTTTCGGGTGATAGACGGGTGATAGAATGGGCAAAAAATAATAGAGAAAAAAGATGGGTTAATTTAGAAACGATTAGTACGATTAGTAAAGTTACACTAGGGAAAATAATATGGATACCCGCACAACTGAGATATTTGAACGAGAATACACATAGTATAACACACAAAGCACTGGTAATTTGGTTTGGAAATGATTCACAAATGGGGAAAATGGGGATTTAATTCACCACTGACACCATTGAAAGACACTAATTATTTTACACCCGGGATAGGGAGACTGTTCAGAAACTGAATGAAGGTAGATAATGAAAAAATAAAAGATGTAATGGAGAAGGGTAAAAACTTTTGAGGATTTGAAGTATAAAAAGAATTTAGTGGTGATAGATAGATGGCGTTATTCCCAGCTAAAATTTCATAGAGACATTACCCCAACCAATTAGATCCGAAGAGAACCTACTCCCGCTGGAGCAGCTATGCATAGCTACAGGAAAAAAGAGAGGGATATCAAGGATATATAAGATATTGATGGATATGAAGGGGCTGGGAATGCCGCCATTTATTATAAAATGGGAAGAAGAATTAGGAACATGAGTGAATGATTTAGAATTAGGGAAAATAATGAGGATGGCGCATATCACATCAATAGATTACAATACTATAGAAATGACCTATAAATGTTTGGCTCCGTGGTACATAACCCCAGATAAGGCACACAAATATCAAAACAAGGTTTCGCAATTATATTGGAGGGGGTGTAAGGAAATAGGAGCCATGACCCACATTTGGTGGACCTGCCCAAAAATAAAAAAATACTGGAGAGAGGTACTGCAAATAATAAAAAATATAACCAACATAGAAATATCAGAGGACCCGTGGAGGTGTTTGTTCCATGGTATCCAAATGCCAACAAAACGCTACATGAGAACACCGATTCCTCACCTATTAAACGCAGCCAAATGTTTAATTCCCAAACAGTGGCAAGAACTAGAAAGACCTACGATGAGGAGTTGGTGTAATAAAGTAAACAATATTTATAATTTAGAGTACCTAAGGTTTAGTGGCGAAGAAGGATGGGAAGGGTATTAAACGCAGCCAAATGTTTAATTCCCAAACAGTGGCAAGAACTAGAAAGACCTACGATGAGGAGTTGGTGTAATAAAGTAAACAATATTTATAATTTAGAGTACCTAAGGTTTAGTGGCGAAGAAGGATGGGAAGGGTTTGAAGAGAAGTGGGCAAGGAATTGAGTAAACTTCAAGCAGACATTCAGGCTCAATTCACATCTATGCTTGTTGCTTTTGAGCTTTCTTGCAGTGCTTTTTGCGGTGCTTGCCGCGTTTTTGTACACGCATTTTTACAGCGATTTTACCGTGATATTGCCGTGATTTGCGTTTTGCGTTTATTTTTATTTTTTTTACACTGTATATAACTGGTTGCTAAGGAGGGGGCCAGGAAGCTGGCCGCTGCGTCCTTAATAACCAATGAGCCATCAGTTGTCAGCGGGCTTCCCGCTGAATGTAAACAAAAAAGAATTGCCGGCTAAAAAAAATCATGAAAAAAACAGGGTGGGGTCCCCCCAGGTCCATACCAGGCCCTTGGGTCTAGTATGGATTCGGAGGGGACCCCATGCCAAAATTAAATAAAAAATGGCGTGGGAGTCCCCCCAAAATCCATACCAGACCCTTATCCAAGCATGCAGCCCAGCAGGTCAGGAAAGGGAGGGGATGAGCGAGTGGCCCACCTCCAGAACCATACCAGGCCACATGCCCTCAACATGGGGGGATGGGTGCTTTGGGGCAGGGGGGCTCTGCGCCCCCCCATCCCAAAGCACCTTGCCCCCATGTTGATGGGGACAAGGGCCTCTTCCGACAACCCTTGCCCGGTGGTTGTCGGGGTCTGTGGGCGGGGGGGCTTATCGGAATCTGGAAGCCCCCTTTAACAAGGGGGCCCCCAGATCCCGCCCCCCCCCTATGAGAATGAGCATGTGGTACATTGTACCCCTACCCATTCACTAAAAAAAGTAGTGTAGTGTTAAAAAATACAATAGGCAGTTTTTGACAAGTCTTTTATTAAAAATCTTTTTCTTCTCCGCTTCTTCCTCGCTTCTTCCTGCGGTCTTCCTCCATCTTCTCCCGCATCTTTATCGTCCGGTCTTCTCCTTCTCCCCCTGCTTCTTCTTCCGCTCTTCTCTGTTCAGTGTTCTTCTTCCTCTGCCGCCGCTCCCACTGACGAACCTCCTCCGATGCTGCGTCCCGCTGATCTGTCGGCACCGATGTCCTGCATTTCTTAAATAATGATGGGGGAGTGGCACTCGGATTACGTCATCCAGAGGCCATGCCCCCTTGTGATGTCACAGACCCATCATGCCTCGGCCTCCTCCTTAGCAACCAGCTATATACAGTGTGTGACGGAATGTCCCACACTCCGCTTGAGTGCTTCCGTAAGTATATCGCTTCCTAAGTCTTGAAACATGAGCCCAAGGGATCTGGCTATAGTAACCCCCAAGAACCAGACAAAACCAGTCTTGGAGTACATCAGGAATAGCCTTTTATTTGAGATCTCACACAAATTTATACAGCTGGATGACAATACAAACTGTAACCAGAAACCTAATTAACATGAGCTAATTATCTAATCCTTTAGACAGCCTAGGTGACTCAGAGACATGACCTTTAGGACAGACTTCCTGTCTTTTAGCTCAGAAGACACAATCAACATTATCATAAATAGAAACACAGAAAACCTTCACACAATAGCAGAGTTAATTAACACAAACAACAATGGGTGAAATACTCTTAGAGCCCACACTAGCCTTATTTACAATAAACACATTATAGCAGACAACAGGTGGATGGAGTTGATGACATCAGCATCTTCTATGAGCCCCAACATTATGAATCAGTCACTGTTTATAATATGGCATATACAGGGTTCCCAGAGTTTTGTGTTTTGGGGGGACATGGACTTGAATCCAAAGTAACATTACTTCAAGGTCCCCAGGCATACACCTCACAAAGAGTATTGTCCCCTTAAAATCCAGGGCCCATAATCAGAAGGCAAGAGGCTAGCATTCAGTCCTCTCCAAAAGCCTCTGTCCTGGCTAGGTCTGTCACACATCTCCCCTTTTGGCAGGAGACTAACACAGGAGGAGACCCCAGACGGGTTGACTCCGAAGTTAGTGCATAGTTCCAGTCCCCTAATGCCTATACCCACACAGTACCCCAAATAAATTGTCCCAAACATAGTATTACTTACCCAGCCAACCGCTGCCTCTCTCAAAAAACATGCCCACCACTGGGGACAGGCCTGGACTGGCCCTTTTCCCTGGAGTCCTTTCAGCCACTGGAGAGAAGACAGGGTGACTGGGCTCACTCTGTCATGCTGTTGGGGATCTGGGCCGACTGCCCAGCATCCCTGGGGTAGACAGGTGAAGTCCCATCCACTTTTACAGGAAATTCATCATTTGTTAGTGGAGGGCAGAGGCCAGCAGCACTCTGTTCCGTTGCCAGCAGTTCAGCTGGACGTAGGAGCTTCCCTACATCATCTGCTCCAGCTAACTGTTGGGGAGAGAGGCCAACTGCCCCAGCTCCCTGGAACTCCGCAGTTGTTGCCGGTGCTGGGCAGAGGTTGGTAGCACTCTGCTCGGTTGCCAGCACTTCTGCTGGTTTTCTGTTAGTGGAGACCACAGGCCCATCCATCAACACCAGATCAAGCTGCAGTTGTTAGTGACAACTGCATTCTCTCCTTGGATCCTGATGTGCAGCTCGCGATAGACTGCCACCTCCTCACCCTGGGCCTCCAGAATTGCTGCAGGTGTGGGGCAGAGGTCTGGGACCCTCTGTCCGGTTGCCAGCACTTCTGCTGGGGGTTTGCTAGGTGGTTCCTCCTCTACAGAAACCTCTATTAAATCCCCAGTCTCTGGAATTGCTAAAAGTGTGGGACAGAGGTCTTGGACCCTCTGTTCAGTTACCAAATCTTTAGCTGGAGAAGTTTGTTGTAACTCCATAGATGCTGCTGGCAGAAAATCACATGTCTCTGTCAGTGTTGGGGGAGAAAGGCCGACTATCTCTTCTCTCAAGAAGGCCGAAGCCACTGTTGCTGCTGGGTAGAGGTTAGCAGAGCTCTGCCCTGTTGTGAGCACTTCAGGTTTGGGGACAGCAATCTCCGGAGTTTCCGCTGCCGATTCTCTGGCATGCAGCTGAACGTGTTCTAGCAGTTTCCTGTATGCCCTTTCCAGATGCTGTTCCTTCCTAAGCAAATGGTCCAGATCAGGTTTAAGCTCTGAGACCCCTGCAAGACCAAGCATAGCCTCTATATTCTCGCAGGTCTTCAAGGCTAGGTTCCCCTTCATCACCAAACACAAAACGATCTGTAAGGCTCTCCCACAGCAATCCAGGGCCTCCAAAGTCATATCCCTCTGGAGAGCATTCTGTTGTCTCCCCTAAATATCCCTGCTCTGCGTGCCATTGCAGAGCCTGATAATGATTATCCAGCTCTATCTCCTGCTGGACCAGCCTGTTCAACTCAGTCACCCATTGCTCCTGGGGCCGCTCTCCCAGGAATGCCATCCGCAATGCCTGTTGGTCACTGGCCCATTGCTCTTGGGTTGGAAAGCACTTGCCCTGTTTTTTACCAGCGAGCTGGAGGGCTCCAATCCAGAGCTCCACACGAATCTGCTGCCTGAGCTCCAGATATTCATCCTCAGACAAAGTCCTGGTGTATGCTGTTAAGGATGATCCACAGCAGCCCCGGGAACTCTGATGCCAGGTCCATATCTCTGCTGGGGTGACCAAAGTCTGCTATCCTGATCTTGGATCCAGGTGGAGGTTTGGATGTCCCAGACTGCAGAAAGCATACCATCAATTGTGATGGAACGTCCCACACTCCACTTGAGTGCTTCCGTCAGTATATCGCTTCCTAAGTCCTAGAACACGAGTCCAATGGATCTGGCTGTAGTAACTCCAAGAACCAGACAAAACCAGTCTTGGAGTACATCAGGAATAGCCTTTTATTTGAGATCTCACACAAATGTATACAGCAGGATGACAATACAAACTGTAACCAGAAACCTAATTAACATGAGCTAATTATCTAATCCTTTAGAAAGCCTAGGTGACCCAGAAACATGACCTTTAGGACAGACTTGCCGTCTTTTAGCTCAGAAGACACAATCAACATTATCATAAATAGAAACACAGAAAACCTTCACACAATAGCAGAGTTAATTAACACAAACAATGGTTGAAATACTCTTAGAGCCCACACTAGCCTTATTTACAATAAACACATTATAGCAGACAGTAGGTGGCTGGAGTTGATGACATCAGCATCTTCTATGAGCCCCAACATTATGAATCAGTCACTATTTATAATATGGCATATACAGGGTTCCCAGAGTTTTGTGTTTTGGGGGGACATAGATGTGTTTTGGGGGGGACATAGACTTGAATCCAAAGTAACATTACTTCAAGGTCCCCAGGTATACACCTTGCAAAGAGTATTGTTCCCTTAAAATCCAGAGCCCATAATCAGAAAGCAAGAGGCTAGCATTCAGTCCTCTCCTAAAGCCTCTGTCCTGGCTAGGTCTGTCACACAGTGTAAAAAAAGAAATTAAAAAAACGGGAAACGCAAATCGCTGCAAAATCGCAGTAAAAACGCGGTAATTGCGTTTTGGATGCGGGTCCATTGAATTCTATTACATGCAAAATGCTGCATTTTGCGGGAAAAAAGTCCCGACCCTTTCCAAAAATGCAGAGGCACAAAAATGCATTGATGTGAACATGTTCCATGTTAAAAAATTTCCCTGCAGTTCTGCAAAATGCATTAGTGTGAATCGAGCCTAAGTTTTACTGAATAGATGGGAGCATAATATATGGGGTGAGAAGTAGAAGATAGGGAGAGCTTAGGCGTATTGAAAAGTAAGCCCATAGAGGATTGGGGGGGGGGGATTTATATAGATATTTATGTAATAAGTGATGTATAGTCGAGATATGTTCTCGGTTATTTTTGTATGTACTCATTTTTAAAGAAATCTAATAAAGAGATTGAAAAAAAAGGATGTCCTTAAATTACTAAACCAAAAAACACACGTTCTGAGCATGCCCAGAAACATCCAAGTGCTGTTCACACACAAAAAGAATAAAAAAAGCAAAGTCCCTGAGCATGTCCAGACCAACCCAAATGCAGCTAGCACAAAATAAGCCACCCCCTGTCTAAAATTAAGCACATCATCCAGCATGCTACAAAATTACAGATGGGACAAACACCCCCTGGTTCAGGGGGGCAAACAAAGAGTTAGACAACAAATAACATTCCAGTCTATGGGAGCTGATTTGTTCATTTTGCTAGTCCCCACTTGGCTGGCTTATCTTCTAGTTATTGGTCTTAAAATGGGTATGGGGGCCCAGGGCACCCTAAGTGACATATATCAATGTCACCAATTTGGACAACCCCAAAAACGAAACAAGGAGAAGTGCCTTTAAAAATGCAAACTTGATGAAAAGCTAGTAACTTGTGGGGGGGGGGGCTTATTCTGCCTGTAAAGTGGTGCATGTATCCAAAATGCTGCTTCAAAGATGTACGGCATTAGAGAAAAGTTACAAATCTACATTGCAGCTGCAAGATTAAAAAAAAGAAATAGCCTGCTCCCCCCCCCCCCCCAAAGGTCATTTGGGTCTGTGAAGGCTTAAAAAGAGAACCCCCATGTGAAATATCCCGCCCCAAAGTAAAAAAATATTGTGTCTCTCCCAAACACTAACAAACCCCTAGCCAAACACACAGCAAGCCAGCCCATGAAAGGGGGGTGTATGCTTGGGGGCAGGAGGGGCTCGGGCACACCAAAAGTCAACCTTGTGCCCATACTCAGGGGGACAAGGACCTCTTCCACACAACCCTAGGCTGGGGTTGTGGGGGGCTGCAGACAGGGGGCTTTTCGGGATGTGGAAAGCCCCTTTAAACTAATGGGTACAAGGTGCTTTGTGGTTGGTATTGGGCTGAGCCAAACATGCCCCAAAGGCAGCCAACTATGTAGAGTGGACGTGGCCTTGTATGGTTCAGGAGGGGGTTGGGCTATTGCTCTTCTCGCCCCTTTCCTAGCTGGCCATGTTATATGGTGGTGTACACAGTATACAATACTGTGCAGCCGTTGTACAGTTGCTAATACAGTGCAGGCGGTGTACACAGTATCTAATACAGTGTGTACAGTTTCTACTACACTTCTGGTGGTGTACACAGCAGGGATGAGGCAAACACCCCCCGGATCGGTTCGCACCAGAACCTGCGAACGGACCAAAAGTTTGCGCGAACTTTAGAACCCCATTAAAGTCTATGGGACTCGAACGTTCAAAATCGAAAGTGCTCATTTTAAAGGCTAATATGCAAGTTATTGTCATAAAAAGGGTTTGGGGACCTGGGTCCTGCCCCAGGGGAGATGTATCAATGAAAAAAAAGTTGTAAAAACATCCGTTGTGTCGGGAGCATTGATTTTAATGATGCTTAAAGTGAAAAAAAAAAGTGAAATATTCCTTTAAATATCGTACCTGGGGGGTGTCTATAGTATGCCTGTAAATTGGCGCGTGTTTCCCGTGCTTAGAACAGTCTCTGCACAATATGACATTTTTAAAGGAATAAAAGTCATTTAAAACTGCTTGCGGCTTTAATGTAATGTCGGGTCCCGGCAATATGGATGAAAATCAGTGAGACAAACGGCATGGGTAGCCCCCCAGTCCATTGCCAGGCCCTTTGGGTCTTGTATGGATATTAAGGGGTACCCCGCACCCAAATTAAAAAAAGGAAAGGCTTGGGGCCCAGAGGACCTATATATTTTGAACAGCAGTATACAGGCGGTGCAAACAAGACAGGGACTGTAGGTTTGTTGTTATGTAGAATCTGTTTGTAATTTTGAACTGGTACATTTTTAAAGTGTAGCTCCAGCCAAAAAATCTATTTTAAGCTTTTTGGAAAACATAGGGAAGGGTTATCACCCCTGTAACATTTGTTTTGCTGTCTGCGCACCTCTTTAAAAGATTTCACCTCACTTTCTGTCCCAATAACAAATGTTTTTTGAAAATTGGGGTTTTTTAGTGAAACAAGGATTTGTGATAAATCATCAGTGAAGAGGGGACACGTTTTTCCCATATTAACTCTTACAGGAGAGAATTTCCCTTCCTAGGGGTAGATTTCATCTCACTTACTATTGTCTCCTTCCGTTTGCAAGTAGGAGTCGATTGTAAGTTGGATGTTTGAAAGTAGGGGCCTGCCCTATATACTCTGCAGAAATTGTGGCCTTAAGTGTTGGTGTTGCCACAACACTGTAAGCCCTCACAGTTACTCTTGGTGGACGCAGGAACGGGCCGTGCTGTGAAATATTAGATCAAGAATTGTAATTACATGCCATTGTTGAACAGTGGTAGAAATATTGGGCCTTTGGTGGTGGTGGTGCTGTTGCCACAACACTGTAAGTCCTCACAGTTACTCTTGGTGGGCGCTGAAACGGGCCCTGCTGTGAAATATTATATTACATATATTACAAGCTATCAGCATGAAAATTGAGGAGAAAGAGAATTGTCACTCAGCATAACAGGATAGTCACTCAGCATAGGCAGTCTTGAAGGGATCTCACATTAAAGAAAAAAATCGGTTACATCAGCATCAGGTGCTTGGTAGCTGGTGATCCAAGACTGATTTATTTTTATGAAGGTCAGCCGATCAACCGATTCGGTGGACAGGCGCACCTTGTGATCGGTTGCAAAGCCTCCAGCAGCACTGAATGTGCGTTCCGAAAGAACGCTGGATGCAGGACAGGCCAGTAGATCAATTGCATACTGTGCAAGCTCTGGCAGACACCTCCTCCCAGCCACGTACAAGTCCATGGGTTTCTTTGGACTGTAAATGATCCCTTGAAGACTGCTGCTGATGCTGAGTGCCAGGCTCCACCTCCATGCCGACACAATCCTCCTCCTCCTCCTCTTCCAGTGTGATCAGCGGGCACGCAGGAACACTGTCTGGATAAAGGGGGCCTTAAGAGGTAAGGAAGTCTTCCTCTTTCTCCCTCTGTTGTGCCGCAAGTGCCCTGTCCATTATTCCACGCAGCGTGTGCTCCAACAGGTGGACAAGAGGGACAGTGTCACTGATGCATGCACAGTCACTGCTCACCATCCTCGTGGCCTCCTCAAATGGTGACAGGACAGTGCATGCATCCCTGATCATAGCCCACTGGCGTGGGGAAAAAAACAAGGTCCCCTGACCCTGTCCTGGTGTAATAGTCGCATAGGTACTCATTGATGGCCCTCTGCTGCATGTGCAGCAGCTGCAGCATGGCCAACGTTGAGTTCCACCTGGTGGGCATGTCACAGATTAGCCGGTTCTTGGGCAGGTTAAATTCCTTTTGGAGGTCAGCCAGCCGAGCACTGGCATTATATGACCAGCGGAAATGCACACAGACTTTCCTGGCCTGCCTCAGGACATCCTGTAAGCCCGGGTACCTGCCCAAGGACCGCTGCACCACCAAGTTAAGGACGTGAGCCAAACAGGGCACATGGGTCAGTTGTCCCTGTCGGAGGGCGGAGAGGAGGTTGGTGCCATTGTCGCAAACCACCATACCTGGCTTAAGCTGGCGTGGCGTCAACCACCTCTGAACTTGCCCCTGCAGAGCTGACAGAATCTCAGCCCCAGTGTGGCTCCTGTCCCCCAAGCACACCAGCTCAAGCACCGCATGGCATCTTTTTGCCTGCGTGCTTGCGTAGCCCCTTAAATGCCTACGGAGCACCGCTGGTTCCGAGGACAAATCAGCACAGGAAGAGGCCATGGAAGAAGAAGAAGAGGAGGGGGTGGAGGAGAGAGGTATGGCAGAATCACCACTAGTAGAATTTTGGAGGCGTGGTGGTGGAAAAACAACCTCCAACACTACTGCACCCTGTCCTGCATCCTTCCCAGCTGCCAGAAGAGTCACCAAGTGCGCGGTGAAAGATAGATAATGTCCCTGTCCATGCCTGCTGGACCATGAGTCAGCGGTATTACCGCTGACCGCCCTGTCCAGCGAGGCCAAGACATTGCCTTCCACATGCCGGTAGAGAGCCGGAATCGCCTTCCGTGAGAAAAAGTGGCATTTGGGAACCTGCCACTGAGGAACCGCACATTCCACAAACTCACAGAAGAGGGCAGAGTCTACCAACTGAAAAGGCAGCAGTTGAAGTGCTAGCAATTTAGCCAAGCTAGCATTCAACCACTGGGCATGTGGATGGCTGGGAGCAAACTTCTTTTGGCGATGCGGCAGCTGGGGCAGGAAAATTTGCCTGGTACAATCTGACGTCGGTGTACCGATAGCAGATTGCCCACAAGTACTTGGCTGTGACACACCTAATTCTACACCTTCATTCCTCTCAGTGCAGGTTTCAGAGAGGACTGAAGGTATAGTGGGGTTGGAGATCCCAGCTGATGAGGAGCAAGGAGAGGTCCACTTTGTTCTTTGGTGTGGATCTTTTAGGTATGCTTGCCAACGAACTGCATGGCAGGTCGACATATGTCTGGTCAAGCATGTGGTGCCCAAGCAGGTGATGTTTTGGCCATGCGAGATACGCTTGAGACATATGTTGCAAATAGCAGCTGTGGGATCTGATGCACTCGTCCCAAAAAAGGCCCACACCAAAGAACTTTTGGAATAACGAGACCTGCACATGCAGAGCTCAGCGGTGTGATGCAGTCGGTGTTCTGCCCTTAAGCTGGCCCCTGGAGGGCATCCTGCCTCATTGGAGATGTGCCTCCTCCTCCTCTCTCCTATCAGGCACCCACGTGGAGTCAGTGACCTCATCATCCCCTCCTTCCTCATCACTGGAGCAAGCCTGGCAGTATGTTGCAGCTGGGGGAACATGACTGCCAGATTTCTGTCCTTCTTGGGCACCCCCTCTCTCTGGGCTCATGTTACTGCCTTCCTCTAGCTGGGTACCATCATCAGAGCCTTCAAAACGCTGGGCATCCTCCTGTAGCATGTACCCAACACTGTGGTCAAACAGTTCAGGGGACTCCTCAGGAGGACATGGTGGGGCTAGGGAAGGAGTGACTGATGCCATTGAGCCGAAGGAAGAGGTCACGTTGGCAGCTGCTTTGCCAGACAAAGTACCCTGAGCCTGGGTGAGAGAGGATGGGGAGGATGAGGACAGCTTGGTCATCCACTCTACCAAGTCTTCCACATGTTGCGGCTCAACACGACCAGCTGCCGAAAAAAAGGACAAGCGTGTCCCATGGCCACGTGCTGACGAGGATGCACCGTCTCCATGACCAGCACTGTTGCCTCTAGACACAGAGCCTGCTTGCCCTCTTTTATTGGCTTGTGACTGTCTGCCTCTCCTTGTTGGCCTTCCAGACATACTAATGGCCTGCAGTGGGATGTAGCTGCACAAAGCTGGGATGTATATATATATTGATACCGCAGCTGGCAGAATCAACTGCCTGCCTGTAGTATTATTAGTATGAGAACACCAGCAATTGTCTTCAGGTAGCTTTAGGTGCACACTGTGCAGAGGACACAGTACACTAACTGTAAATACTGTAGCTGCCTGCCTGTGGTACTAATAGGATCAGAACAGCAGCAATTGTCTTCAGGTAGCTTTAGGTGCACACTGTGCAGAGGACACAGTAAACTAACTGTAAATACTGCAGCTGCCTGGCTGTGGTATTAATAGGATCAGAACAACAGCAATTTTCTTCAGGTAGCTTTAGGTGCACACTGTGCAGAGGACACAGTACACTAACTGTAAATACTGTAGCTGCCTGCCTGTGGTACTAATAGGATCAGAAGAACACCACCAATTTTCTTCAGGTAGCTTTAGGTGCACACTGTGCAGAGGACAAAGTACAATAACTGTAAATACTGTAGCTGCCTGCCTGTGGTTTTAATAGGATCAGAACAACAGCAATTGTCTTCAGGTAGCTTTAGGTGCACACTGTGCAGAGGACACAGTACACTTATGCCCCGTACACACGATCGGACATTGATCGGACATTCCGACAACAAAATTCATGGATTTTATCCGACGGATGTTGGCTCAAACTTGTTTTGCGTACACACGGTGGCACAAAGTTGTCGGAATTTCCGATCGCCAAGTACGCAGTGACGTACACCACGTTCGACGAGACTAGAAAAGGCCAGTTCAGAACCAAGCGCGGCACCCTTTGGGCTCCTTTTGCTAATCTCGGTTTGCTAGTCTCTAGTTTGGTGAGAGACGATTCGCGCTTTTTCAGACTTGTGGTTTTCAGATCGTTTTCTGCTGTTCAGTTTGTGGGTTTGTATCTGCTCTTCAGTGCGTGCAGCAAGTGACGCGTGACTCTTGTCATTCTGTTCTTGTTCGTTCGTTACTGTTTTTCAGGTCGCTCTTCACAGGCCTTACTGTTCTTCAGTGCGTTCTGTTACTTCATTCTGAGCAGCCGACCGTTTTCTAGCCATGTTGCGTATACGTACTCCTCGTAGAGTTTTGTGCTGTGCGGGGGCTTGGTGTTGGGGTCCTGACCTTGACACAAGTCCAGTCCATGAACAGGGTGGGGAGGAGTTCATGGACCAAGAATTGGTTGCTTCAGCGTAACCAGTTCTGTCACATGCCTTTGCTCTGTGAGATCCGTGAGAATAATCCTGATGATTTCAGGAACTTTCTCCGGATGACGGACCCCGTATTTCACCGTTTGTTGGCTTTGCTGACCCCTTATATTAGCAGGCAGGATACCTGCATAAGGCAAGCCATCACTCCGGAGCAGAGGCTCATCGCCACCCTGCGGTACTTGGCGACGGGGAGAAGCCTGCAGGACCTCAAGTTCTCTACAGGCATCTCCCCCCAGGCTCTGGGTATCATTATCCCAGAGACCTGTTCTGCCATCATCCAGGTCCTGCAGAAGGAGTATATTAAGGTAAGATTTTTATCCTTTAATATCACATTTTATTGTATATAATGTTTGCTAATATATTGTATTTCTTTCCTCATTCCCTAATTACCATGATTGGAAAATGCTGTGAATGCCCCCTTTGTCCTCATGCATGCTTGATATTGTTGTAATTATTTTTTTGCTCATTCATACATATTTGCCTTCACTTACCTCCCCAGCATGCTCTCCTGGCCCTATATTCACCTCATGTAGTCACTTAACAATGTATTTTATCAGCTCCATAGTAGTGCTTTACCCCAAACACCCCTAAAATGTTTTGAAATGTGATTTGTGCTTTAAATTCAGGCAGAGTGCCAGAGGCTTTTTTTGGGGGTCCCCAAATCATTTTGAACCCTCCCTCCCCCAACTGCTAAGTCAGATGATACCAATTCTCTATCTATCCTCAATCATCTATCTGCTGACTTTGCCAGACCCATACACACTATACCTACCTCTTTTGTGGTCAGATGTATGAATGAATTCCCCAAAGCATGTAGTGCAAGGGCCTGCCTGTATACTTTCAAATGGTACTGTTTAACGTTTTGGTATCCTATTATTATCTTGATAAGTAATAGCAGAATGTCCAAATGTGCTAAAATGTGTACAGTGTGTATTTATATCTTTGTATTATGACACTTCTTACCTGTCCAGTGGGCTGTCAATAGTGTAACTAAGGAGGGGCTGTTCCAAGTAATACACATTATTTAGGCATTCATCTCTCAATGAAGTGGAGAGGGTTACCTGTCCAAGAGCCCCCCCCCCCCTATAATGTTTGTGGCCCATGAGAGGGGGGGATATGATAGGAGTACCTTATACTTTGGTCTTTAAAAATTCCCATAAATAAATGTTATCTTGATGTTGGCCAAGAATGTTTGTGTCTAATCTGCTTTCCATGTTTATGTGCAAAAAGACTAATTTTTTTGTTTTCTTCCACAGTTTCCTTCCACGCCACAGGAATGGCAGACTGTGGCCTCCCACTTTGCCCAGCGGTGGGACTTTCCTAACTGTGGAGGGGCAATTGATGGGAAATACGTCCACATCATCCCACCACCCAACTCGGGGTTGTACTATTATAATTATAAGGGGTTCAATAGTATTGTGATGTTGGCGGTGGTGTCGGCTACTTATGAATTTCTGTATGTGGACGTGGGGAAGAATGGCCGGATGTCCGATGGTGGAGTCATCGCCCAGACGGAGTTCTACAGGCGTCTCCACAATGGCAGCTTGGACTTGCCACCTCCAGAAGACAATGTGGAAGGACTCCCATTCGTCTTCGTTGCGGATGAAGCTTTTGTGCTGGGGGACCATCTTATGCGGCCATTCCCGATGAGGACCCTCACCCCGGACCAGAGGGTTTTTAATTACTGGCTGGCCAGAGCCAGAGGAGTGGTGGAGAACATGTTTGGAATCATGGCCAGCCGGTTCCGCCTATTTCTTACACCCATACATATGGCGGAATACAAACTGAATCACATTATCCTGGCGTGCTGTGTTCTACACAACTTTTTATGGCAACATTCTGCCAACTATGCTGGCTCAGTTGGGCCTGAGGCCGGAATTCAAATGAACCAACCCTGACGGCGCTTGAAAGTGGCCGTCCTGGCTTGCCCCCCCTGAGTGCCCGTACTGTCCGGCTAAGATACCTTGAATTCTTTGCGGGTAGGGGGGCTATCAATATGCCAGACAATGTGTAAACCTTTTTCAAATAAAAAAAAAAAACAAAATAAGCAAATCTTTGGTGACATTTACTGCTTGTGTTTGTTTTAGCTGACCCTGACAGAAATGTGGTGAGTCCTGAAAATGGCGTGATTGTGTAACCTTACAAAGCACTGTTGGGTGTTATTTACTAAAGGCAAAGACACTTTGCACTACTAGTGCACTTGAAACTGCACTTGTAGTGCAAAGTGGATTTTCCCTTAGGAAATAACACCCATTGTCACAGAAAGCAGCAATTAGAGCACCCCAAAAGTGTTGTAGCGTTGAGACAATAATCCACACATTCTTGATTAACAATCTTTTTAATACCTGCACAATCACATGTGCATTTAGAAAAGGTTTTTAAAACAAACCAACATGTTTGTTGTATAACAATTTTTGAGGTCACATTAGAAAAAGTAGAAATGTCCATTTAAGATAAAACAGGCTTGTTTAAAACCAACAAGAAAGACACAAATCTTGAACTTACAAAGTTCACATTTGGTAGAACTTGAAGGCAATATCAGACATGAGTATTTAGAAACTGTGTTTGATATTGCGTTCAGATGGGGTGAAGTCTCCCCAGGAAAAGCCAAATTTTGAAGATGCACACAAATAACCGAATGTCAACATGTGCTAGCTGCCATCATGGGGGATCAAGGGACGTGTTTTGGGGGAGCAACCCCTTCCTCTCAGCTACTTTATTATTGAGGAAGGGGTTGCACCCCCAAAACGCATCCATTGATCTCCCGTGATGGCAGATAGCACATGTTGACACACTGTGTGCATCTTCAAAATTTGGCTTTTCTCCAATTTGACAAAAAATGTTAAAAAATTGTAGCACACCATAAAACAAAGGGATTTGGAGGGGTTTTAAACTCTCCCCAAAACATCAATGATGTTCTTATTTTTTTGAAGAACATCATTGATGTTTTTCTTGATGTTTTCCAAGTCCCTATTACACCCCATGATCTCCCCAATGAGGATCTGTGCACTTTCCGAGGTGAAAGAATCTGGATCCACAACATCACGATCACCTAAAAGGATAGAAAACAAAAAAAAAACATGTATTATAAATATGCCGGCATCCATCTCTTACCTGAGCCTGTGGTCGCAGACACTCACCTGTTGTGGTGCCATTTCCACCATGTCTTCCTCCTCCTGCTCTGTTTGTCTTGGGTGCATTTCCCCTTCTTCCAGAGGTGGGGGGTCTCTGGTCTCCTCGGGTGAGGGGTGTCCTCCGAGTCTATTCTCCCCTATGTAAAAAAAATGGTATACTTAGCACACAGATATTTGAGGGAAGAACTATAAATATGAAACATTGCTTGGAAGTGGGGTACAATTGTCTGTTTTGGCAGAGTTCCAAGATGTAGAATTTTTAGTGTCCTTTGTCAAACTTCAATACTTTACCTGTTTTGTACAAGCTTCACAGATGGAGACACCCCTATAGTTTACACTGGAGTACCTGTGTGGGCACCCTAATAAAAAGGGTGTTCTTGTGTCCCAGACTAGTGCTCCAGCGTCCAGATGTGTAAACAGCTGCTGAGTGTCCTCTCCTTACACAGAATCTAGTTTGCATTTCATTCTAGTAACAAACACATCTACACAACCCAATTATTTTCAGACAAGTAGGCCCTAAAAAATGTGGGCAAATGCATGTGGCCAAAACAATGGTGTTTTATAGGCCAAAAGAAAAATGTTTGATACGAACGAATAATGTGCCCATGAACATGAAAGTTGACATTTTAAACTGGATAACAGTTAAGAAAAGCACATGGAGCAGAACGAACGTAATAAACACAAAAAGACTAGGAACACAGCACAACTACTTACTTTTTTGCAGCACTCTCCGGATCTTTCTGTACTGCTTGTGCTCTCTTAATTTTAGGTCTGACCACCACTTCCTGAGCTGATCTTTCGATCAACGTACCCCGAAATTCCGGTGCAGACTTTTGACCACTTTCGCCATGATCTTGGCCTTTCGGACATTGGGGTTGGGGTAAGGTCCATACTTTCCATCATAGTCAAGCCCTCTTCAGTATGTAGACCATCTCCAACATCTCCTCAAAGGACATATTTGATGCCTTAAATCGTCTCCTTCTGGATCGGGAAGTTTCTGCCTCCAGGCTTTCCTCCTCCTCCTCCTCGTTGGTGTAAATATCAGACACCTGCTCTGACTCCGCCATGTGGTCTTCCCCACTGCGCCGAATGAGAAGGGGCGGGGAATAGACTAGAAAGAACGTCAGGGGCGGGCGGAGTTTCACGCATGCGCAGTGTCTATAAAGCGTAACACGTGTGCGTAGTACGTACGATCTGTGAGCGGAGGAAGGAGTAACGGAGGCGCCGATTGTGATAACGAAGGTAAGATTTAACATTGGGCCTATACTGCTTCTAGATTGAGGCCTGTATTTGCACAAGTTTAGAAGACTTTAGGCTGACATTAGGGTTTGTCTTGTGTTGTGTCTTGCAGTGAAAATGGATATCTTGAAAGATAAGGACTTTATGGCAATCTTCATTGATATGTTCAGGAAGCTGCCCTGTCTGTGGCAGATAAACCACCCTGAATATAAGAACCAAACAAAGAGGAAGGCAGCGCTGGATCAATTGCTGGAATTTGTGAAGACGGTGATCCCCACGGCAGACATCACCTATTTGAAGATCCTAATTGGTGGCCTGAGGAGCACTTATCTAAGGGAGCACAAGAAGGTCCAGGATTCCCAGAGATCAGGAGCTGCAGATGACATTTATGTCCCCAGGCTGTGGTACTATGACAGGCTGCATTTTCTGGCAGGTCAGACTGAACCCAGGCCAGCACTCTCCAGTCTTCCTTCCCCCCCAGCTGAGGCTTCTGATGCCCAACCTGGGCCTTCCAGGCAGCAACATGTGGAGGAGCCCAGCTTGAGCCAGGTATAGCATCCTTCTAAATATTTCTGGTTGTCCAATCAATGATGTTAAATAGATGTTAGTTTGGAGTACTAATTTATGATTGTGATTGATGATGCAAAAACAACAACCATGTCCCTTTTTCATACACAGGGAAGTCTCAGCCAGGAGGTGGCCGGGCCAAGCAGGCTGCCTGATATCCAGGTCCCTCCCCTACACCTTCAAAGACAAAGTGGCAGGAAGAGGAATAACCTGGAGGAGGCTGCCATAGGCCTCTTTTGGAAGGCTACAGAGGCCCTGAGAAGCCCCCACAGTGTGGAGGAGGACTTTGCTGGCCTAACTGCCTGCAAAATGCTGCAGATGGAGGAGGGCCAATGACTCCTGTGTGAGTCCTTAATTTTGGAAGCTCTCAATAAGGGGTTGAGGGGCCAAATAACATGTGCTACCCACATTTGTAACCTCACACATAGTCCTCCTCCTCCTCCAGGTCCTACTACTCCTCCTCCTCTTCCTCCTCCAGGTCCTACTCTTCCTCCTGCCACATCTCCAACACCAGAGCCACAGCCGGGAACGAAGCGTGGAAAGAAGACCAGAGAGTGATGACCCTGGGTCCAGTCTGGTCTGGCAAAAGATGCAGCCTCTTGTAGTACCACAGCCTGGGGACACAGATGTTATCTGCTGCTTTCATGATCTCTGGGACTTCTGGACCAGACTGCACTCCCTTAGATAAGGACTCCTCAGGCCACCAATTTTGCATGAAAAGATTTGATGTCTGCCCTGGGGGTCCAAGGCTTCGCCAATTTCTGATGTTTCTCCAGCGTTGCCTCCCTCTTTGTTTGGTTCTGAGCCCTTAATAAAGGATTTTTTGTTTCAATTATACTCGCCTATGTGTGTTTTCCTTAAAAAAGGACAGTTTGTTTGTGAGGATTCAGGTACATTTCAAAAATACAATGTGAAATTAACAAGGGACACCAACACCAAGCAACCTTCTTGAGATTAAATAATACAAGATAATAATGGTGTTGTGGTAACTTGACACACAAAACACACACAAAAATATTATGGAGTAAAACTAAAAATAAAATAAAACAAAGCAAAAACCTTGAAAAAAATACAAACCCCGAAAAAAAAAAAATAGGCTTTAAAAATAAATAAATAAATAAAACAACAAAAAAGAAATTTTGTCAGATGTGACAAATCAAAATATATTGAGGGAATCACGATAAATAATAAAGAAAGAAGTTTGTGAGAAGTCTGTGTGAATATGAGCAGCAAAACTACTTCATTCTTCTCACATTATAAAGAAGAAGAGAGTGCGCTGTATTAAACCATTTTTTATATTGCAGCGTGACGAAAGTGCTGTATCCATTGCGAACGCTAATTTTACCAGACCGAGCTGTTCCATCTCGGAATTTCTTCTGAGCATGCGTGGCACTTTGTGCGTCGGAACTGGCCACACACGGTCTGAATTGAAACGATCAGATTTTGTTGTCGGAAAATTTTATAGCCTGCTCTCAAACTTTGTGTGTCGGAAAATCCAATTGAAAATGTCCGATGGAGCCCACACACGGTCGGAATGTCCGACAACATGCTCCGATCGCACATTTTCCGTCGGAAAATCTGACCGTGTGTACGGGGCATAACTGTAAATACTGCAGCTGCCTGCCTGTGGTATTAATAGGATCAGAACAACAGAAATTGTCTTCAGGCAGCTTTAGGTGCACACTGTGCAGAGGACACAGTACACCAACTGTAAATACTGCAGCTGCCTGCCTGTGGTATGAATAGGATCAGAACAACAGCAATTGTCTTCAGGTAGCTTTAGGTGCACACTGTGCAGAGGACACAGTACACTTACTGTAAATACTGCAGCTGCCTGCCTGTGGTACTAAAAGGATCAGAACAACAGCAATTGTCTTTAGGTAGCTTTAGGTGCACACTGTGCAGAGGGCGCACTACACTAACTGTAAATACTGCAGCTGCCTGCCTGTGGTATTAATAGGATCAGAACAACAGAAATTGTCTTCAAGTAGCTTTAGGTGCACACTGTGCAGAGGACACAGTACACTAACTGTAAATACTGCAGCTGCCTGCCTGTGGTATTAATAGGATCAGAACAACAGCAATTGTCTTCAGGTAGCTTCAGGTGCACACTGTGCAGAGGACGCACTACACTAACTGTAAATACTGCAGCTGCCTGCTTGTGGTACTAATAGGATCAGAAGAACACCACCAATTTTCTTCAGGTAGCTTTAGGTGCACACTGTGCAGAGGACACAGTACACTAACTGTAAATACTGCAGCTGCCTGCCTGTGGTATTAATAGGATCAGAACAACAGCAATTGTCTTCAGGTAGCTTCAGGTGCACACTGTGCAGAGGACGCACTACACTAACTGTAAATCCTGCAGCTACCTGCCTGTGGTACTAATAGGATCAGAAGAACACCATCAATTTTCTTCAGATAGCTTTAGGTGCACACTGTGCAGAGGAAACAGTACACTAACTGTAAATACTGCAGCTGCCTGCCTGTGGTATTAATAGGATCAGAACAACAGCAATTGTCTTTAGGTAGCTTCAGGTGCACACTGTGCAGAGGACGCACTACACTAACTGTAAATACTGCAGCTACCTGCCTGTGGTACTAATAGGATCAGAAGAACACCACCAATTTTCTTCAGGTAGCTTTAGGTGCACACTGTGCAGAGGACACACTACACTAACTGTAAATACTGCAGCTGCCTGCTTGTGGTACTAATAGGATCAGAAGAACACCACCAATTTTCTTCAGGTAGCTTTAGGTGCACACTGTGCAGAGGACACAGTACACTAACTGTAAATACTGCAGCTGCCTGCCTGTGGTATTAATAGGATCAGAACAACAGCAATTGTCTTCAGGTAGCTTCAGGTGCACACTGTGCAGAGGACGCACTACACTAACTGTAAATCCTGCAGCTACCTGCCTGTGGTACTAATAGGATCAGAAGAACACCATCAATTTTCTTCAGATAGCTTTAGGTGCACACTGTGCAGAGGAAACAGTACACTAACTGTAAATACTGCAGCTGCCTGCCTGTGGTATTAATAGGATCAGAACAACAGCAATTGTCTTTAGGTAGCTTCAGGTGCACACTGTGCAGAGGACGCACTACACTAGCTGTAAATACTGCAGCTACCTGCCTGTGGTACTAATAGGATCAGAAGAACACCACCAATTTTCTTCAGGTAGCTTTAGGTGCACACTGTGCAGAGGACACACTACACTAACTGTAAATACTGCAGCTGCCTGCCTGTGGTACTAATAGGATCAGAAGAACACCACCAATTTTCTTCAGGTAGATTTAGGTGCACACTGTGCAGAGGACACAGTACATTAACTGTAAATACTGCAGCTGCCTGCCTGTGGTAATAATAGGATCAGAACAACAGCAATTGTCTTCAGGTAGCTTTAGGTGCACAGTGTGCAGAGGACGCACTACACTAACTGTAAATACTGCAGCTGCCTGCCTGTGGTACTAATAGGATCAGAAGTACACCAGCATTTTTCTTCAGGTAGCTTTAGATGCACACTCTGCAGAGGACACAGTACACTAACTGTAAATACTGTAGCTGCCTGACTGTGGTACTAAAAGGATCAGAAGAACACCAGCAATTTTCTTCAGGTAGCTGTAAATACTGTAAAAACACCTGCCTGCCTGTCAGTAGGAAGAGAATAACAGGAACGGATCTAGCTAAACTGAATACAGTATATATATATATATATATATATATATATATATATATATATATATACAGGGCCTGTTCCTGCGCCCAACAAGAGTAACTGTGATGACTTACAGTGTTCTGGTACCACCAACAGCTAGGGCCCAATTTTCTGCAGAGTATATAGGGCAGGCCATATAGTATATATACTGCTGTTCAGAGTATATAGTGCCTGGGGGCCTGGGGGATCCCCACGCCATTTTTAAAAAAAATGTTGGTGTGGGGTTCCCCTTAATATTCATACTAGACCTGAAGGGCCTGGTATGGATTTTGGGGGGGACATCCACGCCATTTTTTTTGGTATTTTTGTTATTTTTATCTATATTGCCGGGATCCGACAATACATTACAACCGCGAGCAGTTTTAAATGACATTTTTTCCTTTAGAAATGTAATTTTGCCGTGGCACTGTTATAAACATGGGAAAGATGCACTTCTTTACAGGCATACTAAGGACACCCCAGGCACAATATTTTAAGGAATATTTCATTTTTATTGTTTCACTTTAAGCATCACTGCTCCCGAAAAAACTGCAGTTTTTAAAACTTTTTTTTCCATTTATACATGTCCCCTGGGGCAGGACCCGGGTCCCCAAACACTTTTTATGGCAATAACTTGCATATAAGCCTTTAAAATGAGCACTTTTGATTTTTCACATTCGCGTCCCATAGACTTTAACGGTGTTTGCGTGTTCAAAGACATTTTTGGGCTGTTCACATGTTCTGCTGCGAACCGAACCGGGGGTTCGGTTCGCAGCAGAATTACTGGTGTAGTGGTCATCTTTACCCCCTAAGAACCATAAATCCCTCCCATTCACCTTGCACCCTGATAACAAACAACACTGACACAGTTTTCACGTTGGAATGATATATATTTTTTGTAAATGTATATATATCGGCCACAGCTTTAAAATATAAACCATAGACATTGATGTCCAAAACATACAAATACCGAAACAATCCCCTTTTGGCAAATCTGAGGTTTACAAGCCAAAATCGCTCAATTCTACCAAAAGCCACAAAAACTTATTGATACCTGAAGCCAATACTGCCCCAAACCGCTTATTCTGGTTCTAGAGCTTACTGGGGCTTCAGCCCTTCCAAAAACGTGCCATAAATGTTAAAACCTAACTGACATATCTAAGAAGATAACCATTTTTATTGCATTGCTGTTAGTGGGACTGATAAGCCAACTAGTTTTTGCGCCGATTCTAGCCCCCATCCATAAAATCCAAGCTGCGTCACTCCGCCAGCCTTTTTACCGCCATCTCAGTCAGCCAAGGGACACCGTCAACTCATGCTGCCGATGACCTCTCATCGCCAGCCTGACCGCCAACCCACAGAACCCACTGAGCACAAGACACCACAAGTAAATCCTGAAAGCCCAAAGTGGATATCCTCTGATACTATAATTAAACATGGTGCGCTACAACTACTGCATTGTAAACAAAGTTGGATATTACTCTTCTGACTTTGTGTGCCTTGCCCACATCTTCGTGATCTCTTACCACACACCCAGGAAACCTGGGAAGAGTTTTCGACCATACAGTCACCCCTCTGGGAAATAAAGTCAGCAAATAAAAAAGGTAAAACGTAATTGCCCCTATGAGATCCCACATAGGTGTACTGTCCAAGTCATTGCTACCAGCATGAATACCCTATCCAGATGACCGTCATATGCAACACATGCAGAAAACATGAGACATAACTCCATCCACACCAGACCTCCTACACCCACCCAACTCGGGTGTATTATGTCCATGGAAAACCAATCTGGAAATTGCTCATTTTAAGGTCAGCTCCGCATGCAGCCCAGTAAACATAGGATTGACCCATCAACCAAACTATACAACACAATGAACCCAAAAGGATATAAAAGGAAAATAAAGGAGTAACCAGAAAAGCAAAAGGACTGCACAAACAACAAGCAGAATAAAAATATGTAACCAGTACAGCTAGAAGCTCATAGAAAAAACACCACCTGTCGCTGCCTAACAAACATTTTTGTCAGGAGTCCCACCTCCCAATGCGCTTAACCAACATCGCATACTTACCCACCCTGGACGTTTCAGTAGTGGCCCAATCACAAACAAATGGGTGCCAGTGTCCCCAACTGATAGACCCAACCCATCCATGCATGGTATGAATATAGCAGAGAATGGAAAAAAGAGACAAGAAGGACCCGTCGGCATGTATGAAACGTGGGCCTTCACCCACAGTGACAGGAATGTTCTACAAACCACTACTGGGCAAGTCACACAGTCCACCGATGAGAACAAGGAGATATAGGCCCCTTGGCCTAGCTGATCAGTGTTAGACCATCGTATACTAAGTATCAGTGACCCACCAGAAAGTGACATGTCCAAAATGGCAAGACCACCAGGAGTCTTGGTGCTAGGGCTACGTCCCCCACTTTTAAGGTACTAGAAAAGGTAAGGGGGAAGGCCAATGTAAATAAATGCAGTTGAGAAATAAGAACTGTAAACATTGGGCTGTTGAAACACCAAGCCTATGAGAATGTCCCAAAATACCAGACGGCAGCGATCTGCAAAAAATTCCTTCCCATTCTCCAACCCTTAAGAGAAACAGTTGAATAAAATCCCACCAACCCAGCAATTTAAAAAGAAAAGCTGAGGCGTCCAATGCATTATGCATAACTAACGGTGAATCACCCCGTGTGGAGAAAATTCACTGATATATCAAATGAGAAGGTTATGTTGCCCACCCACAGTGGGTGCCTTATCCTATTGCATGTCACCCAGGAACTAGAAGTCAAAAAACATCTTATTAGGTCCCACATACCTCGTAAATGACTGTCCATAGGCAGGCCAAACACGAGTACCCTTCCTGTTTCACCTTCAAAGCTAAGGCTCTAAATTTCTCGAAAAGCAGGACAAAGAATCAGTGATTGCATTGAATTGACCAGGAATATGGCAACCTCCAAACACCGTATATAGTGCAAATGTAATAAAACAAACTGGCTCAACAAAATCACCAGGAGATAAGCTGAAACAGAATTAAATGCTGGAAACCACAACAGATTTATCAGAATGAAAACAAACTGCCCTATACCTGAGATGATCTTCCCCTAGAGCCATGGCTACTAACAAAAGGAAACTTGTCCAAAAAGGTGAAATTCATAATGAGATCAGATGACTTCCAAACGGCAGACCATGCCCCTGCACATCAACAACGAGAAAAATAGGCTCTCAAAATCAACCTCGCCCGCTGTATCTGCGCAACCCTCTAATTCTGAATTAATTTGAACCGGAGCCAACCAGTAAGATCATCCAAATGCATGAATCTGCCTTGTGACTGAAACACAAGTGAATAAAAGTGATGAGGCTCAAGCACTCCATCCATGGCCAGGAATAGTTCACATTAAAAATTCCATCCCACTGGCAACACTGGACAAGCAAAATTATTATTATTTTTTTTTTTGCAAAGTACAAAACGCCCTAAACTGAAGCAATCTCAATCCTGAGAAAAATAATTACTGCGCACAGACCCTCAGGTTCATCCCCAAAACTTTGACAAAATAAAAGTAAAAGTCAGCAAAATAGTGCATGAAAGAAGACATACCTGATCTTTCCTTCTCCAGCCACTCCAGAAAAGTATTAAATGCCTCAAAATATGCACACGAAATGGCACATTCCATTGAAAGGCTGAGATCCACAAAAATAGTTCCTTAGTGCTATCAGGATGCACTGGAAGCAATCCAAATGTCAGAGAAATAGTGTCAGGGAATGGGTTGTGGAAGTACTGGCATCTTGCCAGTAGAAGAAATGGGTGCCATAGGCGCATCATGTGACAGATGGTTCCCCCTGCTGGCCTATATAAGGCTGCCTCTGTCTGACCCAAGTTGCTGGATTGTCTTCAGCTCCTTCCTGTTCCTGAACCTGTGTTATACTTCCAAGTGATTCCTGTTGTGACCTCGGCTTGCCTCCTGACCTGCTCTGATCTCCTCGCCAGTGTTTGACCCCCAGTTTGGCTCATGGACTTTGCTATACTTGCACCTGCCTGATTACCAGTGTTTGACCCCCGGCTTGGCTCACAAACTTTGCTATACTTGCACTTGCCTGATTACCAGTGTTTGACCCCCCCAGCTTGGCTCACGGACTTTGCTTATCACTTACCTGTGATTGACCCTCAGTTGGCCTCACCACAGCCTCCAATCTGCTCTACTGTGTTCTACCACCAGCCAGGCTTTTACTAAGTGTCCGGAATACTCCTTGTCATCTTCTCGAGCAAAGTCTCCAAGTGATCATCAGCTCAAGCCTTTTCAACCTGCTGGCAACCCGTGCTTCTTTGAGCCCTATACCTCCTGTACCACCTTCAGGGGTATACTGCACTTAGCCACAAGGAGAGCCTCTCTCAGCATCTTGGCCTCAGGAAAAGGTACCTGACAGTACAATCCAGCCATGTCAGAGGCCGACAGAGTTGGCTCCCCACTCAAGGCTTTGTGCCAGCAGGTCACCACCCTCACTCAGGCAATACATAGACTCCAGGAAGGCTATTTTCAATTAGAGGGTCGTCTGCAGCACCTGACGGTCTCGAGTTGGATGGATGTAGGAGGTTTGGTGTGGAAGGAGTTACTTCCCATGCTTTCTGGACGTGTTTGCATATGACGTCATCTGGATACGTTATTCATGCTGGTAGTAACGACTTGGACGGTACACCTATGTGGCATCTTATAGGGGCAATTACGTTTGGCCTTTTTTATTTGCTAACTTTATTTCCCAGGGTAGTGACTGTAACTCTTCCCAGGTTTCCTGGGTGTGGCAAGAGATCACGAAGTTGTGAGCAAGGCACACAGTCAGAAGAGTCATATCCAACCTTGTTTACAATGCAGTAGTTGTAGCGCACCTGTAGATTCAGGTCCATCATCTTCCAAAACAGCATCCTCCTCTTCTCCACAAGACCGGGCAAGCTCAACTCCTGCAGTAACAGTGGCATCCCCTGAACCAAGAGTCCCTACACCTGAAGGCTTCCTGGGGAATCAGAAGGAATTCAGAGCCTTCAAAAATGCTTGCTCATTGTATCTAGCCCTCCAGCCCAGAACCTTCTTCTCTTAATCTGTGAAAGTGGGGTTCATCATCTCCCTGCTACCTGAGGAACCCCAAGCATGGGCCCATAACTTGCTTGAACAAAAGAGCCCTGTATTAAACTCTGTAGACTCCTTTTTCGAAGCAGTGGCACAGCTCTATGACGATCCACAGCTCTCAGCAATGGCCAAAGCCTCTTTGCATACCTTGCTTCAGGGCAAACACCCGGTAGAAGATTATACCGTTGACTTTCGAATATGGTCTGCTGTCACTGGGTGGAACGAGGCTGCTCAAATACCAATACCGACAAGGCCTCTCAGAAACTCTCAAAGACGAACTGGCCCGAATCGAGACACCCACCACCCTAGAAGGCCTAATTCAACTTGCCATAAAACCTGATAGGCGCGTGCAGGAGCAGCGGTCTGGATGCTTTCAAACCTCTCGTCCTACTTGGATGTTACCCAGGATTCCACCTGTTCCTTCTCCTCGGCCTAGTTCTTCTTCCACTCCCATCTCAGAAAGTGAGCCTATGCAGTTGGGTCTGGTCTGCTCTCAACTCACGCCCGATGAGAAGCAACGCTGTCGATAGGCCACTCTTTGTCTATACTGTGGAGGAGCCGGTCACTTTCTATGTAACTGTCCTGTGAGGCCTAGTAAGTCGCACCAACCACTTCCTATGAACTTTCAGGTTGCTGGTCCTTCCTCTTCTCACTTTATCCTCCCTGTCTCCCTACAGGTGGCAGGAGAGGAGGTTCAGCTCTTGGCCATCGTTAAATCAGGTGCATGCAGCTGCTTCTTGGAATTCTTCCTGGCCAAAAGACTTTGTATCCCCCTCCAGGGTAAGAAGCAAAGCCTTCAAGTCCATTTAGCCGATGGTACCTTATCCTGTTCCAGAGCCGTTACTCAGGAAACCAGACCCATCCTCACCATCACAGATTCTGGTCACCAAGAGTTCATCTGTTTTGATGTAATATGCTCACCCATGTTCCCCATCATTCTGGGACTTCCATGGTTACAGGCCTATAATCCTCAAATAAATTGGATCAAGAAAGAATATCCTTTTCCTCTGTCTAACAGCATTGCTTTGTCCCAGCTCCCAGCAACTCAGGCCAACTGTTTGACTGTTCAGTCAATACCAAATTGTCATCAGAATGTCCCCATGGCTTACCAAGAATTTATGGAAAAAAGCCAACAATCTTCCACCCCATCGAGCTTATGACTGTCCAATCTAACTGCTACCAGGAACTGAGATTCTGTTTGGCCGGATATTCTCTCTATCAGAAATCGAGTTGGAGGCCTTACGAGAATATATCAATGAAAACCTTGAAAAAGGATTCATCCACCCTTCTTCTTCCCCAGCTGGAGCTGGTATATTCTTCGTTGAGAAGAAAAATGGTACTCTCAGACCTTGTGTGGATTATAGAGATCTTAATAAGATCACCATTAAAAATCGTTACCCGCTCCCTCTTGTCCCAGAAATCTTCCAGATATTCCGAACTGCTCGGATCTTTACTAAGCTGGATCTACGTTGAGCCTACAATCTTGTTCGAATTTGAGAGGGAGATGAGTGGAAGATGGCTTTCAGATCACGCTTTGGTCATTTTGAATACCTTGTTATGCCATTCGGACTATGCAACGCTCCAGCTACCTTCCAACACCTGATAAACGACATCTTTTGAGAACTTCTTGACAACTTTGTCATCGTCTGTCTAGACGACATCCTCATTTTTTCTGCCATGTTGGAACTCCACCGAACCCATGTAAAGAAAGTACTTGCAACTCTCAGGGAACACGGACTTTACGCTAAGGCGGAAAAGTGCAACTTTGAGAAAACAGTCATACAGTTCTTGGGACTTGTTATATCCACTGAAAGAATCGCAATGGACCCACAAAAAGTAAAGGCAATTCCGGAATTGCCAGCCCCTGTAGACAAAAAAGGTGTCCAGCGATTCGTGGGCTTTGCTAATTTCTATCAGAGGTACGTGAAGGGGTTTACACTATCATTTCGCCCATTACCCAGTTGACTCCCCAGCAGTTCCAGTTTCAGTGGTCTCAAAGGGTGCAAATAGCCTTTGATAAATTGAAAAAGTTGTTCACCTCTGCTCCAATACTACAGCACCCAGATCCGGCCTTGTCCTATGTGTTGGAGGTAGATGCCTCGGAGATAGCTACAGGAGCAATTTTGTCCCAATGCTAAGGACCTAACACTCTCCTCCACCCTGTAGCCTTTGCCTCTCGAAAAATGACGCCTCCAGAGAGGAATTATGACGTGGGTGACCGGGAATTATTGGCCATCAAATTCGCTTTGGAGGAATGGAGGTATTTGCTGGAAAGAGCTGCTCACCCTATCATGATTTTCACAGATCATAAGAACCTGGAGTAACATAGAACAGCGAAACATCTAAGACCCCGACAAGCTCGTTAGGCACTATTTTTCTTCAGGTTCAACCTTCATCTTTCTTACCGACCATGCTCCAAGAATGGGAAAGCTGACGCTCTTTCCCGAATGTTTCCAGATGCCCCTGAGACAACTGAGCCCAGTACCAATTTATCTGCACAAAACTTTTTGCTCATCCAACCTGATCTGAAGACAGCAATCAGACAAGCCTCCAGCCAGTACACTGAACCTGAAGTCTCCTCCCTGAAGAATCAAGATGGGTTGCTATGGTTTCAGGACAAGATTTTCATTCCTCAACAAGTGAGACTCCAAGTCTTGAGAATTTTCCATGACCACAAGCTTGCAAGTCATTTCGGGGTACAGAAAACATCAGACCTTATACAGCGCTCCTTTTGGTGGACCAGTTGGAAGCAAGATTGTAAAAATGATGTCAGTTCCTGTACCACGTGCCAACGCAACAAAGGGTCCAATGCCAAGTCCTGGGGTCTATTACAGCCTTTGCCCATTCCAGAACCCTCCTGGTGGTAGTGGACCGCCTCTCAAAGATGGCACATTTTTTACCAATGGTTGGCACACCCTCTGCCCCAGACACAGTAAATATTTTTATCAAAAGAGATTGTTAGATTGCATGGGGTTCCTGACAACATTGTTTCTGACAGAGGAGTACCCAGAGTACGTCTCCCATACAATAACTCAAAGGGGGAGAACCCAGTAGATTCCTGCGGCACTTCCCTGTAAGCGAACAGAAGGTGTGGCAGAAATTTCTCCCAATCCCGGTGAGAAGTTGCGAACGTCTGCAGTAATTGATTCCATTGAACCGCTCACATATTCTGTTTGTCTGTGGGCGGTAGGGAGAGCTGTGTATAGGCTTAATTCCACAGAGCTTCCACAATTTCCGGGTCAGGTCCGCAGTAAACTGAATCCCTTGGTCTGAGGTAATCTCCTGAGGGAAACCCACCCTGGCAAATATCTGGACCAGGGCCTCCACTACTGTCTCTGCATGGATGTTTGTCAGAGAAACTGCCTCCAGGTAATGAGTAGCATAATCTACCACCATCAAGATATATCTCTTCCAAGAGGGACTGGGTCGGGGTAATGGTCCTACCAGGTCTACGACTATCCGGCTAAAGGGTTTAGCTATGATCTGTAGGGGGGTACAAAGAAGCTTTAGATCAGTCGCCCTTCTTTCCCACATGCTGACAAGTATCACAGGTACGACAATACTGTCTAATATCCCCGGCTATCCCTGGCCAGAGGAATAGCTGAAAAAAGGAAAAGAAAGGCGCCTCTAAGTACAGTATGCAAAATTTAATAAAGTGCACAAGGGGTTAAAAGCACTTACAAGATTGTTGAGTGTTAAAAGACATGATAAAATCAGCAGCTCTCATCTGTGGCATGTGTTCATCCTCAGCATGGTGGTAGAGAGCAGTGTAGAGCCGTCCAGCAGCTGTAAAGCGTTCTCATGCGTGTTGGAAAGAGGAGGCAGGAGGGAAGCCTGTATTCACTGCGGGACACACAAGGCTGATGGTGTCAGTGTAGAGAAGGGGGCGGTAACGTGTTTCGGAGCATGTGCGGCTCCTTCGTCAGACCTACGCCCATACTCCTCAAGCTGGCTTATGAATGGTGAGGGGGAGGAGCAAGGGGAGGAGTGTGGACAGATGTTGAATACACAATGATAAGGGAAGTGACAGATGTATTACGAGGACAGACAAGACGACCGTGCACTCGCAAAATGGATCATTAACGTCAGTGCTATATACAATGAAGTCCTGAAGGAATTTGACACAGGGGTACAGGGCACAGATGGCAGTGGTTAAATTAACAATAATAAATAAATATACAAACGTAAGAATGACATTGAATCAATATACAGGTGTGTTACATGGTCGGCCGGGTGTCTATATGTATGTGTTACAAAGGCGGCCGGGCATTTGCACACATGCAAATAGGGTCATAAGTCTAATGTTGAGTTGACAATGAATAAATCTACAGCCGTGTTACAAGGGCGGCCAGGCATTTATACACATGTGTTACAGGGGCAGCCAGGCATCTATGTGCACGTGTTACAAAGGCAGCTGGGCGTTTGTACACATGCAAATAAGGTTGTAAGTCTAATGTTGAATTAACAATAAATAAATATGTAGCCGTGTTACAAGGCCGCCGGGGAGCTATACACCTGTGTTACAGGGGCGGCCTGGCGCCTGTACACATGCAAATGAAGTAATAAATCTGTTGTAAGGGGATAAAAAAAAAGGAATAAGCGATAGTGTATAGTGGATGTTGTGTGAATTGTACTGATTATGTCTGTAACAATGATAAAACAATGCTGAATTTTACTTTACTATGAATAAGTGTATAGGTGTAGCAGCACTGGGGAAAGAGTAGGGGGATTATAGCGGTGCCAGGATTTCCAATACTATAAAGTAACACACTAGTATTAAAAATATAATATTTTATTGACAAACAGATTAAAAGAAGGGTATACAAAAAAGGTATACACAACAAGGGTGTAAACAACAAAAGGGGGGATATACAGAACCAGCATATGCAGCAATAATGCAAGAACCAGCCGGTGGTATGACGGCAGGTCTTGTTAACAGGTACTGTGTTCCTACATGTTTCACCAACATTGGCTTCCTCAGGGAAAGATGGTTATACCTGTATTAATTTCATAAATTCTGAATAAAGAAATAAATAATCAGAAAAAATATAACAGTGTATTATATACAGACAAAAACAAAAACAAAATTCAATTGTACATTCAGAGGCTGCCAGACATGGCCAAAAGTCCCCCCAAGAAAGAGATTGCCAGGGCAAGCGACCACTCCAAACCCCCCCAAAATAGGAACACCCCACCGCCCATCAGGTCACCCCAACCCCACCTCCCGTTCCAATGGTTGTTAGGTACCTACCGGTAATTCACAGTGGGCGGGCATACAGTCCCCCGGAGTGAACCGAAGATCCTATGTCGCAAACAGGGTGGCTGCAGGGGGCGGGAGAAAGGGCCTGACAAACAAAAAAGAGAACAAAGTATAAATTTCATATTATTGGTGGATGCCCAGAATAGGTCTGAATATCCAACCATAAGGAAAAAGGGCTAACATAGCCTCTAAATTACTCACAGTCTGTATCTTAGTAAAAGCAAAAGAAAATAAGGGCGCCCAGTATGCTGATAATCATGTGAAATATTAGATGGGGTCACAGATGAGTAGTTACTGAAAAAAGGACAAAAAAAGGGGAAATAAGAACAAGTGGGAAAAAAGGAAAATTTATTGTCAAATACTTACCGTAATTTTCCTTTCCTGATGGACTCCATGGCAGCCTACGTGTGGGTTTACCCCGCCTCCTCTCCAATGCTATAGGACCCCATTCCCATAAATGAGTACTCACCACTAGCTACTGCGTTCCGTAACTAGCCTACTCTTTGACCAATGGGTGGGAACTCCGTCTGCCATGGAGTCCATCAGGAAAGGAAAATTACGGTAAGTATTTGACAATAAATTTCCCTTTTTCCTGACAGACTCCATGGCAGCCTACGTGTGGGAAATAACTAGCCAACCACACGGGTGGGTATGCTGAATCAAACAAAAATTTTAATTTGTCCTATCAACCGATAGGATTCTCAAACCAAAGTCTACAGAGGATAACGAAGCAGGCTCAATACAGTAATGAGACATGAAAGTGTTAATAGAGGCCCACGAAGCTGCTTTGCAAATGGTGTCTGGGGCCACATGTCGAGCTGCCGCCCATGAAGCTGCCATTCCTCTGGTGGAGTGAGCTGTCACCGCCTGTGGAGGAGCCAAGCCCTTCGCCCTGTATGCTTGTTGAATAGTTTGAACGATCCAAGTAGCGAGTGTCCTGACTGAGGCTTTCTTTCCTTTGTTACTTCCCGAGTGTAGGATAAATAGATGGTCAGAACGCCTGAAGGGAGAAGTCATTGTTAGATAATTTTTAATTGCTTCTCCTACATCCAGAGGATGAATCTCAGAGGACTCCAGAGACCTAAACGTGGGCAAGACTATTTCTTGATTAACATGGAACACAGAGGACACTTTTGGGTTAGAACCCAGCATTGGGATAAGTACCACCCGATCCGGGAAGAATGTTAAGAAGGGTTCTTCACAACCCAGAGAGCCAATCTCAGAAACTCTTTTTGCAGATGTGATAGCTACTAGAAAGACTACTTTAGCTGAGAAGTCCTTGATAGAGAGCGGGGAAGGCCCCGAAGTACTGAGTCCGGAGATTGAGTCTAAGACAAGTGGCAGGTCCCATTTGGGGAACCTGGATCTCCTTTGAGGCTTGAGCCTTGAAGCGCCACGAAAAAATTGTCGAATTAGTGGATTAGTTGCCCAGGAGGACCCAGAGAAGGCCGACAGTGCAGAGACCTGAACCCTAAGCGAGCTGATGGATAATGGAAGATCTAAGCCTGTTTGTAGGAAGCTGAGTATATCTTGCACCCCCGGGTGTCTAAAAGACCTGCCGCTAGAGGAGCAAAAATCCACAAATTTAGACCAGATTCTGCTGTAAACTTTATTTGTGCTGGATCTTCTCGAACTCATGAGAGTTGATATTACTGTAGGAGCGCAACCAAGCGAGATTAGCCTCTCCCTCTCAAGAACCAGACCATCAGTCTCAGCACTGCTGGGCACGGGTGTAGGACTGACCCCTGGGAAAGAAGGTCCGGCCTGAGAGGGAGAGGCACCGGGTCCCTGAAGCTGAGTTGGACAAGGAGAGGGAACCAGGGTCTGTTCGGCCAGTATGGAGCTATCATCAACACTTCGGCCGTCTCTGAACGGAGTCTCTGCAGGAATCTCAGGATGACTGGGAGTGGCGGGAAGGCGTATGCCTTGCTGAACCTCCAAAGGTCCGTCAGTGCATCTGACCCGAGAGCCTGACTGCAACGGCCTCTGGTGTAAAATTTCTCCAGTTTGAAGTTGTGGCGCGAGGCGAACAGATCTACCTCGGGGATGATCCCCAGTGAGGAGACCCATCTGAACGTCTCCATGTGAAGAGACCACTCGTTGTTGTCCAGTTTGGTGCATGAAAGGAAGTCTGCTTGAGCATTCTGGACTCCTGGGATAAACACTGCCGAGATATTGCAAAGATTCTTCTGCGCCCATGAAAGAATGGGCTCGACTTCTCGAAGAAGAGTGGGACTCCGGGTACCCCCTTGCCTCTTCACGTAGGCGACAGCCGTTGTGTTGTCCATTCTTAATAGTATTGACTTCCCTTTCAGAAGATGAGAGAAGGCCTGTAGAGCACACCAGGCTGCCCTGAGTTCTAGAACGTTCGAACCTGGGACTGCACGGCAGGAGTCCCACTTGCCTTGGGCGAGGTTCGAGCCGCAGAGGGCCCCCCAACCCGTCCCGCTGGCGTCGGTCGTCACCGTGACCCAGGAGATGGGAACGATGGAATGACATGCCAGGAGATTCTTGCGTTGAAGCCACCAAAAGAGGCTGTTCCTCATTGACGAGGTCACCCGGATGACTTGACTCTTGTCCCCTGTTCTCCATTGCTGCAGAAACCCCGACTGGAAGGGACGTAACCTCCACAAGGCCCACTTGACCATGGGCGTCGTAGACACCATTGTACCGATAATTTCCAGACACTGAGAGGCTTTTAGGTGTGAGGCATGTACCGCCCGAAAAATCCTGTCTCGTACCACCGGAATTTTCTGTAGTGGAAGGGAAATGGTGCCTCTTACAGTGTCGAACTGAGCTCCTAGGTATATTAGGCGTTGTGTTGGTTTTAGATGACTTTTTGCCAAGTTCAGGAGCCACCCAAAACTGGAAAGGGTGGAGATCACCTGTTCTCGATGGGCCAGCAGCTGTTCTCTGCTTTGCGACAACACCAGGAGGTCGTCGAGGTAGTGGTAAAGACGTACCCCCTTCAGTCTTATGTGAGCTACCGTGGCCAGAAGGATTTTTGAGAAGACCCGGGGGGACGTTGTCAATCCGAAGGGGAGGCAGATAAACTGGAGATGATCTTGCCCTACTTGGAAGCGGAGGTATTTGTGAAACCCTTCCTCTATCGGGACGTGAAAATAAGCGTCCTTTAGGTCGATGGAAATCATCCAGTCGCCTGGCTGAATAGCTTGCTGAATAGTCGACAGCATTTCCATCTTGAATTTCCCTGGCTCTATAAACTCGTTGAGGTATGTCAGGTCTATGACCGGGCGCCAAGAGCCACTCTTCTTTTGAACCAGGAAAAGAGGGGACTATATTCCCTGAAACCACTCGTCCCTCGGGACGCACACCACTGCCCCTTGAGACTTCAGGAGATCCACATAGGACAATAGCACTTGCTTTTGATCTTCCGACCGGGGCAGAAGAGTGGGGACAAATCTGGGGGGCGGAGCACTGGAGAAGGTCCATCTGTGACCTGTCGAGACCGTCTTTATTACCCAAAAGTCCGAGATCGAGGCCACCCAGACGTGCCGGAAGAGGCGCAGCCGCGCCCCCACCCGACCCGCCTGGGCGGGCGCAATCTCAAAAACACCTCGCCTGTTCACGGCCGCTGGGTGCCTGGCCTTTAGTGGACTTGCAAAAAGATGTCTGGCCCCTGCTCCAATTCTTTCTGAAGTCCCTACCGGGCTTGTAGGAGCGAGCTTCCCTAGAGCGCTCCGGAGAGCGTCTTCTGAACTGCGGCTTCTTCCGACCAAGAAGGCGCTTGTCCTGGGGGAGAAACCCCGACTTGCCACCCGTGGCTCGTGTTATGGCATCGTCTAGCTTATTGCCAAACAGCGAAGATCCCTCGAAGGGGATTTTACACCAAGCCTGTTTGGAAACGGGGTCAGCAAGCCAAGGACGTAACCATAAGGCCCGTTTGGCCGTGACCGATGAGAGCATAATTCGCGCCAATAGGCGAATCAAGTCAATGGACGCCTCCCCCAAGAACACCACCGCTAGCTTCAATTCTGCAGCTGCTGAACTTCCCGCTAGCTCCTCTGAAACCCCTTTAAGGAAGGAATCCACATTCTCCGTCCAGGCCTCCATGGCTTTTGACATGGCTGCCAGAGCAAAAGCAGGTTTGCAGGCCGTTCCGGCCAACCCGTAAATCCTCTTCAGGTCTTGGTCGATCCTTCTTTCAAGACCATCCTTGAAGGACACTGCATTTTCCAAAGGAAGTGTAATATGCTTAGCTAGACGCATTAGAGCTGCGTCTACAAGGGGAGCATTCTCCAGATACTTCACCTCTTCTGACTTGAAGGGATATAATCTGGAGGTTTTATTAGTCATAGAGGACTTCCTGTCCGTCTTACTCCATTCCTCATCAATGATCTCTTTCAGCTCAGAAAGGAGCGGGAAACTTGCGCGTTCTTTCCCCAAATGTTTGAAGAATTTCTTCTGCTTGGCCGGGGGAGTAGATGGGTCCTCCCATTTAAGAGCCTCCTTGATTGCCTTAATTAAAGGTGACACCATACTAAAATCAAAGCCTCCTACTTCCTCTTCTTCCTGAGGATCATCATCCGAGGAGTCAAGGGAGGCCACGTACGGCTGTGAAGTGCCCGGGTCTTCGCGGGATTCATCAGCCGGGGGGCCAGACAGTGTAGTAGACTGGCTCAATGTGTGGGGAGGATCCAGCTCCTTCAGGGACTGCTGTACCACTCGTTTGACGAGAGTTTCCAGACGCTGGTTCTCCGATTCTTTCTCCCTGGTCGCCCGGGCATAGCAACGGTCACACAGTGACTTGCCCTCCGGAACTCGTGTTCCACATCCCCAGCAGGCTCTACGGTCAGAGCGGCTGTCGTGGCGTTGGGAGCGGTGTCTCGAGGAGGAATGAGAGCGTCTCCCCTGGTGGTGGTTTCCAGACTTAGAATCATGCCTGGATCTTGAAGGTGACTGGTGTTGTGGCCTGGCAAGGTCTCTGTCATTCTGGACCACAATTTGAGGGTCCGATCTGTAAGGGCTGGGAGATAAAAACACAGTAGGGAGGGGGAAAAAGGCGAGACCAACATCAGATAACGCAATTCACAGTGCGACTGACTCTCAACCCCTCCCCTCATAAGCACATACCTTGTGCGTGAGGGCTGGCCACTTAAAGGCGGTGAATTGTCCGAGACTTCCATATGAAGCGCGACACAGTACGGTTAGTCTGCAGAAAAAAGGCGGCCTGAACGGGCCAAAATACCAGTAAGAAAAAGGGGTCAATCTGCCCCACAAATACCATCAGAATACACTTGCAGCGTGTGTCCAGACAAAAAGCCCCTCTTATGACTGGACGAAAATGTATAACTTTATTCAATCTTTTACAGAAAAAAAAAAATTTCTCTCTCTTTTTTTTTTTTTTAAAAATACAAAGTATAAACAGGCACTCACCTAAAGCAGACCAGGGCTGGAGATGGGGAAGAGAAACCGCTCTGCTCCTACTCACTGTGAGACATTCCCACTGTGAAGGAGTTTCTGAGCTGAATTTAAATCCCCCGCCCATGACGTCACCGCCCGACCTCGCGCCTGCGCCGTCAGACGGTGACCGTACTGCGCATGTGCGGATAGCCGAGCGTTCCGCCACTCTGCGCACGCGCTAGCCAAGCCTCGGACCCGAGGAGGCTACCGCGCATGCGCGAGCATTGCAGACGGCCGAACCCGGAAGAGCTGGGGCGAGGTGGAACGCACAAGCGCTCCAGCCGCCATGAGGGGGAAAACGGTCCCAACAGAGACCGCGACGGTCATAGCCAAAGCCAGGAGACCTAGGGGAAAACAGACAAACACAAAAAAACCTGCCATGGAGACAAATACTTATAAGCTTCCGACCTTGCCAGCCGCTGATGTCCCTGGACGTCCGGCATACAGAGGCGACCATCCTTCCACCAAAAGGGTAAATATCAGCCTCTACCTGCTACTCGCCCGCCCGTGGCTGGGCCCTGAGCTGCACCGCAAAAGGTATGCCATGATCCTGGATCCGTCCGACCGGACGCGAACAACTTGTGTAGGTCCATTGGAGGAGGACAAAAAAGGAACGCAGTAGCTAGTGGTGAGTACTCATTTATGGGAATGGGGTCCTATAGCATTGGAGAGGAGGCGGGGTAAACCCACACGTAGGCTGCCATGGAGTCTGTCAGGAAATAATGTTTTTTACCATAACGGTATATATTCAAAATGAGGAATAGGGCCAATGGTACTCACATACACATAATAAACCAGAAAGACTCCTTAACTTAAGATGAGAAAACTCACCCAAAAGTCCAGCGTGGCTATTGAAGAAATAATTTGGACCATGGAAATGCTGTAGGTATAAGTTGGTATACTAGACACAGCGGAACTATGCTGTAAGAAAGAAGCATGTAGTCATGCTTGGTATCCTGGGTGTAATGGACCCAGGAATCACCAGCGCTGGATAAAAAGGAGGCTTACCTAGTTTTAACTGACAGCAGGTATGGCCGGAGAAGCCGGCCTTTTATGCCCCCCATGCACGAGCGGCATCTGATGTCACCGATCGTGTGAGCGGACACACAGATCCATTGCGCTTGCGCCTGTCAACAGCTCCATGGGCCTACAAGACCCATAGGGCTGTGCGGAATCATGTGGCGCGTCATGTGATGTAAACAGATGCGGAATGCTGGATAGACTGGAGAGCCAACCTAATACGGTGGCGCTGCAGAGTGCCATAAGATGTTATAATGATCCGAGTGGATCATACAAAGTGCTAATGGCAAAGAGCGGGCTGGCACTGCTGGAGGGCAGTGCCGCCCTTGGGTGTCCATACAGCCTAGGCGGCACAGGGAACTGCACTTCCTCTAAGGGGGCTGACCAAGCACGCCCCTGTGGCTGGAACATCGGCAGGGGAAGGGGAGAGAGGGGGGAAGCTGAGGGCGGTGAGGGGGGAACCAAGGAAGGGAAGGGACCGGATGTGAACACCCAGCAATAGGGGGAAGGGCGGGACGTAAGCAGGGGCAATAATGACCACAAGTCACCCACACACCAATGGGGGAACAAGTGGTCAGGTCCCCGCAAAGGTTCCGCAAGCTGGCCATGTCAGGCAACCAAACAGTATTTAAAGATATGTTTCAACATGAAAATTGTTATCATAACCAGATTTCATGCAAAATATTGTAAGTAAGTTGGTAGTGATAATCTGGGGAGAAAAAGGAAGCAACATACAATAGTAGATTCTTAACAGGAATGGGAAATGCTAAACAATCAGACACAAAATAAAATAATAAAGATAACATATCCCGTGGATCCATGGTAAGACTTCAAAGTGGGAGAGGGATAGGAGGGAGGAGGGAATAAGAAAATTACAGTACTTATTATAAAAGCTATTGATGTCATGAAGAATGTGAAACAAATAAAGAAAGGATTTGAAACTAATGTATTCGTTTAGCCCTGGAAATTTGGTAGCTTCCAGGGTGTGTATCCACATAGTTTCAAGTTGAAGTAACTTTTGGTCGATGCCACCGCCCCAGCATGTAAAGGAACATGCTCCAAGGCGGTGAAACTGATAACCTCGGGATCAAAATCATGTTATAAAGCAACATGTCTATTGATAGCAGTAGTTGTAGTACGTTTGTACAGTGGTTTTATATGGTCTCTAATGCGTATGTAGAACGGGCATTTGGTCTTATCAATGTAATAGCATCCGCAGCGACATGTGACTAAGTAAACTACTCCCACAGTTTCGCATGTAACTGTGAATTTAATAGTATGGGTAGAACCGTTGGGAAGAGGTATTTCTCGAGAATCATAAATGAATTGGCATATGTCACATTTTCCACAAGGAAAGGTGCCATGAGTAGTTAAAGAGGACACTTGTATAGGAGAGTGGTGGCTAGTTATCAGCCGATCTCTTAATGAAGGGGATCGTCAATAAGTAATATCAGGGTAAGGTTTGATATATTTTTTATGACTGTATCTGCAGTTAGTAATGGCCAGAATTTGTTAAGAATATCTCTTACTTGGTTGTGATGTTTGGAAAATTGTGTAATGAGGCGGACAGGCTGGGAAGTCTCACGATTTTTTTATGGAGAAGATAAGGTTTTTCCTGTCCAGCTTTTTCACCTTGTTATATGCTTGCTTGAGTAATGAGTGGCTATATCCTCTATTTCTTAACCTGTGCTAAAGATTATTAGATGCTTTGATAAAATCCATTTCATGTGAGCAGTTTCGTTTAATGCGAAGGTACTGACTGAAAGGGATGCTGTTTAGCAGTGACTTTGGATGTGCACTGCCTGCATGGAGGATAGTGTTACCGGAGGATGGCTTCTGGTATAGTGCCGAGTGAAAGGTTCCATTGGGATCCAAATGGATTTCCAGATCTAAGAATGTAATTTTTGTTTGGCTACACTCCATGGTGAATTTCAGATTGTAGGTCTTAATGGCCAGTAGGTCCACGAACTCGGTCAGCTCCTCGCGGGTGCCTGACTAGAAAAAAAGCACATCATCTATGTATCTGTGCCATGAAACGACATGGCACAGAAAGTGGGCTAAATCCGGGTTGGCAAAAAGTTCCCTCTCCCACCCCCCCAGGTACAGGTTGGCATAGGAGGGGGCACACTTGGTCCCCATAACCACCCCCTGTACCTGGAGGAAGTGAGAAGGGCCAAACATGAAATGATTTCGTGTAAGAATGAACTGCAAAAGTTTTATAACAAACTGACCATAGGATTCAAATTCTGGACCTTTTTCTTGTAGTTGTTTCGTAACCACTTCAATACCTTTTTTACGAGGAATGGCGTTATAAAGACTCTCTACGTTGAGGGCAACTAACCATACATTATGCGGCAGGTGTAAATCTTCAAGAGTGCGGAGAAGGTGTATCGTATCCTTGACATAAGAATTTAGTGATGTGACATGAGGGCTAAGGTATTTGTCAACAAGCGCACTTGCATTCTCGGTGAGGCATTGGCACCCGGACACGATGGGGCGGCCGGGCGGGGATTTTAATGATTTATGCAATTTCGGTAAGACATAAAACGTTGGTATTTTTGGATATTTGGCATTCAGGAACTTCCAAGCATTACAGTTAATTGTACCATGTTGATAAGCAGAAAAGATCAATTCATAATACTCCGTGGCAAAATTGTCAATGAGTAGCCTAGAAATGGGTCGATACCAGTCTTTGCTGTCAAGGATGTTGCGGCACATGGTCTCATATGCAGCAACATCCATGACAACGACGTTTCCGCCCTTGTCAGCCGGTTTAATAACCAGTCCTGGATGGTTTTGCAGTGATTTGAGAGCTTTCCTATGAGCAAGGGACAGATTGGAGGAGTGAGAATTACGTGGATCTAGGCTTTTAATAGCATTGGTCATTTGTTCAACAAAAGCCCAAATGTTTGGGTTGGTAGAGAGTGTGGGGAATGCTTGACATTTGGGTTTAAATGAGGTAGGGGGAGGAAAGTGGACACCAGAAGCGACGATACGCACGTCATCAAAGGATGATAGGTAATCGTCTTCTGTGCCACCCTCTTCGAATAGTGACATTAGTTCCTCAATGGCCTTTATTTTGGCCAATGTAGGAGCAACATTACACAGTGAAGGATCAGCAGTGGTGGTTTGGGAGGACTTATCGTAAATCACTTTGTACATTAGTTTCCTAGCGAACAAATGGATATCTTTAATAAATTGAAATTTATTAAAGTCCGCAGAAGGACAGAATGTCAGGCCCAGTTGCAGCACCTTAATCTGATCATTTGTAAGTGGAAAGGATGAAAGATTGACTACATCTAGGTCGTTGGTTCTTTGTTGGGAAGGGCACCAAAAGGGTTTGACATGGGACTCTGCGGAGGGTCCAGTGTTTGAGCTAAAAAAATAGGGGCGATCTTTGGATCAATTAACTGTGTACTGGTAGGGAACATTGAGGTGAGATTAGGTTCACTTACCCTTCTGGCGGTTGGTGCAGGGAGAGCAAGAGGTGCAGACACAGTGGTTGTGAGTGCGTGGTGTGCAGTTTTAGTGATCGTGGAGGACGGCCGTGGCAGTGCACGCGTGAGAGGAGTTGAATTGTTAGTGGTTTTAGGTCGAACAGCAATGGATTTCGACGCAGTAGTGGCTCCAAAAGTGCGACGTATAGAATCTGTGGAGGTGGTGGGTAATTCTCCCTTTATTTTTTTGGGGATCCTATCCTGTGAGAGGTCCCGGTACGTAGTGGAAGTGCTAGAGGAAAAAGAAGCAGAAAAAACATTAGGTGCATCGTTATTAGTCTTAGTTATGTTTTCAGAAGTAGGTTTAGTCATCGGTTTGTTGGAAGTGCTGTTATCTCACTTATAGGCATAGCCATTAGCGTGGGCCAATTTGTCTCGTAGGAATTTACTTTCTTTGGCATTGATCACACTTAATGTGTACTCCTCAAGGTGGGCCCGCAGGTCCTTGTCCCTGAGGGAGAACCTTGGGGAGGACACATCAGCAGCGCGATCAAGATGCCATTCATTGATGGAAACATGCAATAAATCTAACTGCTGTTCATATTGTTGGCATAAGATGGAAATCATGTTAAAGGAACAGGATTGCAAATTGTCTTCCCATGATTTTTTCAGGGGATCATTCACTTTTTTGATATTGGGAAAAATTTGTATCCTTAAGCCCCAAGGAACAATTTGGTGCTCCACATATTTCTCAAAATAGGTTTTATGCCAATACGTGCAAACTTTCTTTTCAAGGAGGCGTTGAAGCCGTACAAAGGCCTTATCAAGCTCTGCGTCAGAGATATTTGATGCTGTTTGGGAAGTATAAATTTTGGTCATTAAGTCTTCCCAGGCCTCACCGCAGAAATCAGCCATGGTATACAAACTTTATAGAAGGAAAATTCTATTATTACAGTATTAGAGTATTACAAAATCAAAAAAGAGTATAAGACAATAGTATCAAAAAAAGTTAATAATTTTTTGAAAAACAAAAACGTTTTTACGAAAGAGAATCCAAAGTGTATTGTACAAAGGACGATCCAGCCAGAGAAATGTGTATTGAAACACCCAAATTAGTGCTAGAAAAAAGGGGGTTTGGCTAGATAGTCCTCAATATAATACTGCACCTCATCCCAATAAATTTTGTAGCAGCAATGGGGAAAGAGTAGGGGGATTATAGCGGTGCCAGGATTTCCAATACTATAAAGTAACACACTAGTATTAAAAATATAATATTTTATTGACAGATTAAAAGAAGGGTATACAAAAAAGGTATACACAAGAAGGGTGTAAACAACAAAAGGGGGGATATACAGAACCAGCATATGCAACAATAATGCAAGAACCAGCCGGTGGTATGATGGCAGGACTTGTTAAGAGTTACTGTGTTCCTACATGTTTCGCCGACATTGGCTTCCTCAGGGAAAGATGGTTATACCTGTATTCATTTCATGAATTCTGAATAAAGAAATAAATAATCAGAAAAAATATAACAGTGTATATATATATAGACAAAAACAAAATTCAATTGTACATTCAGAGGCTGCCGGACATGGCCAAAAGTCCCCCCAAGAAAGAGATTGCCAGGGCAAGCGACCACTCCAAACCCCCCCAAAATAGGAACACCCCACCGCCCATCAGGTCACCCCAACCCCACCTCCCGTTCCAATGGTTGTTAGGTACCTACCGGTAATTCACAGTGGGTGGACATACAGTCCCCCGGAGTGAACCGAAGATCCTATGTCGCAAATAGGGTGGCTGCAGGGGGCGGAAAAAAGGGCCTGACAAACAAAAAAGAGAACAAAGTATAAATTCCATATTATTGGTGGATACCCAGAATAGGTCTGAATATCCAACCATAAGGAAAAAGGGCTAACATAGCCTCTAAATTACTCACAGTCTGTATCTTAGTAAAAGAAAAAGAAAATAAGGGCACCCAGTATGCTGATAATCATGTGAAATATTAGATGGGGTCACAGACGAGTAGTTACTGAAAAAAGGACAAAAAAAGGGGAAATAAGAAAAAGTGGGAAAATAATGTTTTTTACCATAATGGTATATATTCAAAATGAGGAATAGGGCCAATGGTACTCACATACACATAATAAACCAGAAAGACTTCTTAACTTAAGATGAGAAAACTCACCCAAAAGTCCAGCGTGGCTATTGAAGAAATAATTTGGACCATGGAAATGCAGTAGGTATAAGTTGGTATACTAGACACAGCGGAACCATGCTGTAAGAAAAAAGCATGTAGTCATGCTTGGTATCCTGGGTGTAATGGACCCAGGAATCACCAGCGCTGGATAAAAAGAAGGAGGCTTACCTAGTTTTAACTGACAGCAGGTATGGGCGCCCTTGAACACCTGCCATGGAATGGCCGGAGAAGCCGGCCTTTTATGCTCCAGCCACAGGGGCGTGCTTGGTCACCTAGGCTGTATGGACACCCAAGGGCGGCACTGCCCTCCAGCAGTGCCAGCCCGCACTTTGCCATTAGCACTTTGTATGATCCACTCGGATCATTATAACATCTTCTGGCACTCTGCAACGCCACTGTATTAGGTTGGCTCTCCAGTCTGTCCAGCATTCCGCGTCTGTTTACATCACATGACGCGCCACATGATCCCGCACAGCCCTATGGGTCTTGTAAGACCATGGAGCTGTTGACGGGCGCAAGCGCAATGGCTCTGTGTGTCCGCTCACACGATCGGTGACATCAGACGCTGCTCATGTGTGGGGGGTATAAAAGGCCGGCTTCTCCGGCCATTCCGTTGCCGGTGTTCAAGGGCGCCCATACCTGCTGTCAGTTAAAACTAGGTAAGCCTCCTTCTTTTTATCCAGTGCTGGGGATTCCTGGGTCCATTACACCCAGGATACCAAGCATGACTACATGCTTTTTTCTTACAGCATAGTTCCACTGTGTCTAGTATACAGACTTATACCTACTGCATTTCCATGGTCCAAATTATTTCTTCAATAGCCACGCTGGACTTTTGGGTGAGTTTTCTCATCTTAAGTTAAGGAGTCTTTCTGGTTTATTATGTGTATTTGAGTACCATTGGCCCTATTCCTCATTTTGAATATATACCATTATGGTAAAAAACAATATTTTCCCACTTGTTCTTATTTCCCCTTTTTTTGTCCTTTTTTCAGTAACTACTCGTCTGTGACCCCATCTAATATTTCACATGATTATCAGCATACTGGGTGCCCTTATTTTCTTTTGCTTTTACTAAGATACAGACTGTTAGTAATTTAGAGGCTATGTTAGCCCTTTTTCCTTATGGTTGGATATTCAGACCTATTCTGGGCATCCACAATTAATATGGAATTTATACTTTGTTCTCTTTTTTGTTTGTCTGGCCCTTTTTTCCGCTCCCTGCAGCCACCCTATTTGCGACATAGGATCTTCGGTTCACTCCGGGGGACTGTATGTCCGCCCACTGTGAATTACCGGTAGGTACCTAACAACCATTGGAACGGGAGGTGGGGTTGGGGTGACCTGATGGACGGTGGGGTGTTCCTATTTTGGGGGGGTTTGGAGTGGTCGCTTGCCCTGGCAATCTCTTTCTTGGGGGGACTTTTGGCCATGTCCGGCAGCCTCTGAATGTACAATTGAATTTTGTTTTTGTCTATATATACACTGTTATATTTTTTCTGATTATTTATTTCTTATTCAGAATTCATGAAATTAATACAGGTATAACCATCTTTCCCTGAGGAAGCCAATGTTGGCGAAACATGTAGGAACACAGTACCTGTTAACAAGACCTGCCGTCATACCACCGGCTGGTTCTTGCATTATTGCTGCATATGCTGGTTCTGTATATCCCCCCTTTTGTTGTTTACACTCTTGTTGTGTATACTTTTTTTGTATACTCTTCTTTTAATCTGTTTGTCAATAAAATATTATATTTTTAATACTAGTGTGTTACTTTATAGTATTGGAAATCCTGGCACCGCTATAATCCCCCTACTCTTTCCCCATTGCTGCTACAAAATTTATTGGGATGAGGTGCCATATTATATTGAGGACTATCTAGCCAAACCCCCTTTTTTCAAGTGTATAGGTGTGTTACAATGGCGGCCGGGCGTCTATACACTAAAGACAGATAGAGGAAAATAGTGGATGCTTATACAAGTTGTACAAATTGTGCAGATTATGCTTGTAGCAATAATCTCACGGTGAGAGGTATTACTCAACTGTGTACTAGTATATAGAAGTGTTACAGAGGCGACTGGGTGTCTATAAACTACAGAAGGGTAATAGGAGGTGGTGGATACTTATGCAAATAGTGCAGATTATGCCTGTAGCAATACTCTGACTATAATAGATAATAATAGATAATAATAGACTGTAAATAAGTATGCAAGTGTGTAACAGGGGAGGCCGGGCATTTACACACCCGCAAATAAGGTCACAAATCTACTATAAGGAATTAACTTATAGGAATAGGTAATAAGATGTAATGGATGCTCTACAAATAGTATTTGATTGTGACAGATGGCAGATATGTACATGTATAACAGGCAAACACCATGACGTATGGATATGATAATAAGGAGGGATGAATGATAAATGAACAACTAAATGTATTAGATCATATAACTTACTGTAGTAGATCATATAACTTACACAAGATAAAGTTAGGAGGTTAAAGGTGGATAGTATACTAGTAGTGGATAACGAATAGACCCCATAATATCACAGTCTGTATGTTAAATTTAGGGGGGCGTGGTTTGGTGCCGGACTCTAATGGACGCCTGATCCCTGCGCTCCGGTCCTCAGAGGGTCTCTCAGCAGCTTAATAGAGCCATCCGAGAGCAAAAACATGGGGAAATCTAAGGGGAATCCATCCCCATCCCGTTCCCGATCTCCACAGAGACCCGACTCACAAGCGGGCCGCAGCATCCCTGAGATCTTCCGGACGCAGTCACGCGAGGCCCCGGCTTCATCTCAGGCCTACTCGGCCACAGCGCGCTCCTCCAGCCTTAGCCCCTCTGGCAGGCACCGGACACAATCGCCCTCTCAGCATGTGGCGACAGAGCACCCCCTGAACATAGGGGACCTAAGAACACGGGGAGAAGACATTAAAGCCACCTTCGCATCGGTCATCTCTGACCTGAGGAGAGACATCCAGTCCATGACGGTCCGCATGGACAACATAGAAGAAACAACAGCACACAGTGAGAATGCCATCCACAGGCTCCAGATATCATCCCAAGCACACTCCGTCCAGCTCAGAGATCTATATAGATACATGGAGGACCTGGACAATCGTGGCAGACGACACAACTTACGGGTAAGAGGCATGCCAGAATCGATCGATCATACCCAACTTACCCAGGCAACCATAGCTGTATTCAACAATCTCTTAGGCAGACCCCCTGAGACCCCCATTGAATGTGAACGCTTACACAGGGCCCTCAGACCCCGGGGTAGAGACACCAACCCTCCCAGAGATGTGGTATGCTGCCTAGTTAATTTTAAGCTGAAAGAGGAAATCCTTCGCAGGGCCAGAGATCGTCGCAATCTTTCATGCCAAGGCTCAGAAATAAAAATCTTTCAAGGTTTATTGCCTATCACTCTACAAAATAGAAGAGACTTACGCCCTCTCCTTGATCTACTACGCACAAACGGAATTCAGTACCGCCGGAAATTCCCTTTTTGCCTCTCAGCATCAACACAAGGGCGAACAGCTAACCTGAGAGTGCCTGAAGATCTCACCACATTCTGTGAAATTCTGAACATACCTCGCATTGAACTGCCCGACTGGTACCGCTCTCTCAGACCTCCCCAACTCAGAAGTAGGGATGAGCCGAACACCCCCCGGTTCGGTTCGCACCAGAACCTGCGAACGGACCGAAAGTTCGCACGAACGTTAGAACCCCATTGACGTCTATGGGACTCGAACGTTCGAAATCAAAAGTGCTCATTTTAAAGGCTAATTTGCATGGTATTGTCCTAAAAAGGGTTTGGGGACCCGGGTCCTACCCCAGGGGACATGTATCAATGCAAAAAAAACTTTTAAAAACGGCCGTTTTTTCGGGAGCAGTGATTTTAATGATGCTTAAAGTAAAAAAAAAAAAGTGAAATATTCCTTTAAATATCGTACCTGGGGGGTGTCTATAGTATGCCTGTAAAGTGACGCGTGTTTCCCGTGTTTAGAACAGTCCCTGCACCAAATGTCATTTTTAAAGGAAAAAATCTCATTTAAAACTGCTTGCGGGTTTAATGTAATGTCGGGTCATGGCAATATGGATGAAAATCGGTGAGACAAACGGCATGGGTACCCCCCAGTCCATTACCAGGCCCTTTGGGTCTTGTATGGATATTAAGGGGAACCCCGCACCCAAATTAAAATAAGGAAAGGTGTGGGGCCACCAGGCCCTATATACTCTGAACAGCAGTATACAGGCGGTGCAAACAAGACAGGGACTGTAGGTTTGTTGTTAAGTAGAATCTGTTTGTAATTTTGAACGGGTACATTTTTAACGTGTTTAGCTCCAGCCAAAAAATCTTTTTTAAGCTTTTTGGAAAACATAGGGAAGGGTTATCACCCCTGTGACATTTGTTTTGCTGTCTTTCCTCCTCTTCAGAAGATTTCACCTCACTTTTTGTCCCAATGAAAAATGTTTTTTGAAAATTTGGGGTTTTTTGTGGAACAAGGATTGGAAAGCATCAGTGGAAAGGAGAAGTTTTTTTCCCATATTAACTCTTACAGGAGAGAATTTCCCTTCCTAGGGGTAGTTTTCATCTCACTTCCTGTTGTCTCCTTCCGTTTGCAAGTAGGAGTCGTTTGTAAGTTAGATGTTTGAAAGTAGGGTCCTGCCCTATATACTCAGCAGAAATTTGGGCCTTAGGTGTTGCTGGGGCCACAACACTGTAAGCCCTCACAGGGCCCTGCTGTGAAATATTAGATCAAGAATTGTAATTACATGCCCCTGTTGAACAGGAGCTGAAAAATTAGGCCTTAGGCACTGGTGCTGGTGCCACAACACTGCAACCCCTCACAGACACTCTAGTTGGAACGCAGGAACGAGCCCTGTTGCAAAGTATTGCATCAAAAATTGTAATTACACGCCCCTGTTAGACAGGGGCAGAAAAATTGGGCCTTAGGCACTGGTGCTGGTGCCACAACACTGCAACCCCTCACAGACACTCTAGTTGGAACGCAGGAACGAGCCCTGCTGCAAAGTATTGCATCAAAAATTGTAATTACACGCCCCTGTTAGACAGGGGCAGAAAAATTGGGCCTTAGGCACTGGTGCTGGTGCCACAACACTGCAACCCCTCACAGACACTCTAATTGGAATGCAGGAACGAGCCCTGCTGCAAAGTATTACATCAAAAATTGTAATTACACGCCCCTGTTAGACAGGGGCTGAAAAATTGTGCCTTAGGCAGAACCAAAAATGTTCTTACAAGCTATCAGCGTGATGATTGAGGAGGAAGAGGATAATTACTCAGGGATAGTCACTCAGCATCAGCATAGGCAGTCTTTGAAGGGATCTGAGATTTCAAAAAAAATTATTCGGTTACATCAGCATCAGGTGCTTGGTAGCTGGTGGTGATCCAAGACTGATTCATTTTTATGAAGGTCAGTCGATCGACCGAGTCGGTGGACAGACGCACCCTGTGATCGGTTACCACGCCTCCAGCAGCACTGAATGTGCGTTCCGAAAGAACGCTGGATGCAGGACAGGCCAGTAGCTCAATTGCATACTGTGCAAGCTCTGGCCAGTGATCCATCCTCAAGACCCAGTAACCCAGAGGATTTTCGGTGGGAAAGGTGTCCAAGTCTGATCTTGCCCCTAGGTATTCCTGCACCATGTAAAACAGACGCTGGCGATGGTTGCTGGAACCGATCATACCTTGGGGCTGCGGACCAAAAAATTGTCTGAACGCATCGGTCAGACGGCCACCTTCTCCACCGCTCCTTCTTTGACTGACCGAAGCCTCAGCAACACGTTGTCCAGAAACAGGAGTTTGTAACCTCCCAGTCTCTGGGAACGCGTTGCACAGACCTTTCTGCAAGGCCTCCCGAAGATGTTTCATCCTCTGCTCCCTCTGCGATGGCAAGATAAGGTCCGCAACCTTACCCTTGTAACGTGGATCAAGGAGGGTTGCCAGCCAGTATTGGTCCTTCTCCTTGATACCACGAATACGAGGATCCTTACGCAGGCTTTGCAGGATCAGGGAGGCCATGCAGTGTAGGTTTGCTGAGGCATTCGGTCCGGAGTCCTCTGGGTCACTAAGGACGACAACGTCCGCAGCCACCTCCTCCCAGCCACGTACAAGTCCATGTGTTTCTTGGGACTGATCCCTTAAAGACTGCTGCTGATGCTGAGTGCCAGGCTCCACCTCCATACTGACACAATCTTCCTCCTCCTCCTCCTCCTCGTCCTCTTCCTGTGTGATCGGCGGGCACGCAGGAACACTGTCTGGATAAAGGGGGCCTTGAGAGCTAAGGAAGTCCTCCTCCTCCTGCCTCTGTTCTGCCTCAAGTGCCCTGTCCATTATTCCACGCAGCGTGTGCTACAACAGGTGGACAAGGGGGACAGTGTCACTGATGCATGCACTGTCACTGCTCACCATCCTCGTGGCCTCCTCGAATGGTGACAGGACAGTGCATGCATCCCTGATCATGGCCCACTGGCGTGGGGAAAAAAACCAAGCTCCCCTGACCCTGTCCTGGTGCCATAGTCGCACAGGTACTCATTGATGGTCCTCTGCTGCGTGTGCAGCCGCTGCAGCATGGCCAACGTTGAGTTCCACCTGGTGGGCATGTCACAGATTAGGCGGTTCTTGGGCAGGTTAAACTCCTTTTGGAGGTCCGTCAGCCGAGCACTGGCATTATATGACCGGCGGAAATGCACACAGACTTTCCTGGCCTGCCTCAGGACATCCTGTAAGCCCGGGTACCTGCCCAAGAACCGCTGCACCACCAAGTTAAGGACGTGAGCCAAACAGGGCACATGGGTCATTTGTCCCTGTCGGAGGGCAGAGAGGAGGTTGGTGTCATTGTTGCAAACCACCATTCCTGCCTTAAGTTGGCGTGGCGTCAACCACCTCTGAACCTGCCCCTGCAGAGCTGACAGAACCTCTGCCCCAGTGTGGCTCCTGTCCCCCAAGCACACCAGCTCAAGCACCGCATGGCATCTTTTGGCCTGCGTAGTTGCGTAGCCCCTTGAACGACTACGGAGCACCGCTGGTTCCGAGGAAGAGGCCATGGAGGAAGAAGAAGAGGAGGGGGTGGAGGAGAGAGGTGTGTCACAATCATTAGCATTTTGGAGGCGTGGTGGCGGAACAACCTCCAACACTACTGCACCTTGTCCTGCATCCTTCCCAGCTGCCAGCAGAGTCACCCAATGCGCCGTGAAACTTAGGTAACGTCCCTGTCCATGCCTGCTGGACCATGAGTCAGCGGTAATATGCACCTTACCGCTGACCGCCCTGTCCAGCGAGGCATGGACATTGCCTTCCACATGCCGGTAGAGAGCCGGAATCGCCTTCCGTGAGAAAAAGTGGCGTTTGGGTACCTGCCACTGAGGAACCGCACATTCCAGGGGGCAGAGTCTACCAACTGAAAAGGCAGCAGTTGAAGTGCTAGCAATTTTGCCAAGCTAGCATTCAACCGCTGGGCATGTGGATAGCTGGGAGCAAACTTCTTTCGGCGGTGCAGCAGCTGGGGCAGGGAAATTTGCCTGGTACAATCTGACGTCGGTGTACCAAAAGCAGATTGCCCACAAGTACTTGGCTGTGACACACCTAATTCTACACCTTCATTCCTCTCACTGCAGGTCTCAGAGAGGACTGGAGGTCTAGTGGGGTTGGAAATCTCAGCTGATGAGGAGCAAGGAGAGATCCTCTTTGTTCTTTGGTGTGGGTCTTTTAGATACGCTTGCCAACGAACTGCATGGCAGGTCAACATATGTCTGGTCAAGCATGTGGTACCCAAGCGGGAGATGTTTTGGCCACGTGAGATACGCTTGAGACATATGTTGCAAATAGCAGCGGTGCGATCTGATGCACTCGTCTCAAAAAAGGCCCACACCAAAGAACTTTTTGAATAACGCGCAGAGACTGCAGCGCCCTGCACATGTGGAGCTTTGGGGTGTGATGCAGTCAATGTGCTGCCCTTAGGCTGGCCCCTGGAGGGCATCCTGCCTCGTTGGTGATGTGCCGCCTCCTCCTCCTCCTGCCAGACAAAGCACCCTGGGCATGGGTGAGAGAGGATGAGGACGGCTTGGTCATCCTCGACCAAGTCTTCCGCATGTTGCGGCTCAACACGGCCAGCTGCCGAAAAAAAGGCCAAGCGTGTCCCATGGCCACGTGCTGATGAGGATGCACTGTCTCCACGACCAGCACTAGGCACAGAGCCTGCTTGCCCTCTCTTATTGGCTTGTGACTGTCTGCCTCTCCTTCTTGGCCTTCCAGACATACTAATGGCCTGTAGCTGCACTAAGCTGGGATATATATATATATATATATATATATATATATATATATGTACTGATACTGCAGCTAGCAAAATCAACTGCTTGCCTGTAGTATGAGAACACCACCAACCTTCTACAGGTAGCTTTAGCTGAACACTGTGAGGTGGACGCACCCCACTAACTTGTAGGTTTAGCTGAACACTGTGAGCAGGACGCACTGTACTAAATGTAAATAGTCTAGCTGCCTGACCGTGGTACTAATAGGATCAAAAGAACACCAGTAATTTTCTTTAGGTAGCTGTTAATACTGTAACAAGACAAGCCTGCCTGTCAGTAGGAAGATAACAGGAACGGATCTAGCTTAACACTGTGAGCAGGACGCACTGTACTAAATGTAAATAGTCTAGCTGCCTGACCGTGGTACTAATAGGATCAAAAGAACACCAGTAATTTTCTTTAGGTAGCTGTTAATACTATAACAAGACAAGCCTGCCTGTCAGTAGGAAGATAACAGGAACGGATCTAGCTGAACACTGTGAGCAGGACGCACTGTACTAAATGTAAATAGTCTAGCTGCCTGACCGTGGTACTAATAGGATCAAAAGAACACCAGTAATTTTCTTTAGGTAGCTGTTAATACTGTAACAAGACAAGCCTGCCTGTCAGTAGGAAGATAACAGGAACGGATCTAGCTGAACACTGTGAGCAGGACGCACTGTACTAAATGTAAATAGTCTAGCTGCCTGACCGTGGTACTAATAGGATCAAAAGAACACCAGTAATTTTCTTTAGGTAGCTGTTAATACTGTAACAAGACAAGCCTGCCTGTCAGTAGGAAGATAACAGGAACGGATCTAGCTGAACACTGTGAGCAGGACGCACGGTACTAAATGTAAATAGTCTAGCTGCCTGACCGTGGTACTAATAGGATCAAAAGAACACCAGTAATTTTCTTTAGGTAGCTGTTAATACTGTAACAAGACAAGCCTGCCTGTCAGTAGGAAGATAACAGGAACGGATCTAGCTGAACACTGTGAGCAGGACGCACTGTACTAAATGTAAATAGTCTAGCTGCCTGACCGTGGTACTAATAGGATCAAAAGAACACCAGTAATTTTCTTTAGGTAGCTGTTAATACTGTAACAAGACAAGCCTGCCTGTCAGTAGGAAGATAACAGGAACGGATCTAGCTGAACACTGTGAGCAGGACGCACTGCACTAAATGTAAATAGTCTAGAAGATAACAGGAACGGATCTAGCTAAACTGAATACAGTGTATATATATATATGCAACACCTGGGATGCATATATATATATACACAATACACTGTAAGTGCAGCTAACTGACTGACTGTTCTGCCTAATCTATCTAACTCAAATCAAATGACATTGTCTCTCTCTCTGTCTATCTCTTTCAACGCCGGAACACACACTACACAGGGCCGCCGTGCAGGCGGCCTTATATAGTGTGGGGCGTGTACTAAATCCCCTGAGCCATAATTGGCCAAAGCCTCCTTGGCTTTGGCCAATTACGGCTCTCTGTTCAGGCGGCGCTGTGATTGGCCAAGCATGCGGGTCATAGTGCATGCTTGGCCAATCATCAGCAAGCAATGCACTGCGATGCCACAGTGAATTATGGGCCGTGACGCGCCACACGAATTTGGCGCGAACGGCCCATATCGTTCGCAATTCAGCGAACGACCGAACAGCCGATGTTCGAGTCGAACATGAGTTCGACTCGAACATGAAGCTCATCCCTACTCAGAAGGTCCAGCTCCATGGATGCCATCCCAGTCCGCGATGAGTTCCATATAAGAAGGCGCAGATCCAACTCTCCCAGGACCAACACGCCCACAGGACCCAGGAATCCTACAGACAACAGCCCCACAGCTTCTCCTGCCCACAGACGACCCCGCCACGGGGGTGCTGAATAACGGGGTAACCCACCCCTATCTCCTATTGCTCACCTGAAGCCCTTTCACCCCCTACACTATAAAGGCCTACGCAAGACAGACGTCAATCCAAAATATGACCATCCGAATGCCTACAAACGGATCTCCTTCAAGCCAGAAGCAAGATGATTTGACTCAAAGGATCAACACAATTCCTTGCCTCTCCCTCACCTAGTCCATGACGGACGCTTTTCACTCAGTTCCACAGACTGGCCTAACCTATGAAAACATCCCCCACCCCTTTACCTCTCCCCTTCGTGCCCGTCTGCTCACACAGCAAATTCAACACAGACTTCAAGCAATGGAACATTGGTCACGCAAGTATAACATGAACATGCACGAAGATAACTAATGTTTGTGAACGCTTTATAGCCCCCCAAATAATAATAATTCCTTTCTTTATTCCATCTCCACCTCCCCATCCTGTCACCCCCCTTACTTAACCCCCAAGTAGGCCTTTTTGAACCTCCCTAGGCAAGTATCATTCCCTGCTGTGACGGACACAGGTCGCATTCCCAGGTCAGAATCCCCTTATTCTAACTGGCACCCCTTTTAAAAACAGACCGGGACTCACACGTGTTTGTTAATAATGTTGATTCCTCCCTGGAGGGGCGATTCCACACAGAACCTCAGCTACACCCTTAATTCCGCCCAGTCTCCACATATCCAACCCCAACTGATATCCCCCCCAACATTCAGAGCTGATTTTCATATGCTCAGACCCCCCCTTCACCTGATCAAGCGACTACCCAACAGGCTAACGGGTATCTAAACCTTGTCATCCACTAAGATGGCAAACAAAACATAACCTGCATACCCCAATGACCCCATAAAAGCATTAATCTGTGTGGAGTCGCTCACCCGGTATGTATATTGCCATAGAAAGTTATCATGTTTTCTTCAGTTAAGTTACAACCCATAGGAAGCTAATAATCCTGCTAGAAGGTATTGGTACCATTACTATTCCTGTTATTACCTGAAAACTCGTTATACAATGACCTAAAGTATATGTTGAAACTTGATAGACACCTCACCAACTAAATGGCTGACCCCGTGTGGGGCCGGCCTGAGACCTAGGAACATAACATGTAATGATATGTCATTTTATTTCTTTGTACTCTCATTTCTTTATTAATAGTTCAACACAACATACAATGTTTGTTTTTGGCAACCAAGCAAAAGAACCCAGGTAGACCTCCGGCGTGTGTGAAAAACCCCCATACCCCGCCTGGTTAATGGTTTCTATATTGTGACATTCAGACGAATAGACACACGGATAGGTCGGGTCGGCCTACCTTTATGGTGAACTCTCGGGCTACCTGTTATTATACCGTGTGGGGTTCGGTTGCACAGGCTGGAGGCCTACTCTGAGAGTAAGGCGAGCATAAATAACGCAAGAGATACATACTAAATATATAGAGTTTTGTTAATGTTATAAGGTTGATTGTACAGTTGATTCCTTACTTGGCTCTCTAAGCATCTGAATGACTTACAACTAGACTTCCACTCCACATCCCCACAATAGCTAAGGCCGACTTCCCTTAATCATGCGGATTCATTCTCCTGCCCCAAGAGACCTCACTTGATATTCTGTCTCTGGCAATGACATTACTTTAAACTTAAGATCTCCCTCATTTAATCCACAATCCCCAATACTAATACTATAACTTATAGGCTCACTCTTCTATCTTGACCATCCACACCCCTCTGAGGACCAGAGGATTGCACTTTATTTCCAACCCATTACTACCGGCTCCCTTCACCTCCCCACACACAACGGGAACCTATCTTTCCCGTTGACCTATACCGGATAACGTACTACCCCATAAGAGGGGTCTCTGAACCCTTCTTTACCTCCGGTACACCTAGATCTTACATATCTATCTTGATCTTTTTTCTTTCTTTTCTCCTTCCTCTTCTCTCCTTTTCTTCCTTCTCACCCTCTCTCTTCCTCTTCTCCCTTTCCCCTCCCCTTTCCTCTACCCTTTATAGACCCCTTTTCCCCTCCGGATTCTCCCTCCTCATTCCTTAGTCACTTTCAGTTTTCTCGAACCCATCTCCACCTCCCTCACCCCCCCTCTACTGCCCCCTCGGTCTCCGCCACCTCCACTTTGCCACCGCGACTCCTCCCGATCCAACAACATTCCCACGAATCACCCCTAACACACTCGAAGAGGTGTATTGACTAAGCCGACAAAAGATCACATCCTTTTAAAGCATGTCGCACATACCACCTACCACCAAACACGACACGCTAAAAGTGACATCCCTAAATGTAAAAGGGCTCAATATCCCAGAAAAACGCAGCCAAGTTCTGTCTATGATGCACAAACTAAAATCCAACATAGTTTTCCTCCAGGAAACCCATTTCCGTGCAGATAAGGTTCCTAAGCTTACAAATCACTGGTTCCCTCACTCCTACCATTCTACCAACCCACAGGCAAAGACTAAGGGAGTTTCAATCCTGATCTCCAAAAACCTATCCTGGGAACTCACTGATTCACTTATTGACAAGGAAGGCAGATATATCTTTTTAAAAGGCAAGATACAGGGCCGGCCTGTAAACTTGGCTAATATTTACAGCCCTAATTCTGCACAATCTAGCTTCTTTAGACAGATCTCTCAACTTTTATCAGGCTTCTCTGTTGGTCTAACTGTGCTCGGGAGAGACTTCAATGTAGCCCTATACCCAATTTTAGACACCTCTTCAGGCTCCACATCGCTGCCATACAGAACTCTGCGCCAAATTAAACTGCAATTGAACGACTTGCTTTTACATGATACCTGGCGCACTCTTCATCCAAATGTCAAGGATTATACATTCTTCTCCGCCCCTCATGACAGATATTCCAGAATTGATTATCTCTTCCTCTCCCAACCAGACCTTCCATTCCTTTCCCATGCGACAATTGAACCAATGCTCCTATCTGACCACCACCCCATTGCAATGACACTGACCTTCCCTGAGCATCAGAATGTTTCTAAAATCTGGAGCCTAGATTCTACCCTCTTGACCTCAGAAGGAGATATCACAGACATTAGATAAGCCATACACAATTTCTTTATCGACAATGACAACGGGGACACATCTCCACTAACACAATGGGAGGCCCACAAATGCGTCTTAAGGGGTAAACGTCGCGGAAAAAAGCCCACCAAGCCAGCATTTCCAACCTGATCCAGAAGATTAAAACTCTAGAGCTAGCTCACAAACAGACTCAGGCCCAACAGACATATCGAGAACTCACACAAACCAGAGAACATCTACTTACAGAGTTATCACAAAAAACAAAACGTAAATTCATCCTACAACAGAAATTGTTCTATGAATTTGGAAATAAGAGCGGAAAATATCTGGCCCGAGCCATTCAGAAAAACAAAGCCCGTTCCAATATCCATACGATCAACGACTCCCAAGGTAGATCGAAAGTCACAGCCCCAGACATAGCCTCCCAATTCGAAGCGTACTATTCTACGCTATACAATCTCGGCACAAAAACTGACGGCTCATCTAATAACAAGGATAGGCGATCCCTTATTAAAAGTTTTCTAAAAGAACATTGCCCTAAACCGATTGACAGAGAAGATGCTCGCCAATTAGAACTCCCCATTTCGGAAGCTGAACTCAAAAGTGCAATCAAACAATTAAAAGCCGGAAAGAGTCCTGGCCCAGACGGCTTCACAGCCGTATATTTTAAAACCTTCATAGAGACACTTACTGGCCCCTTTCTCAAAGCCTCCAACTCCCTGTCCTCCTCCACGCTTCCCTTCCACAGACTCCTTGAAGCCCACATTACAGTTATACCAAAGGAAGGAAAAGACGCGACCCTAGTAAACAACTATAGGCCGATTTCCCTACTAAATGTTGACATAAAACTCTTTGCAAAAATCCTAGCCAATCGCCTGCTTCCTCTGTTACCATCACTGATAGATGGAGACCAAGTTGGTTTTATTCCAGGCCGAGAGGCAAGGGATAACACCATTAAAGCCATAAATCTCCATCATTGGATGACAACAAATAAACATAAAGGTTTCTTTCTATCATTGGATGCGGAGAAGGCGTTTGACAGACTGGCATGGGACTACATGGGGGCAGTGTTGCGACACCTAGGCCTCCAAAATCGCATGTTTAACTCAATCATGTCTTTATACACGACACCCATGGCCAGAGTTCGGATTAACGGACATCTGTCAAATGCTTTCTCCATAACCAACGGAACGAGGCAAGGTTGCCCACTTTCCCCTATCCTCTTTGTATTAACCCTTGAACCTCTCCTGAACTGCCTCAGGAGAAATGAAAATATTAAAAAAAATATTAAAGGAATACCCATATCAGGCCAAACTTCACCAAATCACACGCCCTCAATGTCACCATCCCAAAAGAAACAGTTGCTCAGTGCGAAGCTAACTTCCCCTTCCAATGGCGACACAACGCAATTAAATACCTTGGCATTTACCTTACAACGAACCTTTCAGATCTCTTTGCACAAAACTATCTTCCCATCCTCAAAACGATCTCTGCTGATCTCAAAAATTGGAACAAACCCCAGTTTTCCTGGTTCGGACGTGCAGCCATTATTAAAATGAATATTCTTCCCCGCATTCTATATATTCTACAAGCTGTCCCCATTAAACTCCCCCCGTCATTTTTCTTATCCTATAGAAGGCTTTGTACAGAATTTTTATGGAAACAAAAACATCAGAGAATCGCATACGATCTCCTAACAAAACCTAAGACGAAGGGGGGCATCAGTCTTCCAGATCTGAAAAAATACTACTGGGCCTGCCACCTTACCTGTATTGTGGACTGGTCGTTACACACCCAACACAAAGATTGGGTCAGACTGGAGGGATCACTGTCTCCCTTCCCGCTGAAATCCGCACCCTGGCTGGCATCGACACATATTCCCTCCACTCTCAAAGATCACCCTCTTATTGGACCGACCCTGGGATGTTTCAGGGATGCCTGCCGAAAATTACACATATCATCCTCCCCGGGCCCTTTAATTCCTATAAGACAGAACCCTGCCTTCCCTCCGGGTATGTCCGCACAATTTCTAGCAAAACAGTGGCAACTCCCCAACATACAAGCACATCAATTTTTCCGCGATGGCTCTTTTCTAGACCGCCTCACACTAACACCCGCCATCACCAGCGACCCTTTACCACTTTGGACTTACTTTCAAATTCGACATTTTTTAAAGGAAGTCAATCGCGACTCTTCTATATCACGAACATTTACTCCATTTGAGCATTTATGCTCTCAATCTAATCCCCAACAACATTTAATCTCCAGTATATATGCTATACTATTTACTGGAACTTCCCCCAAAGAAGGGAAAGCTTGCAAAACATGGGAAAGAGAATTACAAGCAGAACTAGAAGAAGACCAATGGGAACACATATTCACGATTGCCCATAAAGGCTCCCTGAACGTGTCCATTCAGGAAAATAACTATAAGACCCTGACACGATGGTACAGAACCCCAGCCATCTTGAAAAAAAAAACCCTTCATTCCCCAATAAATGCTGGAGATGTGGGGATGAACCGGGCACACTGTTACACATTTTGTGGTCATGTCCAGCTATTCAATCATTCTGGACGCAAGTCCGAGAACTCACGGAATCAATATCGACCTATAACTTAGACCATTCCCCAACCCAATGCCTGTTCCATCACTCAGATTTGTCTACGCCATACTACCGTAAGACACTGATCTTACCCCTACTGAATGCAGCGAAAATGTGCATCCCTAGACACTGGGGTACGTCTCATGCTCCGACCATCCAAGAATGGTTCACACAAATTAATAAAATAGCTGAAATGGAAGAACTCATTTCCATCTCACGAGACTCCCCAGCTAGATTCTCCAAGACGTGGGCATGCTGGACTCATTTTCGGTCAACCGACAGATACCTAACACTGATGAAATAATTCTAGACCTGAACCTGCCCATCTAAGATCACCACCCACCACCCGCGACCTACACTGTTTAATCCTCTCAGCCTCACCACTCATATACCTCTTCTTCCTTCCCAGATGACATGGACCCCCCACCCCTAAACAAGGGACGAGTATGGGGGGCCGCACGTCAAAGTTAGCCCAGTACTACTCTCCGAGAGTAGAGATCGGACAAACCTGACCTACTTCACCATAAAACAACACCAAGCCGAATCTACACCATAAGTGTCGGAGACCGAGGAGACAATCACCCCTCTATCTCCCTCAATATCCCCCCCTCCCCCCCTTTGTTCCGTTTCCCCCCCTCCAGTCCCTTAGGTCCCCCCCCTCCCCCCCTCTCTTTTCTTTTCTTTTTTCTTTTTTCCCCCTTTTTTTTTTCATTTATTTCTCATTGTCCACCTACAACCCTTCTTAACCCCTTGTACGGTATGGGTCTCCTAACAGAGCTCCCGATCAATACCTCTACTTTACACGTGGATTGAATTGTCATACACACCCCTACGCCTTCACCCAACGAGTGGGAATCCTCCCCCAAGAATTATAACAGCAACCTGGAAGGGGGGGAGGGAGAGAGAGAGGGGAAAAAGAAGAAGAAATATCTTATGCCACCATAATCAACATCAACCTCTCGACAGTCATTTCAGTGTGATAATGGATTAGTCTGAACCCCCCCGCCGCGCAGATATTGTAAAGCATCAACAAGAGATTTTCTGTTATAGTCAATTCATTGTTACATATGTCTCAATCGTAAGAATTTATGTCTATTCCCCACCTCTTGTACAACTGTATGATGATACTGTTATACTGTTATATTGTTTTATTTTTCTTTCAATAAAAATCTATTTTGGAAAAAAAAAAAAATTTAGTATCATCTAGAGTAAGGTGCTAATTTCCAATTCTTCATTCCAGGCGAAAGTATGTCAAGAGCGTATATCCAATAAGTCTCCCGTTGGCAGAGACGTTTAAATCTCTCTGCCGCAGGGAGAGTGGCTGGAATGGATTTGATGATCCATACTTTTAGGCCTACGGTGGATTTAGGATGATGTTGGGTGAAATGTCATGGGGTGCTATGGTGGTCTTTACCGGTCTCGATGAATCGGCGGTGCTCTCCAAAACGCTGGCATAGGGGGCGTATGGTTTGACCTACATAGTGGAGGCCGCAGGGGCAGGTCAGGCAGTATACTACATGGTCTGTAGAACAGGTGTAGAATTCCGAAATTTAGTATGTTTTATCTTTAATCGTAAATGTTTTTTGACCATGTTGTACAAAACTGCATGTAAGGCAAAGGGGTTTGCAGCATTGATACATTCCAATCATAAAACAGAGTTGGAGTGAAGATGACGTATTTGTTTAGCTCTGGAGTTTGCTTGGGGCTATCTTTCCCTTAATGTTAGGTGCTTTCCTATATGAAAATTTAGGTTTATTTGGTATACTGTCTTTGAGATGGGGATCCTGCAGTAGTATTGGCCAATGTTTATGAACTATGTGTTCCATATTTTTGTATTTGTTATGAAATTGAGTCATGAACCGAAAATCCTTTGGTGAATTCATTTTATGGGTATGAGTATCAGGATTGACGTATGTGGTGTAGGCTTGTTCGATGAGTGATGGAGGGTAGCCTTTTTCAATAAATTTTTGTTTGAGATTTATGCTTTTGTGTCTGATAGTCTGACTGCATGGTGCAATTACCGTATTTATCGGCGTATAACACGCACAGGCGTATAACACGCACATTCATTTTAAGAGGGAAGTTTCAGGAAAAAAACTTAAATTTTAAATAAGGAGCTTTGAAGCAAAATAAGGGTCAGTGCCCATCTGCAGCCTCACCATTTCCATCAATGCAGCCTGATCAATGCATATCTGCAGCCTCACAAGTGCCATCAATGCAGCCTCATTAGTCCACATCAATGCAGCCTCGCCATTGCCATCAATGCAGCAGCCTCGCCATTGCCATCAATGCAGCAGCCTCGCCATTGCCATCAGTGCAGCCTGATCGATGCCCATCTGCAGCCTAGAGGGGACAGGGAGGGGGGCGGGATGAGCACCGACAGATTACATACAGATACAGTGAGAATCTCCTATGATAGACAGACCAGTGGTCCAATGGTGGCCCAGGAGATGGAACTTCCTATTACAGAGGCCGCCAAGTAAACAGGAGATTCAAACTGTATGTATTCTGACGGCTCTTGTCACGCCCCCCTCCCTGTCCCCTCCAAGGCAGCTAAAATTGAAGTATTGGCATATAACACGCACACGCTATTTGCACCCGATTTTCATGGTGAAAAAGTGAGTGTTATACGCCAATAAATACAGTATGTCTGAGACGGCAGAATTGACTTTTTAGAATGTTTTTTAATCAGGGTGATGGCAACTACTGAAGTGCAGATAGGAATTCCCAGCAGTGGGTTTGCAATATTTTTTTGCATAAATGCGACCAGTATCATGAATTAAGGTCTAAGAATGCTAGATGTGTTTTATCGTGAAAGGATGTAAAGGACAGGCCCATGTTGTTATTATTACAATGGGAAACGAAATATTCAATATTATCGGTATTACCGTCCCAGATAATTATGACGTCATCAATATAATGACCGTAAAATATAATTTTGGCCATGAAAGGGTTATCCGCCCATATGTATCGTGTTTCCCAAAGACCCATAGTTAAGTTGGCATATGAAGGTGCAAAATTGGTGCCCATGGCAGTGCCATGGGTTTGAAGGTAGTAGTGATCTTCAAACATGAAATAATTATGAGTCAGGCAGAAGAATGTGGCAGCTAGAATGAATTTAACTTGGTTTGGATGAATAAACGGGTCTTCTGACAGAAAGTGTTGTATGGCCTGCATGCCGACATTATGGGGGATGGATGTGTATAATGATTGGACATCCAGTGAGAGCCGGGTGTAGTTGGGCTCCCATTGGTATGGACCTAATAGTTCAATCAGGTGTATTCCATCTTTGATATGGGATTGTAAATTGCCAACATGATGAAATGCCCTGAAACGCGTTACCACCCCCTTCTCTACACTGACACCATCAGCCTTGTGTGTCCCGCAGTGAATACAGGCTTCCCTGCTGCCTCCTCTTTCCAACACGCATGAGAACACTTTACAGCTGCTGGACAGCTCTACACTGCTCTCTACCACCATGCTGAGGATGGACACATGCCACAGATGAGGACTCCTGATTTTATCATGTCTTAACACTCAACAATCTTGTAAGTGCTTTTAACCCTTTGTGCACTTTATTAAATTTTGCATACTGCACTTAGTGGCGCCTTTCTTTTCCTTTTTTATATCTTCAGAGTTGCTTCTCCTCTAACCAAAGTGCTGCCAGAAGTGCCACCTCATCACTATCATCCTTCTGACCAGCTACCCACCTCCACCAGAGCGCCCTTATCTCCTCTCAGAAGAATAGCTGAGTCAAACGGTGAACAGTTTTGGTCACTCCAAAGTGACCAGCTAGGGGAATGTCATGTTCGATGCTAAGTAAGTCACGCCAATACATCTGCGGCACGACCAGCTGTCGCTTGGGCACTGGATGAGATCCCTTCCCTTCGGTCACCCGATAAAGTAATTCCCAATCCCACTCTATCCGCTCCCTTTCAAATCCCCCAGGGTCCATCCCTGCCCTCTCCCGGTAACTAGCTAACGCTGGGTCAGATAGTAGTTTCCGGGTAAATTCAGTTGGGGTAGCCCAGGTAAAGGGTGGTACAGTCTTGTCAGGGTTAGGGAAGTTAGGCCTCACCTGTGTCCCATCATCGAGTGCCTCCTCCGCCTTGCTGCCGGGTGGTCACAGGGAAGGCTTCTGGGGATAATGCCACATGGAAAAATGGTGAAAGATGTCCTAAATCATTTTTAAGTAGAACATCTGCAGGTAAATCTCTCATAACTCCAACTTCCACGTCTGTGGATCCTGAGCCCCAATCCATATGCACTTGGGCGGTAGGGATGCGTAAAATGATGCCTCCAGGGAGATCTGAGCAGACGTTCCTGGGGTGAGCTCCTCCAGGCATAGAACGCACCTGGAGCTGTACTCACCCGCGGACCGGCGCTGACCCAACCAGAGCCCCAGGGAGTCTCACAGACTAAAAGGGAGCCGTCTGGGATCAGGATTGCGGTGATTGCGGAGCTCCGGCTGCCTGATAGGAAAGGCCGTGGCTGCGGCCTTCCCACGGGGAACGGCGCCATCTTGCTCCCCCGGACGCCGTGCCAGTGCTGTCTCCGGCTGCAACACCTGCCCTGAGACCGGATCTCCTCCTGCAATACAACTGGGGACATCCAGCCTGCTACTCAGGGCCCGTGATCTCCTCCGTGCCGCCCTAGGAGGCCTGCCAGTGGGACCTGGTAAGTGACGGCGGCCATTTTGCTACACCCGGCGGCCTATCCATCTCTCCTGGGCCCAATCCAAACCCCAGCCACCCCCAGGTGCACCCTGGCCTGGCCAATCGAGACCCCCGATGGGGATATTGAGTGAACAACCCCAATCTGTGCTCAAGGTTCTGCCCTGGCCCCAGAGAAGTGTGGCGGCCATCTTGCTACACCCCGGCAGCTCCCTGTCTCCTCTGAGCCTCACCCACCCCTGGGGGCACCCTGGCCTGGCAGATTGTGGCCCTCGATGGAGATACTAGCAAGCATCTAACCCCATCAGTACACGGACTGTAACCACGGCCCTGACCACGAGTGGTGGCTATCTTGCTCAACCCAAGCTGCAGTATCCACATACGCTCCTGGTCTTCTTACCCCTCTGAGCCTGGATCACTCCCTGCACAGCCACAAGTGTGGCCCAGCGGGGTCGGCGCCCATCTGTGGTCCCCATCCGTACAACTTTGTAGAGAAGCAGGACAGACCATGTATGGCTAAAGCAATGAGCTGCTGAGCTCCGTGACTGCCCGTAACAGGCTATCCTTCAGTCATCGCACATCTTTGAAAAGCATGTCCGCACACAGTGCTCGATCTACTGAGTCCACGGACCTGCAACAGGGCACAATCCAACGATACCTGCTCCGCACATCTCAGACTGATCCCCGCACTCCCAAAGACAAGAAGGTGTCCGCTCGTAACCCGGGGAGGGGCAAGCCTCCTCCCCCCGCTCAGCCGGCAACAGACAGCAGCGAGGAATCTGATGACCCCTGCGTCCTGCACTCGGACTTATCAGCTGTGACGTCAAGGTCTTGGACCCCCGCTGCCCCGCTTCCGGACACAGGCTCTGGGGATATGGCCCCTCAAGCTTCAGGAAGATCGACTAGATCTGAGGACTCGACCCTTCTGGTAGCCTTCCGAGTGGAGTTTGAGTCCTGGGCGATCAAAATGGAGACCTCACTCCACAAAGACCTCCAGGCCCTCCAACAGCAGGTCTAGTCTGCAGTGTCTGCCCTAACTGACATTCAATCTGACCATGCAGCCCGCATCACATCCCTCGAGAAGGCCTCCAGGGAGCACTTGCACCGTATACAACAACATCAATTGCACATAGAAGACGGAAAAAATAGGAGCCACAGGAATAATATACGGCTACAAGGCATATCGGAGGCCACAGCGGGTACAGACTTAAAACCTTCTGTCACTGCCATTTTCAACATAGTCCTGGGCAGAGAGGCTTCATCCCCCATTGAACTGGACCGGGTGCACAGAGTGGGGGGGCCGAGGAGAGAACAAAGTGACCGCCCACACAATGTCCTCTGCAGGGTTCATTATTACACCCTTAAAGAAGAACTTATGCGCAAGGCATGGCGATTGGGTCCCGTGGACTTTGATGGTTCTGCTATCCACCTATACCCAAACCTCTCTTGCAACACTCTCCACATGCGCCGCATGGTCCGCCCACTACTAGACCTGATACGTCAAGCCTGGAGCAACTTAAACATGGGGACACCCCTTTAGTATTAAAGTGACCAGGGCTGAGCACAAATTTATCCTTTCCGACTCGGATCAACTCCCAGCTTTCTGGAACAAGACCCAACTGATATACTGAGCTGGCTGGACCCGTTGGATGTCCACACCAGGGTGCAAACACGTGACCCTCTCACACAACGACGCAGGCACCCGAGGTCCAGATCACATTCCATAGGCCCTAGAATACGGCGGCCCACCTCCCCAGAAAATTAAGGTACCTCTAAGACATTGCATGAAGCCATTTCAACACTCTCCACATGACTAGCACCATCCCAGTACACTGCTCCTCTTTTGTCTCCTGGTCAGGTCGATGTTTGGAACCCCCACTCCCCCTCTACAGAATTTTTGGGGGGTTTTTTCCTTTCTTTTAACATTTTTCCTTCTTTGTTCCACCTGATTTCAGCAGGATATGTTACGCTGGGAGACAAAATGACCTGCTCTGTACGCCAATGTCTCAGGATAGAAGGTGAAAAACATTGGCAGGCCTTCTCCCTGCCCTTTGCTAATGTGTTGTACCTAGCTGGGGTTTGGGAGAGGCTAAGGGACTGCAAATTTCTGATGTTTGGATATGCTATTGTTGAGCTTCTAACATATTTTACTACACTGGCCTAATCTTTATGTGTTTAGCAGAAATATCCCACCTGGATACAGGTGGAGGGGCCGACAGATGCTCTGGATGGGTCCACGGTCTCTTGCCATTATCCACATGGACAGCTCTAGCTCTCAGTATATGGTTTCTCATGCACTGCTTAGTCTCACCTTAAAATGTTATTACACATTGTTACTGACTTCAGTATTACTACACAGATTTGTTTCCGGGGCCCCTGTTGGGGTCTATGGATAGCATATGTTGAAAATGTGAAGGAGAGAAGGGCGAGCTTGTGTGGAGACATTTGCCCACACGGACCGCCACCCTCCTTCACAGACGATCTGATGTGTGTTCTGCTGTTTAAATGTTTTATTACACTGATGTGCCTCAGATAAGCTACACATGCCTGTTATGCTACTGGGCTCACGGCTCAGATTCTCCACCTCGACCTCCCACCCTCAATAGGCCGGGCATGAACTGTGCCTTGGTACGTGATTTTTTTATGTGGTGTCCCATTTTTGTGGACCCCTTAGATTTGTTAGGCTCCTTATTTAGGTGTCCCCCCTACCTAGTTTTGTCCTGGTATAATTTTGCCACCTTACAAGTTCACCCCCATCCCTCTTCCTCCCTCTGCTGTCTATAATCTGACTCTCTTCTTCTCATTCCACTATGGCCCACACAGTACTATCTCGTCCTCGCCTGAAATCTTGCTCCTACAATGTAAATGGCCTCAATATAGCATCCGAGAGAGGGCAAATCCTCTATCAAATGCATAAACAACATGTCAATGTGTTACTGTTACAGGAAACTCATTTCCACACGAACTCCACCCCTTCCTGCTCCAACAGGTACTTTAACAGATGGTTCCACAGTACAAACCCCTCTCAGAAAACCAAAGGCGTTTCTATTGCCTTCCACAAAACGCTTCCGATTGACCTGATAGACCAACTCTTGGACCCCCAGGGAAGGTATGTGTTCGTAAAGTTCTCCTTATGGGGCACGAAATTCACTATTGCCAACCTTTACCTACCAAACACTAATCAAATATCGTTTGCTTTGCGGTACATGAGGATCTTGTCAGAATTTGCACAAGGCAAACTAATCATAGGCAGAAATTTTAACGCCCCCCTGAATCCACTCTTAGACTCATCGACCTCTCGCTCATCCATCTCCTTTACTAAGCTAAAGGCATTCAAACGGGCTATGTATGATTTACGTCTAATCGACATTTGGTGGGTTCTGCTCCCAAAAAATCACAACTATACCCACTTCTCACAGGTCCATCACTCTTATAGTCGTATTGACTATTTTCTTCTTGACCACAGCTGTTTGGTCGTGGACGTGGAGGCTGAATGACTCCATTCTCACAAACTCTGACTGTTCCCAAAAGGTATCAGCAACCATTTCTAATTTCTTAATAGATCATGCATCGGACACTACCTCGCTACCCTTACAATGAGAGGCGCTTAAAGCTGTCCTGTGAGGTATCTTTATTCAGATGGGCACCCACTTGAAGAAGGTTCGCTCAGCCGCAATAACCTCAACAATGCAAAAGCTTTGAGACCTTGAGACCCAACATAAACGAGCCCCAACGGTGGTAACTCCCACAGAGGTCTCAACAGCTCGATCCCAACTCAAGGCCCCTTCTGGAGAAATGCTCAGTGAGCCCTCCAAGATATCGCAAACATTCCGAGATTTCTACCAAACACTATACAATCTTTCACCCGGCGTCTCCTCTAGCGCCACCCTGACACCGATAGACAATCTTATATTGGGGAGACGGAGCTCCCTACATTCGATGGCGATACTGTAGAAGAGCTGGAGCAGGTAATTACAGCAGACGAGGTCTTAGGGGCGATAACGGCCACCCCGTCCGGTAAAAGCCCAGGGCCCGATGGCTTCAACCCTAAATTTTACAAGACATTTGCTCCCCAATTGATCCCCTTCTTGGCTAAGGTGTTCAACTTCCTATCGAAAGGCTCGGTGTTTCCTCCATAAACGCTTGAAGCCCACATTACCATTATCCCAAAACCGGATAAGGACCCTACTTTGTGCGATAATTATAGGCCCATATCGTTAATTGGAGTGGACCTGAAAATATATGCCAAAATTTTAGCCACTAGATTGCAGCCGCTGCTCCCCCACCTCATACACCTGGACCCTGCTTCTTACCGACTATGCACGCACCCATGATGTCCCTCTATGCCTTTTGGCGGTCTTTGCGGAAAAGGCATTTGACCGGGTCGACTGGCAATTCCTCCAGATGTCTCTGAAACAGATAAGTCTGGGCCCCAAAATGCTATTCCGAATTATGCTCCTTTACTCCTCTCCTTCTGCTAGAATTCGGGTGAATGGCTCATTATCACCTACATTTTCCATCCATAACGGGACACGACAAGGCTATCCTCTATCTCCCCTTCTCTATGTCCTTGTCATGGAACACCTGGCAATTGCCTTGCGCAATAACCCTATCATCTCGGGTGTATCGATAGGCCCTACTCATTCCAAACTGGCTCTCTTTGCGGATGACCTGTTAATGTTTGTAACCCAACCCCATCTATCTTTACCACATATTATGCAGGAATTCATAAGGTTTGGGAAGCTGAGCAATTTCAACGTGAATCATACTAAGTCAGAAATCCTGAACATCTCTTTGTCCCAGGAGGCCCTCCGCCAAGTCTCCATTAAGTTTCCCTTTAAAACAGGTTCCACTAACACCTTGGAATCCAAATACCCACAGAAAGGTCCCAATTGTTCTCTCTGAACTATGCTCCCCTTCTGCTTAGAACCAAGACAGATCTATCAAACTATACGAAAAAACGCCTATCATGGCTAGGCAGGTTGAATGCTCTAAAAATGGACTTCCTCTATTTGTTCCAGACAATTCCCATTTCAATACCCTCCTGGTTCTTTAAGAAACTCTGCCAACTGTTCTTCTCCTTTATCGGGTGGGGGGGGGGGCTCATCCTCGGATACGCTATGAGACTCTATTGCTCCCCAAGATTCGTGGTGGAGCTGGAGCTCCAGATGCCTCTATATACTATACAGCAGCAGTACTCACACGTATACTTAACTGGTTCCATCATTCCTCCACCAAATTATGGGTGCAAATAGAGAGCCATATCAATTCAATAGATCTCCGCGCACTACCGTGGACGCCTACTGAATTTCTGAAAGGGGGGATACCCGTGAGCGACCTCACCCCACAAACTGTACAAATTTGGACCCGAATGAATTCCTCCAAGACCCTATCTCCTCTGAAAGGACCCATGACCCCACTGTTTGGAACTCCGGCTTTTCTACCGGACCTACAAGTAGCGAGTTTTGGCCCTTGGTGTAAGGAGGACCACCGTTCAGATTCTTCTCTGATTCAAAACATTCCCTCCGGCCCATCTTCCCATATTTCGATGCACTGGCTGCAGAGGCAACAGGTGATATCTTTTATTCGAACCTTCCCATCCTTGCCTGATATTCTTACTGACCTAACAGACTTGGAGAGCATGCTGCTCCAGACTGACCCCCCTATGCGTGTCTCTCAACTACACTCTCTCATACATATGTGTAGCAATAACTCTCGGTGGAGCTGCTGGTTTAAGCGGGCTTGTTACCTTCACTCTCCTTCTCTCTGTTTCACCGGCACTGGGTCTAGGGTTCCGTTAAGTTTACCTCTGGACGATACACGCACCAACACTTGAGTATGTTTTCAATGCTTTATTAAATGATTTACTAAAGAAGTAGCAGGAAAGAGGCAGAAGGGAAACTGCAGAAGAAACTCAAATACCTTCTTGTAAGATTCTTGACAAATGTCCTGATAGAATTTGGATATTACAATAGAATGCGCTCCCCTCGTGGGACACACTCTTTGCTCGCCTGGATAGGCCTCTCTCACTTGCCTAGCAGCCAGTACGTAGCATGAACAAAAGTCTCTGCCACAGACTTGTTTGGGATAAACCTGTACGATCCTCTGCCACAGGATGTATTGGTCTTTCTGCAATGAATGTCAGTCACAGTGCTTGAACTATTAAGGCAACCCGGCAACACTATGCTGTATAGTTACTTTTAGGATACGTCCTCCAACCGAGTCACCAGGCCCCTCTCCAGACCAGCACACTGCGTGATCCTTCCATGACGGGTCCTCCCCTGGGATCTCCTCGGTTGTCCAGCTTCTTCACTCTGGATAGACAGCTCAGGACCATTCCTCGGCTGCTGTGGTAGACCCCAGACAAGCTTCTGGGTCCACCCCTGCGCCGCAGTGCCAAGGGCCTCCGGAGCGGAGGACCACGAGATTGCTCTCTAATGCATACCTGTCGGCCAGGAGGGCCAGCAGGTGGCTGTAAAACCGAACCCACAATATGGCGTCTGTCCCATAAATACCCTCGCCCAGAATGCAACTCGGAGGACCACCTCCACCGAGTTCTCTCCGGGACAGAAGAACATCCATACGCTTCGACACGTTGCCTTTCCAACACTGACCAGTGATAACAATGACACCCACCAGTCAGTATGAAAACACACACAACATCAGCCAAGCTGGAACAGAGGCAAACCTAACCTTCTTAACCACTTCATTACCCGCCCATAGTCATATGACGTCCACAGATGGGATCTCCCATCCTGGGTGGGCTTCATATGACGTCCTGGGATTCCCGGCCGCCTAGGGGGCGCGCGCGCGCCGCCGGGAGCGCGCGCGCGCCCGCCGCGTTCCTCGGGACCCGGTGCGTGTGCCCGGCGGCCGTGATGTCCGCCGGGCACCCGCGATTGCCGGTTAACCGGACCGGCATGTGGATCTGTGTGTGTAAACACACAGATCCACAGCCTGTCAGCTCTGAGGAGACCGATCTGTGTTCCCAGAACGGAGGAACACTGATCGGTCTCCTCCCCTAGTGCGTCCCCTCCCCCTACAGTTAGTAATCACTCCCTAGGAAACATATTAACCCCTCCCCGCCCCCTAGTGGTTAACCCCTTCACTGCCTGTCACATTTACACAGTAATCAATGCAATTTTATAGCATTGATCGCTGTATAAATGTGAATGGTCCCAAAAATGTGTCAAAAGTGTCCGATGTGTCCGCCATAATGTCGCAGTCACGAAAAAAAATCGTGATCGGCGCTAAAAAAATAAATAAATATATATTTTTTTAAAACGCCATAAATCTATCCCGTATTTTGTAGACGCTATAACTTTTGCGCAAACCAATCAATATACGCTTATTGCGATTTTTTTACCAAAAATATGTAGAAGAATACGTATCGGCCGAAACTGAGGAAAAAATTAGTTTTTTTAAAAAAAAATTGGGATATTTATTATAGCAAAAAGTAAAAAATATTGTGTTTTTTTCAAAATTGTCGCTCTTCTTTTGTTTATAGCGCAAAAAATAAAAACCGCAGAGGCGATCAAATACCACCAAAAGAAAGCTCTATTTGTGGGGAAAAAAGGACGTCAATTTTTTTTGGGTACAACGTTGCACGACCGCGCAATTGACGTTTAAAGTGCGACAGCGCTGAAAACCAAAAATTGGCCTGGGAAGGAAGGGGGTGAAATTGCCCTGTATTGAACCGGTTAACGAACAAATTAATAAATTTACCTAACATATGGTAAATTGCAAATCTACCAGCGCTACATACTCCCCCTACTACAGTAGACGTTGTCCCCAACGTCTGTTCAAAAACAGTAACAGTAACTCCCAAGCCTGGGAGTAAGTATTTGAGTTTCTTATAACTTGGATAGACAAAGAGAGAGGAAAAGACAGTGGAAAGATATTATAAGACTTACATCTATAAAACACATACAAACAAATACATCTGCAAACAAAACCATCCTATGATTGTACACAACCTTTCTATCTATCTGCTGAAAAGCCTCCCAGCTTGATAGGAGATCCAATAATTCCTGAAAAGGAAAACTTATTAAACACACACATATATACTGTACAATATCAGGAGCAAAGCCTCATTTTTAGAAAAAATGAGCCTCTCTTCCCATTATCTAATATCAAGAAAAAAGAAAAAAATCTTAAGGAGTCCATCCCTGTATTATGATCTCTTCAAATAAAGAAAAAATCCGGCTAGCAAAAAGAAGTCCTTGGATTTAAAACACTGAACAGAATATGTAGATCTTGACCACGCAGATTTCTTTACACTGACACTAACTAGCTAACTACTTGCAAAGTTCTTTTGTCCAGAATCACCAATAAAACCGGCGATCTGGCAAAGTCTGTGGTTTTCCCGTTTTATCCACTGTGGTGATGAAATAGACAACATCATCTTTCCCGGGCCTGCAAATGACCACTTTGTCAGCACAGATGTGCCGACCGAAATTCCAGTGCATGAAACATCCACTAAAACGTTCATCCATCTTAACAGAACATCCAGTCTTTCGGAAAGGCTTAGGCACAGACAAATAGTCCCAAACAGCTTCACTGTACCAAAGTTCCCGATTAGTTTCAATCACCTGCAATATATCCTGGGGCACATAGGGGAACTCCAAACCATACTTGGCAGCTACACGCTTGTTCAACATTCTCTGCAAACGTGCAAGTTTGGGCAAAGACCTGTCCTTTCCCATACCAGGCGGTACACAGGAGTCCAATGACTTGTTTACCATAGACCCAGCCGGTGTCTATAGTGAACTAGCAACTTTTGGCAAAGTCCCAGTAACAGTACTGTGTGGCTCCACACAGGGTGACGTCTTCCCAGAACTCAGGGCTGTCCATTCAGGGAAAGTCATAGCAGAAGCAACATCTTCACCTTGTGACCATAACAGCTCTTGTGACATAGTCTCAAATAGGTCATCATCCCCGGAAAGATCCGACATGGATTCTAATTCTGAATCTCCCAATTCTTCTGCTGGTAGATATTTATTTACAGTCCAAGATACATTCCCCATCAGTGGCTTACCCGTTCCTGACGTGGACTCTGATAGCTCCGGTTCAGGTAACCTCTGAGGTAGGCCTCGACCACGGCCGCGGGAAGCCTTCACATATCCCACCTTCCTTTGAGCAGGCACAACAGGAGTAGGTGTAGTGGACGCAGAAATCAAAGTAATGTCCCCTGAGGAGACGACAGCAGCAGTGTCTCTTTCCGGAACATTGTCAGCAATAACAGGCAAAGTGGTGGCCTGTCTTTCTCTCTCTGTAGCGGTAGCAGCTTCTACTGTGGTGACACCTGTTGCCCAATCCATCCGACAAGCATGGGGCAACATGGTAGGTTGCTCCACCACAAACAAGTATTCTCCACATTGCGGACATCAGCCAAACGGACGGAGATGTACGGCCAATCCTTCACATCGGTGGCAGATCATACCCAGTCCCTCAATATCTCCTGAGGTATACAGGACAAACCTCCCCTGCGGCTTCAAACAAACTCCAGTATCTGTAAGCAGAGTTCCAGATAGCACAGCATTCATCACGGTGCTTGCAGGGAACATTCTCGGTCCCATGCTTGGCTGCATCGCCGGAAAGGACATGGCCACACTCTGATCTTCTCAGCACGATCACGAGGCCTCTCCTCTCCTCTGGCGCCAAACACACACACGCGTCCCACGCGGTAGCAAGTAGGGTAAGCTCCTCCCACTTGTTCTTCTGATCACGTAGCTCCCGGGCCTTCACTGGCGCCCGCCGTCTACGCATTCAGAAACAAAGTCCTGCAGTTTAACCTTTTCTCTTCCTAAAGAATTTTTTTCAAAGTCTAGCTCTCTCCGTAAACTCCCGGTAAAGCACTTCTCTGGGTTGCGAGAATTGACGGTCAACAAATCCTGGATGACGCCCCCACATGTAGCAATAACTCTCGGTGGAACTGCTGGTTTAAGCGGGCTTGTTACCTTCACTCTCCTTCCCTCTGTTTCACCGGCACCGGGTCTAGGGTTCCATTGAGTTTACCTCTGGACGATACACGCACCAACACTTAAATACGTTTTCAATGTTTATTAAATGATTTACTAAAGAAGTAGCAGGAAAGAGGCAGAAGGGAAACTGCAGAAGAAACTTAAATATCTTCTTGTAAGATTCTTGACAAATGTCCTGATAGAATTTGGATATTACAATAGAATTCGCTCCCCTCACGGGACACACTATTTGCTCGCCTGGATAGGCCTGTCTCACTTGCCTAGCAGCCAGTACGTAGCATGAACAAAAGTCTCTGCCACAGACTTGTTTGGGATAAACCTGTATGATCCTCTGCCACAGGATGTATTGGTCTTTCTGCAATGAATGTCAGTCACAGTGCTTGAACCTTTAAGGCAACCCAGCAACACTATGCTGTATAGTTACTTTTAGGATACGTCCTCCAACCGAGTCACCAGGCCCCTCTCCAGACCAGCACGCTGCGTGATCCTTCCATGACGGGTCCTCCCCTGGGATCTCCTCAGTTGTCCAGCTTCTTCACTCTGGATAGACAGCTCAGGACCATTCCTCGGCTGCTGTGGTCTCCGGGACAGAAGAGCATCCATACGCTTCGACAAGTTGCCTTTCCAACACTGACCAGTGATAACAGCGACACCCACCAGTCAGTATGAAAACACACACAACGTCAGCCAAGCTGGAACAGAGGCAAACCTAACCTTCTTAACGAACAAATTACTAAATTTACCTAACATATGGTAGATCGCAAATCTACCAGCACTACATATGGTCTATAATCCTGACCTCCCCCCATACACACAGGCCTGGAGGGAAGATTTGGGTCACTCCATGTCACCTGTAGATTGGCAAAAGTGCTTCATTCTGACTCACAAAATATCCTTAGCCTCCAAATCACAAGAAAAAGGCTTCAAGTTGGTGACCAGTTGGTACAGATGCCCCTCGACATTACACTGGATAAACCCAGCGCTCCCAGATACCTGCTGGCGTTGTTTGTCATCCAAGGGAACCTTACTCCACATTTGGTGGGAATGCCCCCCTGTGCGGAGGTTCTGGCAAAAGATCCTCAACTTGTACTGCAGATCCATGGCGACCTTAATTACACCCTCTCCTGAGGTAGTTCTGCTATCTATGCTCCCTGGCCCGCTTAAATCGGTCAAAAAAAACGTTCTGCGTCACTTTCTGGCTGCAGCTAGAACGGTTCTGCCTAGACGTTGGAAGTCGACAAGCATGCCTTCCCTGGGGGATTGGGCAATTGAAGTGGACCAAATCAATAGACTGGAATGAATGTTGTCGCAGGAAGCGAGTAAGGGGTAATTCTCCAAGACCTGAACCTCGTGGTCTATGTTTCGTTACTCCGCAGAATTTATTCCATGGGCTACAGAGGACTCCACCAATGCAACTGTGTAACCAGAGTGGAATGTATTTCTCTTAATATCTGGATTCCTTACTCCCTTGTCCCCTCTGTCCCTACTCTTCTTTTTTCCTTTCCCTTTATATGTTGCAACGCTACACGATCACCTAAAACATACTCTCTAATCACATCAGACCGATAGTGTGACACACACAGAGCTTCCCCCTCAGAGAAAATGCATTTAGCACAGCAACAAAAGCCCTAGCTTGTTTGCAATAGGTGGACGCCACTCGTTGAGTGGATAGTGGTGCTCACCTACCCTTAATAAGTCAGGTTAGACGATATAGTTACACAGGCTTATACAGTGGCTTGCGAAAGTATTCGGCCCCCTTGAACTTTTCAACCTTTTGCCACATTTCAGGCTTCAAACATAAAGATATAAAATTTTAATTTTTTGTGAAGAATCACCAACAAGTGGGACACAATTGTGAAGTGGAACAAAATCTATTGGATATTTTAAACTTTTTTAGCAATTAAAAAACTGAAAAGTGGTGCGTGCAAAATTATTCGGCCCCTTTACTTTCAGTGCAGAAAACTCACTCCAGAAGTTCAGCGAGGATCTCTGAATGATCCAATGTTGTCCTAAATGACTGATGGTGATAAATAGAATCCACCTGTGTGTAATCAAGTCTCTGTATAAATGCACCTGCTCTGTGATAGTCTCAGGGTTCTGTTGAAAGCGCAGAGAGCATCATGAAGACCAAGAAACACACCAGGCAGGTCCGTAATACTGTTGTGGAGAAGTTTAAAGCCGGATTTGGATACAAAAAGATTTCCCAAGCTTTAAACATCCCAAGGAGCACTGTGCAAGCGATCATTTTGAAATGGAAGGACTATCAGACCACTGCAAATCTACCAAGACCTGGCTGTCCCTCTAAACGTTCAGCTCAGACAAGGAGAAGACTGATCAGAGATGCAGCCAAGAGGCCCATGATCACTCTGGATGAACTGCAGAGAACTACAGCTGAGGTGGGAGAGTCTGTCCATAGGACAACAATCAGTCGTACACTGCACAAATCTGGCCTTTATGGAAGAGTGGCAAGAAGAAAGCCATTTCTCAAAGATATCCATAAAAAGTCTCGTCTAAAGTTTGCCACAAGCCACCTGGGAGACACACCAAACATGTGGAAGAAGGTGCTCTGGTCCGATGAAACCAAAATCGAACTTTTTGGCCACAATGCAAAATGATATGTTTGGCGTAAAAGCAACACAGCTCATCACATTCAACACACCATCCCCACTGTCAAACATGGTGGTGGCAGCATCATGGTTTGGGCCTGCTTTTCTTCAGCAGGGACACGGAAGATGGTTAAAATTGAGGGGAAGATGGATGCAGCCAAATACAGGATCATTCTGGATGAAAACCTGTTGGAGTCTGCAAAAGACCTGAAACTGGGACGGAGATTTATCTTCCAACAAGACAATGATCCCAAACATACAGCAAAATCTACAAAGGAATGGTTCACAAATAAACGTATCCAGGTGTTAGAATGGCCAAGTCAAAGTCCAGACCTGAATCCAATCGAGAATCTGTGGAAAGAGCTGAAAACTGCTATTCACAAACGCTCTCCATCCAACCTCACTGAGCTTGAGCTATTTTGCAAGGAAGAATGGGCAAGAATTTCAGTCTCTCGATGTGCAAAACTGATAGAGACATACCCCAATCGACTTGCAGCTGTAATCGCAGCAAAAGGTGGCTCTACAAAGTATTAACGCAAGGGGGCCGAATAATTTTGCACGCCCCACTTTTCATTTTTTTATTAGTTAAAAAAGTTTCAAAAATCCAAAAGATTTCGTTCCACTTCACAATTGTGTCCCACTTGTTGGTGATTCTTCACAAAAAATAAAAATGTTATATCTTTATGTTTGAAGCCTGAAATGTGGCAAAAGGTTGAAAAGTTCAAGGGGGCCGAATACTTTCGCAAGCCACTGTATATCAAACTAAATCAATCAAAGCTCACGAATTGTCTAAACCATGAGATGATATGTTACCAGTATCGCAATGATGTCTATTTCTATTTTTGTGTTTTTGTATGACATAACTGTCTACTGTACATTTTTCCTTTCTCAATAAAACAAGATTGAATTAAATTATGCCTCCAGCCACTCGCACATGGACCTCCCGGTTTTCTCGATCAATGTAACCATCCTGGGTTGCACCAAGGTAATAGTAGCTCTGCTATCCCTGAGTCCTTGGGCGGGTCACCCATTCACCCATATGGCCTGTCGGTGATGCCTGCAGTTGTCATCAGCAGCAGCTTGTATTGGGTTCACCTCATGGAGTAGCCCAAATTCCTCTTCACCCCAGTCGGTTGGGGTAGATGGTGAGGATGCCTCCAGGCAATGAGCGGCTGCTCAGGCTGAGCCAGGGACAGCACAGTTCAATGAAGTGGCGGTGACATTCCGAGGACAGTTAGCTCATAGGTGTCCCATTTGATTACTCCAATAGCAGCGAGGCCTAGCCTTTTTTTGGGTATAGCCGGTCGGGCCATTGCAGGTTGGGCGACTGCCGGAATGATGGCTGGATATGGGCAGGTGCTGGCGGTGGTCTGGAGAAGCTGTGAGGCTCCGGTGGGCAGAATCTCTGGGTATCCATATACTGGTCAGCTAGTTCCGCTGCTTTGTCTGCCATCAAGGGTTTTTGGTCTTGGACCCACTGGCGCATTTCAATAGGGGATTGGTTGTAAAACTGTTCCAGTAGGATCAGTTGGGCAGCATCCGCTAAGATAGTCGCTTGACAGCCGGAGAACCATGCATCTACCTATTGGGACATCTGATGAGCATATTCTGTATAGGGCTGGCCCTCTTCCCATTGTAGGCTGTGAAATTTAGAATGACGAGCTTCAGGAGTGATTGCATATCTGGCCAGCAGCTGCTCCTTAACTCGCTCCTAGTCTTTTTGTCTTCCGCCGGTATAGCTTCAAAAGCATCCAGTGCTTGACCAGACAGCTTGGGGACAAGGATGGTGACCCAGACAGCTTTGTCAATTCCCTGGAGACTGCACTGGGTCTCGAAGACATGAAGGTACCAGTCAATTTCCTCCACCCCATCCTGGAAGGGTCGGAACACTGTGTAGGGAAGTTTCTTGTGGCTACCCCATTCTTCAGCTGCAGTACCCTGATCTCCTTCTGAACCTTAAGCATTTTCAGGCGGGTCGTGTCTGCAATAATCTGGGTGATCACCTCTTGGGGGGAGTGGTGCTGTAGAGTGACAGCCACCACTGGATCTCTCGCTGGAGCTCGGATATCCCGGACCCCTCCATTGCTGACCCTCTGCTTCAGTCATTGGGATATCAAAAATTCTGCGCGGCCAAACAAAGGATGAAAAATAAGCAGCTAACACGACCAATGAAATATGGGTATGTAACATCGGGCAAAACAAAATGTGTAGCGCTAAACTTTCAACAAGAACAAAAAATGTCCAACTGATAATTCCAGGTATCACAAAAAGCTCAAACAATCCTCCATAAATATGAAGCTTGTGGATAAACAGATGATATTCCGATAACTTCGTGCAAAGAATATATCGTATGCGTGACATCAAAAGGTGATCACAAAGGGGAAGCACCACCACCAACATTAGGAAGGCTTACCAGATGGTGTTGGCCCAAAAGAGCATACGCCCAGCTGGGTCAAATCAGGCTTGGGTGGTGTGTGGTGATGGTCAGTCCAGAAGGATGATGGAAATAAAAATTCGGAAGCCAACCAGTAGCTAGTAGATCCCTCAGGGTGATGATGAAGAGCAGTTGGCCATGAAATGGGATGAGAAGGAGAGAAGCCACATAGTGTAATTCCGTATAAATATACCAAATTTTATTTAGAAAAAGGGTACACTCACATGGAATACTAAAATCAGCGCTGTAATAAAAATGGCGGCAGTGGGGTCCTACCCGACGCGTTTTGTCCTCTTAGACATCGTCTGGGGGGTCCCCCCACTGCAGCCAGTGAAGTATATATAGGCAGTGTGTCCCCATGAGCGGGAGGCTGGCAAAAAACGTACATAATTGACACTTCCTGTTTACAGGCAAGATGGCCGCTCGGCGTGCGTTCCACGCCTCTCTGTGGGGCCAAATGCCGGTCCCGGAAGTGAAACCACTGGGGTTACTCTAACCCCATGGAAAACTGCATTGTGAAACTGTAATAAAAAGTGCCATAATGAATAGGTGGTGAATTCATAGCAGTGTGAAGCTGTTAAAAAACAAAACTGTGATGTGAATCAAACGACGGGGGTGCGAGCACGCACCATACTCCGTCATTGCCTGTGCGGGTGCCAGGAACACAACGTCCAGAGTATGCGCGCACATCGCGCTGCGTCGTCCGTGAGTGGCATGAAGTGAATAGCGATGTGCGCGCACACCATGCGCATGCGCACACGCACGACACTCAGAAACACCACGGACAGACATTGCGGACAGCAGTCCACCCACCGGATTGGGACAGGCTCGATCGCTGAGAGCAAACCACCAATGCAAGCGACGGCCCATCTACACGCAGGACGTGACAACCTGTATGGATGCGGTGACTACAAAGTGACAAAAGAAACGGAGTCACCGAGATCAATGTGGATTGGTGACAAAAATAAAAGCAAGAAAAGAAAAAAAAAAGAAAAAATTATTATATTGGTGTATGTCTATAATAGAAAAATGAATTGAAAAATTAAATTATTATTATGATAGCGTGGGGAGATGTATTAACTCGACTAGTAAGGGGACAACAAGATCGTAGGATAAGTATAAACAGTAAATATAAATATCCAATGGATACAAATGTGTAGCAGCCTCCCCTCTCAGTAAGGACACACCCCCTACAAAAAAACATAAAAATATATTCATACATAAAAATGAAATCACAAACAGATAAATACAAGAAATATCAAGTATGATATGGGTAGTTAAAATACCATATGTTGCTAAAATTACAATGCAATAAAATAAAATAAAATATGAGAGAGAGCATGTGCAAGAAGGAGAACAGGACAGAATATGACTATGGAGCCGGACCTCAAGTCGCATCAAGCCGTATTAATAAAGGCATTGACGTCCAGCTCTACATTGATACCTAGAGGGGAATAAGTACGGAGCTCATGGATCCAGAAAGTTTCCAAACGTGACACCCCTCTAGTCCTAGCTCCACCCCTCCAAAGGGGGACGTATTTATCTATTACTATAAATTGCGTTCCATCAATTACCCGGTTATGGTTAAGCTTATAGTGTCTGGGGACAGTATGTTTAGTATCACCATTTTTGATGAGCGCAATATGCTCTGCTACTCTAACCGCGAAAGAGCGAATGGTGCGTCCCACATACTGTTTATCACAGTGGCATGTTATCAGGTAAACAATATAATTGGTGGTGCAGGTACAAAATTGCTTGATGGAGTAGTGTTTGTGAGTAACCGAAGATGTAAAGGATACAGTCTTACGTCCTATCCCCGTGTTGTGCTGGCACACTACGCACTTTCTACACGAGTAGAAACCTTCCATCTCGTGAAAGAAAGGCTGACGTATGGAGGGGTTAATGACGTTTGGAGCAATTTTGCTCTGTAGAGTAGGGGCACCTCTGAAAATGACCTTGGCTTGATCTGGCAAAACCGTATTTAGAACACGATCATTCTTCAAAATTCCCCAATGTTTGGAGATGATAGCTCTAATCTGTTTATGTTGAACAGAAAAAGAAGTGAGCAAAGACCATTTGAAGCTGTCATTTTGTTCTTTCTTAGGTCTTTCTTTTAATAATGACTTTCTATCAGTTGCAAGAGCGTGCTGGAACTCACGTTCAACTAGACCAGGGTCATAGTCCTTATCTAGGAACTTAGTTCTTAGAAGTTCCGATTGTACTTTGAAGGAGTCAATATCTGAGCAATTTCTGCGCAGCCTAAGAAATTGGCTCCGTGGTACGGAATCAAGCCAGGATCGATGGTGACAGCTATCTGGTGGTATGAAGCTGTTACGATCCGTGGCTTTGAAAAGTGTCTGGAATTGGAAATGACCATTATTTATTCCTATCTCTAGATCAAGGAAATTAATCCTGTCTCTGCTGGTGGTATAGGATAGAGAGATGCCCCTGTCATTATTATTCAGATATTCGAAAAATGAGTCGAGGGATTCGGCACTATCCCTCCATAGGAGGAGGACGTCCTCGATGTAACGCGCCCACACGATCAGGGAAGGATCCCTATTGGTATAGACGACGTCCTCCTCCCACTTGGCCATAAATAAATTGGCGAGGCTAGGGGCGTATTTAGCGCCCATAGCCACGCCACGTAACTGTAAATAATATTGATGGTTAAACCAGAAATAGCTTCGCTTTGTGGCAAATTCCAATAACTCCATAATAAAGGAGCGTTGGAAGGAAGCGATGCTCGGTTCCTTTTCCAGAAAATACCGAACTGCATCTAGACCTTGGTCTTGAGGGATGCACGTGTAGAGAGAAGCAACATCTGCAGTTGCAATGATGTGGTCTCCTTGTAACTCCAAACTCTCAAGCAGACGGATGGTGGTGCCTGTGTCCTTTAAATAGGATGGCATCCGTCTGACCAAGGGTTGGAGGTAAAAATCAATGTAGCGGCCGATACGTGAGGTAACGGAATCGATCCCGCTCACGATCGGCCGGCCTGGGGGTTGTACTGGATTCTTGTGGACCTTGGGTAAATAATATATAGTTGGAACCCTGGGTGCCAAAGGGACCAAAAAATCTTTCTCCTTTCTATTTAAAATGCCCTGATCATAACCTCTCTCCACAATATTGATCAACTCTCTCTTGTAAACAGAAGTGGGATTGTTAGGTATGGTTTTATAGGTGTCGGGTTCATTGAGGATTCTGTACATCTCCAATTCATAGTCCTTCTTATCTAGGATAACAATCCCTCCACCCTTGTCAGCCTGGCGAATCACCAGATCTTTTTGTGAGCATAGGGATTTGAAACCAATGTTGGACAAAGGTTGGTGGCGTATTTGTTTGTCTGGAAGCTCAGCTAGGTCCTTAAGAACAAGGTCTTTAAAGATACTAATAGCAGGGGCTGTCAGACCAGGAGGGTGAAATAAAGAAGGATTTCTCAGACCTGAATGAACAGTACCTGATGAAGCGGCGCTGCCCCCACCCCTATAAGGGTTAGAGATGAGGTAGCGCTGAACATTTATTTTCCGTATGTATTTGTGAATATCAATAAAAGTGCCAAATCTATCCAATTTTTTAGGGGGGGGGGGCAAACCTAAGGCCCTTGTCTAGAATAGAAAGTTCCTCTTTGGTCAAAGACTTGGCACTGAAATTAAAGACTCCTTGGCCTCTTAAGTTCTCCTTCTTTTTCTTCCATTGTGCTCTCCTCCCTCCCCTTGTACCTCTCTTGGATCTGGGCAACTTTTTCATGGTCTTTGGTCCTTGTGAAAAACCTGGCCACTATATTGGTTAGAATTGGGTTGATGGTAATATGGCCGTTCATGCCAAGATCCAGTATTATATCTATAGTCCTCTCTGTGTTCATCATCTCGCATCCCCCTGAGGGGAGAGAACCTATTATGAGTAACAAGGGGAGGTTGGTGATAATAAGGAGGGTCGGGATAATATGTGTCACCATAGTCTCTATGTCTGGATGAAGAGACATTCATCCGTCCTGAGTGTGATTCAGAGTGAGGCATGCCACGACTATTATGGCCCCTCCCACCACGTTTGCCTCTATTGTGGCCCCTACCCCTCTGGTTGCCACGGGGAGTATGTGGGCTACGGTAACGTGTTCCAATATGTGATGGAGATCTATGTCTTAAAACGTCACTTCTCCTCTCACCAACTGGAGTACCTCCGAGTTGGGTCTCAGTCCCTGTCCCTCCAGGGGCAGGAGTGCTAGGGGGACCCACTCCAGAAGGCACAGTGGTGGTTGGATTGGAGGTGTATAATTTTTGCCAACCGAACACGGTGCTATTTTTGTAGTCCCCCATGTCCCTAGAGTACTTTTTTTGTTTTTTACTTCTCTGGTCTTTATCCTCCTTCTCCAGATAATTCTGGAGATTGGAGGAAAGAACATTGTACCCAGGAGAATTTTTATGGGATACAAGTTTGTCCTTAATTTCTTTGATCTCCTTATGCAACGTAGAGAGTTTCAATGTCTTCTTGGATATGAGAACCCCGAGGAGGCTAATACCCGCCTCGTTAAAATATCTGAACCAGGAGTCAATCTCTGGTTCACCCTGTGGGGGATGTACATCCCACCTCAAACTTCTAGGGACGATGCGATCCGAAATATATTGTTCGAGGAACGCCACGTTCCATAATAAATGAAGTTCTGAGGACATGATATTCTTCAATCTCATGAACAAACCTCCTAGTTCAGTGTCATTCCCTGTGGCTACAAATACTCCCTCCGTATTAACGGTACGGGAGGCTCTGTAGTCAAATACATCCATATTGCTATGGATATAATAGGCTGCAGAAAAATATAATCACAAAATTGCAAACAAATAGGATATCAAAAAATTCTGCGCGGCCAAACAAAGGATGAAAAATAAGCAGCTAACACGACCAATGGAATATGGGTATGTAACAACGGGCAAAACAAAATGTGTAGCGCTAAACTTTCAACAAGAACAAAAAATGTCCAACTGATAATTCCAGGTATCACAAAAAGCTCAAACAATCCTCCATAAATATGAAGCTTGTGGATAAACAGATGCTATTCCGATAACTTCGTGCAAAGAATATATCGTATGCGTGACATCAAAGACACACTGCCTATATATACTTCACTGGCTGCAGTGGGGGGACTGTGGAGGATTGTTTGAGCTTTTTGTGATACCTGGAATTATCAGTTGGACATTTTTTGTTCTTGTTGAAAGTTTAGCGCTACACATTTTGTTTTGCCTGTTGCTTCAGTCACTGGCCTGGTCACTCTCCATCAACTCATCAATTAGGGTGGTCTTTGACTTGCTGCTAGTGTTTTGTCCGCTTGATTCCAGCAGATCTTTGAGTATGCTTCATTTAAGGATGGAATAGCAAAGATCCATCCGACAAGGTCCTGTTGGTGGTTTGGATGTTTCAGGCACAAGGAACCATCCCACCGCTGCCAACCAAATATGACATACTCCGGACACCCTGTTGGATATTTCCGCCAAGAAGCTGCTTCCCAAGTTCTGGAACACGAGACCAATGGATCTGGCTATAGTAACACCAAGAACCAGACAACACCAGTCTTGGAGTACACCAGAATAATAACTACTTTATTTTAGAAACAAACTGAATTTATTCAGAAAACTATAAGATAGGGGCTACTCCCATGATCGAAGACAATAGTCATCTTAGACAGTAGAGCTAATCCTGTTTTCATGACAATGACCACCTTAGACAGTCCGGCTCCCCCTTAGGAATACCTTATGCATAAGAAGTCAAAAGCAATTAGTGACCAGCTCCATCTGGATAACTTAAGAATAGGGATGAGCTTCGTGTTCGAGTCGAACCCATGATCGACTCGAACATCGTCTGTTCGACCGGTCGTCGAATTGCGAACGATATGGGCCGTTCGCGCCAAATTCGTGTGGCGTGTCACGGCCCATAATTCACTGCGGCATTGCAGTGCATTGCTGGCTGATGATTGGCCAAGCATGCACTATGACCCGCATGCTTGGCCAATCACAGCGCCGTCAGTAGAGAGAGATGTAATTGGCCAAAGCCAGGGTGGCTTTGGCCAATTATGGCTCAGGGGGTTTAGAACACGCCCCACACTATATAAGGCCGCCTGCACGGCGGCCCTGTGTAGTGTGTTTCGGCGTGCTGAGAGATAGAGAGAGAGAGAGAGACAGTGTCATTTCATTTGAGTTAGATAGATTAGGCAGGACAGTCAGTCAGTTAGCTGCACTTACAGCGTATTGTGTATATATATGCATCCCAGGTGTTGTATATATATATATATATACACACTGTATTCAGTTTAGCTAGATCCATTCCTGTTATCTTCCTACTGACAGGCAGGCTTGTCTTGTTACAGTATTTACAGCTACCTGAAGAAAATTGTCACCACAGTCAGGCAGCTAGACTATTTACAGTTAGTGTAGTGCGTCCTCCTCACAGTGTTCAGCTAAAGCTACAAGTTAGTTTAGTGTGACCTCTGCACAGTGTTCAGCTAAAGCTACAAGTTAGTGTAGTGCGTCCTCCTCACAGTGTTCAGCTAAAGCTACAGGTTAGTTTAGTGTGACCTCTGCACAGTGTTCAGCTAAAGCTACAAGTTAGTGTAGTGCATCCTCCTCACAGTGTTCAGCTAAAGCTACAAGTTAGTGTAGTGCGTCCTCCTCACAGTGTTCAGCTAAAACTACAAGTTAGTGTAGTGCGACCTCTGCACAGTGTTCAGCTAAAGCTACAAGTTAGTTTAAAATGTGTGCAATCGTGACAGATTGTGAACGTGTTTCTGCGCAAACAACAAATTAATGCTCAAGTGAAAAAAACTGCTTACTTCAAAATACAATCCCGACTGGGATATCACAGTTTAAACAAATAAATGCAGAGTGAAAGTCCATAAAAAACGTGCATCAAGGTGACTGAGGTGTTAATAAAATCACATAAATCATAAAATCATAAAGTATAACACTTGTGACTGGTGAGTGAACATGCGTTGCTAGGTGATCTGGTGACTGTTCGTGGAAAAGGACACCCACTCGGGGCTCCCAGAACTCTCACCTTCCTGGCACAATATAAGTGCCTGTAGCTTTCAATAGATATGTAGTTGCTCTAGTCCGGTGGTGGTAGTGGCGTCCTGGACCTTCTCCGGGGTGGCGTCACTTCCTCTAATGGATAGGCTCCATATGGTGGTGATAGGAAACAAAAAGGCTCCAATAGTATAGTAGGTTTAAGCCAAGGAATTTAATAAAAATATATATAATGGCTGCTTACATCAAAGTAAACGAAAAAAGTGCCAAACAACAGTGGGGACAGCTTGTTTGCGATACTCGCTACGTCACTTCCGGTCCGCGCTATCGTATCTCCGGTTACGTGCCTACGCGTTGCGTCATATCACGTGACTTCTTCAGGGCACCGGATTGGCTAATGCCATGTTGGTTTTATATCATTGGGACAGGAAGTGGAGATGACTCCATTTTATTGTAGACCAAGTAGGTAATTAAACCGCGGCCATCTTTGAGTGGGCAATGCCGTTTGGATACTAGTTAATAAAGTTATATACGAACAAGAAAAATAAAAAAAATGGTTTATTTAAAAGAGTGTTTAAAACTAGTTGATGATCCGAGTTAATACTAGCACCGATCGATACCCGATCGGTCTATATATGATCCAACTATCCTAAAATATGGATATTCATACCCAATGTTGTATAGCAGATATTAGCCTTTTAATAGAACCCTTAGGTAAAATAGATATAAATACATTAAACGTTAAAAATGATTTAAAAATGTTAAAAAGTATTTGTAATTAAAAATGTGGATAAAAAATGGCAGATCAAATACATAAAATATGCTCCCCAATTGAAAAATTTATAAGACACACCGGAAATGAAGTACTGAGTTTACATAAAATTCTATAAAACTACACAATTTCTAAAAGTCACTAATGAAACAGTTAAGATCGAATTCTACATTTAACCCTTCAGGTACTAGTGTTCTGGTTTTATGTATCCACTTTGATTCTTTCTGGCTGAGGGTTCTGATTTTGTGGTCACCTCTCCAGGCCTTGTTATATCTTTCTATACCCCAAAACATTAGTTCTGTGGGGTCTTTGTTGTGAAAAAGTGCAGTGTTTGGATACGTTGTGTTTCGGGCACCCTTTTTTGATGTTTACTATATGTTCCTTAATCCTAGTTTTTAGTGCCCTTTTAGTCCTTCCTATATACTGTAGGTTACAAGAACATTGTAACATGTAAACAACCCCCTCTGTATAGCAATTAATAAAATCCTTTATTGGGTAAGTGTTCCCCGTACTCGTTGCCTTAAAATCATGTTTCTTTGTTTGGAATTTTTTTGCATGCGTACAAGCAAAGCAATATTTACAGGGATAGAACCCTTTACCATTAAAAAAGGAAAATGTGTTTTTGGGGGGAGGTTCAACCACATTCTTCACAATGATATCCCTCAAGGTCGGAGCTCGTTTATAAATGATAGATGGCCTCTCAGGTAGGATTTGTCGTAAGTGTTTATCTTCCCTTAAAATGTACCAATGTTTGCGAATGATTTTCTCTATATCTTTGAATTGGGTGTTAAAATCTAAGATTAGACTTGGTGTTTCTGAAAGGCTCTGTACCTTCTTGGGTGCATGTATCAGTAGTTTTCTATCCATACTTTGAATCCGTTCAATCTCTCTTTTTATTTGTTCTTCTTCATAGCCTTTCTTGACAAATCTCTGTCCAATTAGGTTAGCCTGAGTTTCAAAATCTGCATCTTTCGTGCAGTTTTGCCTGATTCTTACCAGTTGCCCTTTTGGAATATTATAGAGCCAGGGTTTGTGGTGGCAACTTGTTGTCGGTAGGTAACTATTTCTGGACACTTCCTTGAAGTGGGTTTTCGTTGTTAATCGATCCTCTTCAATACTTATTTCTAGGTCTAGAAATTCTACCTTTTTCATATCAATATGCCAAATCAATTTTATATTTCTGTCGTTGTTGTTTAATTTAGACAGAAAATGCTCCAACGTTTCTCTGCTTCCATTCCATATTATTAGGATATCATCGATACATCTTTTGAACAATCCTAGTTCACACGGTGGGTTCTTGTATACTGCTTCCTCCTCCCATTGTGCCATAAAGGCATTCGCCACACTTGGGGCAAACTTAGCACCCATGGCAATACCCGTTATTTGCTTATAGAATTTTTGGTCATGCCAAAAGTAATTATTTTTTAATGAAAATTCTAAGCATTTGATCAAGAACTTCCTTTGGGTGCATTTAAGTGTGCTGTGTTTTCTTAAGGCCCATTTGGTTGCTTCGCAAGCTTGATGGTGCTGAATGATTGTGTAGAGGGAAGAGACGTCTACCGTTGCCAGTAGAGTCCTTCCCTCTAGGACTGGTACATCTTCCAATTGTTGTAAAACATGTTTTGTATCCCTAATATATGATGTTGTTAGTTGGATGGCCGGTTGGATGAAATGGTCTATGTATTGGCCAATCCTTGCTGTTAGGGAGTTGATCCCATTAACAATAGGACTTCCTGGGGGGTTATGGAGATTCTTGTGTATTTTGGGGACCGTATATATCACCGGGATCCTATGTGAGTCCGGGATTAAGTATCTTGCTTCCTTTGTGTCCAGTATCTCTTTTTTGACACCCAGGTGAATCACTTTTTCCAGATCTTTTTTACATTTCGTTGAGGGGTTGCTTAGGGGTCTTTGATACGTTGTAGTGTCTTCCAATTGGCGTTTAATTTCTGCTTGGTAGTCGGCTTTATTCTGGATGACTACTCCTCCTCCTTTGTCTGCTGGTCTGATAACCAGATCTTTTCTGCTGGTTAGGGATCGTATTCCTTTCTTGATATGTGCAGGATCACTTGTTTTCTTTATCTTCAATTGGTCCAGGTCCTTTAACACTAAATCTTTAAACACTTCAATGTGTTGATTATCGTGTAGTTGTGGGTTGAAAAGGGACTTGTTCCGTAGTCCACTATGTTCCATCCTTTGCGAGTCTTGCGGTGTGTTTGGTCGTCTAGTTTGGGGGTTGGTTAAAATGGCTTTCTTATTGTTCATCTTCCTTATGTATTTCTTAATTCCAAGGCTCCCTATGTTGCCCACTTTCCTGTGTGGGTGGATAGGGTCAGACCCTATCCACCCACACAGGAAAGTGGGCAACATAGGGAGCCTTACCCCTATACTTCTAGACCTCAATATGAGCAACATAACTATCACTCTCAGGGGTCACATACACCAAGAAATAATTTTAAAAAACCTTTTAAAAAATCTTTTAAAAAACCCCGACACAATAGTGGATATAACCAAAGACACTACAATGATAGACCGTACAATGAAGGGGCACATAGAGAATATAGGGAAGGACCCTACTACAACCAACAAGGCAGATATGAAAGAAGCCCCATTCCAACACACAATAGGTTTGACCCAATCCGAGACCAGAGAGGACCCAATACTCACTCCCGCCAGTACCCTTATGATCAAGATAGATATGGTACTGATTTTTTAGATCGAGGCCGGCGAGAGACCCCACCGAGGAGGAAACCGGAGTATGCACAGCGCTCCCCACAGAGACATCCACAAGAACCCTACTATTCCCCAAAGAGACATCATCAGGAGGAAAGAAGAAGATCTCCAGAACCAAGAGGGGATGTCGAGCGGGAAAGAGACTCAAAAAGAAAAAGAGTCCACTAGGAGAAGGAATTTTTAACCTGAGCGGACAAACCTTAACTACTGAAGAACTGGCTGTACTGGATAAAGGCCTAAAATATGCCCCCACAAAGAACTTAGACAAATTTGCCACGTATATTGGAATTAAGAAATACATAAGGAAGATGAACATTAAGAAAGCCATTTTAACCAACCCCCAAACCAGGGGCGGACTGACAACACTCAGGGCCCCCGGACCAAATAAAGCAAGGGCCCCCTGTCAGGCCCCGCCCATGACCCACCCCTAACCCCTCCCATGGCCCACCCCTGACCTCGCCCCTACATTTTGCACAAAGTACAACTTCTGCCATTTTTTTTAATGGGACCTGGAGGGGGGGTCTCTCTCTAACAGTGTCCATTAGAGAGTCTCTGTTAGAGAGAGAGACCCCCCTCCAGGACCTATTAGAGACTACAAAGGAGTATAATGGGATCTGAGGGGAGCCTCTTTCTACCAGAGTGTACAGTGAACACCTTCATTCACTCTGGTCCTCACAGGACCCCCTCCTTTCGCCATGACTCTCACCCCTGCCCCAACCCCTCACAAAGTATAAATAAAATTGGCACTGTGTAGAGCTCCTCTTACCTTAACTATGGGTACTGTAGCTGTGGCTGGTTCCCGCATCCTCTGTGGTTGGCTGGCTCCCTGGTTTGGGTGGGTCACCGTGGGTGGCTAGCTGGCATCCTGGCCCTGCTGTGGGTGGGTCACCGTGAGTGGGTGACTGGCACCCTGGCCTTGCTGTGGGTGGGTCACCGTGGGTGGTTGGGTGGCACGCACCCTGGCGCTGCTGTGGGTGGGTGGCTGGCTGGCACCCTGGCTGGTGTGTCCTCTCCTCTTCCACCATTTTGGGCACTGTTTGCTGAGATGAGGGAGGTGCTTGGAGGGAAGTAGTGATCTTTTCCCTATCCGGGACGGTAAATCTAGAAGGTTTGCAGCCTCTCCAGTGCCTCTCAATGCAGCCTCACCAATTCCAATCAGCGCAGACTCAGCAGTGCCAATCAGTGCAGCCTCACCAGTGCCCATGAATGCAGCTTCACCAGTGCCCATGAATGGAGCCTGATCAGTGCCCATCAATGCAACCTCACCAGTGCCCCTTAATGCAGCCTCACCAGTGCCCCTCAATGCAGCCTCAACAGTGCCCCTCAATGCAGTCTCACCAGTGCCCCTCAATACAGCTCTACCAGTGTGCCCCTCCATGCAGCCTCACCAGAGTGCCCCCTCCATGCAGCCTCACCAGAGTGCCCCCTCCATGCAGCCTCACCAGAGTGCCCCCTCCATGCAGCCTCACCAGAGTGCCCCCTCCATGCAGCCTCACCAGAGTGCCCCCTCCATGCAGCCTCACCAGAGTGCCCCCTCCATGCAGCCTCACCAGAGTGCCCCCTCCATGCAGCCTCACCAGAGTTCCCCCCTCCATGCAGCCTCACCAGAGTCCCCCCCTCCATACAGCCTCACCAGAGTGTCCCCTCCATACAGCCTCACCAGAGTGCCCCCTCCTTGCAGCCTCACCAGAGTGCCCCCTCCTTACAGCCTCACCAGAGTGCCCCCTCCTTACAGCCTCACCAGAGTGCCCCCTCCTTGCAGCCTCACCAGAGTGCCCCCTCCTTGCAGCCTCACCAGAGTGCCCCCTCCATGCAGCCTCACCAGAGTGCCCCCTCCATGCAGTCACACCAGAGTGCCCCCTCCATGCAGCCTCACCAGAGTGCCCCCTCCATGCAGCCTCACCAGAGTGCCCCCTCCATGCAGCCTCACCTAGAGTGCCCCCTCCATGCAGCCTCACCTAGAGTGCCCCCTCCATGCAGCCTCACCTAGAGTGCCCCCTCCATGCAGCCTCATCTAGAGTGCCCCCTCCATGCAGCCTCACCTAGAGTGCCCCCTCCATGCAGCCTGATCAGTGCATGGGGGATAGCCGCCGGATCACACAGAGTGGGTAACTCCCGCTGTGAAACCTGGTGACCGCTGTCATCGGATGTCCCGCCTCCTTTGTTAGACATCACATGTCCTGACATTGGACCAGTGAGACATCTATCAAAAGAGGCGGGACATCGTGTGACAGCGGTAAGCACAGGGCCACTGTTAGAAATCATGGTGCCCCATACAGCTTACCTGACAGGGCCCCTTTTAAAGTCGCCCTTGACCCCATCCTAGGCTCCTCCCCTGATCCAACCCCTTTAGATTTGTCCATGTTTACATATGCACGCATACTGTGTCCCAGGAACTGGATGTTGCTGCTCACATCCTTAATGGGACCCCTGATGGCACGGGAGAGCCCAGTAAAAAGGTGATGGCGGGACGGTGGTGGAACCCCCTTCCACTGCCTGTAAAAGTAATACAGGGGTTTCTTAGCAACTAGGATTACTTTTACTTTGTGCAGACTTGTTGGGGCTAAAAAATGATATCTTGATCATTGCTGCAGCAATGATCAAGATATCACCCTTCCAATTAAGCAATGTACCAGTATGTTGCTGGACAGGAAGTGGTTAAGGGGGGTGGTTCGGGGGCACATGTTTACTGCCCCCCCAAACGCAAGTGTAAAGTAACATCACACTGCTTATGATTATCAGCATTATGAAAATTGTGCAGGCAGCACAGTCAGCATGTGCTCTGTCACGGATCTGTCACAGTGTCACATGGCTTTTGGGTGCAGACTTTGTTAATTTATGCCTGTACTGTATATTACAAACTTTAACCCAGTACAGACATAACAAAGTCAGCACCAAACAACAGAGGCGTAACTAGAATCTTCAGGGCCCCGATGCAAGAAACCATTAAGGGCCCCCCCTGACCCCCGGATAGGGCTCTTTTCTCCGAGCCCGATGGCGAAACACCAGGGTCCGGTCGCAAGTGGGTGGCTGCATGTAAAGGAATAGATTTCTCCCCCCCCCCCCCCGCTTCTCCTCCTCTCCCTCCCACATACATTCAGCGGCTGCAGGAGGAAAATGGAGAGATGGGTTCCTCTATGTCGGTGTTTCTCAATCTTTTTCTAGTCAGGGCACCCTTGAAGTGGCTGCACTGCAACCACCCTGCAACTGTGTGCATTGCATGCAGTTGCAGCATAGTGATGATGCATTTAAGGGGTTAAAACAGGCGGTCAGGAGGCAACATATTGCCTCTTTACCGGCTGTCAAATGCCTCTGAAAAGCGATCTGAGCATGGATCACTTTTCAGAGGAACAACATTTTTTTTTGCTGGTACTATGAACAAGCAAAAAAAAAAAAAAAAAATTGGTTCTAATGGGACACATATAGGGGATTAAAAGCGCATACATAAAATGTGCATATATACATGTAAACACACATACATACACACACACACACACACATACACATACATACATAAATACACACACATATAAACCAGTGGCAGATGGTGCTCAAAATTTTTTGGGGGGCGCAAGCAAACTGAAAAATTCTTTAAAAAACGCATCAATTGCAGCCTCACTGTGCACATCAATTGCCACCACTGTGCCCATCATATGCAGCCACTGTGCCCATCAAACGCAGCCACTGTGCCCATCAAACGCAGCCACTGTGCCCATCAAACGCAGCCACTGTGCCCATCAAACGCAGCCACTGTGCCCATCAATTGCCGCCACTGTGCCCATCAAACGCAGCCACTGTGCCCATCAAACGCAGCCACTGTGCCCATCAAACGCAGCCACTGTGCCCATCAATTGCCGCCACTGTGCCCATCAAACGCAGCCACTGTGCCCATCAAACGCAGCCTCTGTGCCCATCAAACGCAGTCTCTGTGCCCATCAAACGCAGCCACTGTGCCTATCAATTGCCACCACTGTGCCTATGAAACGCAGCCACTGTGCCTATCAATTGCCACCACTGTGCCTATGAAACGCAGCCACTGTGCCCATCAATTGCCGTCACTGTGCCCATCAAACGCAGCCACTGTGCCCATCAAACGCAGTCTCTGTGCCCATCAAACGCAGCCACTGTGCCTATCAATTGCCACCACTGTGCCTATGAAACGCAGCCACTGTGCCATCAAATGCTGCCACTGTGACCCCCCTGCCCGCTCGCAGTCTGCCCGGCACTTACCCTGTCTCGGTGGGGCAGCGGGTGACGTCGACGAGCAGGGTCCTCCATGCGTCTCCTCCCATCCTCTCCTCCTGATAGGCATCCAATAGCGGCGCCTGTCGTTTCAGCTAATCAGGTGACGTGTAACAGACCCGAGCACCTGATTGATGGAGAGGCGGTTCAGTGTTAGGAAAGCGAATATTTATTCGCTTTTCTAACACACCTGGGTGGACTGTGAGTGCCAAGCATGGCACTCGCAGTTCACCTATTTTGAAGCTTTAAAACACCCCTGCCGATGTAATTGAGGCGCCCGGCGTCCAAAAAGGGGCCAGGCGTCTGAATAGGGGGGCAATGGCGGCCATAGATAGATTCACACTATGCATGAATCTATCTATTTGTGATAGAGGGGTGCCTGGAGAGAGGGGGCGGCGCCCATGGGCCCCTATGGATGCACCGCTACTACATACATACACACACATGCATATATACATAGATGCACACACACTCACACACATACATACATGCACACACACATGCACATACACACACACATGCACATACACACACACACACACACATACATGCACATACACACACACACACACACACATACATGCACATACACACACACACACACACACGCACATACACACACACACACACACACACACATACATGCACATACACATAAACACACATACAGTAGATAAAAAAACGGCAGAACTTTACCTTAGCTCTTCCTGTCGGGTACTGCACTGTAGGGGGAGACAAAGAGCACAGCACTGTGCTTTCACTTTGTAATCAATGTGAGCAGCTCCCTGCACAGTGCCGAATACAGTTCGGCTTAGGATCGGGCAGCTTGTCTCCGCTCCCCTATCAAAGTAGTGTATACAGGGGGCCCTCAAGGGCCCCCTGCAGCAAGGGGCCCGGTCGCCATGGCAACCTCAGCGACCCCTATAATTCCGCCACTGCCAAACAACAATATGACACACTGTGACAGATCCGTGACAGAACACATGCTGACTGTGCTGCCTGCCTGAGTATCATAATGCTGATAATCATGACCTGCTGCTATGCTGTGTGTAAGCCCAAGTGAGACAGTGAGGATTCTATCCTCTGTTCTCCACTCACTCTGCAGTGCAGGTGCAGCCACGCTGTCCTCCAGGTTCTTGCTCTCTCTCATCCACTGAGCCGCCTGTCGCCTCACCTCAGTCTTGGCAGTCGGCACCTGAAAACGGGAGGCGGAGCCTCGTCGTATCACTCCGCCATTGAAGGTAGTGGGCAGCGGCAGCCGGAACTAATTAACTAGCAGAGCAATGTGCGGTGCGGCTTTTTCTACATGCGCCCGAAAAAGGAGAAATAGTCCGACTGCTGCGCTCACCTCCTGGGCCCCTCTGTAGACATGATGGGGCCCAGGAAAATGTTATAACCCCTCTTAGTAGCAGCGGGGGTATGGTTTTGAAATCTCTCGATTTTATTATGCATAAATTAACTGGAAATCACCAGCCCTAAAGGGTCCAGCAGGTGGCAATGGCGGGCCCCCTTTAGCGGCCGGGCCCTCGGTCCATGTCCGATTGGACCGACTGGTCAGTCCGCCCCTGCCCCAAACTAGACGACCAAACACACCGCAAGACTCGCAAAGGATGGAACATAGTGGACTACGGAACAAGTCCCTTTTCAACCCACAACTACACGATAATCAACACATTGAAGTGTTTAAAGATTTAGTGTTAAAGGACCTGGACCAACTGAAGATAAAGAAAACAAGTGATCCTGCACATATCAAGAAAGGAATACGATCCCTAACCAGCAGAAAAGATCTGGTTATCAGACCAGCAGACAAAGGAGGAGGAGTAGTCATCCAGAATAAAGCCGACTACCAAGCAGAAATTAAACGCCAATTGGAAGACACTACAACGTATCAAAGACTCCTAAGCAACCCCTCAACGAAATGTAAAAAAGATCTGGAAAAAGTGATCCACCTGGGTGTCAAAAAAGAGATACTGGACACAAAGGAAGCAAGATACTTAATCCCGGACTCACATAGGATCCCGGTGATATATACGGTCCCCAAAATACACAAGAATCTCCATAACCCCCCAGGAAGACCTATTGTTAATGGGATCAACTCCCTAACAGCAAGGATTGGCCAATACATAGACCATTTCATCCAACCGGCCATCCAACTAACAACATCATATATTAGGGATACAAAACATGTTTTACAACAATTGGAAGATGTACCAGTCCTAGAGGGAAGGACTCTACTGGCAACGGTAGACGTCTCTTCCCTCTACACAATCATTCAGCACCATCAAGCTTGCGAAGCAACCAAATGGGCCTTAAGAAAACACAGCACACTTAAATGCACCCAAAGGAAGTTCTTGATCAAATGCTTAGAATTTTCATTAAAAAATAATTACTTTTGGCATGACCAAAAATTCTATAAGCAAATAACGGGTATTGCCATGGGTGCTAAGTTTGCCCCAAGTGTGGCGAATGCCTTTATGGCACAATGGGAGGAGGAAGCAGTATACAAGAACCCACCGTGTGAACTAGGATTGTTCAAAAGATGTATCGATGATATCCTAATAATATGGAATGGAAGCAGAGAAACGTTGGAGCATTTTCTGTCTAAATTAAACAACAACGACAGAAATATAAAATTGATTTGGCATATTGATATGAAAAAGGTAGAATTTCTAGACCTAGAAATAAGTATTGAAGAGGATCGATTAACAACGAAAACCCACTTCAAGGAAGTGTCCAGAAATAGTTACCTACCGACAACAAGTTGCCACCACAAACCCTGGCTCTATAATATTCCAAAAGGGCAACTGGTAAGAATCAGGCGAAACTGCACGAAAGATGCAGATTTTGAAACTCAGGCTAACCTAATTGGACAGAGATTTGTCAAGAAAGGCTATGAAGAAGAACAAATAAAAAGAGAGATTGAACGGATTCAAAGTATGGATAGAAAACTACTGATACATGCACCCAAGAAGGTACAGAGCCTTTCAGAAACACCAAGTCTAATCTTAGATTTTAACACCCAATTCAAAGATATAGAGAAAATCATTCGCAAACATTGGTACATTTTAAGGGAAGATAAACACTTACGACAAATCCTACCTGAGAGGCCATCTATCATTTATAAACGAGCTCCGACCTTGAGGGATATCATTGTGAAGAATGTGGTTGAACCTCCCCCCAAAAACACATTTTCCTTTTTTAATGGTAAAGGGTTCTATCCCTGTAAATATTGCTTTGCTTGTACGCATGCAAAAAAATTCCAAACAAAGAAACATGATTTTAAGGCAACGAGTACGGGGAACACTTACCCAATAAAGGATTTTATTAATTGCTATACAGAGGGGGTTGTTTACATGTTACAATGTTCTTGTAACCTACAGTATATAGGAAGGACTAAAAGGGCACTAAAAACTAGGATTAAGGAACATATAGTAAACATCAAAAAAGGGTGCCCGAAACACAACGTATCCAAACACTTTGCACTTTTTCACAACAAAGACCCCACAGAACTAATGTTTTGGGGTATAGAAAGATATAACAAGGCCTGGAGAGGTGACCACAAAATCAGAACCCTCAGCCAGAAAGAATCAAAGTGGATACATAAAACCAGAACACTAGTACCTGAAGGGTTAAATGTAGAATTCGATCTTAACTGTTTCATTAGTGACTTTTAGAAATTGTGTAGTTTTATAGAATTTTATGTAAACTCAGTACTTCATTTCCGGTGTGTCTTATAAATTTTTCAATTGGGGAGCATATTTTATGTATTTGATCTGCCATTTTTTATCCACATTTTTAATTACAAATACTTTTTAACATCTTTTAAATCATTTTTAACGTTTAATGTATTTATATCTATTTTACCTAAGGGTTCTATTAAAAGGCTAATATCTGCTATACAACATTGGGTATGAATATCCATATTTTAGGATAGTTGGATCATATATAGACCGATCGGGTATCGATCGGTGCTAGTATTAACTCGGATCATCAACTAGTTTTAAACACTCTTTTAAATAAACCATTTTTTTTATTTTTCTTGTTCGTATATAACTTTATTAACTAGTATCCAAACGGCATTGCCCACTCAAAGATGGCCGCGGTTTAATTACCTACTTGGTCTACAATAAAATGGAGTCATCTCCACTTCCTGTCCCAATGATATAAAACCAACATGGCATTAGCCAATCCGGTGCCCTGAAGAAGTCACGTGATATGACGCAACGCGTAGGCACGTAACTGGAAATACGATAGCGCGGACCGGAAGTGACGTAGCGAGTATCGCAAACAAGCTGTCCCCACTGTTGTTTGGCACTTTTTTCGTTTACTTTGATGTAAGCAGCCATTATATATATTTTTATTAAATTCCTTGGCTTAAACCTACTATACTATTGGAGCCTTTTTGTTTCCTATCACCACCATATGGAGCCTATCCATTAGAGGAAGTGACGCCACCCCGGAGAAGGTCCAGGACGCCACTACCACCACCGGACTAGAGCAACTACATATCTATTGAAAGCTACAGGCACTTATATTGTGCTAGGAAGGTGAGAGTTCTGGGAGCCCCGAGTGGGTGTCCTTTTCCACGAACAGTCACCAGATCACCTAGCAACGCATGTTCACTCACCAGTCACAAGTGTTATACTTTATGATTTTATGATTTATGTGATTTTATTAACACCTCAGTCACCTTGATGCACGTTTTTTATGGACTTTCACTCTGCATTTATTTGTTTAAACTGTGATATCCCAGTCGGGATTGTATTTTGAAGTAAGCAGTTTTTTTCACTTGAGCATTAATTTGTTGTTTGCGCAGAAACACATTCACAATCTGTCACGATTGCACACATTTTAGTTTATTAGTAGTGAGGGGTGTTCACTACATTCGTTTTTGCAGCACTATTAAGAATCACCTTCATAGCTCATTTTATTTAGCCCTATATAGTAGCGCAGAAGTTTTTTCTTTAGATTCTACAAGTTAGTTTAGTGTGACCTCTGCACAGTGTTCAGCTAAAGCTACAAGTTAGTGTAGTGCGTCCTCCTCACAGTGTTCAGCTAAAGCTACAGGTTAGTTTAGTGTGACCTCTGCACAGTGTTCAGCTAAAGCTACAAGTTAGTGTAGTGCATCCTCCTCACAGTGTTCAGCTAAAACTACAAGTTAGTGTAGTGCGACCTCTGCACAGTGTTCAGCTAAAGCTACAAGTTAGTGTAGTGCATCCTCTAAACAGTGTTCATCTAAAGCTACAAGTTAGTGTAGTGCATCCTCCTCACAGTGTTCGGCTAAAGCTACAAGTTAGTGTAGTGCGTCCTCCTCACAGTGTTCAGCTAAAGCTACAGGTTAGTTTAGTGTGACCTCTGCACAGTGTTCAGCTAAAGCTACAAGTTAGTGTAGTGCGTCCTCCTCACAGTGTTCAGCTAAAACTACAAGTTAGTGTAGTGCGACCTCTGCACAGTGTTCAGCTAAAGCTACAAGTTAGTGTAGTGCGTCCTCTGAACAGTGTTCATCTAAAGCTACAAGTTAGTGTAGTGCGTCCTCTGAACAGTGTTCAGCTAAAGCTACAAGTTAGTGTAGTGCGACCTCTGCATAATGTTCAGCTAAAGCTACAAGTTAGTGTAGTGCATCCTCTGAACAGTGTTCAGCTAAAGCTACAAGTTAGTGTAGTGCGACCTCTGCACAGTGTTCAGCTAAAGCTACAACTTAGTGTAGTGCATCCTCTGAACAGTGTTACCTGTAGAAGGTTGGTGGTGTTTTCCTGATCTTATCACTACCGCAGGCAGCTAAATTATTTACACGTTAGTGTAGTGCGACCTCTGCACAGTGTTCAGCTAAAGCTACCTGTAGAAGGTTGGTGGTGTTTTCCTGATCCTATCACTACCGCAGACAGCTAAATTATTTACACGTTAGTGTAGTGCGACCTCTGCACCGTTCAGCTAAAGCTACCTGTAGAAGGTTGGTGGTGTTTTCCTGATCCTATCACTACCGCAGGCAGCTAAAGTATTTACACGATAGTGTAGTGCGACCTCTGCACAGTGTTCAGCTAAAGCTACCTGTAGAAGGTTGGTGGTGTTTTCCTGATCCTATCACTACCGCAGGCAGCTAAAGTATTTACACGTTAGTGTAGTACGACCTCTGCACAGTGTTCAGCTAAAGCTACCTGTAGAAGGTTGGTGGTGTTTTTCTGATCCTATCACTACTGCAGGCAGCTAAAGTATTTACACGTTAGTGTAGTGCGACCTCTGCACAGTGTTCAGCTAAAGCTACCTGTGGAAGATTGGTGGTGTTTTCCTGATCCTATCACTACCGCAGGCAGCTAAATTATTTACACGTTAGTGTAGTGCGACCTCTGCACAGTGTTCAGCTAAAGCTACCTGTAGAAGGTTGGTGGTGTTTTCCTGATCTTATCACTACCGCAGGCAGCTAAATTATTTACACGTTAGTGTAGTGCGACCTCTGCACAGTGTTCAGCTAAAGCTACCTGTAGAAGGTTGGTGGTGTTTTCCTGATCCTATCACTACCGCAGACAGCTAAATTATTTACACGTTAGTGTAGTGCGACCTCTGCACTGTTCAGCTAAAGCTACCTGTAGAAGGTTGGTGGTGTTTTCCTGTTCCTATCACTACCGCAGGCAGCTAAAGTATTTACACGTTAGTGTAGTGCGACCTCTGCACAGTGTTCAGCTAAAGCTACCTGTAGAAGGTTGGTGGTGTTTTCCTGATCTTATCACTACCGCAGGCAGCTAAATTATTTACACGTTAGTGTAGTGCGACCTCTGCACAGTGTTCAGCTAAAGCTACCTGTAGAAGGTTGGTGGTGTTTTCCTGATCCTATCCCTACCGCAGACAGCTAAATTATTTACATGTTAGTGTAGTGCGACCTCTGCATTGTTCAGCTAAAGCTACCTGTAGAAGGTTGGTGGTGTTTTCCTGATCCTATCACTACCGCAGGCAGCTAAAGTATTTACACGTTAGTGTAGTGCGACCTCTGCACAGTGTTCAGCTAAAGCTACCTGTGGAAGATATGTGGTGTTTTCCTGATCCTATCACTACCGCAGGCAGCTAAATTATTTACACGTTAGTGTAGTGCGACCTCTGCACAGTGTTCAGCTAAAGCTACCTGTAGAAGGTTGGTGGTGTTTTCCTGATCTTATCACTACCGGAGGCAGCTAAATTATTTACACGTTAGTGTAGTGCGACCTCTGCACAGTGTTCAGCTAAAGCTACCTGTAGAAGGTTGGTGGTGTTTTCCTGATCTTATCACTACCGCAGGCAGCTAAATGATTTACACGTTAGTGTAGTGCGACCTCTGCACAGTGTTCAGCTAAAGCTACCTGTAGAAGGTTGGTGGTGTTTTCCTGATCCTATCACTACCGCAGACAGCTAAATTATTTACACGTTAGTGTAGTGCGACCTCTGCATTGTTCAGCTAAAGTTACCTGTAGAAGGTTGGTGGTGTTTTCCTGATCCTATCACTACCGCAGGCAGCTAAAGTATTTACACGTTAGTGTAGTGCGACCTCTGCACAATGTTCAGCTAAAGCTACCTGTAGAAGGTTGGTGGTGTTTTCCTGATCCTATCACTACCGCAGACAGCTAAATTATTTACACGTTAGTGTAGTGCGACCTCTGCACCGTTCAGCTAAAGCTACCTGTAGAAGGTTGGTGGTGTTTTCCTGATCCTATCACTACCGCAGGCAGCTAAAGTATTTACACGATAGTGTAGTGCGACCTCTGCACAGTGTTCAGCTAAAGCTACCTGTAGAAGGTTGGTGGTGTTTTCCTGATCCTATCACTACCGCAGGCAGCTAAAGTATTTACACGTTAGTGTAGTGCGACCTCTGCACAGTGTTCAGCTAAAGCCACCTGTAGAAGGTTGGTGGTGTTCTCATACTGTAGGCAGGCAGTTGATTTTGCTAGCTGCAGTATCAGTATATATATATATATATATGTATATACCCCAGCTTAGTGCAGCTACAGGCCATTAGTATGTCTGAAAGGCCAACAAGGAGAGGCAGACAGCCACAAGCCAATAAAAGAGGGCAAGCAGGCTCTGTGTCTTGAGGCAACGGTGCTGGTCGTGGAGACGGTGCATCCTCATCAGCACCAGGCCGTGGGACACGCTTGGCCTTTTTTTCGGCAGTTGGCCGCGTTGAGCCGCAACATGCGGAAGACTTGGTCGAGTGGATGACCAAGCCGTCCTCATCCTCCTCATCCTCCCTCACCCATGCTCAGGCTACTTTGTCTGGCAAAGCAGCTGCCAACACGGCCTCTTCCCTCAGCTCAATGGCATCAGTGACTCCTTCCCTAGCCCCACCATGTCCTCCTGAGGAGTCCCTCGAACTGTTTGACCACAGTGTTGGGTACATGCTCCAGGAGGATGCCAAGCGTTTAGAAGGCTCTGATGATGATACTGAGCTAGAAGAAGGCAGTAACGTGAGCACGGACAGAGGGGGTGCCCAAGAAGGACAGCAATCTGGCAGTCATGCTCCCCCTGCTGCAGCATACTGCCAGGTTTGCTCCAGTGATGGGGAGGGAGGGGATGATGAGGTCACTGACTCAACGTGGGTGCCTGATAGGAGAGAGGAGGTGGAGGAGGCACATCACCAACGAGGCAGGATGCCCTCCAGGGGCCAGCCTAAGGGCAGCACACTGACTGCATCACACCGCAAAGCTCCGCATGTGCAGGGCGCTGCTGTCTCTGCGCGTTATTCCAAAAGTTCTTTGGTGTGGGCCTTTTTTGAGACGAGTGCATCAGATCCCACTGCTGCTATTTGCAACATATGTCTCAAGCGTATCTCGCGTGACCAAAACATCTCCCGCTTGGCCACCACATGCTTGACCAGACATATGTTGACCTGCCATGCAGTTTGTTGGCAAGCATATCTAAAAGACCCACACCAAAGAACAAAGAGGACCTCTCCTTGCTCCTCATCAGCTGAGATCTCCAACCCCACTATACCTTCAGTCCTCTCTGAGACCTGCACTGAGAGGAATGAAGGTGTAGAATTAGGTGTGTCACAGCAAAGTACTTGTGGGCAATCTGCTTTCGGTACACCGACGTCAGATTGTACCAGGCAAATTTCCCTGCCCCAGCTGCTGCACTGCCGAAAGAAGTTCGCTCCCAGCCATCCACATGCCCATCGGTTGAATGCTAGCTTGGCAAAATTGCTAGCCCTTCAACTGCTACCTTTTCAGTTGGTAGACTCTGCCCCCTTCCGTGAGTTTGTGGAATGTGCGGTTCCTCAGTGGCAGGTACCCAAACGCCACTTTTTCTCACGGAAGGCGATTCCGGCTCTCTACCGGCATGTGAAAGGCCTCGCTGGACAGGGCGGTAAGCAGTAAGGTGCATATTACCGCTGACTCATGGTCCAGCTGGCATGGACAGGGATGTTACCTAAGTTTCACGGCGTATTGGGTGACTCTGCTGGCAGCTGGGAAGGATGCAGGACAAGGTGCAGTAGTGTTGGAGGTTGTTCCGCCACCACGCCTCCAAAATGCCACTACTAATGATTGTGACACACCTCTCTCCTCCACCCCCTCCTCTTCTTCTTCCTTCATGGTCTCTTCCTGTGCTTTGTCCTTGGAACCAGCGGTGCTCCATAGCCGTTCAAGGGGCTACGCAAGTACGCAGGCCAAAAGATGCCATGCGGTGCTTGAGCTGGTGTGCTTGGGGGACAGGAGCCACACTGGGGCAGGGGTTCTGTCAGCTCTGCAGGGGCAGGTTTAGAGGTGGTTGACGCCATGCCAACTTAAGGCAGGAATGGTGGTTTGCGACAATGGCACCAACCTCCTCTCCGCCCTCCGACAGGGACAACTGACCCATGTGTCCTATTTGGCTCACGTCCTTAACTTGGTGGTGCAGCGGTTCTTGGGCAGGTACCCGGGCTTACAGGATGTCCTGAGGCAGGCCAGGAAAGTCTGTGTGCATTTCCGACGGTCATATAATGCCAGTGCTCAGCTGGCAGACCTCCAAAAGGAATTTAACCTGCCCAAGAACCGCCTAATCTGTGACATGCCCACCAGGTGGAACTCAACGTTGGCCATGCTGCAGCGGCTGCACACGCAGCAGAGGGCCATCAATGAGTACCTGTGTGGCTATGGCACCAGGACAGGGTCAGGGGAGCTTGTTTTTTTTCCCCATGCCAGTGGGCCATGATCAGGGATGCATGCACTGTCCTGTCACCATTTGAGGAGGCCACGAGGATGGTGAGCAGTGACAGTGCATGCATCAGTGACACTGTCCCCCTTGTCCACCTGTTGGAGCACACGCTGCATGGAATAATGGACAGGGCACTTGAGGCAGAACAGAGGCAGGAAGAGGAGGACTTCCTTAGCTCTCAAGGCCCCCTTTATCCAGACAGTGTTCCTGCGTGCCCGCCGATCACACAGGAAGAGGACGAGGAGGAGGAGGAGGAGGATTGTGTCAGTATGGAGGTGGAGCCTGGCACTCAGCATCAGCAGCAGTCTTTAAGGGATCATTTAGAGTCCCAAGAAACCCATGGACTTGTACGTGGCTGGGAGGAGGTGGCTGCGGATCATGTTGTCCTTAGTGACCCAGAGGACTCCGGACCGAATGCCTCAGCAAACCTACGCTACATGGCATCCCTGATCCTGCAAAGCCTGCGGAAGGATCCTCGTATTCGTGGTATCAAGGAGAAGGACCAATACTGGCTGGCAACCCTCGTTGATCCACGTTACAAGAGTAAGGTTGCGGACCTTATCTTGCCGTCGCAGAGGGAGCAGAGGATGAAACATTTTCGGGAGGCCTTGCAGAAAGGTTTGTGCAATGCGTTCTCAGAGACTGGGAGGTTACAAACTCCTGTTTCTGGACAACGTGTTGCTGAGGCTTCGGTCAGTCAAAGAAGGAGCGGTGGAGAAGGTGGCCATCTGACCGATGCGTTCAGACAATTTTTTAGTCCGCAGCCCCAACCATCGCCAGCATCTGTTTTACATGGTACAGGAATACCTAGGGGCAAGATCTGATTTGGACACCTTTCCCACCGAAAATCCTCTGGGTTACTGGGTCTTGAGGATGGATCCCTGGCCAGAGCTTGCACAGTATGCAATTGAGCTACTGGCCTGTCCTGCATCCAGCGTTCTTTCGGAATGCACATTCAGTGCTGCTGGAGGCTTTGTAACTGATCACAGGGTGCGTCTGTCCACCGACTCGGTCGATCGACTGACCTTCATAAAAATGAATCAGTGTTGGATTACCACCAGATACCAAGCACCTGATGCTGATGTAACCGAATAATTGTTTTTGGAAATGTCAAATCCCTTCAAAGACTGCCTATGCTGATGCTGAGTGACTATCCTGTTATGCTGAGTAATTATCCTCTTCCTCCTCAATGATCATGCTGATAGCTTGTAAGGACAATTTTGGTTCTGGGCGCCGCCACCAGTGCCTAAGGCCCAATTTTTCAGCCCCTGTTTAACAGGGGAGTGTAATTACAATTTTTGATGCAATACTTTGCAGCAGGGCTCGTTCCTGCGTTCCAACTAGAGTATCTGTGAGGGGTTGCAGTGTTGTGGCAACAGCACCAGTGCCTAAGGCCCAATTTTTCAGCCCCTGTTCAACAGGGACATGTAATTAGAATTCTTGATCTAATATTTCACAGCAGGGCCCGTTTCTGCGCCCACCAAGAGTAACTGTGAGGACTTACAGTGTTGTGCCACCAGCACCACCACCACCACCAAAGTCCCAATTTTTCTGGCCCTGTTCAACAGGGGCATGTAATTACAATTCTTGATCTAATATTTCACGGCAGGGCCCGTTTCTGCGCCCACCAAGTGTAACTGTGAGGATTTACAGTGTTGTGGCACTAGCACCACCACCACCATCACCAAAGGCCCAATTTTTCTGACCCTGTTCAACAGGGGCATGTAATTACAATTCTTGATCTAATATTTTCACAGCAGGGCCCTGTGAGGGCTTACAGTGTTGTGGCCACAACAACACCTAAGGCCCACATTTCTGCTGAGTATATAGGGCAGGCCCCTACTTTCAAACATCCAACTTACAAACGACTCCTACTTGCAAACGGAAGGAGACAACAGGAAGTGAGATTAAATCTACCCCATAGGAAGTGAAATTCTCTCCTGTAAGAGTTAAAGCCGCAAGCAGTTTTAAATGACTTTTTTTCCTTTAAAAATGTCATTTTGTGCAGGGACTGTTCTAAGCACGGGAAACACACGCTACTTTACAGGCATACTATAGACACCGCCCCAGGTACGATATTTAAAGGAATATTTCACTTTCTTTTAAAATTTAAGCATCATTCAAATCACTGCTCCCGAAAAAACGTCAGTTTTTAAAAGTTTTTTTTGCATTGATACATGTCCCCTGGGGCAGGACCCGGGTCCCCAAACCCTTTTTAGGACAATACCATGAAAATTAGCCTTTAAAATGAGCACTTTTGATTTTGAATGTTCGATTCCCATAGACGTCAATGGGGTTCTAACGTTCGTGCAAATTTTCAGTCCGTTCGCAGGTTCTGGTGTGAACCGAACCGGGGGGTGTTCGGCTCATCCCTACTTAAGAACACAAAAAAATACAGAGTTCTCCAGGGAATGGTTCTCCTGCAGCCCAAAGTCCGTGACAACAGTCATGTCACACTGTGCTTAAAGGCCCAGCATGATCCTGTACCTCAAAGGAACAATTCAGATGAAGTTACGGTTACAAACAACATCAGGTCCAAAACTGGTCGAATATTTGGATGCTGATTGGGACGGGAACTGCATAGCCTGCAAATCCACAAGTGAATTTATCTTCCGGTATGGGGTAGGAACCATAAGTTGGTCTAGTCAAAATCAAGCAACTGTCGCTCTATCTTCAACTGAAGCAGAGTACATTGCAGCAGCACATGCATGTCAAGAAGCGATATGGATTCATCAACTTTTTGTGGACATTGGGATAGACATTAAAGCAGAAATATGTCACATCAACAAATACCATAACATTAGCAGCGCTAAAATAATCCAAACGTTTTAGTATTTGTTAAAAGTTCACTAAAACAGTTAAATACGTATGAAGTCCACTTTATATATAAAATGAGGCAGATGTAAATGTAGGAATGTCCATCACAGAAAAAACGTTGCAGATAGTAATTCAAAACAATTGCCTCCTCCACACTGCACATGTCACAAGCCCCCTAGGAACTGCACTTACCAGATGATACTGGGTTATACACGTATCTGTCAATGGATGATGTCTGCTCACTGCATACACTCCGTCAGATGATCCTGGGTTATACACTTGGCTTGCAATGGGTGTTGTCAGCTCTCTGCATGTAATCCATCTAGATGTTTGCACGTCACAAGCAGAGAACAAAGATACACATAGCGTAATCCAGTACTAAAAGGTATTTATTATAGGTTTCCTTAAGATTGCATACTTACAATGTAATTCAAAATAAAAGAGCAAGTCGATATTCCTGACTACCTCTCACCTCTCCAGCGGTTTTTCCGGGTAAAGGCAAGCAGGAAAGCCGACGATGTAGGTTGCTGCGTGGTCCAAGAGTCCATAAATCCAAGAAGGGAGAGTTGATACACCCGTCACCAACTTCAATGTGTATAAAACAGCACATGCACTACGTGTAAATTCAATCTGCTTACCAGACAGCTGAAAAAAGCAGGCATGTAATGGAAAACCAAGATCACATCCCCAATCTTCAGCTTTAAATGAGATCCAAACCAGGGTTGTGGCTAATCTTCAGGTATTTTCATACAGTATAAACTTCTTTAGGCTCTAATACAAAATGTACAACAGTCACCAGAATGGCCAACGGTACCCAGTGAAAAGATAATGCAGCCAATAGTGAAGCCCGTAATTTCATTTAAAAGAAATTTATTTGTAGTAACTTACAGTTTCAATACAGGAACAAATGCATCAAGATGTTCGAATGGCCGCGGCTCTTGGCGTGCTAGTGTTAGCCCGCCTGACATGTTTCATCCAACAGGATTTCATCAGAGGCGTGGCTACTCGACACTAGCACGTCCTTATAAATGAATAGCCAATGACGTCCATCCAGGAAGACCAAACCCCCTGGGTGGTATGTCAACAGGAAGTGACGTCGGTGGAGCGCAACACGAACAGCGCCTGCACCTGATTGCCTTACACCGCCTAATGGCTAGATAACAAATGACGCCCATCACGGAAGGGCAAACCTCTGTGATGATGCGTCAGCCGGAAATTATGTCAGTGGAACGCAACACAGACTGCGCTCGTGTTCCACAGCCCAACACTCCTATACAGGTGACATCGCTGAAGGGAGCACAAACCGGAAATGATGTCGGTGGAACGCAACGCAGACCACGCTCGCGTTCCACAGCTCAGTATTCCTATAAAGATGACACACCTCAATGGAGCACAAACTGGGCACATTGAGTTACCAGACGGCCCAGAATAGTAGTCATACGTATAAATAAACACATAATGTATAAAAAATGCTCAATTTAGATAAACATAAAAAACTCATAAATGCCTATAGAGGTAGATATTAAGAGACTACCTAAAAACAAATAATAAAGTCATACAAGTTGGTGACGGGTGTATCAACTCTCCCTTCTTGGGCTTATTTTATATTTTAGCGCCGCATGTGGACTTTTATATACTTTACACTTGCAGTATGTAGCTCTGCGTACAGACAACTAGCGAAACAACTTAAACTATTTAATGAAGTTGAGGAAACTTGACTATTCGTGTAGCAGCATTTGATGAAATAGGTCTTTATTTTGTGAAACTTCAATAAATAATAAGCAGAGTATAGAGGAGCATGGCTAGGCTATGGTAGTGTGCTCACTGTTGGAGCTCCGCACCAGCTGCACCAAAGCGGGGGTTTACCACCCACCTCAACCCGACTGATCCATGCCAAAGCGTGGGCCGAGATTGGGAGACCAGTGGGGACAGCACACAACTGCCTTCACAGCTATGTCTCGCCCGCTACACCACACACCCGCTCTGCCTCTCGGGACAAGATGGCACTGGTCACTACCACCAGAGAGAGCATGGCTCCTCCATCAGCCAGCAGGTAGGATGATCCTCCCCGTCTCTGATATCTGTAACAAAGCTGTATCTCCGCTTAGCTCCAGCCTGTCAGATGTCTCTGTGCTGCTGCAAGATGAGCCGCCTGCCCCATCTACACAGCCCAGCATGTCAACCTCCTCTACTGAGACTGTAATCCTGTCTGCATATACAGTGGCTTGCGAAAGTATTCGGCCCCCTTGAACTTTTCAACCTTTTGCCACATTTCAGGCTTCAAACATAAAGATATAAAATTTTAATTTTTTGTGAAGAATCACCAACAAGTGGGACACAATTGTGAAGTGGAACGAAATCTATTGGATATTTTAAACTTTTTTATGAATTAAAAAACTGAAAAGTGGTGCGTGCAAAATTATTCGGCCCCTTTACTTTCAGTGCAGCAAACTCACTCCAGAAGTTCAGCGAGGATCTCTGAATGATCCAATGATGTCCTAAATGACTGATGGTGATAAATAGAATCCACCTGTGTGTAATCAAGTCTCTGTATAAATGCACCTGCTCTGTGATAGTCTCAGGGTTCTGTTGAAAGCCCAGAGAGCATCATGAACACCAAGGAACACACCAGGCAGGTCCGTAATACTGTTGTGGAGAAGTTTAAAGCCGGATTTGGATACAAAAAGATTTCCCAAGCTTTAAACATCCCAAGGAGCACTGTGCAAGCGATCATTTTGAAATGGAAGGAGTATCAGACCACTGCAAATCTACCAAGACCTGGCTGTCCCTCTAAACTTTCAGCTCAGACAAGGAGAAGACTGATCAGAGATGCAGCCAAGAGGCCCATGATCACTCTGGATGAACTGCAGAGAACTACAGCTGAGGTGGGAGAGTCTGTCCATAGGACAACAATCAGTCGTACACTGCACAAATCTGGCCTTTATGGAAGAGTGGCAAGAAGAAAGCCATTTCTCAAAGATATCCATAAAAAGTCTCGTCTAAAGTTTGCCACAAGCCACCTGGGAGACACACCAAACATGTGGAAGAAGGTGCTCTGGTCCGATGAAACCAAAATCGAACTTTTTGGCCACAATGCAAAATGATATGTTTGGCATAAAAGCAACACAGCTCATCACACTCAACACACTATCCCCACTATCAAACATGGTGGTGGCAGCATCATGGCTTGGGCCTGCTTTTCTTCAGCAGGGACATGGAAGATGGTTAAAATTGAGGGGAAGATGGATGCAGCCAAATACAGGACCATTCTGGATGAAAACCTGTTGGAGTCTGCAAAAGACCTGAAACTGGGACGGAGATTTATCTTCCAACAAGACAATGATCCCAAACATATAGCAAAATCTACAAAGGAATGGTTCACAAATAAACGTATGCAGGTGTTAGAATGGCCAAGTCAAAGTCCAGACCTGAATCCAATCGAGAATCTGTGGAAAGTGCTGAAAACTGCTGTTCACAAACGCTCTCCATCCAACCTCACTGAGCTCGAGCTGTTTTGCAAGGAAGAATGGGCAAGAATTTCAGTCTCTCGATGTGCAAAACTGATAGAGACATACCCCAAGCGACTTGCAGCTGTAATCGCAGCAAAAGGTGGCTCTACAAAGTATTAACGCAAGGGGGCCGAATAATTTTGCACGCCCCACTTTTCATTTTTTTATTAGTTAAAAAAGTTTCAAAAATCCAAAAGATTTCGTTCCACTTCACAATTGTGTCCCACTTGTTGGTGATTCTTCACAAAAAATAAAAATTTTATATCTTTATGTTTGAAGCCTGAAATGTGGCAAAAGGTTGAAAAGTTCAAGGGGGCCGAATACTTTTGCAAGCCACTGTATATATACATATATATATATATATATACATATATATATATATATATATATATATATATATATATATATATATATATATATATATATATATATATATATAAACATTATATAGTATCATTACATCAGGGTCCCCAAAGCCCCCCTCATTACATCAGGGTCCTCAGAAAGCTTGTCACGTCACCTGCCACCAGATGCGAATTGTTGCATACAGAGAGGCTAGGGTATATAGAAGAGAGGGTAGTGTATACAGAAAGGCTAGTGTATACAGAGAGGCTAGTATATACAGAGAGGCTAGTATATACAGAGAGGCTGGTGGGCATACAGAGAGAAGGGTGGGTATACAGAGAGGCTGGGTATACAGAGAGGCCGGTGTATATACAGAGAGGCTGGTGTATATACAGAGAGGCTGTTGTATATACAGAGAGACTAGGTATACAGAGAGGCTGGATATACAGAGAGGCTGGTGTATATACAGAGAGGCTGGGGTATTCAGAGAGGCTGGGGTATTCAGAGAGGCTGGTGTATATACAGAGAGACTAGGTATACAGAGAGGCTAGGTATACAGAGAGGCTGGTGGGTATACAGAGAGGCTGGTGTATATACAGGGGGGCTGGTGTATACAGAGAGCCTGGTGTATACAGAGAGGCTGGTGTATATACAGAGAGGCTGGTGTATACAGAGAGGCTGGTATATATACAGAGAGGCTGGTGTATATACAGAGAGGCTGGGTATACAGAGAGGCTGGGTATACAGAGAGGCTGGTGTATACAGAGAGGCTGGCGTATATACAGAGAGGCTGGTTTATACAGAGAGGCTGGGTATATACAGAGAGGCTGGTGTATACAGAGAGGCTGGCTAGTGCAGTTCCCCCCCTCCCCCATGGTCTGCACTCACCTGTTAAGGAGATCGTGTGAGAACGTTCCTCCCGACTCTGTGATATGGGCGGAGCAAGGAGACTCACTCTCACACACACTGATCTCCTGGCTCTGAAGCACGGAGTGCAGACTCAGCAAGAGTGCTGCGGCTGTGTGGGACAGTGGAGTGTCAGGCAGCCAGCGACACTCTCACGGTAGGGTTGGCCCTGGACTCAGGGCTATGGGCCCCAGATTCAGGGCTGCAGGTGCATGTCCCATTCTCTCTCCTGCTGAAATGTCAGCCATGCTGCTCTTCCTCCATACCAGGCAGGACATGGAGAAAATCCTCCCTTTACCAGGATGTGACACAGTCTGTAAGACAACTTGAAACTACAGTCACCACACTGTCTACAGACAGGGACTCCACTCTTAACCATCTGAGAGTTCTAGGAACTCACTGTGAGCAACAACAGGACTTTCTGAATTGCATGGGATTGCAGGCTGCAATCTTGCAAATAAAGACAAATACAACCATTTTAAATGGCATAAATATGACCATGGCACTTTTATTAGTTAAATAAAATAAATTTAAATGTTAAATTTAATTACAATATCAAATTATATGAACAAACAATAAAGTGTTCAATCCTTAGGACTCGAGCATAAATAGTTAAACTAAATTATTAAACAACAGTCCCTCTTTCATAAACGGTGAAAATATGCTTAAAGTGCCTGCGACGAAGGGTGGGAGTGCTGTCGCTGACCACTCCGAGGAGAAGCTGCTGGAAAAGCCCTTTTTTATATGGAATTCCAGGATTCTGGAAACTTCTGGAAAAACCGAGAAGGAATACTTAAAGGGGCAATAACAACTTCAAAGCAACACTGAGGCAATACCTATTGCCACTTTAAGACAATTGAAAAGGGCACCACAAGCCCATAAAAAGTGGGCCTAAATGAATCGAGCCCCCTTTTGTTATGGGATTGCAGACTGCAATATTGCAAAAAAAAAGACAAATACACCCATCTTAAATAGCATAAATATGGCACGGCACTATATTAGTTAAATAAATTTAATTTAATTACAATATCAAATTATATAAACAGACAATAAAGTTGCTTAAACAATGCTTATGACTCAAGGAAAAGGAATGGCTTACCACAAAACCATCCATTTCTATGCAGGTTTTTAATCCTGCATTTAAAATATCAAGGCCAATATCAGACAGATGAATATCATCCTGTCTATAAAGGCCTGCAACACCTCCTTCCAGTTCAAAATGTCATCAGCATAGAGATGGCACTGGAAGCCATGGGAGTTCATCAAGGGAGTTTGACCAAGGGAGGAGGTGTAGATGGAGAAGAGGAGGGTTCTGAGAACAGAACCTTGGGGGACCCCTACAGAAAGAGGAAGTGGAGAGGAGGAGACAGAGTTATAGGCAACACTGAAGGATGATGGGTAGGAGGCGAACCAAGAGAGTAGATTTTTTTGAGGAAGGGGGGATGGTTAACAGTATCAAAGGCCACAAAGAGGTCTAGTAGTATGAGTATGGAGTAGTGGCCATTGGTTTTAGCAGTTAGTAAATTAATGAGTTTTAGTAGGGCAGTTTCAGTGGAGTGTAGTAAGTGAAAGCCACTTGACGGGGTCAAGAAGGTTGTTGTCAGTGAGGTAGGAGCTCAGTCGGTTGTAGATTAAGGGGGAGATTTGCTAAAACTGGAGCACTCAGAATCCGGTGCAGCTGTGCATGGTAACCAATCAGCTTCTAACATCAGCTTGTTCAGTTTGAAAATAAAACCTGGTAGCTGATTGGTTTCTATGCAGAGCTGCAACAGATTTTGCACGCTCCAGTTTTAGTAAATCCCCCTTAAGTGTTCTAAAAGTTTTGAGGTTAAACAGAACCAAGGAGTTGGGTCTAAAATTGTCCAGGTTGTTGGGGTCCAGTGATGGCTTTTTAAGTACTGGGGTAATCAGCGCATATTTTAGAGGGGAGAGAAAGGTGCCAGTAGAGAGGGAGAGATTAAAGATGTGATTGAGGGAGCATAGGATAGAAGAAAAGGGTGATCAAAACCTCAAAATATGGGGTCAAGTTCAGAAGTTGGGATGAAGATGGGCTGTTAACATTAATAGGGATGGTAAAATCACCAGGAATGATAATGGGTGTTTCAGAGGAGCAAAAGTAGGGTAGGCAGGCAGAGAAGTCCTCAAGAAAGTGTGACACTGGTCCAGGAGGCTGATAGATCACTGCAAACCTTAGAGAAATGTAAGAAAACAGACTAATACAGTGAGCCTCAAATGAAGAGAAAGATAGAGAGGGAGGGGTGGGAAGGACTTGAAAGGTGCTCAGTGGGGATAGAAGCAAACCCGCTTCACCTTCTTTCCGATCACTGGGTCTGCGTGAGTGATTCCAGTGGAGGCCACCATGAGAGAGGGGAGTGGAAGAGGCAGAGTCTGATGCTTGAAGCCAAGTTTCTGTAATTACAAGTAGGTTAAGGGAGTGGGAGACAAAAAAGTCATGAACAGAGGTGAGCTTGTTATATTATGTGGAGGATGACAAGCCTGGTAGGTTGTTATCCAGAGCCCTTCATGTTAAGAATGGCTTGTCTTCTATTCCGAGGCTCAAACTCCATGATGGTCACCTCATTCATCATCCTAAGGAAATCAATTGGCTATTTCGTTCATTCTATGATGGGCTATACAACTTGACATAGGGCCCCCCTGATATGCCACCATTGGTCTTTTTGCCCAAGATTAGGACTTACATTAATGCCACTGTGCATCCAACTATTTCTTTACCCCAGATACAGGAACTCGAGCAACCGTTCTTGGAGAAAGAACTCACCTCTGCGATCTCCTCTCTTAAGTCTAATAAAAGTCCAGGTCCTGACAGGTTTACCGCTCGCCTCTAAAAATAGTTTCAGGATCTACTTCTACCAATCCTAGTTGAAACAATGCTATCTCACCGGCCTCTACTTTTTCATGCCAGGCTCTTGAAGCCAACATTTCAGTGTTGCCCAGCCAGGCAAAGACCCTACTAACTGTGGCAGCTACCGTCCTATTTCCTTAACAAATATTTCAAACATTCGATTGCGAACCGCTTTATGCCAATAATCCCTAACTTAATTCACCTTGATCAAGGTGGCTTCACTTCGGAAAGGGAAGCTAGGAATAATAAACCCTTAAAATAATTCTGCTGATGGAACACATCCAAAATTGACATATTCCGGCATGCTTAATCTCAGTAGATGGCGAAAAGGCATTGGGCCTACTATGATGAGAAAAATTATGGCTTTGTACAGTTACCCTACAGCAAGAATTCAGTGCAACGGCCTTTTTTCTTACCTGATTTGGACTCACAACGGAACTCGGCAGAGATGCCCTGTTTCTTCTCTACTGTATATAGTAACTATGGAGTACCTTGAGATAGCCATACAACAGAATTACGGTATCTAGGGTATCTTGGTCAGGCAGTGCCACTATAAGCTTTATACACAGATGAGCTGTTACTGTATATCATGGACCCTCATGTGTCCCTTCCCTCCCTTATCATAGAATCTGAGTAGTTCAGTTGGTGATTAACTTCAAAGATAACTATGATAAGAAGAAAGCTCTTAATATTTCCTTGTCCCTGCCAACTGTATTACCAAAACTCTTATATACTTTCCAAGCAGTCCCTGTCTCTCTACCCCCTTTTTATCATTAGGGCTCTTCATCTGAATTTTTGGTGACATAAGAATTCTAGGATTAGGCTATCTGTCCATCCACTGCTGAAAAGGAGGGGAGGCCTTCCCTGACCTTTCCTTGTATTTTCAAGCGGCGTCACTGCTACGAGTATTATACTAATACCATGGTAAGTCTACTAAGTTATGGATCATCCTAGAAAAGGACCTAAACTCTCAGGGCCTTTCCTTCCTACCATGGACAGATCCTACACATAGACCTTCGAGAGAGCTTTTGCAACTAGTGACCACTGCTACTTTACGGGTATAAGAAGATTACTTAAGCAGAGGCCTACTCTCTTCAAGACCTAGCCTTTTGACGCCACTCTTTGGGAGAGCCTCCTTTCCTCCAACTTTACACTGTCCTAAATGCCTATCTTGGTGAGAGGGGAATGCTCCCTTCTATGGAATACTTTTACTCTGGTGGGAAACTTATCCCTATTCCTCCTCCTCATACCAAATGTGGCGATATTTACTCCCACTGATGCCAGGAAAGTTTCCAATCCCGCTGGTGAAAGTCCAGCCCCCCTAGAGTCTGAAGGACAATAAACCGGCCCTTTGTTTAGAAAGTTTGGAGACCCCTGATCTAGATCATCCTTTGCTCAAGAACACAATTACCAGATTGTGGCCAGATGTTATAAATGTCCTTCTACCTTACATAAAATTGGCCCCACCATTTCAGATACTTGTTTGGGATGTTTACAGGCTTCTGCCACCATGGCTCATATTTGGGGTACCTGCCCGAGAATTATACCATTTTGGGACAAGATACTCCAATTATATGAAAGGTTTGCGGGTACTAAATATCAAAAAGAACCTCTCTGTACTGTGTTGTCAGGCTCTGATAGACATGTCAAGAAGAGTCTCCAGAAATTTCCTCATGGCTGCCTGCTCGGTTACCGTTCTTAGCAGATTGGGCTTGTGAAATGAACAGGATTGAACATCTGGATTGTATGATAGCCTGGGTTGAAAACAAATCTGAATCCCACTCCATCCCATGGTATGGCTGGCTGTACTTCTGATACTCCTCTGGCTTTGGGCCCTTTATTTCTGAACCGTTCAACCATGCAGATACTTCCAGGACCTTTCACCATTTACTCTTCCAATACCCCCCCCCCCCCCTTTTTTTTTCTTTCTTTCTTCCTTTCTTTTTTTTTTCCATCTTCCCCTTTTCATGTTCCCTGTGCTCTTTTCTATGGCATATATACAAAAGCCTGTGATATTGATAACACTAAACTGTGGTAAAATTAGATTAGAACTAGACGAGGTTGCGCTTTCCTATGCACCAAAAGGCAACTAAAATGTAACCTTTATTTTAAATCCTAAAAAGTATGTAAATGACCATATCGGGTATACCTATAGGATGAGGTCAATGCCATTATATTATATATATTATATATTAAATCAACGTTCTATCTCTACGTGGTAATATTAACATCTACAAAGTTTAAATGGTGAAAACTTCTCTTGAATGTATACATATAGACAATATGAGGGTTAAAATTTCCTCCTATATTCAATATAAAGGCTCCAGGCTGTATTAGAGGATATGTAAATTAAAGGTCTAATCTCCAACACCTCCTGGTATCAAGAGATGGGAGTATATCTATCTCTCCTCCCATCTATTGGCCACATATAAAATTGAGATGAACAGAAAAAGAGAAGGTATGGCACGTAGAGTGCTTTATCAGTCTTTAGAATGCCTTGTCAAATGTTCTCTGGGTTGCAACCACTGTGTTAATTCTAATTGAGTATTTATGCTACCTGGCTGTGTTAGCTCTTTCTGTAATTGTATTTAAGGCTGTTGCTTTGGTTCTTCAAAGTATGACAGGCTATTACATGGGCAACTTTATTTTGTCCTAGGAAGAATGGTTTTGTGTTATATGTGTCGTCCTCCACTCATATGCATATGTTGATTTCTCATATGTACTCAATTGTCTCTATGATGTTAACTTTGAAAAATTGAATAAACCAGATTCAACATTAACAGAGTTTAAAAACAAAATTCTCCATACAGAGAGCATTACAGAGAACATTTATTGCAGATTCTAAACTAACTAAACATTGCAACATCTAACTGAATATACACAAAGAAATCACTTACAGACAAGTACTGTCTGTATTGAGGGTTTTTTAGGGTTAGGAAGAGGAACACTGAACACATGGGCATGGACACATGAACTTTCTAGAGTCTCATGTATTTCCTGCTGAGCTAAATCCTGTCTATACTTATTAATTACCAGTAGACGGCATCAACAAACTCAGTACTTACAGTATATCGTAAATGTCCATATGAATACTGTATATAACAGAACATTGGGTATATAACCATATAAGGCCCTCTAATTCATAGTGGCAGTTCCATAGCAAAAGACATACGCAGAATGAAATGCACTGAAAATTAATTAGTGGTATAATTACCTTTTGTAGGCTTCCGGTTCCTGGGACAAAACTGTTCGTGTGTGGAACCCATGCAATGGCTCCCTCATCTTTCTCCTGACTGGACATGCAAATTGGTTGAGAACCCTCTCTTTCTCCTGGGATGGTATCTTGATGGCCTCTGCAGGACATGATAACATGGTAATAGTAATTGTAGTCACTGAATAGATAATCACCGCTCTCTCCAACCTTCCTAAGGTGTCCACAGTCATGACATGGGGTAATGGGTAATGGTTCTTCAGAGCAATGTTGACATAAACATACAAGCCAAGTGCATGTGTTTCATTCATTCAAATGTATTTATCTGGATTAAGTGTCATGTCTGTCTTAAGGCAAAACTGATATATTACTGCTAATATCTTCAAAACACTAAATTGGCCATTTAAAAATGTTAAAGTAAAAGCCTTCTCTGTGCACCTCTCTGGAATTGTTTTCAATTCATTACTAAGGCCTTGTAGGACTAAATTCCATTCCCATGCCATTTTCCTGACTAATGAGAGTTGTTTATTGGCTAATAAGGTGCTTTCCTTGACAGTTTAATGCAGGGATCCTTAAACTACGGCCCTCCAGCTGTTGCAGAACTACACATCCCACGAGGCATTGTAAAACTCTGACATTCACAGACATGACTAGGCATGATGGGAATTGTAGTTCCTGAACACCTGGAGGGCCGCAGTTTGAAGACCCCTGGTTTAATGGCAAGTGCACAGGCTTCAAAAGGGGGCACAGAAGAGTATTTTCTAGCTAATAAAAGTGTAGCTAGGTGTTGGGCTTCAACAACATGGTGGAAGAGACATTGCCCTCTATTTGCCTCCCTTTCTCTCCAGCTTACCCCCAGTCAGCAGGGGGAGAACTAAAGTGAAATGTGTGACAGATATGGGATCAGACCTCTGCCACCATCACCAGCTTGTGACAAATGGTGACAAATGGCTGGTCAAATTCAGACCATACTGTTACTCATTAACTGATACTGTTAATGACACTCTCAGCCTCATGCTTCACAATGATTTTCCAGTTCCTGGGACCACAATCAAGTGCCAACCAACTGAGAGTAATTGTTGCTGGGTTTGGGTAACTAAGCAGTTAACCCTTCATACCCCAATTCAATCACTGCCACCAGATATTTTTATCATAAAATATCAAACATTCACAATATTAGCGATAGCAATTATGGCTTTACATATCATGTCACCACACACAGGTATATTCAAAGATTTATCATATAGTAGCACTCTTCAAAGAGACTGGGATTCTTTAAGTTTGACATTAGTGCATCAAAGATAATTTTACAGAAAAAATATTGTTTAATAGGTAAGCAGGTAAAATGGTGCGAAAAAAATATTTGCAGGAAAAGGGTAGACAATAAGAGACAAAAATGCAACAGAAAAACAAAGAGGGTTTAAAAATGAAAATACTTACATTTTGTTTGAGTCAAATTCAATAAGCAAGATAGATCTTGGCTGATGTTCCTTGTTTTTGATGTTGAAAGAGAACTCCAGACAGCTGCTTGTCTGACAAAAGCCGGTCTCACATCCAATTACCACTTGCAGCCAATGGCTACGCTCAGTCCACAATAGCACAGTGGGGAAATCGCTGTACTAACATTGCATAGTTAGTACATCTACCTCCAGTTTTTTTTGTTCAGCCTGCTGAGTTGAATGAAATTTTTTTTAAGTGTGTACCAGGCTTGAGATGTGTATTGGGTTAGATTCTGCTAATCATATCAAAGTAAGGATAAGGATGTTTGGAATGCAGCTAAAATTTTAATCATATCAGATGCCCTTCTGGGAGGATGTAGAGGGAATCAGTGCTATTATGTATCTCCTATTGTCACAAACTGTCATGGCTGACTTAGGAGTTCTGAACAACATGGTGACCTTGCCCTTTCACACAGCCTTTTCAGGTGCCCAGTCCACATTATGGATACAAAGTGAGCCCATAGACTTTATTGGAGAGTGCATGGATCCCAGAGAGTTGTAGTCTGGGACAGCAGCCATGTAATGGAGCAACTGACTTTCTTAACTACAAGTTACAACAGGCTCTGGGTAGAGCAGGAGAAGCCATTCATACACAGCTGCCAGCGCATTGATTCATGAGTAGGAGGCCAAGTAAACTAGGTGTGGGCCTGAGATTGGGAGTGGAGTCACCAAAGGTTCAATAGTACCGCCAGCCCTGCTGCCATTGCTCTGTTGTCATAGGGAGGCAAGAGCGTTTATCCGACTCTCCACTTTAGCCTACTGCCACCTCCTGGAAGTCAGTGAGAGGGCCACTGTTCTGCCTTTTCATTGTTAGCAGAAACTGAGCCACTGAGGAAAGGACATCTAGTACATCAAAATCAAAACGTACTTCTACCAAATCTATACCACTATTTCCAACCCTGGGCCACAGTTACACAGAACTGTTACCACCTCTGGCCTGCATCCATATCCATGTGCCAAAATCTGTATTAAATCCCTACACATATCACTGCATATAGGCTTAAAAGACTATCATCAGGTGCACCAGCGCTGCTAAAGAGCCCCAATGATAGCCGGAAGAAGATTTTAGGACTGCCCCTCCCATAATCCATCCTACAAAACCCCCTTTATCCCCTTTACAGTGCCTACCCAGTCAGTTTAGGTCTAGCTCAGCTGCCATTAGTACACACTGGCAGTATAGTTCCTTTGTTTGCTAGGCCAATTTTTTTTTCTACTGCTCACTGTTGCCTTTGGGTGGTGTTGCTCCTGTTTGCTTCCTGTCATTTTATGCTTAGCCTTTGGTGTTTGGTGTTCCTGTATGCTGAATGGTGTTTTCACAATTGCCAATTTATGTATATTTGTTCAGTTATCAATCTTACTGAGTGACAATACAATAAGATTACCCTTGCTAAATGGTTTGGTGCTTACTCTTTGATATAAAATGACTATTGGGTATTAGGAATTACTTTCAGTGTTTCTGTCAAGGACCCGATTTGGGTTTGTTCAGAGTCACATTTCTCCAATTTGATATAAAGTATGTTCTTCCTTAACCTTTCAAAGACAGTGCAAACATGCTTGCGATGCTGCTTCAGGTTATCAGAGAAGATGAGAATATCATCCAGATAAGTGATCATAAACAGGTCCAAGAGATCACGAAAAACATAATTGATGAAGTGTTGGAAAGTTGTGGGGGCATTGCAAAGGCCAAAAGGCATAACCAAGGACTTAAAATGCCCATATTTGGTTCTGAAGGCGGTTTTCCATGTGTCTCCTTGACAAATGCAGACAGGGTTAGTAAGTTTAGTTTTGTAAAGACTTTGGCCAAGCTGAGTCTTTCATTTCAGAGATTAAAGGAGGTAGATAATGATTTTTAATAGTGATCTTATTCAAGTGTCTGTAGTCGATGCATGGACACAAGGTGAAATTTTTCTTCTAAACAAGGAATGGGGCTGCCCCTGCAGGAGACGTGGAAGGTCTGATGAAGCCCTTCTCTAAATTCTCATCAAACCACTCCCTAAGTACCTATATTTCAGGTTCTGACACATGAAAAAGGTGACCAAATGGGTATTTCTGCCCCTGGGAGCAGTTCAACGGGACAATCGAATGGGCAAAGAGAATGTAATTGATCAGCCTTCTTCTTATCACAAGCATCCCAGAACTCATGATTTTGTGGAGGCAGGTTTTCATATGACTGCATGGTAACCACATCCACTTGTGACTCCTTAATCAGCGGAGAATTTGTTTGACAAAGTTCCCTACAGTATTTTTCTCAATGGGGGGACGTAAAATCTATAGTCTGTGCTCCCCAGTTGATGAAGGGATCATGAGTGGAGAACCAAGTAATGCCTCAAACTAGAGTATTAGAGGAACCATTTCATGGGCAACATGTCCTGAATATAGGGGTAAACCATCAACCATCTTCATATCAATAGGAGCAGATGTATTTCTTGCTTGAATATTATTGCTGTGGGTAAATTCTATGTCCATAAAGTTTCCCCCAGCCCTGGAGTGCAGCATAGCAGAGCACAGCCCTCAGAGATAAGCTTATAAGGGATGACAACATGAGATAACAAAGAATTTACTTTATTTTCTTCAAATCAAGGAGAGTTGGACTGGCTAATGGAGTTTATTTGTTCAGGCACAATCACATCAGTTGCAGCAATTGTTTGTCTAACTTTGTTAGGGCAATTAACTGCCTAATGACCAGAGTCCCCACAATATAGACATAAGTTCTCTGAACATCTTCTCTCTCTCTCCTGAATGGAAATGGATCTCCTAATGGCATCAACCTGAATAGGCTCGAGAGTGTTAGAACCTGGAGAAACGTTGAATCCTGCTGAATAAATGGACTAGCAAAGTACCAAAGTGCCACCATTACATTCCCAGCCTCTCCTTCCTCCATTCTATAAGTCTCTAATCAATTTGAATACATAATTGGATGAAGGCCTCGAGATCATGAAGAGTCTCTACTTTGGCAAGCACATACTTTACCTGTTCAGAAAGACCTTGGCGGAACTGTCTTTTTTATGCTGCAGGGTTCCAAGTGGTTTCAACCTCTGAATTCAGCGGTGTACACAACAGAGCATTTACTTTGCCGCAGACTATGCAACTTTGCTTTGGCAGTAGTACAGCGGTTGGGATCATCAAAAACCTGATTCATTGTGGCCAAAAAAAGTCTCAAGATTATTCAAAATGGCACCATTTTGTTCTATATAAGGGAAGGCCCAAGCTAAAGCTTCCCCAGTCAGAAGTCCTATAATAAACATTACCTTCCTTTCTCAGAAAGAAATGCAGCAGGGTGCATTTGGAAATACTGTATACACGACACTGAATTAAGGAAACCCCTGTAATGGCGACAGTCTCCATTAAACTTAGATGGTTGAGGCTGAGGCATATGTCTGTTAGTATCATCTAAGTCCAGCAGTAGTCTCTGCAGAGTGCGAATCTCCTCCTGTTGCCTTTCCACCTTGTTCTCTAGTTTGGCAGATAACACCAAATTCCTGCAGCTGAGCAATTTGTTGCCTAAGACATTCACAACATTTGCTATAGTGGTCTTCATGTTTAGGCCAGATTATTCTGTCACAATCAGGGGTCAGGCTCAAAGTCCAGTTGCTATAGCAGTAGCGGGACTACCACCGACCAGCAGGATAGGTACACAGGCAGTCACCCTGGGGTTGACGCAGGCTCACCTGAGATGCAAAGTACTAACCGGTGTTCACCAGAGCTCCTGATGGCAGGGATGGTTTTTGCTGTGTGTTAGTACCAAGTCCTCAGGATCGCCCCACCAGGAGGTGAGCAAGCTGGGGTCCAGTAGCGGATAAGCAGGTAAGAATTAAACAGAAGGGGGCGTGGCCAGGAGCGGCATGTGAGCGGACGTGTCTGACTGAGCTTCCTCTTCAGATCCTGCATTGATTCTCTTCCCAGCCGGAAAAACCGACAGACACAACTCCAGTTTTGAGGGGTACCCTCCACTGACTCACCTGGACCTGGAACCAAGCACCAGAGGAGGCATGATGACCCGGAAGCAGCTAGAATCGGGAGGCCCACCAGAGATCCTACATGGCGCCGCGGCTCCTCTCTCCCAGCGAGCAAGAGGCACAGACGAGCCTAAGGATGCGGGTAAGACCCCTAAAACACCCAAGGGCACAGCTAAGGACCCTTCTAAGGACATGCTGTACTACACTAAAAAACTCACAAGCACTGCGGCGCAGTGGGGAAGAGAAGACATGTCAGCTACCCCGGCCATCTTTCACCCACAGCCTGAGGATGCATGGCCTACACAGGGCCCCTCACAGGACAATGATCAGCCATCCCCAGAGACAGAGGAGGAGGGGGATGAGGGAGAGCAACCTACCCTAGCAGTCATACTTAAAGCAGTACATAGATGCACAGCATCAGTGCACACTCTCCAGGAACAATTTGGGGGTCTCAAGGAGGAGCAGGGCTTTATCAGACAGGATTTACAGAAAACCAGAGAACACACCACAGCTGCTGAGGGTCGCATTAGTGACATTGAGGATAAGTTGACCCCACTCCTCAGAGACACGCAAATTACTGCCAGGATCGCTAGGGTGAACAAAATTAAGACAGATGATATTGAGAACCGCCTGCGCAGGAACAACATCCTCATTGTGGGGCTCCCCGAAAAGATGGAGGGTAGGGACCCCCCGGAATTCGTGGAAAGATGGCTGCTGGAAGTCTTTGAAAAGGAGGTTTTTACCCCACTATATTCAGTTGAGCGGGCGCACAGAGTCCTGTCCAGTCCCCTTCCTCCGGGGCACCCGCCACACACTTTACTGGCTAGACTGCTCAACTACAAAGATAAAGAAATAGTGCTACGCCAGGCCCAGGAGTGGCGCAATGTGCAGTTTAATGGCGCCCGCATCTCATTTTATCCTGATTATTCAGCAGAAATACAAAAACGCTGAGCCAGATTCTCAGGTGTTAAGAAAAGGCTGCAGCGACTTCATGCCACTTATGCCATGCTGTTCCCGGCAAAGCTGCGAATTACAGCGGGGCGTCAGTCCCACTTCTTTGAGTCGCCGGAAGACGCCTCCTCCTGGCTGGATACCAACGAACATGTCTTTCGCCAGGGCGGGAGAGGTGCTGCGGAGGGAGACTGACACAATACTTCATCAAATCATAGTTTGCAAGATGCCAACCTGTTCGGCTGGGAATCCATAACCTTTCTTTACTCCAAAAGTGTTGAGAGCAAGTGAGACTTCTAGTTAACGTTTGGAAACTTCATATCAATCTATCCCCACTAGTTCGGCATTTGCTGGATGAGTGGATTACCAGTTGGGTCGGCTAGACCGATCATAGGTTTTTCCCCAGTTGTATCCAAGTTCCCCGGAGTCACTGTCATTTCCGCCAAGTTGAAACTTCATATCAATCTATCCCCACTAGTTCGGCATTTGCTGAATGAGTGGATTACCAGTTGGGTCGGCTAGACCGATCATAGGTTTTTCCCCAGTTGTATCCAAGTTCCCCGGAGTCACTGTCATTTCCGCCAAGTTGTTAACGAGACCCAGAGAAATTATTTGAAAGTCATGAGAACAAGTGAGACTTCTAGTTAACGTTTGGAAACTTCATATGAATCTATCCCCACTAGTTCGGCATTTGCTGGATGAGTGGATTGGGTCGGCTAGACCGATCATAGGTTTTTCCCCAGTTATATCCAAGTTCCCCGGAGTCACTGTCATTTCCGCCAAGTTGTTAACAGGACCCAGAGAAATTATTTGAAAGTCATGGCCTCGTTTAGTTGCTTATTTGAGACCGGGAATCCTTTTGTGTTCTGTTTAACTTTTTTCTTTACTGTTTTAACCAGCAACTGTCAGGGAACTGTCACTACAGGTGAGGGCTTGAACCTACGCAGGTCTGAGATCTGGGTTGGCCCATTTGAAGCAGCACTGGGACTCAGGTATGAAACTCTCCTGTGGCCGGAACGGTCTAACAGGAGGAGATTGGACACTCCACCAGACACTCATAGCCCTGGGACTGCCTGCCCATATCCCATATATATCTTTGCTTACAAATGAGTGGGGTACCAATACTCTCATGGAACATTAGGGGCCTACAGAGCCCCCTAAAGCGCACTATGGTGTCCACAGTTCTTAAAAAACATATACCCGGCATTTATGCCTTACAGGAGACACATCTTGTACCAGACTCATTGTCTTGTGTGAACTACTCGTGGGTGGGATGGGTGTACCACTCTACCCACACCTCGTATTCCAGGGGTGTGAGTATTTTGGTGGACTGTACGGTGGATTTCCAATTGTTTGATAAGCTGATAGATGCCGAAGGAAGATATGTGATTTTACTGTGCAGAATTTACCAGCTGAAATGCATAATTGCAGCCTTATACGTGCCGCCACTGTTTAGCCTGGAGGTGTTGAGAACACTGTTGACATACCAGTTGGGCAGTCCGGATGCTCCTTTCATTGTATTGGGTGATTTGAATTGCTATATGGACCCAGCCCTGGACAAACATCCGAGCCCGGTGAATGGCCGCAAAATTGCTCGAGAAGCACTGCGGAAATTTACGGAGGAAGTCGGATGGGTTGATCCATGGAGGGACCGTAACCCACAGCAGAAACAATTCTCCTGTTTCTCCAAAACACACCTTTCCCTGTCTAGGATAGACTATTATGAGCCTCTAGTTAGAGCTTATGATGATTGCTATGAGGAGTACGACAATAGGTTTATTGTTGAACATCCATCACAGTGAACTCCGAGGGCTGGGTATGGAACCCGTGAACGTTCTGATTGGGATAGCCCTGTTTGTCTAACTTTGTTAGGGCAATTAACTGCCTAATGACCAGAGTCCCCACAATATAGACATAAGTTCTCTGAACATCTTCTCTCTCTCTCCTGAATGGAAATGGATCTCCTAATGGCATCAACCTGAATAGGCTCGAGAGTGTTAGAACCTGGAGAAACGTTGAATCCTGCTGAATAAATGGACTAGCAAAGTACCAAAGTGCCACCATTACATTCTCAGCCTCTCCTTCCTCCATTCTATAAGTCTCTAATCAATTTGAATACATAATTGGATGAAGGCCTCGAGATCATGAAGAGTCTCTACTTTGGCAAGCTCATACTTTACCTGTTCAGAAAGACCTTGGCGGAACTGTCTTTTTTATGCTGCAGGGTTCCAAGTGGTTTCAACCTCTGAATTCAGCGGTGTACACAACAGAGCATTTACTTTGCCGCAGACTATGCAACTTTGCTTTGGCAGTAGTACAGCGGTTGGGATCATCAAAAACCTGATTCATTGTGGCCAAAAAAAGTCTCAAGATTATTCAAAGTGGCACCATTTTGTTCTATATAAGGGAAGGCCCAAGCTAAAGCTTCCCCAGTCAGAAGTCCTATAATAAACATTACCTTCCTTTCTCAGAAAGAAATGCAGCAGGGTGCATTTGGAAATACTGTATACACGACACTGAATTAAGGAAACCCCTGTAATGGCGACAGTCTCCATTAAACTTAGATGGTTGAGGCTGAGGCATATGTCTGTTAGTATCATCTAAGTCCAGCAGTAGTCTCTGCAGAGTGCGAATCTCCTCCTGTTGCCTTTCCACCTTGTTCTCTAGTTTGGCAGATAACACCAAATTCCTGCAGCTGAGCAATTTGTTGCCTAAGACATTCACAACATTTGCTATAGTGGTCTTCATGTTTAGGCCAGATTATTCTGTCACAATCAGGGGTCAGGCTCAAAGTCCAGTTGCTATAGCAGTAGCGGGACTACCACCGACCAGCAGGATAGGTACACAGGCAGTCACCCTGGGGTTGACGCAGGCTCACCTGAGATGCAAAGTACTAACCGGTGTTCACCAGAGCTCCTGATGGCAGGGATGGTTTTTGCTGTGTGTTAGTACCAAGTCCTCAGGATCGCCCCACCAGGAGGTGAGCAAGCTGGGGTCCAGTAGCGGATAAGCAGGTAAGAATTAAACAGAAGGGGGCGTGGCCAGGAGCGGCATGTGAGCGGACGTGTCTGACTGAGCTTCCTCTTCAGATCCTGCATTGATTCTCTTCCCAGCCGGAAAAACCGACAGACACAACTCCAGTTTTGAGGGGTACCCTCCACTGACTTACCTGGACCTGGAACCAAGCACCAGAGGAGGCATGATGACCCGGAAGCAGCTAGAATCGGGAGGCCCGCCAGAGATCCTACATGGCGCCGCGGCTCCTCTCTCCCAGCGAGCAAGAGGCACAGACAAGCCTAAGGATGCGGGTAAGACCCCTAAAACACCCAAGGGCACAGCTAAGGACCCTTCTAAGGACATGCTGTACTACACTAAAAAACTCACAAGCACTGCGGCGCAGTGGGGAAGAGAAGACATGTCAGCTACCCCGGCCATCTTTCACCCACAGCCTGAGGATGCATGGCCTACACAGGGCCCCTCACAGGACAATGATCAACCATCCCCAGAGACAGAGGAGGAGGGGGATGAGGGAGAGCAACCTACCCTAGCAGTCATACTTAAAGCAGTACATAGATGCACAGCATCAGTGCACACTCTCCAGGAACAATTTGGGGGTCTCAAGGAGGAGCAGGGCTTTATCAGACAGGATTTACAGAAAACCAGAGAACACACCACAGCTGCTGAGGGTCGCATTAGTGACATTGAGGATAAGTTGACCCCACTCCTCAGAGACACGCAAATTACTGCCAGGATCGCTAGGGTGAACAAAATTAAGACAGATGATATTGAGAACCGCCTGCGCAGGAACAACATCCTCATTGTGGGGCTCCCCGAAAAGATGGAGGGTAGGGACCCCCCGGAATTCGTGGAAAGATGGCTGCTGGAAGTCTTTGAAAAGGAGGTTTTTACCCCACTATATTCAGTTGAGCGGGCGCACAGAGTCCTGTCCAGTCCCCTTCCTCCGGGGCACCCGCCACACACTTTACTGGCTAGACTGCTCAACTACAAAGATAAAGAAATAGTGCTACGCCAGGCCCAGGAGTGGCGCAATGTGCAGTTTAATGGCGCCCGCATCTCATTTTATCCTGATTATTCAGCAGAAATACAAAAACGCTGAGCCAGATTCTCAGGTGTTAAGAAAAGGCTGCAGCGACTTCATGCCACTTATGCCATGCTGTTCCCGGCAAAGCTGCGAATTACAGCGGGGGGTCAGTCCCACTTCTTTGAGTCGGCGGAAGACGCCTCCTCCTGGCTGGATACCAACGAACATGTCTTTCGCCAGGGCGGGAGAGGTGCTGCGGAGGGAGACTGACACAATACTTCATCAAATCATAGTTTGCAAGATGCCAACCTGTTCGGCTGGGAATCCATAACCTTTCTTTACTCCAAAAGTGTTGAGAGCAAGTGAGACTTCTAGTTAACGTTTGGAAACTTCATATCAATCTATCCCCACTAGTTCGGCATTTGCTGGATGAGTGAATTACCAGTTGGGTCGGCTAGACCGATCATAGGTTTTTCCCCAGTTGTATCCAAGTTCCCCGGAGTCACTGTCATTTCCGCCAAGTTGAAACTTCATATCAATCTATCCCCACTAGTTCGGCATTTGCTGAATGAGTGGATTACCAGTTGGGTCGGCTAGACCGATCATAGGTTTTTCCCCAGTTGTATCCAAGTTCCCCGGAGTCACTGTCATTTCCGCCAAGTTGTTAACGGGACCCAGAGAAATTATTTGAAAGTCATGAGAACAAGTGAGACTTCTAGTTAACGTTTGGAAACTTCATATGAATCTATCCCCACTAGTTCGGCATTTGCTGGATGAGTGGATTGGGTCGGCTAGACCGATCATAGGTTTTTCCCCAGTTATATCCAAGTTCCCCGGAGTCACTGTCATTTCCGCCAAGTTGTTAACAGGACCCAGAGAAATTATTTGAAAGTCATGGCCTCGTTTAGTTGCTTATTTGAGACCGGGAATCCTTTTGTGTTCTGTTTAACTTTTTTCTTTACTGTTTTAACCAGTAACTGTCAGGGAACTGTCACTACAGGTGAGGGCTTGAACCTACGCAGGTCTGAGATCTGGGTTGGCCCATTTGAAGCAGCACTGGGACTCAGGTATGAAACTCTCCTGTGGCCGGAACGGTCTAACAGGAGGAGATTGGACACTCCACCAGACACTCATAGCCCTGGGACTGCCTGCCCATATCCCATATATATCTTTGCTTACAAATGAGTGGGGTACCAATACTCTCATGGAACATTAGGGGCCTACAGAGCCCCCTAAAGCGCACTATGGTGTCCACAGTTCTTAAAAAACATATACCCGGCATTTATGCCTTACAGGAGACACATCTTGTACCAGACTCATTGTCTTGTGTGAACTACTCGTGGGTGGGATGGGTGTACCACTCTACCCACACCTCGTATTCCAGGGGTGTGAGTATTTTGGTGGACTGTACGGTGGATTTCCAATTGTTTGATAAGCTGATAGATGCCGAAGGAAGATATGTGATTTTACTGTGCAGAATTTACCAGCTGAAATGCATAATTGCAGCCTTATACGTGCCGCCACTGTTTAGCCTGGAGGTGTTGAGAACACTGTTGACATACCAGTTGGGCAGTCCGGATGCTCCTTTCATTGTATTGGGTGATTTGAATTGCTATATGGACCCAGCCCTGGACAAACATCCGAGCCCGGCGAATGGCCGCAAAATTGCTCGAGAAGCACTGCGGAAATTTACGGAGGAAGTCAGATGGGTTGATCCATGGAGGGACCGTAACCCACAGCAGAAACAATTCTCCTGTTTCTCCAAAACACACCTTTCCCTGTCTAGGATAGACTATTATGAGCCTCTAGTTAGAGCTTATGATGATTGCTATGAGGAGTACGACAATAGGTTTATTGTTGAACATCCATCACAGTGAACTCCGAGGGCTGGGTATGGAACCCGTGAACGTTCTGATTGGGATAGCCCTGGCTTCTATCCCCCAAGGAGACCCCAATATCCTCCTAGGGGTCCCTCACCTTCCCGACAACCTCCCACTCCTTTTTTTCCAAGGGGCCCCCAAAAAAACAAAAAAAAACAAAAAAAAACAAAAGAGATGGCGAACAAAAAGAGGGGCCAGAGGGGGGAGGAGACACAGAGCGAAAAAGAAGGAGAATATAAAAGATATCGGGATTTTCAATCTAAGTAAGACATCTTGACTGATAATTCGTACTAAATCATGGACTTAAATATGCCCCTGATAAACCTTTGAGTAAATTTGGCGCTTTTATAGACGTGCAGAAATACATTAGGAAAATGAGTATTAAAAGATACTTCCTGTCACAACCTACAACAAGAGCAGTTAATACCGCTAGTGAAATTAGATATTCCGGCCTTTCAAATGCCTCGCTTTTCAATCCCCCTGGTTTTGTCCCTCCGTCTATTTCGGTCTTTAAGGATCTTGTCCTGAAGGATTTAGATAAACTTAAAATTCAAAAAGATCCAAATAATCATAGATTCCGACAGGGACTGAAAACTTTAAAAGACAGGAAAGATATTGTTGTCCGACCGGCCGATAAAGGGGGGGATCGTTATCCTTCATAAAACAGCCTATGTAGATGAAATGAGGAGAATTCTGTCTGATACAGATACCTACATTCCTATGCATCATGACCCCACAGTAAAATATAAGAGAGATTTTGAGAAGTTCATTGATAAGGGCTACAATAAACATTTGATTACTAAGAAGGAGAAGGCATTTCTGGTTCCGATGGCCCCCCGGATTCCAGTTATCTATTTCCCACCAAAAATCCACAAGAGTTTAGATAAACCTCCGGGTAGGCCCATTATTAGACTCTGTAACTTCCCGAATTGGGAAATATATTGATGGGTTCCTTCAACCTTTGGTATTTCAAACCCCTTCTTTCTTGAAAGATTAATCTCAGGTTCTACAGACTCTAGAAGCCATGGAGTGGAAGGACAGTTACTTTATGGCAACTGCTGAGGTGTCTTCGCTTTATACTACTATTTCCCACTCTGATGGTCTGGAAGCAGTAGACTTCTTTCTAACTAGAGATGATCAGCTGGCTCCCTAACAAAGAGAATATATTTTACTTCTACTTAGGTTTGCCATGACACACAATAATTTTTGGTTTGGGGGGTCTTTTTATCTCCAGAATAGGGGGGTTGCCATGGGCGCAAAATTTGCACCCAGTATGGCTAATTTGTTCATGGCCAAATGGGAGGAGGATGTTGTCTATTCTGACAGACGGCCAGAATTGGTGTTCTGTGGTAGATACATAGACGACATCTTCCTCCTTTGGGATGGTGATGAAGCATCACTGATTAACTTCATGCAGACATTAAACCTATTTTTTTGCAATTTGAGATGAGTAGGGCCGCCATTCATTTCTTGGATTTAAATATACAGGTTTCCAATAATAGGTTTAAGATCACAACCTTTTTTAAAGAAACCGATCGAAATGGATATATTGGACAAGGAAGTTGCCATCACCCGTCATGGTTGAAATTGGTTCCTAAAACCCAGTTTGCCCATTTAAGACGCAACTGTACCTTTAAGGAAGACTTCCTTGTGCAGGCCTCTGATCAAAATTCTTAGAAAAAGAATATTCAAATGCCAATTTGGATAAAGTTATTGGAGAAGTCGCTACAATGGATAGAACCATCATGTTGAAAGTAAGGGATAAAACTACAAATAATGGCAATATTCATGAGTTTTCTCTAATTACCACATATTCACGACAACATTATGAGATAAAAAAGATTTTGAAAAAACACTGGGCTGTGTTGAAAAATGATAAAATTTTAGGCCCAACCCTTCCTGAACATCCTCATTTTATTTTTAGAGGAGTACCACCTCTGAAATTACAAGTTGCCCCCAATGTTCTTGATGCGCCGAACAGGGTCTCATTTTTTTCAAAAATCGAAAGGTTTTTACCTGTGTCGCAAATGTAAAGTTTGCCGCGTTAACCATAATAAAGATAAAAAAATCTGTCATTTTAAGTCCCACACTACTTCTAAGGTCTTTAATATAGACACTTTTATCACCTGTACATCTAAAAATTTAGTATATTTGCTAACTTGTCCATGCGGTCTACAGTATGTAGGCCGCACCATGAGAGCTATGAATGTGCGAGTTAAAGAACATTTAACGAACAAAAAAAGGGTTCCCTAAACACACTGTGTCGCGACACTATTTGGAATACCACAATAAAAATTCTGCTGGAACCATCATTACTGCCATCGATCGGTTTACGCCCCATTGGAGAGGTAGTTTTACCAAGAGGGAGATCTCGCGGTTGGAAACCCGATGGATATACAATTTGAAGTGTTACACCCCCTTTGGGTTGAATGTGGAGTGGGATGTTAATAGCTTCATTAATAATAGTTAGCTACATCTCCACCCACTGTCTACTCCTGGGGTCCTCTGACACTTCTTAGTTTTTTGTGACCCTTTTTTAATTTTAATTTTATTTTTATTTTTATTTTTATTTTGTTTATATATACCTTTGGTTATTGTGGATTTACTATTTTTATGTATTTTTAAATTCGCAATGTGTAAATTTTTGATAATGTTGTATATGGATTTTATTTATCCCATAACAGGGTTTTAATCCTTTCATCAGTGTTTTATATTTTGATTATTAGAGAGTGAATTTTCTATTTGCCAATGTCAGTTTTAATTAGGGTTGACTCCCATTTGTCACACCGAATTTGTGTTGTCTCTTTGGCCCGGGATGTTTGATTGGGTTGCGCCTCTCACAACCGCTCTGGGCCATTGACACTTCCTATTTATGTTGGTGGAGCGCGGATATGTAGTGTGTCTGCGTTCCAGCAGTCCTTTTTTCTCATTGGAGGCGGTAGCGGCGATGGCGTGGTCCCACGTCAGCTGTTGCCGTCTGCAATAACCAATTGCATTTGCTTCTCATACATTGCACGCATTCTAGCAGTCCTTTTTTTTGATTGGAGGCGGTGACGGCGATGACGTGGCTCCGTGTCAGCTGTTGCCGGCTGCGAGAACCAATGGGGTATGCCCTTTATGCGGCATATGCGCTGTATGACCAGCTGTCTGGTTTTTGGTTTTGTGGCATGCGGAATGACGTGGGGTTATTACCCTCGCTTTGCATGGCAACAAAGGACCTACCAGAGTCTCCGTGTGTGCGTGCGCACAGCGCGCCACACGTCAGACGAGGTTTTAATTATACCCAGCTGTTTCCTCTTGGAAGACCATCCCCTCTCATTTTAAAGTAATTAGCTTTCTTATTTATATGGCGTCAGTAATACCACGCCTCTGAAGACATCCATTGGAATGAAACATGTCAGGCAGGTTGACACCAGCACGCTGAACGCTGCAGCCGATCGTTTTACTTGATGCATGCAATCTTAACTGTAAGTTACTAGAATAAATTTGTCTCGATGCATTACGGGCTTCACTATTGGTCACTTATTTTCTCCACTGAGTGCTTGCTGATCACGGAGTTGCAGTCTTCCTTCTGCTGGGAGAAAATAATAGAAGGAGATTTCCACCTGGATAGTGCTGCTTCTTGATGAATGAGGGGTTCCAGAGAGCTGAATGTGCAGGGTGAGCCTGGGAATATTTCCACATTCCTATCTTTTAGAGTCATCTGATAAGCAGACTACCTTATCACGTGGTGCCGAGTGCTCCCCTTTAGACGCACTATAGCTGGTGATTGGATTACCCCCATTTTTTGCTCTTCAGTGGACATTTTATTAGTTGCTATTTTAGCGCTGCATTTACAGATTTAGGATAGACCTTTGTCTTTGTACCCCCCAGACGGCACACCTTCTACAGGACATCCAATATATGGTAAGAGGAGTGTCGTATCACTCGCCTCTAGTAGTATCCTTGCTGGCCAAACCGACCACGGCTCTGCCCAGGGCTCCGTGGAAACTGAATGCTTTTTGGCTCAACCTGTTCCCTGATTCAGAGTGGATATCTGTGGAGATATCTGAGTTCTGGAAACGGCACGAGGTACACTCTGATCTTGATCTAAATTTAATGTGGGATACATTTAAAGCTTTCCTTAGAGCCCTACTCATTAATGAGGTAAATGGGGTGAAATCCAAAACAAGTTCCCAACAGGAGCGGGCTGCCCGGCTGGTCAGCCGATTGGAGGCAGAGTTTATAGCAGATCCGTCAAATGCCTCAAAGGAGGCCTGGTTAGCAGCCCAGGAAGCGGTGGACAGAATTACTGGTTCTGTTGTAGGCAAGAAAAGATTTTTTAACAGGCTGGCTTTCTATGAAGAGGGGGAACAGACGGGTAGATTACTGTCAAAAATCGTAAGGGCCTCCCAGACTTCCCCGTCTATAGGGGCCTTACGCCTAGAGGGAGGGAAACTGGTGAACACCCCTGACCTTATCATGCAGGCGTTGGTGGACTTCTACTCAGACCTATATAGGTCTCGGGTGGAGAACACACCTGCCAAACTGCAGGACTATTTACAAGATATTGAGTTGCCTAGTTTGACGGACACGCAAAGATCACTGTTAGATGCCCCTATCACGATAGAGGAGCTGCAGGAAGTGCTTAGCCTTTTCCCTAATTTTAAGGCCCCAGGGGATGACGGTCTCCCTATAGAACTTTTTAAGCAGTACGGGAGTAGCATTTTGCAACACTTGCTTAAGGTACTGAATGCGGCCAGAGAGAACCAACGCCTACCGGAATCCATGACTAGGGCCAACATAGTCCTGATATTAAAAAAGTGACATAAAAATCCAAAGTCCTGGCACTACGGCTTAATGGAGTCATATCCAGCATTATTCACTCAGGTGAATCGGGTTTTATGCCCCATAAGTCCACGGCAATTAATCTCCGAAGACTTTTCCTGAATTTACAGATTAAGGCTGACAAGGATGATGACAGAGCATTGCTGTCATTGGATGCACATAAAGCGTTTGACAGCATAGAATGGCGGTACCTTTGGCTTTGGCAAAAATTTCCTCTCCTGGGTGCAACTGCTTTTACTGCTCCCCGAGAGCGGCGATCCGGGAGGCAGGCCATATATCCTTACTGTTTCATCTACATAGGGGTACCCGGCAGGGATGCCCACTATCCCCCCTCCTTTTCGCCATCGCCATCGAGCCCATGGCGGCTCAAATCAGGGCCAACCAGCGTATTAGGGGCTTCCAATACCAAAAAAATCCACAAAAAACGTATGTTATACGCAGACGACACTATGCTGTTTCTGGGGGATACAGAGGAATCCCTTGGAGAGGCTATGTCCCTGATCAGACGCTTCAGGAATTACTCGGGGCTTGTGATTAATTGGTCTAAGTCCTCTCTCATGCTGCTGGACACAGATCTGGACAGTGATACACAAATGAATCACGGGGTGCCGGTTACACACAGCTTTAAATATTTGGGTGTACAGGTTACCCCAGAGCCCAGAGATTTTGTAACTTGTCCCCTCTTATTAACAGGATTAGAGACAGAACAAAAATCTGGTTGTGCCTTAAAATGTCCCTGGTAGGGCGGGTAAGTCTTATTAAGATGGTATTCATTCCCCTGCTCCTGTACATGCTCCACAACACCCCTATGGTGATACCTCTTAAGGTGTTCTGCATAATTAACACTATCTTTAGAGCCTTTATTTGGCTTAACAAGCCCCCACGGATCAAACTCGAACAACTACATAAGTCCAAGGAGAGGGGAGGCCTTGCACTCCCTAATCCTTGGATTTATTACCTGGCAGCACAACTGCAACATATTGCCCGCACTATGGTGAATGGACAGGAGCCGGTGGGGGAGGGTACAGATTTTGACCCCATTAGGGCCCTGATGTGTTATGCCACAGGAACAACAGATGTAACTGCGGGGCTGGTGGCCCTGGCATATGCAAAATCTAATAAAAGATTCCCAACATATGTACTTATGCAGAAAGTATGGAACAAGCTCAGGCAGATACAGGATGTAGAGGGGTTTACCAGCTATAGCCCAATATGGTCCAACAGACACTATGAGGAACTGCAGATTTGGGAGATGGGGGTTGGTGGAGGAGACACGTAGTCACGCTCCTGAAGCACATTTTTGCTGATGGGAAACTGTGCCCATTCTCGGTGCTGAGGGAGCAATTTAGCCTCCCCCAATCGATGCTTTTTTTATTACATGCAGTTGAGACATGCGGTAGTGGCGCAGTCCGGCGGGGCTCTGTGGAATCTCTCGCCGACACCTGTATTCCACGACATGGAGGAGGTGTCTTTGTTTAGGGGCTTCATATCCAGTTGTTATTCCATGATCCTCCATACCCATCTGGAGAGCTTCCCTAAGGGGGGACGAGTAAGTGGGAAAAGGATGTGGGCACCTTTGAGGCAGAGCAGTGGGAGGAGGCACTACAGGCGGTACAGGTATGCTCCCTTAATGTAGCCCAAAGACTATCCCAGCTGTACATTGTCCTTAGAGTTCACTACACACCAGCCAGGCTATTCAAAATGGGGATGAGACTGGACTCACACTGCCCTAGATGTGTGAGAGACCATGGTGATCTTATACATTTGCTATGGCGCTGCCCCAAACTACACCGGTTCTGGTCTGGAGTGGTGTCTACGATAAACAATGCCTTTCAGGTCACGGTACCGTTGGACCCAAAGCCCTGCATACTTGGGATTATGGATGACATCTCCACCGGAGAGGACCAAAGGCAGGCCATTGCTAGAGCCTTGTTTCAGGCCCACAAATTAATCCTTAGGCACTGGAAGGCAGCTGATCCTCCGGTGTTGAAGGAGTGGCTGGCACAGATGGGGGACACACTCCGGCTGGAGAAATACATTTATCAGCATAGAGGGCGCCCACACAAATTTGACAAACTATGGTCACCATGGCTAGATACCCCTGGCATCTCACCTATAGACCTTGTGATGGAGAGGCTGTTGCTTTAACGAGCCTGGGAGACATTGAAACGAATAGGGGAGTTGGAGTGATTGATGTGTTTCTTCAGGGGAAAGAGGCAGACCTCATGAGTGGTGGTATGTGTAGAAAAAGCCTGGGGCAAATGGTGGCACGTATCCTAACCTTATTGTACATTGTGAGTTGTGGGCACAGTTGGTTATACTGAAATATATGTGCATGGACTCAATGTCAGTTGCTGTTTTATTCATGCAATTCATGTAATGATTGCTGCTGGTTTATTTTTGCACTCTATGTTTTTCTTTGTTTATGATATAATAAAAACTTTTTCTGAGAAAAAAAAAGGAATCAAACAGAAGCGTAGTCAGTAAACAAGCCAAAGGTCAGTAACAAGTAGTTGCAGGTTGGGATCAAGCAGAAGCATAGTCGGGGAACAAGCCAATGATGATAATGTATGGTATATGGAAGGCAGCAGGGAAGACAAGAGCGAGATACTGGCTGAAGAGAGCACAATAATATGGCAAACATGAAGTGCAGATGCAAAGCTTAAATCAGGAAGTTTGAGACAAACAAGGTTCAAGGCAGGATCATCCAAGGAATTGTTCAGGGAGCTGTTCAGCATTCCAGGTGACTCAACAAGAAGAGACATTGCCTGACACAGCTGAGGTTCCGGGTTCAAATCCAGTCCCTGACAGTTTAATTGTGTTAAATTGCTGTTTTACACCCAGCTTGGTGTGTCAGAGTGACTAAGGCCTTTAAGAAGTTTGACCCAAAGAACAGAGGGCCTCTCTTAACCAGGGACCCCATGTGGGGGCTTATCTGCGATACCTCTGTTTTGAGTTCCAGTAGCCTATATAATGAGCGGAAAGAAATGAACAATAAACCCTGCTGCAGCTTTTGAATAGTGCCAAGAGCACAGAGCTCTGTGTAGCTCTCAATTAGGGATGAGCTTCGTGTTCGTGTCGAACCCATGTTCGACTCGAACATCGGCTGTTCGACCGTCCGTCGAATTGCGAACGATATGGGCCGTTCGCGCCAAATTCGTGTGGCGCGTCACGGCCCATAATTCACTGCGGCATCGCAGTGCATTGCTGGCTGATGATTGGTCAAGCATGCACTATGACACGCATGCTTGGCCAATCACAGCGCCGTCAGTAGAGAGAGCTGGCTTTGGCCACCCTGGCTTTGGCCAATTATGGCTCAGGGGATTTAGTACACGCCCCACACTATATAAGGCCGCCTGCACGGCGGCCCTGTGTAGTGTGTGTTCCGGTGTGCTGAGAGATAGAGAGAAAGACAGACAGTGTCATTTGATTTGAGTTAGATAGATTAGGCAGAACAGTCAGTCAGTTAGCTGCACTTACAGTGTATTGTGTATATATATGCATCCCTGGTGTTGCATATATATATATATACACTGTATTCAGTTTAGCTAGATCCGTTCCTGTTATCTTCTATCTAGACTATTTACATTTGGTGCAGTGCGTCCTGCTCACAGTGTTCAGCTAGATCCGTTCCTGCTATTTACATTTAGTGCAGTGCGTCCTGCTCACAGTGTTCAGCTAGATCCGTTCCTGCTATTTACATTTAGTGCAGTGCGTCCTGCTCACAGTGTTCAGCTAGATCCGTTCCTGCTATTTACATTTAGTGCAGTGTGTCCTGCTCACAGTGTTCAGCTAGATCTGTTCCTGCTATTTACATTTAGTGCAGTGCGTCCTGCTCACAGTGTTCAGCTAGATCCGTTCCTGCTATTTACATTTAGTGCAGTGCGTCCTGCTCACAGTGTTCAGCTAGATCTGTTCCTGCTATTTACATTTAGTGCAGTCAGTGCGTCCTGCTCACAGTGTTCAGCTAGATCCGTTCCTGCTATTTACATTTAGTGCAGTGCGTCCTGCTCACAGTGTTCAGCTAGATCCGTTCCTGCTATTTACATTTAGTGCAGTGCGTCCTGCTCACAGTGTTCAGCTAGATCCGTTCCTGCTATTTACATTTAGTGCAGTGCGTCCTGCTCACAGTGTTCAGCTAGATCTGTTCCTGCTATTTACATTTAGTGCAGTGCGTCCTGCTCACAGTGTTCAGCTAGATCCGTTCCTGCTATTTACATTTAGTGCAGTGCGTCCTGCTCACAGTGTTCAGCTAGATCTGTTCCTGCTATTTACATTTAGTGCAGTCAGTGCGTCCTGCTCACAGTGTTCAGCTAGATCCGTTCCTGCTATTTACATTTAGTGCAGTGCGTCCTGCTCACAGTGTTCAGCTAGATCTGTTCCTGCTATTTACATTTAGTGCAGTCAGTGCGTCCTGCTCACAGTGTTCAGCTAGATCCGTTCCTGCTATTTACATTTAGTGCAGTGCGTCCTGCTCACAGTGTTCAGCTAGATCCGTTCCTGCTATTTACATTTAGTGCAGTGCGTCCTGCTCACAGTGTTCAGCTAGATCCGTTCCTGCTATTTACATTTAGTGCAGTGTGTCCTGCTCACAGTGTTCAGCTAGATCTGTTCCTGCTATTTACATTTAGTGCAGTGCGTCCTGCTCACAGTGTTCAGCTAGATCCTTTCCTGCTATTTACATTTAGTGCAGTGCGTCCTGCTCACAGTGTTCAGCTAGATCTGTTCCTGCTATTTACATTTAGTGCAGTCAGTGCGTCCTGCTCACAGTGTTCAGCTAGATCCGTTCCTGCTATTTACATTTAGTGCAGTGCGTCCTGCTCACAGTGTTCAGCTAGATCCGTTCCTGCTATTTACATTTAGTGCAGTGCGTCCTGCTCACAGTGTTCAGCTAGATCCGTTCCTGCTATTTACATTTAGTGCAGTGCGTCCTGCTCACAGTGTTCAGCTAGATCCGTTCCTGCTATTTACATTTAGTGCAGTGCGTCCTGCTCACAGTGTTCAGCTAGATCTGTTCCTGCTATTTACATTTAGTGCAGTGCGTCCTGCTCACAGTGTTCAGCTAGATCCGTTCCTGCTATTTACATTTAGTGCAGTGCGTCCTGCTCACAGTGTTCAGCTAGATCTGTTCCTGCTATTTACATTTAGTGCAGTCAGTGCGTCCTGCTCACAGTGTTCAGCTAGATCCGTTCCTGCTATTTACATTTAGTGCAGTGCGTCCTGCTCACAGTGTTCAGCTAGATCCGTTCCTGCTATTTACATTTAGTGCAGTGCGTCCTGCTCACAGTGTTCAGCTAGATCCGTTCCTGCTATTTACATTTAGTGCAGTGCGTCCTGCTCACAGTGTTCAGCTAGATCCGTTCCTGCTATTTATATTTAGTGCAGTGCGTCCTGCTCACAGTGTTCAGCTAGATCTGTTCCTGCTATTTACATTTAGTGCAGTCAGTGCGTCCTGCTCACAGTGTTCAGCTAGATCCGTTCCTGCTATTTACATTTAGTGCAGTGCGTCCTGCTCACAGTGTTCAGCTAGATCCGTTCCTGCTATTTACATTTAGTGCAGTGCGTCCTGCTCACAGTGTTCAGCTAGATCCGTTCCTGTTATCTTCCTACTGACAGGCAGGCTTGTCTGGTTACAGTATATAAAGCTACCTGAAGAAAATTACAGGTGTTCTATCCCAGCTTAGTGCAGCTACAGGCCATTAGTATGTCTGGAAGGCCAAGAAGGAGAGGCAGACAGTCACAAGCCAATAAGAGAGGGCAAGCAGGCTCTGTGTCTAGTGCTGGTCGTGGAGACGGTGCATCCTCATCAGCACGTGGCCATGGGACACGCTTGGCCTTTTTTTCGGCAGCTGGCCGTGTTGAGCCGCAACATGCGGAAGACTTGGTCGAGTGGATGACCAAGCCGTCCTCATCCTCCTCATCCTCTCTCACCCATGCCCAGGGTGCTTTGTCTGGCAAAGCAGCGGCCTCTTCCCTCAGCTCAATGTCATCAGTGACTCCTTCCCTAGCTCCACCATGTCCTCCTGAGGATTCCCTCGAACTGTTTGACCACAGTGTTGGGTACATGCTCCAGGAGGATGCCCAGCGTTTGGAAGGCTCTGATGATGATACTGAGCTCGATGAAGGCAGTAACATGAGCACGGACAGAGGGGGTGCCCAAGAAGGACAGCAATCTGGCAGTCATGCTCCCCCTGCTGCAGCATACTGCCAGGTTTGCTCCAGTGATGAGGAGGGAGGGGATGATGAGGTCACTGACTCAACGTGGGTGCCTGATAGGAGAGAGGAGGAGGAGGAGGAGGAGGCGGCACATCACCAACGAGGCAGGATGCCCTCCAGGGGCCAGCCTAAGGGCAGCACATTGACTGCATCACACCCCAAAGCTCCACATGTGCAGGGCGCTGCAGTCTCTGCGCGTTATTCAAAAAGTTCTTTGGTGTGCGCCTTTTTTGAGACGAGTGCATCAGATCGCACCGCTGCTATTTGCAACATATGTCTAAAGCGTATCTCGCGTGGCCAAAACATCTCCCGCTTGGGTACCACATGCTTGACCAGACATATGTTGACCTGCCATGCAGTTTGTTGGCAAGCGTATCTAAAAGACCCACACCAAAGAACAAAGAGGATCTCTCCTTGCTCCTCATCAGCTGAGATTTCCAACCCCACTAGACCTTCAGTCCTCTCTGAGACCTGCAGTGAGAGGAATGAAGGTGTAGAATTAGGTGTGTCACAGCCAAGTACTTGTGGGCAATCTGCTTTTGGTACACCGACGTCAGATTGTACCAGGCAAATTTCCCTGCCCCAGCTGCTGCACCGCCGAAAGAAGTTTGCTCCCAGCCATCCACATGCCCAGCGGTTGAATGCTAGCTTGGCAAAATTGCTAGCACTTCAACTGCTGCCTTTTCAGTTGGTAGACTCTGCCCCCTTCTGTGAGTTTGTGGAATGTGCGGTTCCTCAGTGGCAGGTACCCAAACGCCACTTTTTCTCACGGAAGGCGATTCCGGCTCTCTACCGGCATGTGGAAGGCAATGTCCATGCCTCGCTGGACAGGGCGGTCAGCGGTAAGGTGCATATTACCGCTGACTCATGGTCCAGCAGGCATGGACAGGGACGTTACCTAAGTTTCACGGCGCATTGGGTGACTCTGCTGGCAGCTGGGAAGGATGCAGGACAAGGTGCAGTAGTGTTGGAGGTTGTTCCGCCACCACGCCTCCAAAATGCTGATTGTGACACACCTCTCTCCTCCACCCCCTCCTCTTCTTCTTCCTCCATGGCCTCTTCCTCGGAACCAGCGGTGCTCCGTAGGCGTTCAAGGGGCTACGCAAGTACGCAGGCCAAAAGATGCCATGCGGTGCTTGAGCTGGTGTGCTTGGGGGACAGGAGCCACACTGGGGCAGAGGTTCTGTCAGCTCTGCAGGGGCAGGTTCAGAGGTGGTTGACGCCACGCCAACTTAAGGCAGGAATGGTGGTTTGCGACAATGGCACCAACCTCCTCTCTGCCCTCCGACAGGGACAACTGACCCATGTGCCCTGTTTGGCTCACGTCCTTAACTTGGTGGTGCAGCGGTTCTTGGGCAGGTACCCGGGCTTACAGGATGTCCTGAGGCAGGCCAGGAAAGTCTGTGTGCATTTCCGCCGGTCATATAATGCCAGTGCTCGGCTGACGGACCTCCAAAAGGAGTTTAACCTGCCCAAGAACCGCCTACTCTGTGACATGCCCACCAGGTGGAACTCAACGTTGGCCATGCTGCAGCGGCTGCACACGCAGCAGAGGGCCATCAATGAGTACCTGTGCGACTATGGCACCAGGACAGGGTCAGGGGAGCTTGGTTTTTTTTCCCCACGCCAGTGGGCCATGATCAGGGATGCATGCACTGTCCTGTCACCATTCGAGGAGGCCACGAGGATGGTGAGCACTGACAGTGCATGCATCAGTGACACTGTCCCCCTTGTCCACCTGTTGGAGCACACGCTGCGTGGAATAATGGACAGGGCACTTGAGGCAGAACAGAGGCAGGAAGAGGAGGACTTCCTTAGCTCTCAAGGCCCCCTTTATACAGACAGTGTTCCTGCGTGCCCGCCGATCACACAGGAAGAGGACGAGGAGGAGGAGGAGGAGGAGGAAGATTGTGTCAGTATGGAGGTGGAGCCTGGCACTCAGCATCAGCAGCAGTCTTTAAGGGATCAGTCCCAAGGAACACATGGACTTGTACGTGGCTGGGAGGAGGTGGCTGCGGACGTTGTTGTCCTTAGTGACCCAGAGGACTCCGGACCGAATGCCTCAGCAAACCTACGCTGCATGGCCTCCCTGATCCTGCAAAGCCTGCGTAAGGATCCTCGTATTCGTGGTATCAAGGAGAAGGACCAATACTGGCTGGCAACCCTCCTTGATCCACGTTACAAGGGTAAGGTTGCGGACCTTATCTTGCCATCGCAGAGGGAGCAGAGGATGAAACATCTTCGGGAGGCCTTGCAGAAAGGTCTGTGCAACGCGTTCCCAGAGACTGGGAGGTTACAAACTCCTGTTTCTGGACAACGTGTTGCTGAGGCTTCGGTCAGTCAAAGAAGGAGCGGTGGAGAAGGTGGCCGTCCGACCGATGGGTTCAGACAATTTTTTGGTCCGCAGCCCCAAGGTATGATCGGTTCCAGCAACCATCGCCAGCGTCTGTTTTACATGGTGCAGGAATACCTAGGGGCAAGATCAGACTTGGACACCTTTCCCCCCAAAAATCCTCTGGGTTACTGGGTCTTGAGGATGGATCACTGGCCAGAGCTTGCACAGTATGCAATTGAGCTACTGGCCTGTCCTGCATCCAGCGTTCTTTCGGAACGCACATTCAGTGCTGCTGGAGGCGTGGTAACCGATCACAGGGTGCGTCTGTCCACCGACTCGGTCGATCGGCTGACCTTCATAAAAATGAATCAGTCTTGGATCACCACCAGCTACCAAGCACCTGATGCTGATGTAACCGAATAATTTTTTTTGAAATCTCAGATCCCTTCAAAGACTGCCTATACTGATGCTGAGTGACTATCCCTGAGTAATTATCCTCTTCCTCCTCAATCATCACGCTGATAGCTTGTAAGAACATTTTTGGTTCTGGGCGCCACCACCAGTGCCTAAGGCACAATTTTTCAGCCCCTGTTTAACAGGGGCGTGTAATTACAATTTTTGATGTAATACTTTGCAGCAGGGCTCGTTCCTGCATTCCAACTAGAGTGTCTGTGAGGGGTTGCAGTGTTGTGGCACCAGCACCAGTGCGTAAGGCCCAATTTTTCTGCCCCTGTCTAACAGGGGCGTGTAATTACAATTTTTGATGCAATACTTTGCAGCAGGGCTCGTTCCTGCATTCCAACTAGAGTGTCTGTGAGGGGTTGCAGTGTTGTGGCACCAGCACCAGTGCCTAAGGCCCAATTTTTCTGCCCCTGTCTAACAGGGGCGTGTAATTACAATTTTTGAAGCAATACTTTGCAGCAGGGCTCGTTCCTGCGTTCCAACTAGAGTGTCTGTGAGGGGTTGCAGTGTTGTGGCACCAGCACCAGTGCCTAAGGCCCAATTTTTCTGCCCCTGTCTAACAGGGGCGTGTAATTACAATTTTTGAAGCAATACTTTGCAGCAGGGCTCGTTCCTGCGTTCCAACTAGAGTGTCTGTGAGGGGTTGCAATGTTGTGGCACCAGCACCAGTGCCTAAGGCCTAATTTTTCAGCTCCTGTTCAACAGGGGCATGTAATTACAATTCTTGATCTAATATTTCACAGCAGGGCCCTGTGAGGGCTTACAGTATTGTGGCCACAGCAACACCTAAGGCCCAAATTTCTGCTGAGTATATAGGGCAGGACCCTACTTTCAAACATCTAACTTACAAACGACTCCTACTTGCAAACGGAAGGAGACAACAGGAAGTGAGATGAAATCTACCCCTAGGAAGGGAAATTCTCTCCTGTAAGAGTTAATATGGGAAAACAATTTCTCCTTTCCACTGATGCTTTCCAATCCTTGTTCCACAAAAAAACCCAAATTTTCAAAAAACATTTTTCATTGGGACAAAAAAGTGAGGTGAAATCTTCTGAAGAGGAGGAAAGACAGCAAAACAAATGTCACAGGGGTGATAACCCTTCCCTATGTTTTCCAAAAAGCTTAAAAAAGATTTTTTGGCTGGAGCTAAACACGTTAAAAATGTACCCGTTCAAAATTACAAAGAGATTGTTTGAAGCATTGTGCGTTCGTGGGGTAGGACACCCAGGTCTAGTATTAAAGATTTATTAAAGTTGACTTTATAGTACGATATTTCTCCAAATGCGTTAAGGATTGTGTGGGCCTGCGATAATGATGTGGCAGGATTTGTCAGGAGAAGGATTACATCGTCAGCGAAAAGGTTTATGGTATGCAGACTGGAGCCAAACTGGAAGCCTGTAATCAGGGGATGAGATCTTATAGTTTCAGCTAGGGGTTCTATCATTAAGTTAAAGACTGTTGGAGATAGGGGGCACCCCTGTCTTGTACCGTTGGTAATATGGAATGTTTTAGATAAGAACCCAGAGGAGTAAACCTGTGCCGACGGTTGTGAGTATAAGGCCATAATGGCTTGCAGTATTGGGCCTTAGAACCCAAATTTGGTAAGTGTCATTCTCATATATGTCCAGTGGACTCTGTCGAACGCCTTCTCTGCGTCAATGGACAACAGCAGAGAAGGCGTTCGAGTTTTTTCAGCAACATTCATCACATTCACGATTCTCCTGGTGGCGTCTGAAGTTTGTCTCCCCTTCACAAAGCCCATCTGGTCGCGTTTAATAATGCGTGGTATTATATCTGTCAATCTTTTGGCTAACAATTTGGCATAAATTTTAATTTCCTCCATTTCCCCATTTTTCTTTTTCCTTTCTGTACCCATTTCTTGAAATACTCAATAAAAACTTATTGATATAAAAAAAAAAATTACAAAGAGATTCTACTTAACAACAAACCTACAGTCCCTGTCTTGTTTGCACCGCCTGTATACTGCTGTTCAGAGTATATAGGGCCTTTCCTTATTTTAATTTGGGTGCGGGGTTCCCCTTAATATCCATACAGGACCCAAAGGGCCTGGTAATGGACTGGGGGGGTACCCATGCCGTTTGTCTCACTGATTTTCATCCATATTGCCATGACCCGACATGACATTAAACCCGCAAGCAGTTTTAAATGAAATTTTTTCCTTTAAAAATGACATTTGGTGCAGGGACTGTTCTAAACATGGGAAACACGCGTCACTTTACAGGCATACTATAGACACCCCCCAGGTACGATATTTAAAGGAATATTTCACTTTTTTTTTTTTTTTTACTTTAAGCATCATTAAAATCACTGCTCCCGAAAAAACGGCCGTTTTTAAAAGTTTTTTTTGCATTGATACATGTCCCCTGGGGTAGGACCCGGGTCCCCAAACCCTTTTTAGGACAATACCATGCAAATTAGCCTTTAAAATGAGCACTTTTGATTTCGAACGTTCGAGTCCCATAGACGTCAATGGGGTTCTAACGTTCGTGCGAACTTTCGGTCCGTTCGCGGGTTCTGGTGCGAACCGAACCGGGGGGTGTTCGGCTCATCCCTACTCTCAATGTGCCATGAGATAGATGGACTGAAGAACAGATTCATCAGGCAATGGTGACATTAGTTCCAGATCAGCAAGTGTTTATGCAAGATATAAAAACAGAGCAGAATACCTCCCACACATATGTACTTCTAGAGTGGAGAAGGGAGTTCCTGCCTACTTCCACTAGGTTAGCTTGCAGTTGACCAATGAGGCTGAAGTTCACATAATCCAGCCAAGAGTGCCAGACTTCAACCAAGAAAGCTTCAGACAAGCCATACTAGAACCTGAAGTTGTCATCTCAGCATCTAAGGCACCCCCAGAGTGTCCCCCTGCTTCCTTTTTTCGGATATTGGGAAACTGGAAGAGAACTTTGTGAAAAATGCCTTTGTGCCAGTTGACTATGGGTACAGGAAGCTGCGATTCTTCTCTGGAAAGACCCCAACAACCTCAGGGAAAGATGACTGACACCTGGATTGACCAAGTTGTGCAGGCAGTTAAAAAATGGGAAGTAGGGCGGCGTGACCGGATGTAGAAGTGAGAGGACGTGTGTGCGGCTCCCCGTCCCTCTACTCTGAACATCCGAGACGCTGATGGGGGTATGGAGGCTGGCCGGTGATGTGTGAGAGGCGTTGGGCTGAGCCAAGATAGCCCCTAATGCTCCGCTCTCCAACACAATTTTAGCAGCCCAGGCAAGCTTTGCTGACGAAGCTGCGGTGGTGACGTGAGAGGCCCCCCTCGCTTGTCAGTAATCTGTAACAAGACCAGTCCTAGCAGTAGCAGCGTATGTGTCTGGCAATGAGCCAAAACCAGTGATCGGACATTCCGACAACAAAATCCATGGATTTTTTCCGACGGATGTTGGCTCAAACTTGTTTTGCGTACACACGGTCGCACAAAGTTGTCGGAATTTCCGATCGCCAAGAACGCGGTGACGTACACCACATACGACGAGACTAGAAAAGGGCTGGTCCGAACCAAGCGCGGCACCCTTTGGGCTCCTTTTGCTAATCTCGTGTTAGTAAAATTTTGGTGAGAGACAATTGGCGCTTTTTCAGACTCGTGGCTTTCAGATCGTTTTCTGCTGTTCAGTTTGTGCTTGTGGGTTTGTATCTGCTCTTCAGTGCGTGCAGTGAGTTCGCATTGATTTATCATTGTGTTCTTGTTCCTTCGTTACTGATTTTCAGGTCGCTCTTCACAGGCCTTGCTGTTCTTCAGTGCGTTCTGTTACTTCGTTCTAAGCAGCCGACCGTTTTCTAGCCATGTTGCGTATACATACTCCTCATAGAGTTCGTGCTGTGCGGGGGCTTGGTGTTGGGGTCCTTACCTTGACAAAAGTCCAGTCCATGAACAGGGTGGGGAGGAGTTCATGGACCAAGAATTGGTTGCTCCACCGTGACCAGTTCTGTCATATGCCTTTGCTCCGTGAGATCCGTGAGAATAATCCTGATGATTTCACGAACTTTCTCCGGATGATGGACCCCGTATTTCACCGTTTGTTGGCTTTGCTGACCCCTTATATTAGCAGGCACAGGATACCTGCATGAGGCAAGCCATCACTCCGGAGCAGAGGCTAGTCGCAACCCTGCGGTACTTGGCGACGGGGAGAAGCCTGCAGGACCTCAAGTTCTCGACAGGCATCTCCCCCCAGGCTCTGGGGATCATTATCCCAGAGACCTGTTTTTCCATCATCCAGGTCCTGCAGAAGGAGTATATTAAGGTAAGATTTATCCTTTAATATCACATTTTATTGTATTTAATGTTTGATAGAATATTGTATTTCTTTCCTCATTCCCTAATTACCATGATTGTAATATGCTGTGAATGTCCTCTTTGTCCTCATGCATGCTGGATTTTTATGTACTTATTTTTTTTGTCCTTCATACATATTTGCCTTCACTTACCTCCCCAGCATGGTCTCCTGGCCCTATATTCACCTCATGTAGTCACTTTTATCAGCTTCATAGTAGTGCTTTACCCCAAACACCCCCTAAAATGTTTTAATATGTGATTTGTGCTTTAAATTCTGGCAGAGTGCCAGAGGCTTTTTTTGGGGGGTCCCCAAATCATTTGGAACCCTCCCCCCAACTGCTAAGTCAGCTGATACCAATTCTCTATCTATCCTCAATCATCTATCTGCTGACTTTGCCAAACCCATACACACTATACCCATCTCTTTTGTGCTCAGATTTATGGATGAATTCCCCAAAGCATGTAGTGCAAGGGCCTGCCTGTATACTTTCAAATGGTACTGTTTAACGTTTTTGTATACTATTATTATCTTGATAGGTAATAGCAGAATTTCCAAATGTGCTCAAATGTGTACAGTGTGTATTTATATCTTTGTATTATGACACTTCTTACCTGTCCAGTGGGCTGTCCATAGTGTACTTAAGGAGGGGCTGGCCAAAGTAATACACATTATTTAGGCATTCATCTCTCAATAAAGTGGAGAGGGTTACCTGTCCAAGAGCTCCCCCCCCCCAAAAAATGTTAGAGATGGCCCATGAGAGGGGGGAGGGGGAATCTGATAGGTGTACCTTATACTTTGGTCTTTAAAAACTCCCTCAAATAAATGTTATCTTGATGTTGGCCAAGAATGTTTGTGTCTAATCTGCTTTCCCTGTTTATGTGCAAAATGACAAATTTTTTGTTGTTGTTTGACTCCACAGTTTCCTTCCAACCCACAGGAATGGCAGACTGTGGCCTCCCACTTTGCCCAGCGGTGGGACTTTCCTAACTGCAGAGGGGCAATTGATGGGAAACACATCCACATCGTCCCACCACCCAACTTGGGGTCATACTATTTCAACTATAAGGGGTTCAATAGTATTGTGATGTTGGCGGTGGTGTCGGCTACTTACAAGTTCCTGTATGTGGATGTGGGGAAGAATGGCCGGATGTCCGATGGTGGAGTCATCGCCCAGACAGAGTTCTACAGGCGTCTCCAGCTTGGACTTGCCACCTCCAGAAGACAATGCGGAAGGACTCCCATTCGTCTTCGTTGCGGATGAAGCGCTTGCGCTGGGGACCATCTTATGCGGCAATTCCCGATGAGGACCCTCGCCCCAGACCAGAGGGTTTTTAATTACCGGCTGGCCAGAGCCAGAAGAGTGGTGGAGAACACGTTTGGAATCATGGCCAGCCGGTTCCGCCTATTTCTTACACCCATACACACGGCGGAGTACAAACTGAATCATATCATCCTGGCGTGCTGTGTTCTACACAACTTTTTACGGCAACATTCTGCCAACTATGCCGGCTCAGTTGGGCCTGAGGCCAGAATTCTAAATGAAACAACCCTGACGGTGCTTGAAAGTGGCTGTCCTGGCTTGCCCCCCCTGAGTGCCCGTGATGTCCGGCTAAGATACCTTGAATACTTTGCGGGTAGGGGGGCTATCAATATGGGAGATATCAATTATTTCAAATAATAAAAAAAAAAAACTACTAAAATCTTTGGTGAACTTTACTGCTTGTGTTTCTTTTAGCTGACCCTGACAGAAATGTAGTGAGTCCTGAAAATGGCATGATTGTGTAACATTACAAAGCACTGTTGGGTGTTATTTACTAAAGGCAAAGATACTTTGCACTACAAGTGCAGTTGAAACTGCACTTGTAGTGCAAAGTGGATTTTACCTTAGGAAATAACCCCTATTGCTACTGAAAACACCAATTAGAGCACAACAAAAGTTTTGGAGCGTTGAAACAATAATCCACACATTCTTGATTAACAATCTTTTTAATACCAGCACAATCGCATGTGCATTTAGAAAAGGTTTTTAAACAAACCAACATGTTTGTTGTATAACAATTTTTGGGGTCACATTAGAAAAAGTAGAAAATGTCCATTTAAGATAAAACAGGCATGTTTAAAACCAACAAGAAAGACACAAATCTTGAACTTACAAAGTTCACATTTGGTAGAACTTGAAGGCAATATCAGACATGAGTATTTAGAAACTGTGTTTGATATTGCGTTCAGATGGGGTGAAGTCACCCCAGGAAAAGCCAAATTTGGAAGATGCACACAAATTGCCGAATGTCAACATGTGCTACCTGCCATCATGGGGGATCAAGGGACGTGTTTTTGGGGTGCAACCCCTTCCTCACAGCTACTTTATTATTGAGGAAGGGGTTGCACCCCCAAAACGCGTCCATTGATCTCCCGTGATGGCAGATAGCACATGTTGACACACTGTGTGCATCTTCCAAATTGGCCTTTCGCAAATATGTCAAAAAATGGTAAAAAAATTTAGCTCACAAAAAACTAAAGGGATTTGGAGGGGTTTTAAACTCTCCCTAAAACATGAATGATGTTCCTAATTTTTTTTGAACATCATTGATGTTTTTCTGGATGTTTTCCAAGTCCCTATTACACCCCATGATCTCCCCAATCAGGATCTGTGTACTTTCAGAGGTGAAATGCCCTGGATCCACAACATCACGATCACCTAAAAAGATAGAAACAAAAACGCACCATGTATTATAAATATGCTGGCATCCATCTCTTACCTGAGCCTTTGGTTGCAGACACTCACCTGTTGTGGTGACAATTTCCACCACTTCTTCCTCCTCCTGCTCTGCTTGGCTTGGGTGGATTTCCCCTTCTTCCAGAGGTGGGAGGTCTGTGGTCTCCTTGGATGAGTGGTGTCCTCCGAGTCTTTTATCTCCTATGTAAAAACAAATAGGTACACTTAGCACACAGATATTTGAGGGCAGAACTATAAATATGAAACATTGCTTGGAAGTGGGGTACAATTGTCTGTTATGGCAGAGTTCCAAGATGTTGAAATTTTATTGTCCTTTGTCAAGCTTGAATACTTACCTGTTTTGTACAAGCTTCACAGATGGAGATACCCCTATAGTATACACTGGAGCACCTGTGTGGGCCCCCTAATAAAAAAGGTGTTCTGGGGTCCCACACTAGTGCTCCTGTGTCCAGATGTGAAAACTGCTGCTGAGTGTCCTCTCCTTACACAGAATCTAGTTTGCATTTCATTCTAGTTACAAACCCATCTACACAACCAAATTATTTTCAGACAAGTAGGCCATAAAAAATGTTTTAAAATGCATATGGCCAAAACAATGGTGTGTTCTAGGCCGAACGAACAATGTTTCATACGAACGAATAATGTACCCATGAACATGAAAGTTGCCATTTTAAACTGTACAACAGTAAAGAAAAGCACATGGAGCAGCATGAACTTAATAAACATAAAGAATAGGAACACAGCACAACTACTTACTTTTTTGCAGTACTCTCCGGATCCTTCTGTACTGCTCATGCTCCCTTAATTTGAGGTCCGACCACTGCTTCCTGAGCTGATCCTTGGATCGCCGTACCCCGAAATTCCGGTGCAGACTTTTGACCACTTTCGCCATTATCTTGGCCTTTCTGACGTTGGGGTTGGGGTAAGGTCCATACTTCCTGTCATAGTCGGCCTTCTTCAGAAGGTCCACCATCTCCAACATCTCCCCAAAGGACATATTCGATGCCTTAAATCGTCTCCTTCTGGATCAGGACGTTTCAGGCTCCGGGCCTTCCTCCTCCTCGGTGTAATTATCTGACACCTGCTCTGTCTCTGCCATGTGCTCTTCCCCCACTGCGCCGAAGGAGAATGGGTGGGGAATAGACTAGAAAGAACGTTAGGGGCGGGCGGAGTTTCACGCATGCGCAGTGTCTATAAAGCGTAACACGCGTGCGTAGTACGTACGATCTGTGAGCGGAGGAAGGAGTAACGGAGGCGCCGATTGTGATAGCGAAGGTAAGATTTAACATTGGGCCTATACTGCTTCTAGATTGAGGCCTGTATTTGCACAAGTTTAGAAGACTTTAGGCTGACATTAGGGTTTGTCTTGTGTTGTGTCTTGCAGTGAAAATGGATATCTTGAAGGATCATGACTTTATGCCAATCTTCATTGATATGTTCAGGGAGCTGCCCTGTCTGTGGCAGATAAACCACCCTGAATATAAGAACCAAACAAAGAGGAAGGCAGCGCTGGATAAATTGCTGGAATTTGTGAAGCCGGTGATCCCCACAGTAGACATCACCTATTTGAAGATCCTAATTGGTGGCCTGAGGAGTACTTATCTAAGGGAGCACAAGAAGGTCCAGGATTCCCAGAAATCAGGAGCTGCAGATGACATTTATGTCCCCATGCTGTGGTAGTATGACAGACTGCATTTTCTGGCAGGTCAGACTGAACCCAGGCCATCACTCTCCACTCTTCCTTCCACACTTCCTTCCCCCCCAGCTGAGGCTTCTGATGCCCAACCTGGGCCTTCCAGGCAGCAACATGTGGAGGAGCCCAGATTGAGCCAGGTATAGCATTCTTCTAAATATTGCTGGTTGTCCAATCAATGATGTTAAATAGATGTTAGTTAGGAGTACTAATTTATGATTGTGATTGATGATGCAAAAACTAAAACCATGTCCCTTTTTCATACACAGGGAAGTCTCAGCCAGGAGGTGGCCGGGCCAAGTAGGCTGCCTGATATCCAGGTCCCTCCCCTACACCTTCAAAGACAAAGTGGCAGGAAGAGGAGTAACCTGGAGGAGGCTGCCATAGGCCTCTTTTGGAAGGCTACTGAGGCCCTCAGAACACCCCACAGTGTGGAGGAGGACTTTGCTGGCATAACTGCCTGCAAATTGATGCAGATGGAGGAGGGCCAATGACTTCTGTGTGAGTTCTCCAGGTCCTACTCCTCCTCCTGCCACATCTCCAACACCAGAGCCACAGCCGGGAAGGAAGCGTGGAAGGAAGACCAGAGAGTGAAGACCCTGGGTTCAGTCTGGTCTGGCAAAATATGCAGCCTCTTGTAGTACCACAGCCTGGGGACATACATGTCATCTGCTGCTTTCCGGATCTCTGTGACTTCTGGACCAGACTGCACTCCCTTACATATGGACTCCTCAGGCCACCAATTTTGCTGTCAAATAATTGATGTGTGCCCTGGGGGTCCAAGGCTTCGCCAATTTCTGCTGTTTCTCCAGCGTTGCCTCCCTCTTTGTTTGGTTCTGAGCCCTTAATAAAGGAATTTTTGTTTCAATTATAATTGCCTATGTGTGTTTTCCTTAAAAAAGGACAGTTTGTTTGTGAGGAGGCAGGTACATTTCAAAAATACAATGTGAAATTAACAAGAGACACCAACACCAAGCAACCTCCTTGAGATTAAATAATACAAGATAATAATGGTGTTGTGGTAACTTGACACACAAAACACACACAAAAATATTCTGGATGTTAAATAACTAAAAAAAAAAAAATAACAAGATCAGCCTTGAAAAAAATACAAACCAAAAAAAATAAAAAAAATCACATCAGGCTTGAAAAAAAAAAAAGAAACAAAAAAAATGATATAGATTTTTGGTCAGATGTGACAAATCATAATATATTGAGGGAATCACGATAAATAAGAAAGAAAGAAGTTTGTGAGAACTCTGTGTGAATATCAGCAGCAAAACTACTTCATTCTTCCTGCATTATAAAGAAGAAGAGAGTGTGCCGTATTAAACAATTTGAAACATTGCAGCCTGACGAAAGTGCTCTATCCATTCCGAACGCTAATTTTACCAGACCAAGCTGTTCCGTCTCAGGATTTCTTCTGAGCATGCGTGGCACTTTGTGCGTCGGAATTGTCCACACACGGTCGGAATTGACGCGATCCGATTTTGTTGTCGGAAAATTTTATAGCCTGCTCTCAAACTTTGTGTGTCGGAAAATCCGATGGAAAAAGTCCGATGGAGCCCACACACGGTCGGAATTTCCGACAACACGCTCCGATCGCACATTTTCTATCGGAAAATTCGACCGTGTGTACGGGGCATTAGTATCATCTCGTGAACGCTGGATGCAGGTGAAAGCCCTTTCTCCTCTCTCTCCCTTTGCTCTCCCTGACTTTTTTTCTCACAAATTGCTAGCTTGGACTGTGTTTACTATGGATATGCTGGCTGTGCTGAAGTGTTCATGTGTTAAGGGAGTAGAATTTATCACTTGCACCAAACATAGAAACAGCCCTAAGAAACAGTATGTGAGACTGGCAAAGAGCTAGACTATGGGACAGATCTATTTGCAGTTTAAATGTTTGCAGAGAGTTGAAATTTGAAGATTAACCCCTGCAGCACTGGATGATAGGTGAAAGTTTGTTTTTTCTTTTTTCTGCTTTTTCCTGTTTGCTAGCAATACAAACTCGGTTTGAGCCCTAGTGGAAGATGGGCAGAACTAGCTGGAAGCTTTAAGGACTTTATGCGTAAAATGCACAGCTCCAAAAATCTGTGTGAGAGACTGTCAGAGAGCTGGTTTGTGGGACAATTTCAATAGCATTAAAAGCAGTGGGTAAGAAGTAAAGTGCATTGTGTGGAAGATGTGCGGTACTAGCTGGAAGCTTTAAGGGCTTTTATGGGTTGAAAGACTTAAAAGAGCAATCCCTTTTTTTTTTATTATATACACCTCCTCCCTTGTCTTTGCTGGCAAGGATCTGGAAAAAACCCCGGCTGAAGCTGGCTGAAGGAACCAGTATTTAAAAGAGCAATGGAGATAGAATCACAGTTATTGGGGGGGCCTTGGAAGGTACGAATAGGGAGAAGATGACAAAAAAGAAGGGTGAGGAAGCTTTGCAACAGGAGGGTACAAATTCAAAAAACGCAGTAAAAAACAAAGGAAGTCAAGCAGCAAAATTAGAAAAATATGCGCGCACACCGGTTAAAGACCCTCAAACTTTCTCACAAGTTAAAAATGGGGGGGCCAGAAACAAGAAAAAGCCAGGGCCAACAAAAGACGGATATAAGTACAGAAATACCATCAACAATGGAGGAGTCAATACTAGCCTTGGAAGGGGGTGCTAGAGGTGGGAAAGAACCCTCATTAAAGGAAGTACTGCTGGCAGTGAATTTTTGAAAATCTCCTCTTTGTGAAATGATTGAGCAACCTGAAGGGATAAGAGAAGAGATACATTTTTTAAGACATGATGCACAGAAACGACGGCCCTGGAAGGGAGAATGAGCTTGGTGGAGGACGATCTAAACCCATTAAAACAGGGAGGGAAGATAATCAGTGATAAAATGAATGCATACGCCTTTAAAATGGAGGACATGGAGAACAGACTGCACAGGAACAATGTGAAAATTTTGGGGCTACCCGAGCGGTGTGAGGGTCCCAACCCTACAGGCTTTATGGAGAAATGGCTGGTGTAAACTTTTGGGATGGAGGTTTTTTCTCCTTTTTTTGCAATTGAGAGGGCACACAGAGTGCCATATAGAGTACCACTCCCAGGGGGTTAGCCCGGATCATTTTTGGTGAAACTACTTTTTTTCAAGGATAAAGAGACAATACTCCAGAAGGCTAGAGAAAGGAGGGATATATATCATAACGGGGTTAAGATTTTATTCTTTCCAGATTTTTCCCCAGAATTGCAAAAAAAAAGGGCCAAGTTTGTGGAGATCAAGAAAAAATTGCAGCACTTGTATATGCTATGCTATATCCCTCTCGGCTACGGGTAGTGGCACTAGGTGAAACACACCTTTATTATGCCCCAAATGAGGCGCTTGTGTGGTTGGAGAAAAACAAAGAGAAGATACGACAGGATCAAGAGCGGAGCATGGGAGATTAATTATGATGTTTTTTTGTATTTGGAGGGGGGCTGCACTATAGGGAGAGAACGATAGCTGATGGTCCTCTTGGGGTGGGTTGGTTTGGGCTTTTTTCCTTTCCCTCTATCTTCCCTCCCATTGTTGTGTGGGGTGTGAAAGAGATTTTTTGTATTTGTCCTATATGGGTTTTTTTTTTTTTTGGTGTTGTCTGTTTGTTGTTCGTTATAGTATTACATGTGGTTCAGCAGCTGTTTTTTTTTTCTTTTTTTAGTGTGGATGGGGAAAAGATATTGTATGGGAAATATTTGAGTCAAATATTGGTCATACAGGTTTAGTGAGGTACAAAGGTGGGTGGAGAAAGGGTGTTGAATGAAGACAGATATAAATGGTTCACTTTTTATCTTTTGCACTAAAAGCACTATCTTGCGATTTGAGTGTCATGTGGAAATATGTTTATTAAGGAGGTAGGAAGAAGGGGAAAAAAGGGGAAAAAAAATGAAAAAAAAATATTGCACTAAAAATATAAAGGGATTTGAGTATCAAGTGGAAACAGGTCCAAAAATCATGGTACTTATGTATGATGGTATATATAGGAAAACACAAGTGTTAAATAAGTTAGAAAGTGGAAGGAACAGCACAAAGAAGAAATGGAAAAAAAATATAGGTGGAATAGGGACACTAAGTTAATTGACTCTTTTCTCTTTTTTTGTCTTTTTCTTTTTTTTGTATATGTGCAGTCTAAAATGATAAATGTATGTTCTTGGAATATCTGAGGATTTGGAGACCCTATAAAGAGAGCTGCAGTTATTTCTGCAGTGATAGCCCTTCGAACATCTGTGGTTTGTCTGCAGGAGACTCACCTAACAAAAGAGTCGATATCACATTTAAAAAGAAGAAATTTTCTGACTCAGTATCACTCAGTATATACCTCATACTCCAGGGGTGTAGTGTTTTGATTGAGACGGGAGTGGAGTTCTCCTGCAGACCCCATGGGTGTCAGGACCCCATGGGTCAAAGAACCGCGATATATTGCAGATGGACACCGGCGGCAAAAAGCACCCTGAGGCGAATCAGTTTGCATAGGTAGCGCTATACAAGTTACTCATTCATTCAGACAGACTAATATAGATGAGAGAGGCCGGTATATTTTCTTGTATTGTACTATTGGGGGAATGACCTGCATTTTGGCTAATATATATATCCCTCCCCCATTTAAAGCGGAGGGCTTATATCAATTGATGAAATTCACCTCTGACAAACCTAACGTTCCAATAATGGCAGTGGGAGATTTTAATATGGTATTAGATGGTAGGGTAGATAGATGGCCAACAGGAATTCAAGCTGGAAAATAGGTTATTACGCTCTTACAAATAATAGGTGAACTGGGAGTTAGGAGATATATGGAGAATGAGGAATCCAACTAAACAGCAATACTCTTGTTTTTCGAAAACTCACTCTATGCTCTCTAGGATTGATTTAGCCCTCGGCAGTGAAGATATGTTTCATTTTGTTAAGAATATAAAGTATATGCCTAGGGGTCTCTCAGACCATTCTCCATTGGTTGTATCGCTGAGTCAAAGGGAGGAATTCAGCAAAGGGAAATGGAAAATTAGCCCATATTGGTTATAGATATTAGGGGGCAAAGAGGGAGTGACATCATCCCTGGAGGAATTCATGAGGATTAACGCCGGGACAGCATCACCTGGAGTGGTCTGGGACACCCTTAAGGCATATCTTAGGGGGATACTAATATAACATATAGCAAGAGTAAAAAGGCAAACTAGAGAGCAGGAAAAAACTGATTGGAAATAAGGTCATAGAAGCAGAAGAGAAGTATGTAGAGAGATTAACCCCTGGGGCGTTTCAGGAATGGGTCGAAACACAAGAATACAAAGATTTATTATACACAAAAGCTGAGAATAAATTGTTGTTTCAGAGACAGTGTTATTACGTGGAGGGAGAGAGTGCAGGGCATATACTGGCTTGTTTGGCAAAGGCAAATACACCCAGTATTATCATATGTGCTGTTAGAACAAATGGGGGAAGAATAACATCATATGGCCCTGGGATTGTAGATACTTTTAAAAAATACTATGAGAAATTGTATAGTTCCCAAGGTGGGGAGGTAGAGGGGGAGATGTGGGACTTTTTTAGAAACCCGAAGATCCCTTGCCTCACTGAGGAAGATAGAGAGGCACTAGATGCCCCTATAGGCCTGAAAGAGGTAAAACAGGCGGTGTCAGCTTTGGCAAACCAGAAAACTCTGGGGCCGGATGGTCTGCCTGCAGAGATATATAAAAGATATGAAGAGACATTATTGCCAGAACTGTTGAACACATATTAGCAGAGGGTGTGTTGCCTTTGTCTATGAGAGAATTTACTATTATTGTCCTTCCAAAAGAGGGGAAGGATCTATTTGATCCGTCCTCTTACAGGCCAATAGCACTGTTGGGCACAGACGTGAAAATTTTGACAAAAATATTGGCTGATAGGTTAAAGAAAATAATCCAGAATCTGGTCCATATGGACCAGACAGGGTTTATAAGAAATAGATCGACCAGTATTAATATAAGGAGGGTGTGGATAAACCTGCAGGTTCCGACAAATAATGTAGGATCAAGGGCAATAGTGTCCCTGGATGCAGCCAAGGCCTTCGACAGTCTGGAATGGCATTATTTGTGGCAGACCTTGGCTGCCTTGCAGTTTGGTCCAAAGTATGTTGGTTAGGTAAGACTTTTATATGAAAGGCCCAGAGTAAAAGTGAAGATAAATAATATGTGCTCTGGGTCGTTTTCTTTTTTCCCTTTGAAATCCCTGTATCTTTGTGGATGACCTAATGGTTATAGCCAGTGGCTCCATTGCCAAGGCAAATAACAGGGGGGACAAAGGACACCCCTGTCTTGTCCCCCCTGTTATTTGCCTTGGCAATGGAGCCACTGGCTATAACCATTAGGTCATCCACAAAGATACAGGGATTTCAAAGGGCTTCAGGAGTGGAGAAAATAGAATTATACCCTGATGATGTGTTATTGTTTCTGGGGGACACGCGGGGGTCTCTGGCAGCAGCAATTGACATAATTATAGATTTTGGGCAGATATCATGCCTAAATATAAACTGGGACAAATCAATGCTGCTCCCGGTTGACCTGCTGAAGAAAGATTTGCCACCAGAGACTCCGCAAACGGTAATAGTTAATAGGCTCAAATATTTTTTTTTTTTTAATTGGGAAATCCAACTTTATTAAATGTAGGTTTACAGATTTACAGTTAGCATTTGGCGTATCCTAATACATAAGTACAAATTCAATTATTACAGATGCATGTGATTATATACTATCGCCAATCATAAGTAACAGTTAGAAAGAGACCTGTAGCTTTTGAGGTGTACCCTTTCTAAATTAGGCCTGTGTGAGCTACCCGAGCTTATCATGTTTTATAAATGCTATACCCAATTGAATTTCCCTACAAGAGCAGGCAGTGTTTGGTGTTTAGCTCCTCATGCACAGGTTTCACCGTCTTCCACCCATCTATCCCATACCTTCGAGTATTTTTGGGTGCATCCTCTGTGGGTATAAATTAATTTTTTGTAAGGAAGGGTATTATTTACGTCTTTTTTCCAGATTGACATATTCGGAGGTGTGGTTTGCATCCAGTTACGGGCTATGACTTTTCTGGCTATAAATAAAGTTTCATAAATAAAAATAGTGTGAAATTTGTCTAAATCTGTGTCGGGTAGTAGCCCTAATATACATAACTTTGGGTCTAGAACAACCGGGGGAACCCATATTGTCATGCAGAAATTTTATCACTTGGATCCAGTACTCTTGTATCGTGGGGCAGTCCCATATCAGGTGGTAGAAGGTGCCTGGCCCATATGTACATAAGGGGCATGTTGAGCTATGTGAAGGTTGGAATTTTGCCAGCCTCTGCGGTGTGAGGTAAGCTTGGTGGACTATATACAGCTGGGTAAGCCTGTCTGACAATTTGGGTGAGGTCGTTTTTACGTTTTCTAATATTTCATCCCAGTCTGTATCATTAATAGATCCCACATTCCTTTCCCATCCTAGTTTGGCTTTTTGAATTACTGACAAGATTCTGGGTATACGAATAGTGTAGTATAGACCTGAGATTAGTTTCTGGGATTCTTCTCCCATAATTATATCCAATACCTGGGGGTGGGTGATAGCGCCTGTTATGCTTCTGGCTTGGGAACGTAGAGCATGGCGGAGCTGCAGGTACCTGAACATTAGATGGTGCGGAATTGAATATTCGTCTTTTAAAGACTGAAAGGATTTGGGCCGCATATCAGTCATAACCTGGTGAAGGTATATTATCCCGTATTTGGCCCACACAGTTGGATCTGGTATATTTTTAAGTTCTGGCATGTTATTATTGAGCCAAAGGGGGGAATGGGAGTGTATATGTCCAGTTTTCAGCTTTTTTAAGGTTATTTCCCATATTTTTTGATGATGTGAGAGCATTCCTACATTAAATCTGGGGGTTCCTTTACGCGTATGTCCTCCTCTAAATATAGCTTGTAAGGGGGTCGACAGTGGACTCCTTGGATCCTTGCACACTAACATTTTGTAACGCTGCATTTCAGTCTTGTTGAAATGGTGCAAATGGGATAATTGTGCCGCAATGTAGTATTCTTGTATGTCTGGCAGTGCGGTTCCTGCCATGTCTGTGGGATTTTTAAGAATATGCCAGGCTAGTTTATGCCTTCCATGCCCCCAGACAAATGAATTAAGAATAGCTTCCATTTTTTTAAATATCTTGAGAGGAATGTATAGGGGTGCATGCCATACCATATATAGGATTTTAGGGAGTAGAATCATCTTGATGATGTTTATCCTTCCCATTACCCCCAGGGGCAATCTTGACCAAGCCTGTGTTTTGGTTTTTATCAAGGAGAACAATGGCTCCACATTATTGATAATGTAGTCCTCTAGATCCCGCGTAACCTTCACTCCTAGGTATTTAATCATGTTTACTCTAGTTAAAGGGAGTTCCGGGCATGTATGTGGAGGGGGAGAGTGATCTATGGGGAGTATCTGGGATTTATCCCAATTTATGCGTAGTCCCGAATAGCTTCCCATCTTTTCAATAATTCCTAACGCTGTTTGAAGCGATGTGCCCTGATCCGCTAAATATAGAATAGTATCATCTGCGTATAGACCTATTTTTTCTGTATAGTTATCTACACGCAGTCCTTCTATTCCTAGTTCTGCTCGAATAGCAATCGCGAGCGGTTCAGCTGTTAAAGCATATAAAAGGGGGGAGAGGGGACATCCCTGACGTGTACCCCTTTCCAGGGGGAACTGATCTGATAGCCACCCATTTACGAATACTCTTGCTTTTGGGGTTTGGTATAGTATTTGGACCCATTTGAGGAAACGTGGGCCAAAGCCAAATTCCTTTAAACACTCCCATAAAAATGACCATTCTACTGAGTCGAAGGCCTTGGCTGTGTCCAAGGCCACCACCACCCTGGTTCCGTGATTGTCGTGTTGGGCTTGGAGATTCATAAATAACCTTCTTATATTCATGGCCGTATTTTTGCCCGGCATAAAGCCGGTTTGGTCTGGATGTATCAGGGATAAGATGACCTTGTTAAGGCGTGAGGCAAGTATCTTGGCTAATAGCTTAATATCTACCTGAAGTAGAGAAATGGGTCTGTATGATTCGGGGAACCGAGTATCCTTCCCTGCCTTGGGTAGAACTATTAGTTGTGCTTCTTGCATGGATGGGGGGAGTATTCCCATTTTAAAAATGTTATGGTATAATTGTTTGAGTTTAGGAATAAGTATCTCTGAGAAAGTGTCATAAAATTCTAAAGGTAAACCATCTGACCCAGGTGCTTTGGATTTAGATAGGTGGGATATAGCTTCTGCAATGTCTTCTTGCGTTATGGGAGCTTCAAGCATCTCAACTTGCTCTACGTTGAGTCTAGGGAACTGTATTGTGTGTAGATAGTCCCGTATATCCTGCTGGGAGTGCCTGCTCTGTGATGTATACAATTCACCATAGAATGACTGAAACCTGGCCGCCACCTGAGGGGGGTCCGTAATGGTGTCTCCCTGCGGTGTACACAGGGAGACTATTACTGGGGGTTTATCGTTCAAATGTGCCAAATACGCCAGGAGTTTACCTGTTCCCCATGCTCATATACTCGCTGTTTGCAGAAAAAGACTTGTTGTCTAGCTTTTTCTATATGTATATGGTTAACTACTCTGGTTTGTAGTTTGACTCTTTGGAGATTTTCAGAGTTAGGGTGTGACGTGTATTCTTTTTCAAGTTCTGTCAGTTTGTCAGTTGACAGTTGTAGAATACATTTTGAGGAGGTTTTGAATCTGTTTATCCTGGAGGACAACAGCCTACGTGCATGTGCTTTAAATGAGTCCCATTCTATGCCTATTGTTTCTCTATTACACTTATCATTGAGTATATATTGTAGTTCTTTCGCTAGGCCCTCTATGTTTGGTAGGACTGTGAGCCAGAAGGGGTTGAGTCGCCACACAGGGGTGGGAGCTGATTTTAATAGGGATATCATTATCCAGCATGGGGCATGATCTGATAGAGCTCTAGGTGCTATTCCAGACCCAGTAACCTTTGGTAGTAAAGTATTTGTTACTAGCACATAGTCTATCCGTGACATTGTGTGATGACCCACTGAGTGACAGGTATACGCCCTAGCGGATGGGTTATGCCACCTCCAAACATCCGCGAGGGCAAACTCCGTCAACAGGCGGCTCAATCTGGTATGTTGCACTGATCCTCTAGGGGAGCCCTCTTGCAAAGGCCTGTCTAGTGCTGGGTTCATAACCATATTGAAATCTCCCATCCAAACGGCCGGGGTCGACGGGTTTTTGGTTAAAAATGCTAGCCCCTTCATGACCACTTCCGACGTGAATGGGGGAGGTATATAGCTTGCCAGCACCAGGAGTGGATTCCCACCTATAAGTGTGTTCAGAAACAAATATCTTCCCTGCTGGTCCGATTCTAAGGATACCAACTCAAATTGGACTTTTTTAGCAATAATAATTGAAACTCCCCTAGACTGGTTGGTGTGCGTGCTATGATAGCTCCATCCCACCCATGGCTTTTTCAAAGCCGTCTGCAGATGTCCTGTAATGTGCGTTTCTACTAAAGCAGTAATATCAGCTTTTTGCGATTTTAGGTATGCTAGAACCGCGGTTCGTTTGACCCTATCCCGCAATCCCCTCACATTCCACGTTACAAATTTGATAGAGGTCATTTTGTCAAAGGGTAAGCCTTATTGTAATCGGACCAGCAGGATAAAATCAAAACCACATACATATCTTTAGTACTCCAGCTCCCTTTCTGCATGCCACTCTTATCTGCATTTCTCTTAAGAATATGTGTATTAATATTTCTATATATTATTTCCAAGTTACATTTCCCAAAACTAAAATAACAAAATTGAACCCATCCTTTCCCTCCCGGCTGCACGCCTCCCCAACATGGCGTGAGCATGTATTCCCGAACTTTCAAACAAAGAGTTAACATCCAGCTATGTAAACCAGCTGGAGGCACAAATCTTAGCGCATCCACTAGCCGTGGTCTGCTTTGTATAACCATTACTTTGGGGGCAAAAATAACAAAAGAGTCTTCACTGGCAGTTGCGAAGTAAGGTGGCAAGAGGGGGAGCAAAGTTAACACCGTACTCCCCCCACAGCACCCCCATGTGAAACGGGAACATATTCGTGTCAGGATTACCTCATTTCCAAGTTTGCATATAAAAGTGTGGCATACATTTTCCAGTGCTATATTCAGTTCCTTGCATGTAATCCGACAGGGTACAGTTCAGATCAAGGGAAGGGGGAAGGAGGAAAATATTGTAGTCTTCAGAGTGCTGCCTATAATGAGCACGTATAATTTGCATTAATATCTGCGGTGGAGTATTAAACAGGGGTAATCTAACTGTAGGGAATGGAATCAGGGGAGAAGAAAGCACTTCCTTATGCTCTGTATGTCGCTGTTAGGGTATGCACATCAGTTTCGGTTCTCCTCCTTACCTCCCACCGCATAACAAGAAAGTCTGTCCGTCAGTTCAATGTTCGCTGTAGTTTCAGTTTTTATGCTGGGCGTCCTCTTCGGTCTAGCCATGCTGCTGCAGCCTCGGGATCTTCAAAGAATTGTGCGCGTCCATCTTCCTCCACCCGCAGCCTGGCGGGAAATAGCATAGCGTACTTGAGATGTAATGTACGCAATCTTCGCTTTACGTCTTGAAATTGTGCTCGCTTCTTTTGCACTGCATTTGAAAAATCTGGGAATACTGCAACATGAGTATTTCCTAGCTGGATATTCCCCTTTTCCCTCGATAACCGAAGGACTTTGTCTCTGTCACGAAAGTTCAAGAATTTCGCAATAAATGTACGCGGCGGCGCTCCAGGCGGGGGGGGGTCTTGCTGGTATGCGGTGAGCCCTCTCCACCGCAAACATCACAGAGAAGGCCTCTCTGCCATATTGTGCAGTAAGGAGTGACTCCAGAAATGTGACTGGATCCGTGCCTTCCTCCTTTTCCGGGATGCCTATGAACCGGAGATTGCACCTCCGAATACGATTTTCCAGGTCGTCCTGGTGGGATTGCAGCAGCTGAATTTGTCTCTGCATATCCTCTGTGGCATGCTGCATAGGATAGAGAACGTCCTCCATTGTTCCAACCCGGGTTTCCGCCTCTGTGACTCTGTCCTTCACTTTGGATAGATCTTGTCTAAGCAGGGATATATCTATCTTTACCTCGTCGATTTTAGCTGTTAGAGTGCCCTGCAGTGCCGCTATAGCCTCTAGCACTTGAGCCGTGCCGTCAGCATGGGGATCGGTGTCCGCACGTGTGCCGGCGCCATCTTCAGACTGCATCTCTTTTCCCTGCCGGCGATACTGAGCCAGCTTGTCGGCCGCTCCGGTAGTCTTCTTCGGTGGAGACATTCTCCTCATCAGCCTGGGCCACAGGAAGGCAAACCTGGAACTTTTTAGCCCCGGATTTTATCTCAGGATCTCAGTTAGGAGCGCTGGGAGAGGGAGCTCTCTCTTACCACGTCTCACTCCATGAGCCGCCAGGCCACGCCCCCTAGGCTCAAATATTTAGGAATATACATAACCTTAAATCCTAAAGAATATATAATAAACAACATTGCCCCACTTTTGGATAAACTAAGGTGTAAAGGGAAAGTGTGGAGACAGTTACCCTTATCAGTGGCAGGAAGGTGTAACCTAATCAAGATGACGTGAATGCCTTAATTGCTGTATATATTACACAATTCCCCAATTTGGATAAATAGGCAATGGTTTCAGAAGATTAACATTATATTTAGAGAGTTGATCTGGAAAAAAAACAGTCCAGGATACTGTTACGTACTCTGCAATTGCCAAAGGAAGGGGGGGGGGGGGGGGGGTTGGCAGTCCCGCACCCATGGTGCTATTATTTGGTATCACAATTACAGCATCTGAAAGCATGTAACAACTTTTCTGAATACAATCCAACTAGGGATATGCTGCTATTGGGCATGTGCCATGATAGTTTGATAGATGCCTTGGAGGCTGACTGAGTAGGGAAATGAGGAAAAGATGATCTGCACTCCAGTGATTGCTCTTAAAAAATGTAATATTTATTGACAAGCCACAGTGACCAAACGCAAATGAGAACAGTTGGCGTGTTCCAGCCTATAAGGCCTTAGTCATAACCACATTACAGACATGAAACTTTGAAATAAATAGTAGCTCTAAGGATCACTGGCTCCACCCATTACTTGTCTTAATTGACTACAGGCAATTATCCAAAAAAGGGGAATCAGCTATACTGCATATTGGGTGATCCATATGTATGCCACTATTTCTCACACACTTAATAGTGATAATAAGTACATGTGTGCACACACTCGTGCATGCACTCATGCACATATACATGATTAAAAAACACCATGAGATACAAAAAACATTAAATACAAAAAGTAAAAAATAAAAATAATAATCCAGGTATGTGAAAAAAAGACACCAGAGGAGGAAAAGAGAGAGGAGGCTCTGGGAAGAGGCATGCTTAATGTAAGTGCAAATCAAGATCCCACCTCAGGTTTAACCCCCGGGGCGATCTAGTTTTTAAACTAAAAATCCACCATGCTTCTCTCCCCAGTAGTCTTCTCTCCCTATCACCTCCTCTGGGCGAGTGAGACAACCATTCTATTCCTCTAAAGCGGAAAGAGGAGAGATCGCCCTGGTGACATTCCCTAAAGTGACGTGTTGCATTCGAAATATTTCTAGCATTTGGGTTATTTGTGTCACAGTAGTGTTCCCCTATACGGGCTCTCAAAGGACGTGTGGTACAGCCTACATATTGGAGGCTGCATAAAATACAGGTGATCAGGTAAATTACATAGTTTGTGCCACAGTTGTTGTTCTGCTGTAAACTCTTCACCTGTAGCTGTGGCAACAAATGTTTTACCCAGATCACACAAGTTACAGTACCTACAGGTTTTTTAATTACAAGGGTAACTACCAGGATAGGAGAGCCAGGTGGGTTGGTATTGTTTAGATGAAAATAGACTAGGTGATAGTGCAGTCCCCAGTGTGAGCGCGCGTCGGCTAGAAAAAAGGTAACCTGCTTGCAGAATCCCATTTAAATCTTTATCTGTATGTAATATTGGCAGATTCTTTTTTATTATTTTGACTATTTGATTATATTCTTGGGAAAATGTGGTTACAAATGTAATGGGTTTACCCATTTTGCTATTTCTAGAGTTGTAAGGTTAATGAGGTTTGCTCTTATTTTTATGCTCTCTCTTAGTTTTAGGTTTATCTGACAGTAATTCCTCTCTGTCCATCATCAAAACCCTTTCTAGTCATTGGTATATAACAGATTCTTTATAACCTAATTCCAATAAGCGCAGATGAATGACCTTACATTCTAGTTCAAAGGTTGAGTTTGTTGAACAGTTACGTTTAGCTCGAATAAACTCCCCATAAGGGATGGCATTGATGGTGTGGGATGGATGACAACTGGTTGCAAAAAGTGTAGTGTTCCCAGAGCATGGTTTCCTATAGGTGCATGTTGAAACATTACCTGTGGTTGGATCGCCCTTTAGGGTGATGTCTAAAAAGTTGATACTAGAAACATCATGCTCAATTGAAAAATGTAGATTTAACTGATTATCATTCAGGAATTTTGAAAATTCGTGCAATCCCATAATGTCACCATCCCACACCATCACGAGGTCATCGATATAGCGACCATACCAAATAATCTGCCTAGCAAAAAAGTTGCTGGGAGAGAACAAAACTTGGAGCCTGACTCCTTCCTAATTAAATATCCTACGCTCTTAATGATAAAATAACTATGGAAAGTGGTCAAAGTAATATTAGAGTATTAGGGAGTTAGTCACCATTATGGAACAATAAACATTTGCAGGAACAAAAGTAAAGAAGAGTAGGGATTGGGAGAGATGTGGACTTGCCTACCTTTCCCAATTATATAGGATGGGGGTATTTAAGTCATTCCTGGAACTTAAGGAGGAATATGGTATACCAAATCATTCCTTCTTTTTTTATTGTATTTTTTATTTATTTTTGTAAAACAAAAGGAAAAAGTTACACAACACTCATAAAATGACACATGTAACAAATATAGTGAATATAATGTACAAACGAGATGTCCAAGGTAACAGAAAGTAAAAGATAACTGTAGGTTATACATGGGTATATGCAGCGTATATAAACAAATCATGAAATATTATGGAGGTCATACATAATTGCCTATGCAATGAACACGCTAGTGTCAGGGAGCTTTTATGGGACAACAGATGGTGAGGGCCATAAAGGATGAAATCTGTAAAAAGGCTCAAAGGGTAATCAGATGCCTGCCTTAAGATATAGATTCTGGGTGGGGTGACCCAAATTCCAATTGATCCAATGGTTCCCATATTTTATTAAATTGTGGGATATTGTCATGTACAGTAGCTGTGAGGTATTCCATTCTTCTAATGTCAGCTATGGGTTATGGGGCTATGAGTTGGAGTAATCTGGACCATGGAGGAGGCATTTTTGATAACATGTTTAGCAATACCGGTAAAGGGAAGACCCAATAGGTAGTGTATTGGGTCAAACTGAAGGGTTATATCCACCAATTTCTGAAGTAATAGCATCCCCTTATGCCAAAAGGATTTTATCAAAGGGCAGTGTCAAAAAATATGGAACAGCGAGCCTATGTCAAGCCCACATCGCCAACACATCGCTGAGCTTGAGGGGTCGAATTTATGGATGACCTGAGGGGTCTTGTACCAGAGCATGAGAATTTTAATAGAGGTCTCCCCCTGTACTACACATTTAGAGGACTTAAAAGTGGAGGACCAGATCCTATCCCACATCTGGGGGTTTATAGGTCTACCTAGCAGTTGCGTACATCTATGCATGTATAGATGGGTGACTTCAGAGAGGGGGGAAGATGCGATATGTAGCCGACACCAGGTGTAGTTGGTGTGGGCCTAGAGTGCAAAGATATTCAAAGGGGGTAGGTTTATCCACGGTCAGGGATGGGGACAGGGATTGAAAGAAATGCCTAATCTGCAGACAGAAGTAAAACATATGTGTAGGAATGTCAAACTTCTCATTGAGGGTGTTGAAAGTGTGTAGCCTATGCGTAACTGGGTGTACTAGGTTACGCAATTGAAACAAGGAAGCCTGTACCCAAGGTAATATGTGACCTAAGCATAAGCTATCTGGGATAGAAGGGTTGAATAATATGTTCATGAGGGGAGGCAAGGCGAAGTGAGGGAGAACTTCTGGTGAGAGATGCACCACACATTTGGAGTGAAGTTCATTGGGGTAGTGCATTTATTTCTAAGGACATGATCAATGCGTGGAAGATGGGGCCATACTAGGGAGTTTGGGTGGATCGGGTATATGGCCCCCTTCTCAATGTCTGACCAGTGGTTGGGGGCCTGCATGCTGGACCAGGAGATGATTGCCCTTAAGTGTGAAGCATAATAATATTTGATAATATCCGGTGCACCCAGACCACCCCTCGATCTCAAGGAGAAAACCACTGAGCTCGCTATACGATGAGCCCTACCATTCCAGATGAATCTAAGAAAACCCCTTTGGATGGCTTTAAGTTGGGATAGAGGTATGGCTACTGGTTTCAAAATAGTAGAGTAGCCAAGGTAAAATGGACATTTTCAGAACGTTAATTCTACCTAGAAGGGAAACAGGGTATTTAATCCATTGTTGGAGGGATCTAGTGATGTCTAGGATCAAGGGGGGGTAGTTCACCGAGTAGAGGGAAGAATAAGTGGGAGTTAAATCATTCCTTCTTTAAATATTTACAAGTCAGACATGCCCTGAGGATTCAATTTAAAGAGAGACCACCTGAGTGGAGTGAGGTAAACATCCTTCGGAAAATAATAATGCTGGTACATCTAAGGGGTTGATCTTATTTATATATGATGGTATATGCAAAAGGGTGATAAGGGGAAATGAGGAGCTTCCCTGCAGAAGGGGCTGGGAGGAAGATTTGGGGGACATATCAATCGATCAATGGAAGCATATTTTGGAAACAGGTCCCTTAAGCACCCCGTCGCCATCACAATCAGTGTCACACCTAAAGTGTTTTTACATAAAGCATATAAGACACCTCAGAAATTATTTTTATATGGGTAGAGGATGGATGCTAAGTGTCCAAGATGTAGGGACCCAAAGGGAGACCTAGTCCATATGATGTGGAGGTGCCCCAAATTGAATAGATACTGGAGTGAAGTTATGGGAAAAATAAACAAGGTATTTGGAATATCTCTTGACCTAGACCCTAAAATATGTTTATTGAGTTGTACGGAGAAGAATAAGAATATATGGGGGAGACAAACAACAATAATTAGATGCCTTTTTATTGCAATGAAACTGATAGCAAGGAGGTGGCTGGCGGCGAACCCACCAACTAGAATGGGAAGAGGAGGCCAATAAAACAATAAAAATAGAAAGATTTGTGTATAATAAAAGGGGAAATGCCAAAATGGTTAAAATCAATTGAGAAGTTTGGATGTGAAGAAAAATGTGATGCAGATCTAGGGGTAAAGTGGTCCCCCCTACTTTGGATACCAAGATTTTGTTTTTGTTTCTTTTTTCTGTTGCTTGGAACTATGGATAGTGAGTAAATAGAAATGACACACTAATTTTCATATAAAGGTGTAAAGTGAACTGTAGTGTATTAAGTAAATAAGGTGATGAATGTTGAATGTTGGGGGGGGGTGGATAAGAGTAAGTGATGGTTATATAAATGTATACTTGTTTTTTGTCTTTTTATATGAATAAAAAAATTACTTGATTGAAAAAAACAAATGGGAAGTAATTCATGCTGTAAAAAGACAGAGAGTACTTGAGAGTCTGCGGGCACCTGTTTCAGATGTTATTCGAAACCTAAAGCAAGACAAACCAGGATACACCAAAGCTGAATGCTTAGAAGCCCTTTAAGAAATTTATAGAAGGGTTGATAACTTGGTGAAAATGATTTACCTCTTCAACCATACTTATCAGCAGGAGGATGAGAAGTTATCAGTCTTTGTCACTGGTCTAGATAAGATCCGTTATCAAATCATCATCAAGGGTGGAATGGAGGCAGAGATTGTGAGTGTGGCTCTACTAAATCAAGTTCTGAAGGGAGCACAACCTCTTGATCCCATCATCATCATTATTATTATTATTATTATAATACAGGATTTATATAGCGCTAACAGTTTGTGCAGCACTTTACAATATGAAGGCAGACAGTACAGTTACAAGACAATTCAATACAGGATGAATCAGAGGGCCTTGCTTGTTAGAGTTTACAGTCTAGGAGGGATCAAGCTTGCTCAAGCTTAGGGCAAGGGATCAGAGCAACCCACTGATCAATTCTAAAATGATGAAGACAATGAGGAAGGAGGAAGCTTTGATTGCTGCCAAGGCTTGGAAGTCTGAAATAACAAAACGGCACAAGCCGGGAGTGGCTGCCTATATCACTCAAGCTAGTAAAAGTACAGAGACTGATGTTAAGACTGAGGTTCCTCCGACTATTGAGGCCCTGACTCATGCCGAAACTTGGATGGTGCAGTGGCAGGCTACCTTATGCCGCGTACACACGGTCGGACTTTCTATCCTACTTGGTCCGGCACACTTTCTGACGGACTTTGTCCGCCAGGTGCGCCGGACTTTAAAACAGACGGACTTGCCCACACACGCCCGGACTTTGCGGCGGGCTAAGTCCGCCCGTCTTTCCGACAGACTTTCGCCGGAGTTACGGCGGACTTTCAGAATGAACGGACTTGCCCACACACGGACAAGTCCGTTCATTTTGAACGTGACTCAGGTGCGACGGGACTAGAAAAGTATGTCAATCTTGCCGCTTTTATCGGCGAGATTGACACCTTGCGAGCCCCGTCGCGGGGCATACCAGGCCCTTAGGTCTGGTATGGATTATAAAGGGAAACCCCTACCCTGAAAAACCGGCGTGGGGTCCCCCCTAAAATCCATACCAGACCCCGATCCGAGCACGCAGCCTGGCCGGTCAGGAAAGGGGGTGGGGATGAGCGAGCGCCCCCCCCCCACCCTCCTGAACCGTACCAGGCCGCATGCCCTCAACATGGGGGGTGGGTGCTTTGGGGGAGAGGGGCGCCCTGCGGGGCCCCCCCCAACCCCAAAGCACCTTGTCCCCATGTTGATGAGGACAAGGGCCTCTTCCCGACAACCCTGGCCGTTGGTTGTCGGGGTCTACGGGCGGGGGGCTTATCGGAATCTGGGAGCCCCCTTTAATAAGGGGGCCCCCAGATCCCGGCCCTCCACCCTATGTGAATGAGTATGGGGAAAAAGTGTAAGTAATAAAACACACTACACAGGTTTTTAAAATATTTTATTAAACAGCTCCGGGGGGGGATCTTCCTCTGTCTTCGGGGGTCTTCTTACGGCTTCGGGGGTCCCTCCGCTTCATCTTCTCCCGGCGTCCGGTTGGTTCTTCTCCGCTCTCTTCTCCCGGTGTTCCAGTTCTTCGGCCGGCTCCTCTGCTGTCTTCAGGTAGCTCTCTTGCCAGCAGAGGTCCGGACTTCTGGGCTTCTTGTCTTCTCTTCTCTTCTCTTCCCCAGATGTTGACACGACGCTCTCTCCGGCTGGACTGCTCTCCGAGGGCTGCGTTGTGACTTATATAGGTGGAGACCCCGCCCCCTTTTGATGTCACAGTCCCTGGGCATGCTGGGACTATGACGTTTTAGGGGGCGTGGTCAACATCACCCAGTGACCACGCCCCCTAAAACATCACAGTCCCAGCATGCCCAGGGACTGTGACATCAAAAGGGGGCGGGGTCTCCACCTATATAAGTCACAACGCAGCCCTCGGAGAGCAGTCCAGCCGGAGAGAGCGTCGTGTCAACATCTGGGGAAGAGAAGAGAAGACAAGAAGCCCAGAAGTCCGGACCTCTGCTGGCAAGAGAGCTACCTGAAGACAGCAGAGGAGCCGGCCGAAGAACTGGAACACCGGGAGAAGAAAGCGGAGAAGAACCAACCGGACGCCGGGAGAAGATGAAGCGGAGGGACCCCCGAAGCCGGAAGAAGACCCCCGAAGACGGAGGAAGATCCCCCCCCCCGGAGCTGTTTAATAAAATATTTTAAAAACCTGTGTAGTGTGTTTTATTACTTACACTTTTTCCCTAGGTGAATGGGTAGGGGTACCATGTACCCCATACTCATTCACATTAGAGATGGGAAGTCCGGATCTTTTAATTGAATCGGTTCATTTTGAACTACTCACTGAAATGAACCGATTCAATGAATCGATTCTTCGGTTCACTTGCTGAGTCTACTGACAAGCAAGTGAACCAAATCTCTGACTCAACCTTCTTAAATGATTAGAATCAAAAGAATGATTCTTCACAGAAGGTTGGCAGGTCCTGGGGAGGTTTACTTGTATTTAGTTTGTTGCTCAGAGCACAAGCACAATACTATTGTGTCAGACTGTCAGACCACAATTTGTCAGAGCAGCCAGCGTCATCAATTTTGGTGTCGCACAAAAAGCTGTGTAGATGAAAAGCGGGTTTTTGTGAATGTGAACCTCATTCTGATGGGCCAACTTCACAGTTAACATTGCTAGCCATCAGATTTTTCCGTAATCTTTACAGTGCATGCACAGGAAAAATGATCGGATTTTACTACCACGGGCGGGCGAAGTACCCACGGTAGTAAAATCCAATCGTTAGGCTCCTTTCACACTTGATTTATTTGAAAGTCGTGCAATTTTTGCCACGATTTTTACAGTGACTTTGATGCGACTTGAAGAATTACCTATGTAATCTTGAGGTCTCTGCCTCAAGTCGCATCAAAATAGGACCAAAGTAATGCAGTGACTACTTTGAAGTCGCTGTGACTTGAAGACGCACAGATATGAACGGCGGTACTCATTGGAAATCATAGGGTACCACTTGTCATGCGACTTTGTGGTCCCAAGTTGCAGGACAAGTCACACAACTGTGAAAGGGGCCTCATTATGCACTGTAAAGACTGCGGACAAATCTGATGGCTAGCAATCTTAACTGTGAAGTTGACCCATCAGAATGCAGTTCACATGCACAAAAACACGCTTTTCGTTTACACAGCTGTTTGTGCATCACGTAAGTGGCAATATTGGCTACTCCTATAGATTGCTTGATCTGACAGAACACCTGCTACCCAGGTTACTGAGCACAATCCTATACTCATGTGATCATATAACAGACCCAAGATGCAATAAAGAGAACCTGTCACTCCAACAAACAATCACATAGAGGCTTGTTATCTTGACTTTGTCCTCTCTGTCTTTAAAGCAGTCTGTAGTGTAGTGCTGCTACCTGATCATTGATTTAGTGTATTGTTCTACTGGTGGCGACTCATGGTTCTTTCATTGTACTATGTTCTAACAACTCCTATGATTCTTTAACTTGGTAACCTGTATAATTCTTTAACTTGGTAACCTGTATGATTCTTTAACTTGGTAACTTGTATGATTCTTTAACTCGGTGTACTGTGTACTCCTGACTCTTGTTTTAAGTTTGTATCCAGTTCCTGAGTGTCACTGTGCCTTGAGCATGCTGATTGGTTGCAGGGAGGGGCCAAGCTCTCTCACTATAGGATCATATTACCATGCCTGCTCTGCTCTGCTATGCTAGTATTGAGTGCATAGTGAACTGTTTCAGACGGATCAGTTCACTCAGATGAATCGATTCATCCAGTTCACTGAAAAGAATCGATTCAAAAGAACGATTCGTTCATGAACTGGACATCACTAATTCACATAGGGTGGGGGGCCGGGATCTGGGGGCCCCCTTATTAAAGGCGGCTCCCAGATTCCGATAAGCCCCCCGCCGCAGACCCCGACAACCAACGGCCAGGGTTGTCTGTAAGAGGCCCTTGTCCTCATCAACATGGGGACAAGGTGCTTTGGGGTGGGGGGGCCCGCAGGGTGCCCCCTCCCCCAAAGCACCCACCCCCCATGTTGAGGGCATGCGGCCTGGTACGGTTCAGGAGGGGGGGCGCTCGCTCGTAACTGAGTCCGACGGAAAGATTTAAAACATGTTTCAAATCTAGGTCCGCCGGCGCCTACACACGGGCGGATTGTCCGGCACACTCTGGTCCGCTGGACCAAGTATGCCGGAAAGTCCGACCGTGTGTACGCGGCATTACAATGAACTTTCTGCAAGGTTCAGAAAATCGTTGGGAAAGTAATGGAGGCCCATGCGAACATGCAAAAGACTCTGACGGATATGAAGCAGACTGCATCTGCCCTAAATTCAGGGAACATGTTGTTGACACCAGGTAGAAGATATTATCGCTGTGGGGAAACTGGACATTTCAGGGCACAATGCCCAAATGGAGAGACTATCCAAATGGAAACTGTTCTCCAGGAAGGCGGAGGGAAACTTCAAAGGGCCTCAGCGAAGGAACCAATTGAGAGCCGTCTACTGAAGTGAGCTACAAAAACAAAGGAAGTGAAGAAGCTACCACAGGGGGTTCAAAGCATCAAGACAAATCTCAGACACAGGAAGCCAATGCACACTATTCCCTCAGGATTACCCCAGAACGGCAAGGAATAGGGTTTTTATTGTCTATCTGGGAAAAGCCTGATCTTTTGGTGCCACAGAAGTTGATTCATACACCAGTGCATTGACCCGTGAGTAGGAGGCCAAGCCAGCTAGATCCAAGCCTGAGATTGGGAGTAGAGTCACCAGAGGTTCAACAGTACCACCTGCTGCCATTGCTTTGTTGCTGTGGGGAGACCAGAGCATACGCCTAACTCTCAAATTTAGCCAAATGAACTGCAGAATCACCAGAATGAGACTGAGAGTGGTCCCTTCCATTGTTAGAGCCTACTACCACCTCCTGGAAGTCATTGAGAGGGCCATTGGCTAACCTTCACACTGTTAGCAGAAACTGAGCCACTGAGAGCAGGACATCTAGTGCACCAAATTCAGATCGCACTTCTACCAAAACAATACCGCACTATTATCAACCCTGAGCCACAGTTACACCAAACTGTTACCACCTCTGGCCTGCATCCACAACATTCTGTTCCAAAATCTGTATTATGCTACTACACATACCACTGCATGCAGGCTTAAATCTATCATCAAGTACACCAATACTGCTAAAGGGCCCCAATGATAGCCGGCAGAAGATCTCTTTTTTTTTTACATATTCACAAACAAAACAACAAATATCCACAAAAAAACTTGTTCCAATATGTAGAAACCATCACAAAAGGAAATAAACATTACATCACAATCAGTAAATCAATTAAGTCCCCCTGTCATGCGGGCCACATACCTGAGATGAGACTGAAGTAGTGGGGATGCCTCCCTTGCACCTCGGGTCCCTGAAGCCTCTGGAGATGGATACAGAGACTTGGTGGACACTGAGTGGCACGGATGCCAGGGGTGCGGAGCACTGTGCAAGCCTTAGTCTGAGATCCGAGCCGAGGTCAAGTCCAGTTTGGCAACTAAGTATAAAAGGGTTAAGAAGAAGAATGGTCGAGATCCAAGCCGTTGTCATTTCCAATCTGGCAGCTTAGTACAAAAGAGGCAAAGAAGTAGAATGGTCAAGGTACAAATCTGAGGTCAATGGCAAGCAGCAATCAAGAGTACTCAAATAGGATTCCAGGTCACAACTAGTTCAGACAGATCACACACTAGCACAGGAACAAGGGGAGACTGAAGCTAATCCAGCAATTTGGCAGTCTAGGCTGGGCTTATATAGGGAAGTTTAAGGTCTCTTACTGTGCGCCTCCTGGGCATTTTCCCACTTTTTTCCATCAGGTTGAGGTCACTTCCTGTGCACCTCCTGGGCATTTTCCCACCTTTTTCCATCAGGTTGAGGTCACTTCCAGTGCAGCTCCTGGGCATTTTTCTGCCTTTTTCCATCCAGTCTTCTGCGCAAGTGCGGGTTGACACACTGAGGTGTCTTGCGGCAATGCGCCATTGGTGTATGCGTAGTAAGCCCTGGACTCTTATAGAGGCCTCCCCCGAAGGGGCGGCCTCCGGACACCCATCTGAGATGAAACTCGCTGAAATAACTGCCGGAGAAGATCTGGAGCATGGATATGCGACTCGGGTTCCCAGGAATTCTCTTCAGGGCCGTAACCCCTTCACTGTACCAGAAATTGGCATCCGGGGCCCCTTCTAAGGCAGTCTAGTAAGGCCTCCACCTCGTACTCCTCAATCCCTTTAATCATAGAGGGAGGCGAAGGACGGGCCCCACGTTCCCCAAAAGGGTTAGGGGCCACAGGCTTCAGGAGGGAGGCATGGAAGACAGGGTGGATCCAGTAAGTTGAAGGCAGTTTGAGTTTGTAGACAACAGGGTTGAATCAGGACAGGACAGGGAAGGGCCCAATGAACTTAGGGCCCAATTTCTTGGAGGGACAGACCAACTTCAAATGCCTGGTAGACAGCCAAACCTTGTCTCCCGGATAAAGATCCAGGTCCCCCCCCTGCCTGCGATCATAGATGGTCTTGTAATTCAGCTGTGCCTTGGCCATGGTATCCTTTAGGAGCTCTAAGTTGTTGTGTAATAACTCCACTCTGTTCCAGACAGCCAGAACCGAAGCGAAAGAGGGTAGGACAGGGGAAAAAGAAGGGTGGTACCCCAGGTTGGCGTAGAACGGTGATTGCTTAGTGGTAGAATGTATTGCGTTGTTGTATGCAAATTCTGCGCAAGGAAGTAGGGACGCCCAATTGTCTTGGACAAAGGTGGAGAAACAATGAAGGTACTGTTCAAGAGTTTGGTTCGTGCGTTCCGTTTGTCCATTGATCTGAGGGTGGTAGGCCGAAGAATAGTGGTTCTTGATGTCTGTTTCTGGGGCGGAAGGAGTGCCAATCATAGGAATAAAATGAGCCATTTTTGTAAGGCGGTCCACAACAACAAATATGGATGTAAACCCATCAGAGGGTGGTAGCTCCACTATGTAATCCATTCTGATCTATTCCCAGGGTCTGGAGGGAACAGGCAGGGGGTATAGGAGACCCCATGATTTATTCTTTTCCGTTTTGCTGTGATTGCATACCGGGCAGGAATTGACGTAAGCGTGGCAGTCTGCCTTGAGGGTAGGCCACCAAAATGTTCGCAAAAGCAGATCGTGGTTTTGGTCACCCCGAAATGCCCTGCTAACTTGTTGTCATGGCAGCGTTTGAGCACAGGAACTTTCAGTTGAAGGGGCACAAACACAGCATGGTCATGGAAGAAACGTCTGTCCCTACTTGCAGATCTTCTCCTGAGGGCAGTTGGTCTAGAGAGGAAGCGAGTTTAATCCTGGACAAGAGGTCTTCTGTAAGTAGGAAGAAATTATAGGCAGGGAGTATCGTGTCCGTCATTGGCGAGTTATCTGATGTGGGATACATGCGGGATAGAGCACCAGGTGTACAATTCTTGGATCCCGGACGGTGATATGCATTGGAAATCGGGTGAAGAAGCGAGCCCATCTGGCTTGTCTAGGTCTGAGACGTTTCGCTGTATGGAGGTATTCCAAATTTGTATGATCAGTGTAGATAAGTATAAGGTGCGAGGCTCCTTCCAAAAGATATTGCCATTCTTCCAGGGCCAGTTTAATAGCAAGGAGTTCCCGATCCCCTACATCATAGTTCCTTTCGGCTGGGGTTAACTTCCTGGAAAAGAAGTCAACAGGATGCAACATGGCTGTGGTTTCATGACGCTGAGAAAGGACTGCCCCAACTGCAATCTCTAAAGCATCGACCTCCAACACATAAGGCAGGGCTGGGTCGAGATGACGAAGGACCGGGGCAGAGGTGAATTGCTTCTTGAGTTTGTCGAAAGCCGTTTGTGCTGAGGGGGACCACAGAAAATGGCTGTTTTGTTTGGTAAGTTGTGTGATAGGTGAAATTATTGACGAGAAGCTTTTGATGAAACTTCTACTGTATAAAAATTGGCGAATCCCACGAACCTCTGGATGCTCTTACGGTCCGAGGGTACTGACCATTCAAGAACTGCAGTTACCTTCTGGGGGTCCATGGATATGCCAGAAGTCGAAATAATGAGGCCATAGAATTGTATGGTATCTTTATCAAACTCACATTTTTCAACCCTGACGTAGAGTTTATGGGCTCAGAGGCGAAAAAGGATTTTTCACATGTGGATGTGATGTGCCTCAAGGGAAGGTGAAAAAAAAAAAAACAAGGATGTCATCTAAGTACACTATCATGAAGAGGTCAAGAAAATCCCGAAAGATGTCGTTCACCAAGTGTTGGAAAGTTGCTGGGGCGTTACACAGCCCAAATGGCATGGCCAGATACTCAAAATGGCCAAACCTAGTACGAAAGGCCATTTTCCATTCATCGCCCTCGCTTATCCGTATTAAATTATAGGCCCCACGTAGGTCCAATTTTGAGAAGTCCTTGGCAGTGCGGAACCTCTGAACGAGCTCAGGGACTCGAGGCAACGGGTATCGATTCTTGATTGTGATACTGTTCAGTTCTCTGTAGTCAACACATGGTCTTAAAGAATGGTCCTTGTTTTCCACAAAGAAGAGTCCAGCTCCAGGAGGAGAGGTAGAGGGTCGGATGAATCCTTTCCTAAGATTGTCATTAATGTATTTTGGAGGACTTCTAATTCAGGCTCAGAGAGTGGGAAGATCCTCCCAAATGGTAGTGCAGAACCAGGAAGAAGCTCAATGGGGCAATCATACGGCCGGTGAGGCGGTAGGGATTCAGCCCCCTTCTTGTCGAAGACGTCCAGGAAGTCTCTGTAAACCTGGGAGAGAAGAGTGTTGTCATCTGTGGAAGGGGGTTGAACCGTCAAACAGGCTCGTTGTGGGAAACAGTGGTGTAAGCAATAGGATGAGTCAAAAGACACAACTTCAGTGGACCAATCAATCTGTGGCTGGTGCTGTCAAAGCCACGGTAACCCCAAAATAACTGGAAAAATGGGGGAAGAAATCATGTCCAGCCGAAGATATTCCCGATGGTTTGCTTTGGTGGTGGCCAATATGAGGGTGGTCTCATGGGTTATTGGACCCGAGGTTGGTGTGGAGCCATCTGCCAGATGAACGGTAAATGGCTGGGGCTTCTTGCATAGTGGCATGCCATACTTTTTGGAGAAGTGGATGTCAATAAAGCAGCTGCAAGCCCCAGAGTCAATAATGGCTGCTACTCGGATTATCCTTCCCGATATCTGCAAAGAGAGGCAGAGAGTGAGATACGAGGATTTAACAACGTACGGCGAAACAGATGGGGGTTTGATCCACTTACTCGGCCTAATGGGACATCCCTGAATAAATACACCACAATACAGGCATAGATTGTTCAGGCGACGGCGTTGTCGCTCTTCGGGTGTGAGGGGTGCATGAACTAAGCCCGAATTGCATCAGTTCTGCATCATAAATTGGGGTTGATGCGTGGGTCTCAGGGGTTCTCAGGTGTGGAGCCATGGGTACTCGTGGAAGCATCCATGTGGGACGGGCCATACTGGATTGTTCCCTGAGACGTTCTCTGAGTCTGCGATCAAGCTGGATAGCCAACTAAATTGTAGGTTCCAATGTATCAGGGAACCCCACTCTTTCTAATTCGTCTTTGAGGGGCTAAGACAGGCCCAAACAAAACTGATGGCGCAAGGCAGCATTGTTTTATGCACTGTCTGCAGCCCTCTTGCGGAATTCCTTTATGTAGTACTCAGGAGCGTTTCCCCTGGTGTAGAGCTATGGTGGTTCGTTGTGGGTCATCATAGAGCATTGCCATGGCATCGAAGAAAGAAGACAGTAAATGCAGTATAGGACTCTCCCTTTCCAATAGCTGATGAGCCCATGCCTGAGGTTCTGTAAGTAAGGCTACTACAAACCCGACCTTTGTATCCTCTGAAGAGAAGGTCCTAGGCTGTAAGGTAAAGTATAGCCGTCAGGTGTTCCTGAAAGCCCGGAACTTGTGGCAAACCCCTGAAAAGCGTTCCGGCATAGGAACCCGTGGTTCAGGAGCTGGAGTAGAGATGGGCTGCTCCACGGCCATAACAGGTGGTTCCACAGGGCTCAGAACTGAGGTATTGGCCATTGCAGTCAGCCGACCTTCCAGTTGAAAGTACCCCTCTTGTATGAGCCTGAGACACAGAGGCCACTTGTTGGCACAGGGCCTCGAAGGCGGAAGCACTCCCCTCAGACATGGCTGAATTATTCTGTCATGCAGGCCACGTACCTGAGATGAGACCGAAGTAATGGGGAGGCCTCCCTTTCACCTCGGGTCCCTGAAGCCTCTGGAGATGGAGACAGAGACTTTGTGGACACCGGGTGCCAGGGGTGCGGAGCACTGTGCAAGCCTTAGTCCGAGATCCAAGCCGAGGTCAAGTCCAGTTTGGCAACGAAGTATAAAAGGGTTAATCAGAAGAAGAATGATAGAGATCCAAGCCCGGGTCATTTCCAATCTGGCAGCTGAGTACAAAAGGGGCAAAGAAGTAGAATGGTCAAAGTACAAATCCGATTGGCAAGCAGCAATCAAGAGTACTCAAATAGGATTCCAGGCCACAACAAGTTCAGACAGATCACACACTAGCACAGGAACAAGAGGGGACTGAAGATAATCCAGCAATTTGGCAGTGTCTAGGCTGGGCTTATATATAATCTTCTTCCTCCCTTTCTCCCCCTCCCGTCTCCTTTCTGTCCCTTTCTCTCTCCTTATCCCCCCCTTTTTTCTTTTCTTCCCTTGCCTCTTCCCTCCCTCTCTACCCTTCTTCTTTCTTCCCCCCCCTTTTTTTTCCTCTCTTCCCCCCGCTTGTTTTTTGCCCCCCCTTCCTTCCCATCCTTTCCCTACCCCTTCCTTTGTTTCCCTCTTTGTTTATGTCCCTTCTGCTGTCTTCCTCCTTCCCTTCTTTTTTTTTTTTCCCCCCTCTCTCCAACTTTCCCTTCCCTTGCCCCCCTCTCCCCCTCTCTCCCCCCTTTTCTCTGCCTTGTCTCTTCCTTTCCCCCTTTCCCCCTCTTTCCCCCGTTCCCCCCCCCCTCTTCCCTTCTCTCTCCTCAATCCCTGTTCCCTCCTTTTCTTCCCTTCCCCCTTCTCTCTTCCCCCCCCCTTTCCTCTCCTTCTTCCCGGTCCCTCACCATTCTCTACCCTGACCTGATGCACATGGGTGGCTGTCTTTTTCAAAGAACTTTGCTTCTACAGCCGCTTATACCTCATTTTTATTATTTCCTACAATAGCATCATCTTTAAGTGCCCCCCTGGTCCGCCCCCGGGGGAACGCCTCCTTGTGGGCGTCTCACAGTGTCGCTCTAGCCCCTTTGCGGGCCTAGGTGGGTGAGTGCAATATAAAACAATGATTACCTTCTCCAATATTAATATTATATATCTATCTTTACACTTGTTGTTCTTAGATATGTTTGTCATTGTAGATATGTTTTGTAAATGTTGATATTGTACTCTTCTCATTTTATCTAGAAAACCCGCAAGCAAAAGCCAGTGGGTGAAGGAGGAGGGGGTGGGACTTTATATGAAGCCAATGGTTTGCGAGCCGACACAAACGGTGGGTCAATAAAATTCTTTATTTGCATATTCATACAAACAATGGTATCAGACAATATCAATATAACACTTGGTAAAATGTTAGCAATGATAACCAGAGATCAACATAAGGACCATTAGTATAGTTATCAAGGATATAAAAGATATACATGTAACATGGGTAATAACATGGATATAAGCAATATTATTGAAGATAGACCAGGGATCACCAGGTGTCAGAATGCGTAAATAGTTAAAACAAGGTAATGCCTGCCTGATAGCTGGCCTCAAGTTCCTGTTAAGGGGTAAAATTCTGTATAGCATGGGTTGGGACAGTAAGTGACAACCGGTAGCTCGACGCGTTTCGTGGTTCAAGACCACTCATCAGGAGCAGACATGTCATGTTTCTGGAAATAAAATGATCAAAATATCAAGGGCCAAGGTAACAATGGGTACAGAGGGCTAAATAATCCCCCAAAGATAGAAAAGTACTCACGGCAATTGTGGGTAAATGGTGAATGGCCAGGTACGGCAACCATCCGGGACTAATGCCAGGCCGGGAGCTGAGGCGGGCCCCCCCGCCGCGGCGACCAAGACAGGCAATCCCCCCCAGGGCGATGCATAGCCACGAGGCACCCTAGAGTTGAAAGTGGAAGATGGGTGATAATGCAGGGGGTGTGTGTGCAGCGGGGGGGGGGGGGGGAGTGGGGAGAGTGAAGGTAAGAGTGGGGGGAGGGAAAGGGGGGGGAAAGGAAAATAGAAGGTGAGCGTGATGTGGAGGTGAGTGAGTGAGTGGGTAGAGTGAGGAATGGAGTGAGGGAAAGAGGAAGGGGAAAGCTAGAGGATAACATGTGCGCAATAAGGGTAGGGAGTGACCTTACCTGTGTGACAGGGTGGTGTGGAGCGACTATACTAATGGTCCTTATGTTGATCTCTGGTTATCATTGCTAACATTTTACCAAGTGTTATATTGATATTGTCTGATACCATTGTTTGTATGAATATGCAAATAAAGAATTTTATTGACCCACCGTTTGTGTCGGCTCGCAAACCATTGGCTTCATATAAAGTCCCACCCCCTCCTCCTTCACCCACTGGCTTTTGCTTGCGGGTTTTCTAGATATTGTGTGATAGGGATGGAAACGTGCGACCTCTACCCGGCGCAGTTTCATACAAAGTCCCACTTCCCCTCCCCCTTGCTGTTGTTTATATGAATAGGGATGGAAGCCCATGGTTTGCTCTACTGCTCTATCTTGATATTACCAATGATTGTTATCACCCTGCCCCTATTGATTCCCTGGTAGCCTCACCTGTGTTTACCTTTGTGTCATTTTCACCAGTTTCAATCTTACATGCCATGTTTCTTATCCTGTTACTAGGTTTTATCATTATTATGGCCAACCCTTCCCAAATGGTGGTTTAACCCAATTGTGGGTGGGTGGTTGTGGCTGGCCGGTGGGCCGTCCGGCCTTTGCCTGCCCGGGAGCTGCGATGGGCACTGCCGGCCTCTGGGCCGCCCCCCCCGCCCTCCTCCCTCGCCCGCCTCCCCTGGTGGGCGTGTGTGTGGGGGCGGGGCTTGCCGCCACTGCCCATCGACGTCACGTCACCAGCGGTGGACGTGCGCCGCGCCTCCTGGCGCCGCCGCGCCCTTCACGCTGTGGTTGCTATGCTCGCAGGCTTGGTGGGTTGGTCTCAGCGGCCGCCGACCATTGGTCGGCCTCCCGCTCTGGCTCCTCCCCCCTTTGGCCATGCGGACGTGACGTTGGCGGGCCTCCCCGTGGCGGCGCCTATATATGGGCGTCCTGTTCACCTGGGGCGGTGCGGCGCTCGAGGTACACTACAGCTACACTTCCACCTGGTGGTGGTCGCTCCACACCACCCTGTCACACAGGTAAGGTCACTCCCTACCCTTATTGCGCACATGTTATCCTCTAGCTTTCCCCTTCCTCTTTCCCTCACTCCATTCCTCACTCTACCCACTCACTCACTCACCTCCACATCACGCTCACCTTCTATTTTCCTTCCCCCCCCCTTTCCCTCCCCCCACTCTTACCTTCACTCTCCCCACTCCCCCCCCCCCCCCCCCCCGCTGCACACACACCCCCTGCATTATCACCCATCTTCCACTTTCAACTCTAGGGTGCCTCGTGGCTATGCATCGCCCTGGGGGGGATTGCCTGTCTTGGTCGCCGCGGCAGGGGGGCCCGCCTCAGCTCCCGGCCTGGCATTAGTCCCGGATGGTTGCCGTACCTGGCCATTCACCATTTACCCACAATTGCCGTGAGTACTTTTCTATCTTTGGGGGATTATTTAGCCCTCTGTACCCATTGTTACCTTGGCCCTTGATATTTTGATCATTTTATTTCCAGAAACATGACATGTCTGCTCCTGATGAGTGGTCTTGAACCACGAAACGCGTCGAGCTACCGGTTGTCACTTACTGTCCCAACCCATGCTATACAGAATTTTACCCCTTAACAGGAACTTGAGGCCAGCTATCAGGCAGGCATTACCTTGTTTTAACTATTTACGCATTCTGACACCTGGTGATCCCTGGTCTATCTTCAATAATATTGCTTATATCCATGTTATTACCCATGTTACATGTATATCTTTTATATCCTTGATAACTATACTAATGGTCCTTATGTTGATCTCTGGTTATCATTGCTAACATTTTACCAAGTGTTATATTGATATTGTCTGATACCATTGTTTGTATGAATATGCAAATAAAGAATTTTATTGACCCACCGTTTGTGTCGGCTCGCAAACCATTGGCTTCATATAAAGTCCCACCCCCTCCTCCTTCACCCACTGGCTTTTGCTTGCGGGTTTTCTAGATATTGTGTGATACGGATGGAAACGTGCGACCTCTACCCGACACAGTTTCATACAAAGTCCCACTTCCCCTCCCCCTTGCTGTTGTTTATATGAATAGGGATGGAAGCCCATGGTTTGCTCTACTGCTCTATCTTGATATTACCAATGATTGTTATCACCCTGCCCCTATTGATTCCCTGGTAGCCTCACCTGTGTTTACCTTTGTGTCATTTTCACCAGTTTCAATCTTACATGCCATGTTTCTTATCCTGTTACTAGGTTTTATCATTATTATGGCCAACCCTTCCCAAATGGTGGTTTAACCCAATTGTGGGTGGGTGGTTGTGGCTGGCCGGTGGGCCGTCCGGCCTTTGCCTGCCCGGGAGCTGCGATGGGCACTGCCGGCCTCTGGGCCGCCCCCCCCCGCCCTCCTCCCTCGCCCGCCTCCCCTGGTGGGCGTGTGTGTGGGGGCGGGGCTTGCCGCCACTGCCCATCGACGTCACGTCACCAGCGGTGGACGTGCGCCGCGCCTCCTGGCGCCGCCGCGCCCTTCACGCTGTGGTTGCTATGCTCGCAGGCTTGGTGGGTTGGTCTCAGCGGCCGCCGACCATTGGTCGGCCTCCCGCTCTGGCTCTTCCCCCCTTTGGCCATGCGGACGTGACGTTGGCGGGCCTCCCCGTGGCGGCGCCTATATATGGGCGTCCTGTTCACCTGGGGCGGTGCGGCGCTCGAGTTACACTACAGCTACACTTCCACATGGTGGTGGTCGCTCCACACCACCCTGTCACACAGGTAAGGTCACTCCCTACCCTTATTGCGCACATGTTATCCTCTAGCTTTCCCCTTCCTCTTTCCCTCACTCCATTCCTCACTCTACCCACTCACTCACTCACCTCCACATCACGCTCACCTTCTATTTTCCTTCCCCCCCCCTTTCCCTCCCCCCACTCTTACCTTCACTCTCCCCACTCCCCCCCCCCCCCCGCTGCACACACACCCCCTGCATTATCACCCATCTTCCACTTTCAACTCTAGGGTGCCTCGTGGCTATGCATCGCCCTGGGGGGGATTGCCTGTCTTGGTCGCCGCGGCGGGGGGGCCCGCCTCAGCTCCCGGCCTGGCATTAGTCCCGGATGGTTGCCGTACCTGGCCATTCACCATTTACCCACAATTGCCGTGAGTACTTTTCTATCTTTGGGGGATTATTTAGCCCTCTGTACCCATTGTTACCTTGGCCCTTGATATTTTGATCATTTTATTTCCAGAAACATGACATGTCTGCTCCTGATGAGTGGTCTTGAACCACGAAACGCGTCGAGCTACCGGTTGTCACTTACTGTCCCAACCCATGCTATACAGAATTTTACCCCTTAACAGGAACTTGAGGCCAGCTATCAGGCAGGCATTACCTTGTTTTAACTATTTACGCATTCTGACACCTGGTGATCCCTGGTCTATCTTCAATAATATTGCTTATATCCATGTTATTACCCATGTTACATGTATATCTTTTATATCCTTGATAACTATACTAATGGTCCTTATGTTGATCTCTGGTTATCATTGCTAACATTTTACCAAGTGTTATATTGATATTGTCTGATACCATTGTTTGTATGAATATGCAAATAAAGAATTTTATTGACCCACCGTTTGTGTCGGCTCGCAAACCATTGGCTTCATATAAAGTCCCACCCCCTCCTCCTTCACCCACTGGCTTTTGCTTGCGGGTTTTCTAGATATTGTGTGATAGGGATGGAAACGTGCGACCTCTACCCGGCGCAGTTTCATACAAAGTCCCACTTCCCCTCCCCCTTGCTGTTGTTTATACTCTTCTCATTTTGTAGAATATATACTTAGACGACTCCTGAAGAAGCAGCTTGACCGCGAAACTGTAGAGGTCACGTCTGCAAGTATTATATTATGCGCCTTCATTCTTTTGTGTGGGCACTACCAATAGCCTTTTGTCTGTTAACACTGCTGTAAACAATTATTTTGTAACTGTGTTATTTTGTTATGGTTTATATTGTGTCCTTTGCTGGACTTTTTAATACCCTATTTTTGAATAAATCTATGAATTTTATTATACCTTTGTGTTTGTCCCCTTGGTACCGCAATAGTCCTAAAGAATTTTGGAAAGAGGTAGGACATAATTGGAGAGGCCCTCTTTGTTTGCTCTTTCAACCCTATATAGTGTCTAGGCTGGGCTTATATAGGGAAGTTTGAGGTCACTTCTTGTGCGCCTCCTGGGCATTTTCCCGCCTTTTTCCATCAGGTTGAGGTCACTTCCTTTGCACCTCCTGGGCATTTTCCCGCCTTTTTCCATTAGGTTGAGGTCACTTCCAGTGCGGCTCCTGGGCATTTTCCTGCCTTTTTCCATCAGGTCTTCTGTGTAGGTGCGGGTTGGCGCACTGAGGTGTCGTTGGCGCATGCTCAGTTGGCATGGATTTCCTCTTGCGGCAACACGCCATTCGTGCATGCATAGTAAGCCCTGGACTCTTACACCCCCACTGTAGACCCATCATAGAGCAGAAACACTATTGACAGAGTCAGGGAAATCATCTGCACTAATGGGGGCTACGTATGGAGAGGATAACCAAGAGGACTAGAAAGAAAAAAAGGCACCTCTAAGTGCAGAAGTGAAACTTTATGTATCCCAAAAGGGTTAAAACTTACAAAAGGGTAGATGGGTAGGAGCACATCATATTAATAATATGGCAGGTGGTCCAGAGTTCTGGTAGTCCCAAGGAGTCCCAGGGATATCCAAAGGTGTAACTCTATGGCAGCATGTTCTGAAGTGGCCAGCAGAAGAAAGCCACAGCTCTCTGCATACTGGGGAGACAGCTAAGTTGTCTGAGACAGCGTGGAAACCGAATCCCGGAAGTAACGTCAGTAGGAAGGGACCGGACCATCCAGCGTGGACCGGAAGCGATGTCATTAACATGCGATGCATTTCGGAACAGCTAATTGGTTCCTTCTTCAAGCAGGGAATCATTAAAAGATGTATTAAAGGAGTATATTTAAAAGGAGTGTATTTAAAAGTTGTGGATAATATATATATATCTCTGATGTATATGAAAAAGGGAAAACATATAAAGAGATAATCTATAAATCAAGGAGCAATATAAAATGATGTATATGTAATGCATATGCACACACGTGACCATATGCACACAAAAAACACACATGGGAAAAAATCATGTACACATACACACACATACACATCTCAAAAAACAACGCATTAAATATTATTGTCCGCTGTGGAACATGTGGAATAAAGTGATAAGTACTAACGGATATGAGCAGCGCTATATATAAGTAGGTTACATAGTCATGTATGAGGGGAAAAAAGAGAACAATACTAGAGTAACACGCTAATCTCAAAATCCTCATTTAACCCTCCAGGTGCCAGCACATCCAAAGAGAAAATCCAGTACATTTCTCTTTGGCAGAGCTTGCGGAAGCGCTCAGTAGGAGGAAGGTCTCTAGGCATCGCATCAATAACCCAAACTCTCAAACCATCAAGAGATTTGTTATGATATTCGAGGAAAAGCCTAGGAAGACTGTGGGTGTCCAGTCCCTCATGGATAAACTGGCGATGTTCGCCAAAGAGCTTCTGTAATGGCCTTATAGTTCGCCCTACCTAGAAAAGGCTGCAGGGGCACGTCAAACAGTAAACTGCATGGTCGGTTAAACATGTGTGAACCCTGTAAACCCTTGAGAGGATATGTTTTTCCTTTCACAAAGAAATCCTTCTGGCCATGTTTGACAAAACGGCAAGTCTTGCAGAAGGGTTTTCGACATTGATACATGCCTGTAATGCCTAAAAAAGTGGGAAGGGAATGACCTGGAGGTGGTGGTTTCTTTCTGAGTTTACTAGGTGCCACCTTGCTTTTGATATTAGGTGCTTTTCCATAAGCAAATTTAGGCTTATTGAACAGGGTAGGGAGGAAAAGCTGGTCTTGTAGGAGCAAAAGCCAGTACCTACGCACAATGTTTTCCATCTCTTTGTGACGAGAATGGAATTGGATAATAAAGCCTAGTTTGTCCTTATTTGTGTCTGTCTGGATGGGGGGACGTGGTAAAGAAGATGTATCTACAGTATGTAGTGGGAATAAGCTGTTTCCACAATATCAGCTGGAAAACCCTTTTCAAGAAATGTATTTGAAGGAATGCAATTCCTTCCTTCATTATAAGAGCTGCCATCATCACAATGGCTCAATAATATGACCAAAAGCCAGTTCTGTAGACTTTGTACCAGAAGTATGAACTATGACACCCAGAGTAAGCTGATAAACGATACATTTCTTGAAAAGGGTTTTCCAGCTGATATTCTGGAAACAGCTTTTTCCCACTACATAGATACATCTCCTCCCCATCCAGACAGATACAAATAAGGACAAACCAGCATTTCCTACCTACCCTGTCCAAAAAGCCTAAATTTGCTTATAGAAAAGCACCTAATATCAAAAGCAAGGTGGCACCTAGTAAACTCAAAAAGAAACCACCACCTCCAGGTCATTCCCTTCCCGCTTTTTTAGCCATTACAGGCATGTATCAATGTCGAAAACCCTTGTGCAAGACTTGCTGTTTTGTCAAACATGGCCAGAAGGATTTCTGTGTGAAAAGAAAAACATATCCTCTCAGGGGTTTTCACACATGTTCAACCGACCATGTAGTTTACTGTTTGACATGCCCCTGCGGCCTTTTGTAGGGCGAAGTATAAGGCCATTATGGAAGCGATTTGGTGAACATTGCCGGTTTTTCATTGAGGGACTGGACACCCACAGTGTCCCTAGGTATTTCCCGGAATACCATAACAAATCTCTTGATGGTTTTAGAATTTGGGTTATTGAGGCGATGCCCAGAGACCTTCATCCTGCTGAGCGCTTCCCCAAGTTCTGCCAAAGAGAAATGTACTGGATTTTCTCTTTGGATGTACTGTCACCTGGAGGGTTAAATGAGGATTTTGAGATTAGTGTGTTACTCTAGTATTATTCTCTTTTTTCCCCTCATACATGACTATGTAACCTACTCATATCATATAGCGCTGCTCATATCCATTAGTACTTATCACTTTATTACACATGTCCCACAGCGGACAATAATATTTAATGCATTGTTTTTTGAGATGTGTTTGTTTACATGATTTTTGCCCAGGTGCGTTTTTTGTGTGTATACGGTCACATGTGTGCATATGCATTACACATACATCATTTTATATTGCTCCTTGCTTTATAGATTATCTCTTTATATGTTTTTCCCTTTTTCATGTACATCAGATATATATATATATATATTGTCCACAACTTTTAAATAAACTCCTTTTAAATATACTCCTTTTAATACATCTTTTCTTTAATCCTATACATTGAATATAATATACTATAGATCCCCTGATTTATACTTTTCACCATTTTATTGTTTATTGTTGATGTACGCATACACAATCGAATGACGTCCCATCCAGCTGCTATGTTCCATCTGCATGCAGTGCTATTAACTATTTGCATGTGCATCACTCTTGCTGTTTTTGCATCATGTTTTTGCATCAATATGTCAGTCTTCCGTTTTTCCTTTTTGTGTGCCCAGTTCGCTGTTTTTATATTTATCATGTCATTTTATAGCAAACAGTAGTATACAAATAAGAAGTACAAACACTAAATTATTAGGATACTAAAACAGAGCTAAAATTAAAACTTGATAATAACACATTATCACAGCATGTGGTCTTTCCCACAAATAAAAGTCTATAAGCAGGAGATGGCAAGGTAAACAGTTCCAAAAAAGGTTTTGATTGTAGAATTAAAGTGGTCAAAGCGTGCACCTTTCACCAGAAATCGTGAACCAATTCCACCATGTGCAGCACACTTCCCCAGGGGGTCAAACTCACCAGAATCACAAAACAAATCAGCGTTAAGGTAGAGTAAACAGCAACCACTCCGATTCTATATCCACATCACCATCAAGATTCGACAGTACAGGGTCTCCGAGGTTGCGTCCTAAAATACAAGAAAATCGGCACATAGCGTAATCTCATTTATTTTTAGACAGAACCCCCCATATACAAGCGGACCCCTTAGTAAAAACTGCGTACATCAAAAAGGTAAAAGAAAAAAATATTATAATTGAAGCGCTTAACTAAGTAAACAATCCTGTGCACAGCCCTCCTTAATCATGCATGAAATCGCATGAGAAAACGCATAAAAAAAACATGTGAAAAAAACAGTATGTGAAAAAAACACATTTGTGCTATGTGTATAAATATGCTTATATAAGCTCAATGTAATTTACCATCGAAGACGTGCATGCATAAATTAGCATGTGATAACATGTGATTCAAATAATAATAATTCAAGTGTTAAACCATGCACATACCATAAAGCAATATGCATAAACTTATCCGTGTATATGTATTGATGCTCATGAGCTATTATTGCTATGGACAATTCATAGTGATATGGTATGTTGAAAAATTGCTGCCAATATTATAAATAGAAAATGTTCTTAAACACAAATCCTAATATTTAACCAAATAGTTCATTAGTTGAATAAAATGTAAGGGTTAAATGTATGATGATAGTCACTTCGTTCATCGGTGCCTTCAGAGTAGGGATGAGCCGAACACCACCCGGTTCGGTTCACACCAGAACCTGCGAACAGACTGAAAATTCGCATGAACGTTAGAACCCCATTGACGTCTATGGGACTCGAACGTTCGAAATCAAAAGTGCTCATTTTAAAGGCTAATTTGCATGGTATTGTCCTAAAAAGGGTTTGGGGACCCGGGTCCTACCCCAGGGGACATGTATCAATGCAAAAAAAACTTTTAAAAACGGCCGTTTTTTCGGGAGCAGTGATTTTAATGATGCTTAACCACTTCAGCCCTGGACCATTATGCTCCCTAAGGACCAGAGGTCTTTTTCCAATTTGGCACTGCGTCGTTTTAACTGCTAATTGCGCAGTCATGCAATGCTGTACCCAAACAAAATTTGCGTCCTTTTCTTCCCACAAATAGAGCTTTCTTTTGATGGTATTTGATCACCTCTGCGGTTTTTATTTTTTGCTATATAAACGGAAAAAAACGAAAATTTTGAAAAAAAATGAAATTTTCTAGTTTTTGTTATAAAAAAGATCCAATAAACTCAATTTTAGTCATACATTTAGGCCAAAATGTATTCGGCCACATGTCTTTGGTAAAAAAAATGTCAATAAGCGTATATTTATTGGTTTGCACAAAAGTTATAGCGTCTGCAAACTAGGGTACATTTTCTGGAATTTACACAGCTTTTAGTTTATGAATGTCATTTCTTGAGGTGCTAAAATGGCAGGGAAGTACAAAACCCCCCCAAATGACCCCATTTTGGAAAGTAGACACCCCAAGGAAATTGCTGAGAGGCATGTTGAACCCATTGAATATTTATTTTTTTTGTCCCAAGTGATTGAATAATGACAAAAAAAAAATATTTACAAAAAGTTGTCACTAAATGATATATTGCTCACACAGGCCATGGGCCTATGTGGAATTGCACCCCAAAATACATTCAGCTGCTTCTCCTGAGTATGGGGATACCACATGTGTGGGACTTTTTGGGAGCCTAGCCGCGTACGGGGCCCCGAAATCCAATCACCGCCTTCAGGATTTCTAAGGGTGTAAATTTTTGATTTCACTCTTCACTGCCTATCACAGTTTCGGAGGCCATGGAATGCCCAGGTGGCACAAAACCCCCCCAAATGACCCCATTTTGGAAAGTAGACACCCCAAGCTATTTGCTGAGAGGCATATTGAGTCCATGGAATATTTTATATTTTGACACAAGTTGCGGGAATGTGACACATTTTCTTTTTTTTTTTTTTGCACAAAGTTGTCACTAAATGATATATTGCTCACACAGGCCATGGGCATATGTGGAATTGCACCCCAAAATACATTTAGCTGCTTCTCCTGAGTATGGGGATACCACATGTGTGGGACTTTTTGGGAGCCTAGCCGCGTACGGGGCCCCGAAAACCAATCACCGCCTTCAGGATTTCTAAGGGTGTAAATTTTTGATTTCACTCTTCACTGCCTATCACAGTTTCGGAGGCCATGGAATGCCCAGGTGGCACAAAACCCCCCCAAATGACCCCATTTTGGAAAGTAGACATCCCAAGCTATTTGCTGAGAGGCATATTGAGTCCATGGAATATTTTATATTTTGACACAAGTTGCGGGAAAGTGACACATTTTCTTTTTTTTTTTTTTTTTTTTGCACAAAGTTGTCACTAAATGATATATTGCTCACACAGGCAATGGGCATATGTGGAATTGCACCCCAAAATACATTTAGCTGCTTCTCCTGAGTATGGGGATACCACATGTGTGGGACTTTTTGGGAGCCTAGCCGCGTACGGGGCCCCGAAAAACAAACACCGCCTTCAGGATTTCTAAGGGGGTAAATTTTTCACAGTTTCGGAGGCCATGGAATGCCCAGGTGGCACAAAACCCCCCCAAATGACCCCATTTTGGAAAGTAGACACCCCAAGCTATTTGCTGAGAGGCATGGTGAGTATTTTGCAGCTCTCATTTGTTTTTGAAAATGAAGAAAGACAAGGAAAAATATTTTCTTTTTCTTTTTTCAATTTTCAAAACTTTGTGACAAAAAGTGAGGTCTGCAAAATACTCGCTATACCTCTCAGCAAATAGCTTGGGGTGTCTACTCTCCAAAATGGGGTAATTTGGGGGGGTTTGTGCCACCTGGGCATTCCATGGCCTCCGAAACTGTGATAGGCAGTGAAGAGTGAAATCAAAAATTCACGCCCTTAGAAAGCCTGAAGGCGGTGCTTGGTTTTCGGGGTCCCGTACGCGGCTAGGCTCCCAAAAAGTCTCACACATGTGGCATCCCCGTACTCAGGAGAAGCAGCAGGATGTATTTTGGGGTGTAATTTCACATATTCCCATGGCATGTTTGAGCAATATATCATTTAGTGACAACTTTGTGAAAAAAAAAAAAAATTTGTCTCTTTCCCGCAACTTGTGTCACAATATGAAATATTCCATGGACTCGACATGACTCTCAGCAAATAGCTTGGGGTGTCTACTTTCCAAAATGGGGTCATTTGGGGGGGTTTTGAACTGTCCTGGCATTTTATGCACAAAATTTAGAAGCTTATGTCACACATCACCCACTCTTCTAACCACTTGAAGACAAAGCCCTTTCTGACACTTTTTGTTTACATGAAAAAGTTATTTTTTTTGCAAGAAAATTACTTTGAACCCCCAAACATTATATATTTTTTTAAAGCAAATGCCCTACAGATTAAAATGGTGGGTGTTTCATTTTTTTTTCACACAGTATTTGCGCAGCGATTTTTCAAACGCATTTTTTGGGGAAAAAACACACTTTTTTAAATTTTAATGCACTAAAACACACTATATTGCCCAAATGTTTGATGAAATAAAAAAGATGATCTTAGGCCGAGTACATGGATACCAAACATGACATGCTTTACAATTGCGCACAAACGTGCAGTGGCAACAAAATAAATACATTTTTAAAAGCCTTTAAAAGCCTTTACAGGTTACCACTTTAGATTTACAGAGGAGGTCTACTGCAAAAATTACTGCCCTCGATCTGACCTTCGCGGTGATACCTCACATGCATGGTGCAATTGCTGTTTACGTTTGACGACAGACCGCCGCTTGCGTTCGCCTTAGCGCGAGAGCAGGGGGCGACAGGGGTGCTTTTTTTTTTTTTTTTTTTTTCTTTATTATTTTTTTGCTTTTTTATCTTATTTTTAAACTGTTCCTTTCATATTTTTTTTTTAATCATTTTTATTGTTATCTCGGGGAATGTAAATATCCCCTATGATAGCAATAGGTAGTGACAGGTACTCTTCTCTCCTCTGCCCTCAAAGCATCTGACCACACCGAGATTGGTGTGATAAAATGCTTTCCCAATTTCCCAATGGCACTGTTTACATCCGGCGAAATCTAAGTCATGAAATGCTCGTAGCTTCCGGTTTCTTAGGCCATAGAGATGTTTGGAGCCACTCTGGTCTCTGATCAGCTCTATGGTCAGCTGGCTGAATCACCGGCTGCATTCTCAGGTTCCCTGTTGAGACAGGATAGCCAGAGAAAAACATGGAAGACGGTGAGGGGGGGGGCATGCCCTCCCACGGCTTGTAAATGCAGTCTAGAGGCTAATTAGCCGCTAGGATTGCTTTTACATGAAAGCCGACCGCTGGCTGAAAAGAATGATACCAAGATGATACCTAAACCTGCAGGCATCATTCTGGTATAACCACTCAGTCGTGAATGGCGTACCTGAAGACAAAAAAATGGTTAACAATAAAACACAGTAAACAGTAAAGTATAAAAAATTGCATACCTGAAAAACAAACATGATAAAACATAATAACAATAAAACATTGCAGAATAGAATACAGTAAAAAAGAGCAGAACAATAGAGAGAAAGAACAATAAAACGACAACTATTTTTTTTTTATTTTATATATTTTTTATTTTATTTTTTTTACACTTTTTTTGTAACTAACTTTTATAACTGTAACCGGTTCCAGGTTCGGGTCTCTCAAAATGCGATGGCATCTTGGGAGACCCTGTGAAAGTGTGCCTAGTCTGTGCAATGCCGTACCCTACGCTAATACTCAACTAGTGAATGGTAGCGTTCAAAACATTCACCAATGCAAAGACCAGGATTGTCAGGACAGGAGGGACAATAATAGCGGGTGTCACGCCTATATCCGCGCTTGCTGCAGACACGACATCTTTTTTGGGGGGTTCGTTGGGTAGGGGTACTCGGGAGGACATAAAGAAAATGCCTCTCATGCAGCTGACTGCATTTGGTTGGGGATGTGAATGGGGGAAGTACGGGCGCTGCAGAAGTGGTGGGTTCCCAATTAGGATTGGCGAATGCAGCAGAAAGGGCACTATGGGCACGACGGGCCTGTGTTTGTCTTCTTCTTGGTGGCAGCTGGACACTACTTGTGCTTGCCACGTCACCAGCTTGAACTGCACTTATGGGACTCGGCACGTCACCAAGTGTTACTGCAGTGCTGGTTTGACTATGACCGGGATGTAATAGGCCGCTGGTGCTTGCCAGTTCACCAAAATGCTACCAAAAAAACTGTTAGCGATCGCAGGGATCAGGCCTGACTCTGTGAACGCTGCAGTTATGTGTTTAGTGTTTTGTAAGTGACAGTGATCGAACGATACTGCACTTGGGTGGGCTGGGCTGGGCCGGGCGGAGGGGCAAACGCAGGTGCTAGCAGGTATCTGGGCTAATCCCACTAACACTGCGTTTTTGGGAACCCTAAACTGCTGGGGACGCTAGTATAGATCTGATTGGATCAGATATTGATCCGATCAGATACTATACCACTAAGGGAGGTGTACGGTGCGTGCGTGGGTGTTAACGGTACTGGTGCTAACCTGACGCTGCTTGGGGCTAGTGCTTGCCAGTTCACCAAAATGCTACCAAAAAAACTGTTAGCGATCGCAGGGATCAGGCCTGACTCTGTGAACGCTGCAGTTATGTGTTTAGTGTTTTGTAAGTGACAGTGATCGATCGATACTGCACTTGGGTGGGCTGGGCTGGGCCGGGCGGAGGGGCAAACGCAGGTGCTAGCAGGTATCTGGGCTAATCCCACTAACACTGCGTTTTTGGGAACCCTAAACTGCTGGGGACGCTAGTATAGATCTGATTGGATCAGATATTGATCCGATCAGATACTATACCACTAAGGGAGGTGTACGGTGCGTGCGTGGGTGTTAACGGTACTGGTGCTAACCTGACGCTGCTTGGGGCTAGTGCTTGCCAGTTCACCAAAATGCTACCAAAAAAACTGTTAGCGATCGCAGGGATCAGGCCTGACTCTGCGAACGCTGCAGTTATGCGTTTAGTGTTTTGTAAGTGACAGTGATCGATCGATACTGCGCTTGGGTGGGCTGGGCTGGGCTGGGCCGGGCGGAGGGGCAAAATGCAGGTGCTAGCAGGTATCTGGGCTGATCCTGCTAACATTGTGTTTTTGGGAACCCTAAACTGCTGGGGACGTTAGTATAGATCTGATCGGATCAGATATTGATCCGTTCAGATACTATACCACTAAGGGAGGTGTACGGTGCGTGCGTGGGTGTTAGCTGTACTGGCGCTAACCTGACGCTGCCTGGGGCTGGTGCTTGCCAGTTCACCAAAATGCTACCAAAAAAACTGTTAGCGATCGCAGGGATCAGGCCTGACTCTGCGAACGCTGCAGTTATGTGTTTGGTGTTTTGTAAGTGACAGTGATCGATCGATACTGCACTTGGGTGGGCTGGGCTAGGCTGGGCGGAGAGTAAAAACGCAGGTGCTAGCAGGTATCTGGGCTGATTCCGCTAACACTGCGTTTTTGGGAATGCTAAATTACTGGGAACGCTAGTATAGATCTGATCGGATCAGATATTGATCCGTTCAGATACTATACCACTAAGGGAGGCATATGCTGCGTGCGTGGGTGTTAGCGGTACTGGCGCTAATCTGATGCTGCCTGGGGCGACGCATATCACCGCCGGGCGATCAGGGGGCTAAACCTTTATTCGGTAATAAACGGCGGGTGCCCTGACACTATAAAAAATAAACGAACTAACCAGCGTCACCCGTAACAGTTATACGGTGATCAGTGGTGAAAGGGTTAACTAGGGGGCAATCAAGGGGTTAAAATATTTATTAGGTAGTATATGGGGGTCCCTGTCGCTATAAAACACTGACGGCGAACCAAAATATTTACGTCCCTAACTAGCGTCACCAGCGACACTAATACAGCGATCAGAAAAATGATCACTTAGTGACACTGGTGATGGGGGGTGATCAAGGGGTTAAAACTTTATTAGGGGGGGGTAGGGGGGTACCCTAGACCTAAAGGGGGCTAACCCTAACTGTCCTAACACAGTAACTGTCACAAACTGACACCATGCAGTAATCAGGAAAAAAAACCTGCTTGGTGTCAGTTTGTGACGGGGGGGTGATTGGGGGGTGATCGGGGGGGGCGATCAGGGGGGGATCGGGGGTGTTTTGTGTGCCTGGCATGTTCTACTGTGTGTGTAGTGTGTTTTCACTCACAGTGCAGTCTTCTCTCCTCGGCGCCGGAACGGAAAATACCGAGCCGAGGAGAGATGACATCATTTCCTTTGCTGCTGTTTAGCATACAACAGCAAAGGAATGTTCTCATTGGCCGGCGGCGATTGCGAGGGGGGGGCCACGAATGGATGGCCTCCCCCTCACCTCCCATCGCCGGGGGACAAAAGAGGACCGCCTCGGGCACCAGGAGGCAGATCACGTGTATGTACGTGATTTTGCCTACCCGTGCCGCCTTGCTGACGTACATCGGCGTGAGGCGGTCCTTAAGTGGTTAAAGTAAAAAAAAAAAGTGAAGTATTCCTTTAAATATCGTACCTGGGGTGTGTCTATAGTATGCCTGTAAAGTGGCGCGTGTTTCCCGTGTTTAGAACAGTCCCTGCACAAAATGTCATTTTTAAAGGAAAAAATCTCATTTAAAACTGCTTGCGGGTTTAATGTATTGTCGGGTCCTGGCAATATGGATGAAAATCAGTGAGACAAACAGCATGGGTACCCCCCAGTCCATTACCAGGCCCTTTGGGTCTTGTATGGATATTAAGGGGAACCCCGCACCCAAATTAAAATAAGGAAAGGTGTGGGGCCACCAGGCCCTATATACTCTGAACAGCAGTATACAGGCGGTGCAAACAAGACAGGGACTGTAGGTTTGTTGTTAAGTAGAATCTGTTTGTAATTTTGAACGGGTACATTTTTAACGTGTTTAGCTCCAGCCAAAAAAACTTTTTTAAGCTTTTTGGAAAACATAGGGAAGGGTTATCACCCCTGTGACATTTGTTTTGCTGTCTTTCCTCCTCTTCAGAAGATTTCACCTCACTTTTTGTCCCAATGATAAATGTTTTTTGAAAATTTGAGGTTTTTTTTGGAACAAGGATTGGAAAGCATCAGTGGAAAGGAGAAATGTTTTTCCCATATTAACTCTTACAGGAGAGAATTTCCCTTCCTAGGGGTAGATTTAGTCTCACTTCCTGTTGTCTCCTTCCGTTTGCAAGTAGGAGTCGTTTGTAAGTTAGATGTTTGAAAGCAGGGGCCTGCCCTATATACTCAGCAGAAATTTGGGCCTTAGGTGTTGTTGTGGCCACAACACTGTAAGCCCTCACAGGGCCCTGCTGTGAAATATTAGATCAAGAATTGTAATTACATGCCCCTGTTGAACAAGGGCAGAAAAATTGGGCCTTTGGTGGTGGTGGTGGTGGTGGTGCTGGTGCCACAACACTGTAAGTCCTCACTCGCTCTTGGTGGGTGCAGAAATGGGCCCTGCTGTGAAATATTAGATCAAGAATTGTAATTACATGCCCCTGTTGAAGAAGGGCAGAAAAATTGGGCCTTTGGTGGTGGTGGTGGTGCTGGTGCCACAACACTGTAAGTCCTCACTCGCTCTTGGTGGGTGCAGAAATGGGCCCTGCTGTGAAATATTAGATCAAGAATTGTAATTACATGCCCCTGTTGAACAGGGGCTGAAAAATTGGGCCTTAGGCACTGGTGCTGGTGCCACAACACTGCAACCCCTCACAGATACTCTAGTTGGAATGCTGAAATGAGCCCTGCTGCAAAGTATTGCATCAAAAATTGTAATTACACGCCCCTGTTAAACAAGGGCTGAAAAATTGGGCCTTAGGCACTGGTGCTGGTGCCACAACACTGCAACCCCTCACAGATACTCTAGTTGTAACGCAGAAACAAGCCCTGCTGCAAAGTATTGCATCAAAAATTGTAATTACACGCCCCTGTTAAACAGGGGCTGAAAAATTGTGCCTTAGGCACTGGTGGTGGCGCCCAGAACCAAAAATGTTCTTACAAGTTATCGGCGTGATGATTGAGGAGGAAGAGGATAATTACTCAGGGATAGTCACTCAGCATCAGCATAGGCAGTCTTTGAAGGGATCTGAGATTTCAAAAAAAATTATTCAGTTACATCAGCATCAGGTGCTTGGTAGCTGGTGGTGATCCAAGACTGATTCATTTTTATGAAGGTCAGTTGATCGACCGAGTCGGTGGACAGACGCACCCTGTGATCGGTTACAAAGCCTCCAGCAGCACTGAATGTGCGTTCCGAAAGAACGCTGGATGCAGGACAGGCCAGTAGCTCAATTGCATACTGTGCAAGCTCTGGCCAGTGATCCATCCTCAAGACCCAGTAACCCAGAGGATTTTTGGTGGGAAAGGTGTCCAAGTCAGATCTTGCCCCTAGGTATTCCTGCACCATGTAAAACAGACGCTGGCGATGGTTGCTGGAACCGATCATACCTTGGGGCTGCGGACCAAAAAATTGTCTGAACGCATCGGTCAGACGGCCACCTTCTCCACCGCTCCTTCTTTGACTGACCAAAGCCTTAGCAACACGTTGTCCAGAAACAGGAGTTTGTAACCTCACAGTCTCTGGGAACGGGTTGCACAGACCTTTCTGCAAAGCCTCCCGAAGATGTTTCATCCTCTGCTCCCTCTGCGATGGCAAGATAAGGCCTGCAACCTTACCCTTGTAACATGGATCAAGGAGGGTTGCCAGCCAGTATTGGTCCTTCTCCTTGATACCACGAATACGAGGATCCTTACGCAGGCTTTGCAGGTTAAGGGAGGCCATGCAGCGTAGGTTTGCTGAGGCATTCGGTCCGGAGTCCTCTGGGTCACTAAGGACGACATGGTCCGCAGCCAACTCCTCCCAGCCACGTACAAGTCCATGTGTTTCTTGGGACTGATCCCTTAAAGACTGCTGCTGATGCTGAGTGCCAGGCTCCACCTCCATACTGACACAATCTTCCTCCTCCTCATCCTCCTCCTCCTCCTCTTCCTGTGTGATTGGCGGGCATGCAGGAACACTGTCTGGATAAAGGGGGCCTTGAGAGCTAAGGAAGTCCTCCTCTTCCTGCCTCTGTTCTGCCTCAAGTGCCCTGTCCATTATTCCACGCAGCGTGTGCTCCAACAGGTGGACAAGGGGGACAGTGTCACTGAGGCATGCACTGTCACTGCTCACCATCCTTGTGGCCTCCTCAAATGGTGACAGGACAGTGCATGCATCCCTGATCATGGCCCACTGGCGTGGGGAAAAAAAAACAAGCTCCCCTGACCCTGTCCTGGTGCCATAGTCACACAGGTACTCATTGATGGCCCTCTGCTGCGTGTGCAGCCGCTGCAGCATGGCCAACGTCGAGTTCCACCTGGTGGGCATGTCACAGATTAGGCGGTTCTTGGGCAGGTTAAACTCCTTTTGGAGGTCCGCCAGCCGAGCACTGGCATTATATGACCGGCGGAAATGCACACAGACTTTCCTGGCCTGCCTCAGGACATCCTGTAAGCCCGGGTACCTGCCCAAGAACCGCTGCACCACCAAGTTAAGGACGTGAGCCAAACAGGGCACATGGGTCATTTGTCACTGTCGGAGGGCAGAGAGGAGGTTGGTGCCATTGTCGCAAACCACCATTCCTGCCTTAAGTTGGCATGGCGTCAACCACCTCTGAACCTGCCCCTGCAGAGCTGACAGAACCTCTGCCCCTGGGTGGCTCCTGTCCCCCAAGCACACCAGCTCAAGCACCACATGGCATCTTTTGGCCTGCGTACTTGCGTAGCCCCTTGAACGGCTACGGAGCACCGCTGGTTCCGAGGAAAAAGCACAGGAAGAGGCCATGGAGGAAGAAGAAGAGGAGGAGGTGGAGGAGAGAGGTGTGTCACAATCATTAGCATTTTGGAGGCGCGGTGGCGGAACAACCTCCAACACTACTGCACCTTATCCTGCATCCTTCCCAGCTGCCAGCAGAGTCACCCAATGCGCCGTGAAACTTAGGTAACGTCCCTGTCCGGTAGAGAGCTGGAATCGCCTTCCGTGAGAAAAAGTGGCGTTTGGGTACCTGCCACTGAGGAACCGCACATTCCACAAACTCACAGGAGGGGGCAGAGTCTACCAACTGAAAAGGCAGCAGTTGAAGTGCTAGCAATTTTGCCGAGCTAGCATTCAACCGCTGGGCATGTGGATGGCTGGGAGCAAACTTCTTTCGGCGGTGCAGCAGCTGGGGCAGGGAAATTTGCCTGATACAATCTGACGTCGGTGTAACAAAAGCAGATTGCCCACAAGTACTTGGCTGTGACACACCTAATTCTACACCTTCATTCCTCTCAGTGCAGGTCTCAGAGAGGACTGAAGGTATAGTGGGGTTGGAGATCTCAGCTGATGAGGAGCAAGGAGAGGTCCTCTTTGTTCTTTGGTGTGGGTCTTTTAGATACGCTTGCCAACGAACTGCATGGCAGGTCAACATATGTCTGGTCAAGCATGTGGTACCCAAGCAGAAGATGTTTTGGCCACGCGAGATACGCTTGAGACATATGTTGCAAATAGCAGTGGTGCGATCTGATGCACTCATCTCAAAAAAGGCCCACACCAAAGAACTTTTTGAATAACGCGCAGAGACTGCAGCGCCCTGCACATGTGGAGCTTTGGGGTGTGATGCAGTCAATTTTCTGCCCTTAGGCTGGCCCCTGGAGGGCATCCTGCCTCGTTGGTGATGTGCCGCCTCCTCCTCCTCCTCCTCCTCTCTCCTATCAGGCACCCACGTTGAGTCAGTGACCTCATCATCCCCTCCCTCCTCATCACTGGAGCAAACCTGGCAGTATGCTGCAGCAGGGGGAGCATGACTGCCAGATTGCTGTCCTTCTTGGGCACCCCCTCTGTCCGTGCTCACGTTACTGCCTTCATCGAGCTCAGTATCATCATCAGAGCCTTCCAAACGCTGGGCATCCTCCTGGAGCATGTACCCAACACTGTGGTCAAACAGTTCGAGGGACTCCTCAGGAGGACATGGTGGGGCTAGGGAAGGAGTCACTGATGACATTGAGCTGAGGGAAGAGGCCGCTGCTTTGCCAGACAAAGTACCCTGGGCATGGGTGAGAGAGGATGAGGAGGATGAGGACGGCTTGGTCATCCACTCGACCAAGTCTTCCGCATGTTGCGGCTCAACACGGCCAGCTGCCGAAAAAAAGGCCAAGCGTGTCCCACGGCCACGTGCTGATGAGGATGCACCGTCTCCACGACCAGCACTAGACACAAAGCCTGCTTGCCCTCTCTTATTGGCTTGTGACTGTCTGCCTCTCCTTCTTGGCCTTCCAGACATACTAATGTACTGATACTGCAGCTAGCAAAATCAACTGAGAACACCACCAACCTTCTACAGGTAGCTTTAGCTGAACACTGTGCAGAGCTCGCAAAAAACGGACTTGTAGCTTTTTTAGCTGCCTGCGGTAGTGATAGGATCAGGAAAACACCACCAACCTTCTACAGGTAGCTTTAGGTGAACACTGTGCAGAGCTCGCAAAAAAATAACTTGTAGGTTTAGCTGAACACTGTGAGGTGGACGCACCACACTAACTTGTAGTGTTAGCTGAACACTGTGAGCAGGATGCACAGCACTAACTTGTAGTTTTAGCTGAACACTGTGAGCAGGACGCACTGCACTAACTTGTAGCTTTAGATGAACACTGTGCAGAGGTCTCACTACCCTAACTTGTAGGTTTAGCTGAACACTGTGAGCAGGACGCACAGCACTAACTTGTAGTTTTAGCTGAACACTCTGAGCAGGACGCACCACACTAACTTGTAGGTTTTGCTGAACACTGTGAGGTGGACGCACCACACTAACTTGTAGTTTTAGCTGAACACTGTGAGCAGGACGCACCCCACTAACTTGTAGGTTTAGCTGAACACTGTGAGCAGGACGCACCCCACTAACTTGTAGTTTTAGCTGAACACTGTGAGCAGGACGCACTGCACTAACTGTAAATAGTCTAGCTGCCTGACTGTGGTACTAATAGGATCAAAAGAACACCAGCAATTTTCTTCAGGTAGCTGTAAATACTGTAACAAGACAAGCCTGCCTGTCAGTAAGAAGATAACAGGAACAGATCTAGCTGAACACTGTGAGCAGGACGCACTGCACTAACTTGTAGCTTTAGATGAACACTGTGCAGAGGTCTCACTACACTAACTTGTAGGTTTAGCTGAACACTGTGAGCAGGACGCACAGCACTAACTTGTAGTTTTAGCTGAACACTGTGAGCAGGACGCACCGCACTAATTTCTAGGTTTAGCTGAACACTGTGAGGTGGACGCACCGCACTAACTTGTAGGTTTAGCTGAACACTGTGAGCAGGACGCACCCCACTAACTTGTAGGTTTAGCTGAACACTGTGAGCAGGACGCACCCAACTAACTTGTAGGTTTAGCTGAACACTGTGAGCAGGACGCACCCCACTAACTTGTAGTTTTAGCTGAACACTGTGAGCGGGACGCACTGCACTAACTGTAAATAGTCTAGCTGCCTGACTGTGGTACTAATAGGATCAAAAGAACACCAGCAATATTCTTCAGGTAGCTGTAAATACTGTAACAAGACAAGCCTGCCTGACAGTAAGAAGATAACAGGAACGGATCTAGCTGAACACTGTGAGCAGGACGCACTGCACTAACTTGTAGCTTTAGATGAACACTGTGCAGAGGTCTCACTACACTAACTTGTAGGTTTAGCTGAACAGCAGGACGCACAGCACTAACTTGTAGTTTTAGCTGAACACTGTGAGCAGGACGCACCGCACTAACTTGTAGGTTTAGCTGAACACTGTGAGCAGGACGCACCCCACTAACTTGTAGGTTTAGCTGAACACTGTGAGCAGGACGCACCCCACTAACTTGTAGGACGCACCCCACACACTTGCACCTTATACGGAATGTTTGTTGTCTAACACTATAAGCCAATATGTGATGTAGTTATTTATGTTGCACAGTGTTTTGCACAATGCACTTTGCCAATTTTGGATTGTTAATTATTTAGTACAATTCACGCTGCCTATTTATAATTGTTTTTTGTCACTTATGCTGAACCAGTCACTCATATGGTCATCTATGGTTGATATGATGATCTAAGTTTTTTAGGTTGATAATTTGTTTACACCCACATTTTTTTATTATTTTTTTATTAATTTAATTTTGTGTAGTGAGATATATCACTTGTAAAAATACGTCACTGGCTTTTCAGACTATTTATACACACTATAGTGGACTATATTATGACCTATTTTTAAACCACTAGAGGTTCACATACAGGATTAGCGCTGCACCATCCATCTATATAATATTTATTTAGGTCAGGTGTTTACCCTAATAGGTGCATGCAGCTGTTCCACCCTTAGCCATCTCCATATTCGATAGCGCAGGAATACCTTTATTAAACAACTTGTAGTTTTAGCTGAACACTGTGAGCAGGACGCACTGCACTAACTGTAAATAGTCTAGCTGCCTGACTGTGGTACTAATAGGATCAAAAGAACACCAGCAATTTTCTTCAGGTAGCTGTATATACTGTAACAAGACAAGCCTGCCTGTCAGTAAGAAGATACCAGGAACGGATCTAGCTGAACACTGTGAGCAGGATGCACTGCACTCACTGTAAATAGTCTAGCTGCCTGACTGTGGTACTAATAGGATCAAAAGAACACCAGCAATTTTCTTCAGGTAGCTGTAAATACTGTAACAAGACAAGCCTGCCTGTCAGTAGGAAGATAACAGGAACGGATCTAGCTAAACTGAATACAGTATATATATATATATGCAACACCTGGGATGCATATATATACACAATACACTGTAAGTGCAGCTAACTGACTGACTGTTCTGCCTAATCTATCTAACTCAAATCAAATGACACTGTCTCTCTGTCTATCTCTTTCAACGCTGGAACACACACTACACAGGGCCGCCGTGTAGGCGGCCTTATATAGTGTGGGGCGTGTACTAAATCCCCTGAGCCATAATTGGCCAAAGCCTCCTTGGCTTTGGCCAATTACGGCTCTCTGTTCAGACGGCGCTGTGATTGGCCAAGCATGCGGGTCATAGTGCATGCTTGGCCAATCATCAGCCAGCAATGCACTGCGATGCCGCAGTGAATTATGTGACGCGCCACACGAATTTGGCACGAACGGCCCATATCGTTCGCAATTCGGCGAACAGACGATGTTCGAGTCGAACATGGGTTCGACTCGGTGAAGTGTAAGTGTGTGGGTGTGGCGCAGTCCTAATTCATAGAAATACTTGGTAAATCATGTGTAGCCAAATCCCATATGTAAAGTCGCATATAAAGTATAAACCAAAATTGCAAATAAATAATTCAACGAGAATAAAACCAAACATAAAACAGCAAAGTGACCCCCTTTGGAGTGTGTAGGTGTAACGTTGTCCTAGTTTAAAAAATACTTTGTAAATCGTGTGTAGCCAAATCCCACATGTAAAATCGCATGTAAATTATAAACAAAATATAAACAAAATCGCATATAGCAAATTTAACGGCTAGGTTGGCCCCCTTTGAATTGGGGGAGGGGGAAGGGGAACAGGGGATGAAATCAAAAAATGACTTTAGCCAAAGCTATTCCATCTGCATAAAAACCCCATATAGTGATTGACAAACATAACATTGCTGAATAATGACATAGGTTAAATTGTGACTAGTGCTCAGTGCAATTTAAGTGAAAAACTTGACATCTTTGTAAAACAAGGCAGGTATTTGTATAAATCTTGGTGACCAGGTGCTCGTGTCTTGTGATCATGCGAACACTCACCAGCTTCTTTAACCCCTGCGGGGGTAATGTGCAGTCACAGTGTATGCCACTGTGCGGCAATCCACAGGCTGTTTCTGGGTCACGGTGACGGTTTAGGCAGCTTCTTTAACCCCTGCGGGGGTAATGCGCAGCCACAGTGTATGCCACTGTGCGGCAATCCACAGGCTGTTTCTGGGTCACGGTGACGTTTTAGGCATAAGAGAAGAAAGAGGAGATTCCATAGCGTAAAACCATAAAACACTCTTTATTGAACGCAGATGACAGAATGGTACTCACATTTAAGCAGTTTATAATAGGCAACCAAATGTCATCAAAACAGGAGAGCGTCAGATTTAGGTAGGTGATCCTCTGGGAGATGATGCAAAAGCGTCAGAATAGGCCACGCCTGTGGATTGCCGCACAGTGGCATACACTGTGGCTGCGCATTACCCCCGCAGGGGTTAAAGAAGCTGCCTAAAACCTCACCGTGACCCAGAAACAGCCTGTGGATTGCCGCACAGTGGCATACACTGTGACTGCGCATTACCCCCGCAGGGGTTAAAGAAGCTGGTGAGTGTCCGCATGATCACAAGACACGAGCACCTGGTCACCAAGATTTATACAAATACCTGCCTTGTTTTACAAAGATGTCAAGTTTTTCACTTAAATTGCACTGAGCACTAGTCACAATTTAACCTATGTAATTATTCAGCAATGTTATGTTTGTCAATCACTATATGGGGTTTTTATGCGGATGGAATAGCTTTGGCTAAAGTCATTTTTTGATTTCATCCCCTGTTCCCCTTCCCCCTCCCCCAATTCAAAGGGGGCCAACCTAGCCGTTAAATTTGCTATATGCGATTTTGTTTATATTTTGTTTATAATTTACATGCGATTTTACATGTGGGATTTGGCTACACACGATTTACAAAGTATTTTTTAAACTAGGACAACGTTACACCTACACACTCCAAAGGGGGTCACTTTGCTGTTTTATGTTTGGTTTTATTCTCGTTTAATTTTTTATTTGCAATTTTGGTTTATACTTTATATGCGACTTTACATATGGGATTTGGCTACACACGATTTACCAAGTATTTCTATGAATTAGGACTGCGCCACACCCACACACTAACCCTTCACCTACCTTCTGTTTTTTCCACTTTGGTGGAAATCACATTTGTGGAGGCAGCAGTCCTTTATGCGATTTCTTCCATTTTTTCCATTTTTTTCCATTTTCTTCACTTTTTTCTCCACTAGGACAACGTTACACCTACACACTCCAAAGGGAGTCACTTTGCTGTTTTATGTTTTGTTTTTATTTTCGTTGAATTTTTTTTATTTGCAATTTTGGTTTATGCGACTTTACATATGGGATTTGGCTACACACAATTTACCAAGTATTTCTATAAATTAGGACAGCGCCACACCCACACACTAACCCTTCACTTACCTTCTGTTTTTTCCACCTAGGTGGAAATCACATCTGTGGAGGCAGCAGTCCTTTATGCGATTTCTTCCATTATTTCCATTTTTTTCCATTTTCTCCACTTTTTTAATTTTCTGTTCCGTTGCGCGGATACACCACTCATATTTCATGGGTTCGACTCGAACACAAAGCTCATCCCTACTTCAGAGTAACATTTCCCAAGTATATATATTAACTTGCGCTTTGGTTCAATTTGTAGCAATCTCAGCAACCAGATGAGTCATGCAAAGTAAACAGAAAATATCATTGCGCAATGAACAAACTGGACAACAGAGGGTAGTAATCACAGAGATGCACTCACATAGACCCAATGTTAATCTGCATAAAGGGTGCAATCAGCTGCTTACGAGCGAGACTAGAACAGCCGCTGCTGCCGTACTGATAGCTTGTACCAGCAGTGCTCGTCACTGGCTCTTCCCACGCGTTACGTCACATACCACGTGACTTTCTCAAGGATCCTTCAATTATAATAATTTTTTCTTTTACTTTTGTGGGTGTCTGAACACTTAAGATTGGTAGCAGCTTACTTTGATAAAAAATATTATCACAATTTTCCTTTTAATTTACCTAATAAATATTGGGTAACCCATTTCAGCGCTTGCGTTTTTATACTTCACATTAAAAAGGTAAACCCCAGTTGGTGCTGTGGGCTAGATATATAGATGACATCCTCCTCCTATGGGATGGTGGCCGAGATGACTTGGACTCTTTTATGAGCGAGTTAAATGCTAACGATCGGGGCATCATTCTCAGCTATGAGGCCAGTCAAACTGAGATTAGTTTTCTAGTCTTGAAAATCGGTATTAAAGATGGCCGGTTCACTACGGCTACCTTTTTTAAGAGTACGGATCGTAACTCTTATATACCCACTAATAGTTGCCATCATGAAGCCTGGTTAAGATCGGTACCAAAAAGCCAACTTTTGCGTCTGAGGCGTAACTGTTCTGAACATGATGCGTTCTTATCTGAGGCTAATATTTTGATTAAGTGGTTTCTCGAAAAAGGTTATTCTGAGGTTTCCCTTATGAATACCCTTGAAGAAGTGTCAGTGCTGGATAGGAATGAGCTATTGAAGGTTAAAATATCCAATCAAGATAGGATACCTTCTATCCCCTTTATAACCACTTATTCTATACCACACAGAAATGTGGCTAAGCTCATCAGGAAACATTGGCATATCCTTACAAATGATCAAATATTGGGGGGTGTTCTTCCAGCTAGACCACAAGTGATTTACAAAGGGGCTCCCTCCCTTAGAAGTAGAGTGACCCCTAATGTTCTTGACCCTCCCCCAATCAAGAGGGGATTTTTTGAAAGTTTGACTGGCTTCTATCAGTGTAGAAGGTGTAGGGTGTGTACCATTAGTGGATGCACACATAGAAAAACCCATAGATTCGTTTCTACCAGTACTTTGAAGGAGTTTGAGATCAAACCTTTTGTCACATGTATGACCAAACGGGTTGTTTATCTCCTCCAATGCCCTTGTGGGCTACAGTATGTCGGGAGGACTAAGCGCCCTCTTTCGGTTAGGTTAAACGAACATGTGATGAATATTTTGACCGGTTTTCCCAAACACCCTGTTTCTAGACACTATCTTGATGTCCATAATCGCAATCCTGCTAAGACCATCTTTTTGGGGATTGATAGATACACCCCCCATTGGAGGGGTGGGCCTTTAATACATGGTATTTCTAGGTTAGAAATGGCATGGATATATAGGATTAAATGTTACACTCCTTTTGGGCTTAATGTGGAAGTAGATCTCAATGCCTTTCTAGACAATTCTTAATTGTTTTTAATCTGTGTACTTGATGTGAACCCTTTGTGGCTTACCCTACCTAAATCAATATCCCCTTTATATGGGGGGTTCTTTATATACATATTTACTATTTTGAATTTTTGATTTTTAAGACCAGCACGGTTTGTTTTTTGTTTGTTCATTTTTTGCTGGACAGCTATCTTGTGATTGGTATGCACTCCCTTTTAAGTGGGGTATCTGGGCAACCAACATTTATGCCCAATTTATTGTTGCCTATTCATACATTTATTTATTTTGTAATGAATTACCAATTTTTAAATCAAAATCATTTTTTCTACTCCTATTTTTTAGTTTTATAGTTTTTATTTTTATATTTTTTTTACTTTATTTTGTTATTTTTTATTTTTATTTTTATTTCTATTTTTAATTTTTTTATTTTTATTATTTTTCATTTTCATTTTTATTTTTATACGCAATGAGATTAATTTCCTATTGTGTTTTTTTCATTTTTCATTGGTACATTATTTCATTTTTTCATTTTTTATATATATTTTCTATTTTTTGGCACTGATCAATTAATTTGTTTAGGCCTGCCTAGTTTCATGTTTCCACTAGATGACAGTACATGACCCATGTATTATTATTTTTAGAATTTGTTAGGATCATCATATTTAGGCTGGTTTCTTATTGGTGCAATGTTCTAACTGGCCATTATACATTGCTTCCTAGGTCGCTTCCTAAATTATTTGGCTTTTGTTCAATTTTTTATTAGCGTTTTAGTGCTTTTTGGTTACTTTACATTTCCGCTCTGGATAATCGGTGTTGCCACACATGCTTCACATCAAGGCGTGGTTTCTATGTGTATTTAAAGCGATGAGTCAGAGGGTCGCCCGTTCCCTTGACGACGTCTTTCTAAGACGAAACGTACATCGGAAGGTTGGCGCGCTGACGTCATCGATGTGTGTCTCGTCTCGGACGGGTGTTCGCTGGCCGTCCGGCTGCTGTTATTTTAATCCATGCTTTTACATTCTGCTATCTACATAAGTGCAATACTTTATTTAATAAACTGTTCATACATATTGATTTGCGCTATGTAGAGCTGTGTTTTTATTCTTTTTGGGTCCTCCCTGCTGCCTGTATACTGATCTTTCGGATGGAGTTACCCTGATGTGCTTGGCTGCCTGGTTATTCTGGTCATCCTCTCTCCATACTGTTGATCCTAAAAGGAAACCACTACAATCGTGTGCCTGATTATATATAAGCTGTTTCCCAGCTTGTTGCTGGTAAGCATTCAATTTATTTGGTGGTGGATTTTTTTCACGAGGTGCTATTGGAAGGATTTGCCCACTTCATTGCATTTTATGGGACTTTTTTTTTAAATTCACTTTTGGACTTTATTATTTTATTGATTTAATATTTTTTTAGACAGTTATGTTTGTGTTTTTTCTCATATTATTTATGTGATCCTTCAGAGATCCATACACAATTTGGTCATAGCGCGGTTCCTACCCACCCACTAAAGTTAAAAATCACAAGCATTGAAACATAAGTGACCCAGAGGGCGCTATCACCGTCATCAGCTGTCCACGATAGAGCGAACGCTTCCTTGCAGACAGCTGCAATCACTTCCGGGTAGGCGGTGGAGGACGGTGAAGCGCCGCTGTCATTTCAATTGGGCGCAAGCGGTTCCAGGGCTGTGTGGGGAGCGAGGCACATCAAAATAAAAATTATGCAGATCAATTACAATCTTAGCATAGAAAACTCAGCATAACAAACAAATAAAAGGATTGGTGGAAGATGAGCACCTAGAACAGCACAAGAAAAAGCTGAGTGGCTTGAATCAGATGAGTCCCCAGTCAAATTAGATAAATAAATGAAAAAAAAAAAAAAAATATATATATATATATATATATATATATATATATATATATATATATATATAACGGACTAATTTGAATACTTATACTAGTGTGCCAACAATTAAAGTTTTATTAATAAAATACCTGGCAAAATGGAAACGATGGGGTCAAAATAATTATATTAATAAGCAGGCCAACTGGCATACTGCTGGTATGTTAAAAAAACAGGGTAAAGAAATGCATATATAAAAAATGACCGACTGAGAAAGTAGTCTGACAAAACAGGGAGACATCAGATAGTGGTCAAACCCTGGAACAGAGATAGGGTTTGGTGCATGTGTTATCATTTCAGTCATTATTATGAAATTGATAAAAATAATAGTGACATTAAAAATAAAAGAACAGTATATTGGGACATATATATATCAAAATAAATATGTACATGTATAAGTAGCTCCCCAGTGTAATATGATTATACAGAGAGATAAAAAGAGAGAAGGGCGCACCAGCCATGTGCATTATCTTTTGTAAAACATTTATTTAGTAAAATGATAAAGGAAATTACTCACAAGCAGTAAAGAATCATGTGCCATAAACCTTGGACATCAACTTGCAACAAGTGGTAATAATGATGAACAAAGCCTTCCAAAGGTATTTCCGAGGAATAAATAACACTGCTCGCTTACGCGTTTCGAAGGGCTCATCCCTTCTTCATCAGAGCTCAGCAGTGAACCCTCCTTCAGTAGGCCCTGTATATATAATGAATGCCAAAAAGGCACAATCAATAGATGGGGCAGGGCACATAGGGCTCCTCCCTTTCTGGGAGCTCCTCCCTCCTACATTCTTTGCCTGTACACGTGGATAGCCCATCATGATTTAATTGGTTAAAAAATATATATATATCAATTGATGAATAGATTCATTCATTAATAAATATAGTAAAGTAAAGGAACTGGTGAGTGTCGCTGTGGTGTAGTACAGTTAGAACCCAGCAGAAGCTAGCAATAGGGGTACATGATCGGCAGTGATAGATGTGTGCATGTGTACACACACATATATGTATATATAGAAAGATGGGCGCAGAAAGGTGCAGGGTGGCATGGGATGGATGCATCTGTTTGGCAAGGAAGGAAGTGTCATGTTAGTAAACTTATATACATAGAGATGGACACTATACCTTTGATGTTCGGTATACCCTGATCGCTGTGTAGCTGCAGTGTATGTGGGAGAGCGGTCCGCCGGTCCTATCCGGATGTGCATTCAGTGTTGGAATGCACGCCAGTGCGTTCGCGTTCCAGACAGGAGGAAGGGGCGGTGCGCGTCATTTCCTCTGTGCCCGCTGCCGCTTACCGATGACGTAAGCGGCAGGGGGTAGCGCGACGCCATACTGCTAGAGGCAGACACTCGAGGGGGCGAGGCCAGCACAGCGTAGACCACGGACCCGCCCCGCAAACGACAACACGGAAACAGTGCACAAACATACCGGCCGTCTACGCTGTGCTGGCCTCGCCCCCTCGAGTGTCTGCCTCTAGCAGTATGGCGCCGCGCTACCCCCTGCCGCTTACGTCATCGGTAAGCGGCAGCGGGCACAGAGGAAATGACGCGCACCGCCCCTTCCTCCTGTCTGGAACGCGAACGCACTGGCGTGCGTTCCAACACTGAATGCACATCCGGATAGGACCGGCGGACCGCTCTCCCACATACACTGCAGCTACACAGCGATCAGGGTATACCGAACATCAAAGGTATAGTGTCCATCTCTATGTATATAAGTTTACTAACATGACACTTCCTTCCTTGCCAAACAGATGCATCCATCCCATGCCACCCTGCACCTTTCTGCGCCCATCTTTCTATATATACATATATGTGTGTGTACACATGCACACATCTATCACTGCCGATCATGTACCCCTATTGCTAGCTTCTGCTGGGTTCTAACTGTACTACACCACAGCGACACTCACCAGTTCCTTTACTTTACTATATTTATTAACGAATGAATCTATTCATCAATTGATATATATATATTTTTTAACCAATTAAATCATGATGGGCTATCCACGTGTACAGGCAAAGAATGTAGGAGGGAGGAGCTCCCAGAAAGGGAGGAGCCCTATGTGCCCTGCCCCATCTATTGATTGTGCCTTTTTGGCATTCATTATATATACAGGGCTTACTGAAGGAGGGTTCACTGCTGAGCTCTGATGAAGAAGGGATGAGCCCTTCGAAACGCGTAAGCGAGCAGTGTTATTTATTCCTCGGAAATACCTTTGGAAGGCTTTGTTCATCATTATTACCACTTGTTGCAAGTTGATGTCCAAGGTTTATGGCACATGATTCTTTACTGCTTGTGAGTAATTTCCTTTATCATTTTACTAAATAAATGTTTTACAAAAGATAATGCACATGGCTGGTGCGCCCTTCTCTCTTTTTATCTCTTTGTCTGCTAGGATTCCCCATCCTTGAGGGCAGCAAGGCCAGTGTATCCCTTTGATTGGGTCGACCACTTGTGCGCAGGAGTCATTTTCTGTTTTTGTAATATGATTATACAACATAGGGGCATAGTGATTAAACACAGGAAGAGACCCCGTATAAAAAGGTGTACATGAGTACACTCAACAAGACCTAAAAGATAAAAATGACATACAATTACAAAACTATATATATATATATATATATATATATATATATAAATGATATACCTAGGGCTTTTTGATTGCTGCCAGAGATAGAGTCTATATCTATCTCTGGCAACAATCAAAAAGCCCTGCAGTTAATGATAGGAATACTGAGATGACACAAGTCCCTATAGAGGGATCTCAGCACCCCACTATCAATGATCCCCTGGAAAGAGATTATCAACGTAATGAGGGACCCATACACCCCCCGGCAGGGCAGTCTACTCCAATTAGTAGCATCATTGATCATGGGAGAGAGAGACCGGCTAGAGGGGGGCCCCCCAATCCTCATTACCATCTTACGAATAACAGTCAATATCATGTTCCAGTACATAATAAATATGATATTATGGGACAATATAATGATAGGGAGAGATATCAATCCCCACGTCCTTTTTTAGGGAAAGGGAGAGAATGGCAGAAACGGGGTCGAGGGTTCCCCCCCACGAAGAGGAAGACGCCCAATGTACCCTCAGCAAACACAGGAGAACAGGGGATCACAATGGAGGGATCCGGCATATAGGGAAAGAGAGTGGGCCCAATACCAAGACCTAAGGAGAGAAGAACAAGGGGCTGCAGAGCGGGATGAAGGATCCAGGAAAAGAAAGAGAGAACAGGACTAGGTGGTATCTTCAACCTAACTGATGCCAGTTTAATGCATAAGGAGACCAACATTCTAAATCTAGGTCTGAAGTGTGGTTTAAAAAGACCTATTAATAAATTTGATGTATTTGTAGATGTACATAAATTTATGAGAAAAATTACTATGAAAAAATACTTCTTAAACAAAAACTCACAACCTGTCACTAGTCTTTCATCGGTCACTATTGATAGTTTATTACGCAACAAATCACTTTTCAATCCCCTAAATGGGGCTAACCAGCAAGTGGATGTTTTTAAAGGGCTTGTTCTACAGCAGGGGTCGTCAACCTCCGGTCCAGGGCCCACTACCGGGCCGTGGCCCTTCTGCAGCTGGGCCGTGGGTGCGGGCGGCCGGCAAGAGACATGCTGGGCTGCCGGCATGAGAGCACTGGGTGGATGGAAGAAGCGGGCGGGCAAGCAGAGATTATATCATCTCTCTCCGCCCCTGCATCACCGCTGTTCCGCCCTCAAAGCCAGTGCTTTGTCTCGTGTCGGAAGTGCGGTGGGGAGCAGAGAGAAGACGTCATCTCATACTGCCTGCCCCGCATCACCGCTCTCCTGCGGCTCCTCGCTTTGTGAAAACTTAGATTTCTTGTTCAGTGGAGCAGATTGCCTGCCCCCCGGATAGCTAATCAGGAATGGCAAAGGGGTGTAGCCAGAAAGTGACAGCCGAAGGAGTCCTGGACCCTCCCTCTGCCAGGTGAGACCAGCTGCAGCATGAGGAGGGAGACAACCTGCAACATCCAGAGGGGTGATCCCACAGAGATGTGACATCATCAGTGACAGGTGAGCTGTGTGTGGGAGTACAGGTGAGGTGTACTGGGACTTGTAGTTCACCCCCTCATCTGCCTGACATACCAGGGGCGCTCCACTCACTCTGCATCTGGTGACAGGCAACGTGGCAGGTGGCAATCCACATCTTGTGGCAGTAAGCGTGGCAGGTGATGTGGCAAGTGACATTCAGCATCTGGTGACAGGCAACGTGGCAGGTGGCAATCCACATCCTGCGGCAGGCAGTGTGGCAGGTGATGTGGCAAGTGACATTCCGCATCTGGTGACAGGCAGCGTGGCAAGTGACTACCCACATCTGGTAGCAGGCAACAGTGGCAAGTGACACACTCAGGGCTCCCACTGATTCTACATTATGGTGAGTTGAACCATTTAATTTATTACTACAATGTAATAATAGAAATAATGTGCTTCAATCACCCTGACACCATATCAAGCATGGTGCAGTGATGATTGAAGCTCTAACACCAGCCACTGCCCACGAAAAATCATGACCCCCCCCCGGTCCTTGGCACAATTTTCTTCCACACAGCCGGTGCCAAAAAGGTTGGGGAACACTGTTCTATGGGATCTTGATAGCCTAATACCAAAGAAAGATGTGAACCCTCAATATATTCAAGAAGGCATCGCATCATTGGAAAAAAGAAAAGATCTGGTTATAAGACCAGCGGATAAAGGGGGTGGAGTTGTAATACTCACGAATGATTTTTATTACAATCAACTAAATGAGATGCTCGTGGATGAAGATACATATAAAAAGTTGGACAGAGACCCTACTATGCAATATGAAAAAGAACTACAGGCCTTGGTTGAATCAGGATACCAAACAGGAGTTCTATCTACTAAAGAGAAGAAATATCTCCCTCCAAGTTTTAGTAGAATCCCGACTATATACACATTGCTGAAAATCCATAAGGATTCACAGCCTCCTCCCGGGAGACCCATTGTTAATGGGATAGGGTCAGTAGCTTCACGGATGGGGCAATATCTGGATCTGTTCTTACAAAAAAGTGTAACACAAACCAGAGCGTATTTAAAGCGGGGGTTCACCCACACCGCCAAAAAAAAAAAATATTAAAAGCCAGCAGCTACAAATACTGCAGCTGCTGACTTTTAATACATTGCCACTTACCTGTCCCGGGGTCCAGCGATGTCGGCAGGGGACGCCGAGAACCCGCTCGGTTCTCGGCAGCTGCCGCCGCCATCCTAGGTGAGGGAATCAGGAAGTGAAGCCTTGCGGCTTCACTTCCCGGTTCCCTACTGCGCATGCGCGAGACGCGCTGCGCGTCCCTAGTGGTCCCCGCTCTCTGCTGGGAGCTGTGTGTTCCCAGCAGACAGCGCGGTCGGGACGGGAAGAGGCATAGACTCCCATGGGAGTCTATGCCGGAAGTGGGTGCAAATACCTGTCTTTGACAGGTATCTGCACCCCCCTCCCCCCTGAAAGGTGCCAAATGTGACACCGGAGGGGGGGAGGGTTCCGAAAAGCGGAAGTTCCATTTTTGTGTGGAACTCCGCTTTAAGAGATACAAAAAATCTGCTACAGCTCTTACAAGAAATTGATTTATCTGGTCCATCACGATGATGCTCTGTTGGCCCTAAATTGGGCCCTGAGTCAGAGGGATTACATATCCCATAACCAGAAGGTGTTTATAAGGAATGCCCTGGACTTTTGTCTAGGGCGTAATTATTTCTGGTACAATGGTGAGTTCGATTCTCAGAGACGTGGTGTTGCAATGGGTGCCAAATTTGCCCCTAAGCAAACCTATTCATGGGCGAGTGGGAGGATAAAACAATATTCTCTGTGAAAAGGGATCAATTCCTGATGTAAAGAAGATATATAGACGACTTATTCTTTATCTGGTCAGGAACGAGCACTTTGTTGCAACAATTTTTAGAACTATTAAACTCCAACACCAACAACATTAAATTAACAAGTGATTTTAGTACAAGCAACATCCACTTTCTTGATGTCAACATTTACAGACAAGGTGATAAACTAGCCACATCAGTTTATTTCAAGCCTACAGATTCCAATAGCTACATACCAATTCCTAGTGGTCATCATCCCATGTGGCTGAAGAATATCCCTAAGGGACAATTCACCAGAGTGAGGAGAAATTGCACAGAAAGGCTACTCTGAGGAAATTCTGGAGTCTATTATTGATGATGTAGCCTCAATAACAAGGGATGAGCTCTTAAAGGATACACCTCACCTTGCGGCGAGCAATAATCAGGAATGGAGCTTTATATCAGGGTTCCACTCACAATATAGGGAAGTTGAAAAAATCTTTAGTACCCATTGGCATATTCTTTTTATGGACAAAGTACTCAAACCAGTATTATCCTCTAAACCTGGGTTTATTTATAGAAGGGCTCCCAGTTATGCAGATAAAGTTAAAAAAGGTACTAGACCCTCCATGCAGACCCCCATCCTTTTGGAATAAGAATGGGTTTTATGCTTGCAGAAGATGCCGTGCATGTAAAGATGTCAGAACACCGATAAGAGCCCTGGATAAGTTCACTTCTTCCTCCAACAACAAAGAGTTTAAGATTAAGGAGTTCATTATGTGCAACACGGCATATGTGGTCTATGCTCCCCAGTGCCCTTGTGGGTTAATCTGCATAGGCCGCACAAAAAGATTGCTCAGAATACGCATTGATAAGCATATTGCTAATATCAAAATAGGCTTTAAGGACCACAGTGTATCATTGCATTTTAAGACGCATCATAACCAGGATCCCTCTGGTCTGAAATTCTGGGGTATTGACCATTTGAAACCCTTTTGGAGGGGAGCTAATCTAGTGAGGGAACTCTCTAAACGAGAAACCCACTGGATTTTTTGGGTCGACACTTTATCACCTAATGGGTTAAATGTTGATCTAGACATGAACTGCTTTATTAGCGACTATTAATATGCCTTATACTCTTCTATGATCCTCTCCGGTGTTTCCCTCCCTTTCGATCCACACTACTTATATCAGTACCCTCTAGGTGGTTAGAAGATTTATTTGCTTCTAGGTATATAATTTTATATATATATATATATATATATATATATATATATATATATATATATATATATATATATATATATATATATATATATATGTATATATATATATATATATATATGTATATATATATATATATATATATGTATATATATAGTTTTGTAATTGTATGTCATTTTTATCTTTTAGGTCTTGTTGAGTGTACTCATGTACACCTTTTTATACGGGGTCTCTTCATGTGTTTAATCAATATGCCCCTATGTTGTATAATCATATAATCATATTACACTAGGGAGCTACTTATACATGTACATATTTATTTTTATATATATATATGTCCCAATATACTGTTCTCATATTTTTAATGTCACTATTATTTTTATCAATTTCATAATAATGACTGAAATGTTTACACATGCACCACATGCACCAAACCCTATCTCTGCTTTTTATATATGCATTTCTTTACCCTGGTTTTTTAACATACCAGCAGTATGCCAGTTGGCCTGCTTATTAATATAATTATTTTGACCCATCGTTTCCATTTTGCTGGTATTTTATTAATTAAGCTTTAATTGTTTGGCACACTAGTTTAAGTATTCAGATTAGTCCGTTTTATATGTATTTTTTTTCATTTATTTATCTAATTTGACTGGGGACTCATCTGATTCAAGTCTCTCAGCTTTTTCTTGTGCTGTTCTAGGTGCTCATCTTCCACCAATCCTTTTATTTGTTTGTTATGCTGAGTTTTCTATGCTAAGATTGTAATTGATCTGCATAATTTTTATTTTGATGTGCCTCGCTCCCCACATAGCCCTGGAACCGCTTGCGCCCAACTGAAATGACAGCGGCGCACCGCGTCATCTGTTGCCGGGCGGCATAGTGGCGGCACAGTGGTGGAGTGGTTAGCACTCTCGCCTAGCAGTAAAAAAGGGTCGCTGGTTCGAATACCAACCACGACACTACCTGCCTGGAGTTTGCATGTTCTCCCTGTGCCTGCGTGGGTTTCCTCCGGGTACTCCGGTTTCCTCCCACACTCCAAAAACATGCTGGTAGGTTAATTGGCTTCTGTCCAAAATTGGCCCTAGTATATGAATGGGGACCTTGGATTGAGGGTAGGGACTGATGTGAGTGTGCGATGTACAGGGTTAGGGACAAGGGTCAGGGTTGTAGACACACACTCCCTCAGGTTGAACTGGATGGACTGGTGTCTTTATTCAACCTTACTAACTATGTAACTATGTAACTATGAATTTGATTGGTTGTCTGGGTGGGGGCAAGTATATTTAATTTCACTGCTCTGTCATGTGGCTACGCCCTCTGTAGAAGTCCATAATGACGAAACCGGTCAGGGCGTGACCAACACAATGCTGCCGAAGTGACGCTGTGCGCTCCACCGTCCTCCACCGCCTACCCGGAAGTGATTGCAGCTATCTGCAAGGAAGCGTTCGTTCTATCCTGTACGGCTGATGACGGTGAAAGCGCCCTCTGGGTCACTTATGTTTCTGTGCTTGTGATTTTTAACTTTGATGTACGCAGTTTTTACTAAGGGGTCCGCTTGTATATGGGGGGGTTCTGTCTAAAAATAAATGAGATTACGCTATGTGCCGATTTTCTTGTATTTTATGACACAACCTTGGAGACCCTGTACTGTCGGATCTTGATGGTGATGTGGATATAGAATCTGAGTGTTTGCTGTTTACTCTACCTAGCTAAATATAGCGCCATTTTACCGTTGTTTTAGCGGCGCTAGTGGGGCGGTTTTAACCCCCCCGCTAGCGGCCGAGAAGGGGTTAAAACCGCCCGCAAAGCGCCACTGCAGCGCCACTGCAGCGCCGCTTTGCGGGCGGGTTTGCAGCGCTGCCCCATTGTTTTCAATGGGAAGGGACGCTTTAGGAGCAGTAATTACACCGCTCTTACAGCGCTCCAAAGATGCAGCTTGCAGGACTTCTTTGACCGCCCTGCAAGCGCACCACTCCAGTGTGAAAGCCCTCGGGGCTTTCACACTGGAGTGCATTGAGCTGCTCTTTCGGGGCGCTTTGCAGGCGCTATTTTTAGCACTTTAGCGCCTGCAAAGTGCCTCAGTGTGAAGGGAGCCTAACGCTGATTTATTTTGTGATTCTGGTGAGTTTGACCCCCTGGGGGAGTGTGCTGCACATGGTGGAATTGGTTCACGATTTCTGGTGAAAGGTGCACGTTTTGACCACTTTAATTCTACAATCAAAACCTTTTTTGGAACTGTTTACCCTGCCATCTACTGCTTATAGACTTTTATTTGTGGGAAAGACCACATGCTGTGATAATGCGTTTTTATCACGTTTTAATTTTAGCTCTGTTTTGGTATCCTAATAATTTAGTGTTTGTACTGTTTATTTGTATACTACTGTTTGGTATTTTTTTCTGCTCTTTCAAACAGCTGCTTAGTACCTTGTAAATATTGGAACAGTTTTATTTCAAGGATTACATCTATTTCTGCTAACAGATTTGTGGTATTGATCTGGCGCTGAGTGGGTGCTTTCTCTGGGCCTCTTTCTATGCACCTCTTCTTTTTAGATGTCATTTTATAGGCTTGTATAAGCTTAGTGTTCCCTTTTGTCCTCCTGATGTCCGCCCATAGTTCCGCCAAAAGCCTGCCCACAGACCATAAGAAGCTCTGCTTCCTGTAACCTCTTGTCATTGCTTGAAGAAGGAATCATTTAGCTGTTCCGAAACGCATCACATGTTGATGACATCACTTTTGGCTTGTGGTCCACGCTGGTTTCTGGTCCCTTCCCACTGACGTCACTTCCGGGATTCAGTTTCCACGCTGTCTCAGACAGCTTAGCTGTCTCCCCAGTATCCGGAGAGCTGTGGCTTCCCTCTGCTGGCCACTTCAAAACATACTGCCATAGTTACACCTTCGGATATCCCTGGGACTCCTTGGGACTACCAGAACGCCGGACCACTTGCCATATTATTAATATGATGTGGGATACATAATGTTTTACTTCTGCACTTAGAGGCGCCTTTTTTTCTTTCTATTTTACCTCCAGAGTCTGCTTTTCACTTCAAGTGCTGCCGTAAGTGTATGAAGACCCTTTTACATTTCAACATAGACTGATATCTGCTTGGTCTGTTACTCAGAGCGCCCTTATACATACTTTATCTGTAACCAAGAGGAATAAATCTTATTAGGTTTATTCAAACAGTCCTATGCTTATAAGTAAGTTGCTCTCTATTCAGCACAGTATTTAACGCGACGCACCATTGGACACAAGTTGGTGGATTAGGAGATAACCAACGCTGAGAAATCAAATTATGGGTAAGAAATAACAAATGTGTCACTTACATTTTTTAGGAAAAAAATGGCCAGTCCTCCGGGAATATGCCCAGCAGGGCAAATTTAGAATCAGGACTCAATTGAATTGAACAAAGTTCATATAAAATTCAAAATATATCTATCTAGCACCTAAATCATTTAGGACATTGCCATAACATATGAATTAATTTGTCAGTATGTACACTACAGCGAGGGCAATTAGAGGAAGTTTGACAGCCCCAAGAAAACAATTTTTGAGGGGTATAATAGACTTTAAGGAGTATAAAAAGCTGCGCCAGCTGTTGAGAGAAGAAAAGCAAAATTTCTGGAAGGAGCTCTAACGCCACCTCCCACTGATACTCATCTAGTTGACCTACTGTATATCTTGACTCCATATCTGTCTGCATTCAATCAAGGTTTAGGCCTAGCATAGCCACCATTAGTGCACACTGGTGGTATTGTTCCTTCATTTGATAGATCAAGTCTAATGCCCCGTACACACGGTCGGATTTTCCGATGGAAAATGTCCGATCGGAGCTTGTTGTCGGAAATTCCGACCGTGTGTGGGCTCCATCGGACATTTTCCATCGGATTTTCCGACACACAAAGTTGGAGAGCAGGAGATAAAATTTTCCGACAACAAAATCCGTTGTCGGAAATTCCGATCGTGTGTACACAAATCCGACGGACAAAGTGCCACGCATGCTCAGAATAAATAAAGAGATGAAAGCTATTGGCCACTGCCCCGTTTATAGTCCCGATGTACGTGTTTTACGTCACTGCGTTCAGAATGATCGGATTTTCCGACAACTTTGTGCGACCGTGTGTAGACAAAACAAGTTTGAGCCAACATTCGTCGGAAAAAATCCTAGGATTTTGTTGTCGGAATGTCCGAACAAAGTCCGACCGTGTGTACGGGGCATTATTCTACTGCTCACTTTTGCATTTGGGTGATGTTGCTCCTGTTTATGCTGACCTGGACTCTCCCTGTCATTTTATGCTTAGCTTTTGGTGTTAGCCATCCTGTATGCTGAATTGTGTTACCGCAATTGCCAATTTATGTGTTTTTGTTCAGTTATCAATCTTACTAAGTGACAATACAAAAGGATTACTTTTGCTAAATGGTTTGGTGCCTACTCTTTGATCTAGCACTACTATTGGGTATTAAAAATTACTTTCAGTATTTCATTGGGTTAGCTTGCTGTTTTACACTCAGCCTGGTGTGTCAGAAGTTTTTAAAAACATAAATAGTGCAATGCTAAATAAAACTAGACTAAATCACTAAGGATTAATACATGTATGAATTAAAAAACTTCAGAGAGAAAGTCCATGCATAAAATAGGGAGTAAGGCAGATAGAGTCCTCAGCTGTGAACACTTGTGCTGGTAAAGATGCTTTTCAGACTGGTGCAGATTTGAGAAAATACCACCACGACAGAAATACAGGCCGCTCACCTTGCACAGTGGACCTACTGAGCTAACAGGTCTACAAAAGCCTTCCCCTCACAAGGGGTTAAAGTGGAGTTCCACCCAAAAGTGGAACTTCCACTCATCGGATTCCTCCCCCCCTCCGGTGTCACAGTTGGCACCTTTCAGGGGGGAGGGGGGTGCAGATACCTGTAGATTACAGGTATCTGTACCCACTTCCGGCATAGATAGCCGCAGAATCTGCGGTTATTTACGCCACTTCCTGTTCCCCCCCGCTGTCTGCTGGGAAACACACGGGTCCCAGAGACAGCAGGGACCAGCCGTATTGCGCTGCGCGACTCGCGCATGTGCAGTAGGGAACCGAGAAGTGAAGCCGCACGGCTTCACTTCCTGATTCCCTTACCGAAGATGGAGGCGGCAGCACCCGAGGACCGAGAGACGGTTCGGCCTCGGGTGCCGACATCGCGGGCACCCTGGACAGGTAAGTGTCCATGTTTTAAAAGTCAGCAGCTGCAGTATTTGTAGCTGCTGACTTTTAAAAAAAAAAATTTTGGCGGAGCTCCACTTTAAAGAGGTAGAGATGTTTTCCAGAGATCCAGCTCATATTACACATCCACTGCTTTACTGCTCCAAATCGCTCATCAGATCTCCCAATCAATGTTGTTATAAACTTCTGGCCTGCCTACAGGATGGACATCGCCCGAATGCATAGAAGCCAGTCAGAAAGGAAAAGAGCCTCTACACAAGTATCTGCCTTACTCCCTATTTTATGCATGGACTTTCTCTCTGAAGTTTTTAAATTTATACATTTATTAATCCTTAGTGATTTAGTCTAGTTTTATTTAGCGCTGCACTATTTCTGTTTTTAAAAAGTTTACTGAGGATTTGTATTTTGACCTTGAGTGTTATAGTGGCTTTTTAGGTTAGGATATTTGTTTGCGCCGATTGATCACTATTTATTTTTGGTGTGTCAGAAGAGCTGAGAGCTTTGAGAAGGTTGAGGCAAAGAACAGAGGACTAAGTGCTAGATCATACTGTACTTCTGAGTCTGCAGAGAGGCTAAGGAGATTGAATAATGGGTATAAAAGTGTAATGAAAAACTCAAGCGCTGATATGAAAATAAGTAATGTGATAGAAATTAAAAATTAAGCTGCAATCAATCGTGAGTGTTCAGACACCTTGAAGTGAAATATTAATAAAAAATTATTGATGCGCTCTAATTTGAACTATCAACTTGTGTGATAACCACTATAAATATAATATATTATGCACAAATCCAAACATCAAAAATAAATATAATTAGTATTCCAGAGATATGATTAGTGAGAGCGTGATAATTCCAATAATCGAGAACTACCACTTTAGTGAATAGTGCATAATAATATTAATAATAAAATGTGATAGGTTGCAAAAATTTTCTAAAAAACTGTTTGTGAGGAAGAGGAGGAAAGCAATTAAAAAAAAAAAAAAAATATATATATATATATATATATATACATACATATATATATATATATATACATATATATATATATACACATATATATATATATACACATATATATATATATATATATATATATATATATATATATATATATATATATATATATATACATATATATATATATATAAATGGAACATTCCTCTATCAATATTCACCCATTAGTTCAATTGCAACTGGATTGAAAGGGTTAAGCTCAGTAAAGTTGGTATTCAGCCTGATAGTTAACCACACAAACATAAATAGCTTTAAAGTATCTTTTCCAAGTTAAGAGTAATTGATGACTTGCTCTTGGTTTCACTTTCTTATCATCTCAATGTAAACATTCATGTGGAGAGAAAGTAAAGATATCATTGCCCAATGATCAGATAAGGAACACAGCAGAGAGATAACCACAAAAAGATACACTCACATAGCCTGGAATAATGCTGCTGTGCTACTTGGCAGGGAAATCAAAATCACAGCACTAGATAAACAAAATTACATATTATTAGGCAGGTAACATAGTTCAAATGTAGGAATTTTAAATAGTTATTTTTATTATTATTATCTGGATTTTGCAAAAGCATTTGGCATAGTTCCCCATAAACATTTACTGTACAAAATAAGGTCCTTTGGCATGGACTATAGGGTCAATACATGGATTGAAAACTGGCTACAAGGGCGAGTTCAAAGGGTGGTGATGAATGGGCAATACTCGGAATGGTCAGGGGTGGGTAGTGGGGTCCCCCCAGGGTTCTGTGCTGGAACCAATCCTATTTAATTTGTTCATAATCGACCTGGAGGATGGGGTAAACAGTTCAAGCTCTGTATTAGTACAATACTAAGCTAAGCAGGGCAATAACTTCTCCGCAGGATGTGGAAACCTTGCAAGAACATCTGAACAAATTAATGGGGTGGACAACTACATGGCAATTGAGGTTTAATGTAGAAAAATGTAAAATAATGCATTTGGGTGGCAAAAATATGAACGCAATCTATACACTAGGGGAGAACCTCTGGGGGAATGTCAGAGAGGTTCTCGGTTCAGGACACTTGCTGGGCACTCTGCAGTGCGCCGGCGAGCGCGTGCTCGCGGTGTTTGGCGCCGGTTGCCCTATTTAAGCTGATGGGATGCTGTGCTCGGTGCTGTCCGATCATCAGCTTCCTGTTTCCGAACTTCCTGTTTCCTGTGTATTGCTCTGATCTCCCTGTGACCCGGCTTGTTTACTGGACTCTCTCTCTGCTATCCGCCTGCAAACTGATCCCGGCCTGCCTCTGACGTTGAACCTGCCTGACCCCTTGTACCATGCTGATTGCCTGTTGCCAAAACCTGCCTGTGACCTGGACTTTGTATCTGCCTGCTCCCTTTGTACCGTGCTGACTGCCTGCTGCCAACTTTGCTAGTGACCGGATCTGCCTGCTCTGCACCTGTTAGCTGATCTCCAGCCTACCTATTACCACCTGCCAGCTTGTGTCAGGATCCTGGGCCTTATCCCTGCAAACCACCCACCAGGCTCTCATACCATTCTGTGCTCCCGTGCCTTCTGTGTACTCTATCAGGGGCTGGGAACCAGATACGTACGGGAGGCCATCCTCTGCTACATCGGGTTCGTCAGTCTGGTACGGGTAAGTCTGACAGTATCGGACAGCCATGTCCGAGCCCGAGCAGGGGACCTCTCCCATGGATGAATTATGCAGACACCTGGCGGGTCTCACACAGGCGGTGAAAAGCCTTCAAGAGGGCTATACCAGACTGGAGGAACGAGTTCAGGTGTTGTCCTCACCTGCGAACCCACAAGTTGCTTCCTCTGCTGGACTCTCACCTGCACCCTCAGTGGTTATGTTACCCCCTGAACCCAGGGTCCCTACTCACGAAAGATTTACCGGTGAGCGCAATAAGTATCGAGCGTTTTGCAACGCTTGCGAATTGTACTTCGCATTGCAACCACGCACCTTTTCTTTGGAAGCAACCAAGGTGGGTTTTGTCATCTCCCTGCTATCTGGAGAACCACAGTCCTGGGCCCACCGCCTCTTGGAGCAAAAATCATTCTGTCTGGATAACCTGGATACTTTCTTTACGGCCATGTCTCAATTATATGAGGACCCTCAGTTAAAAGCCACCGCTGAATCCGCCTTACACGCCCTACAACAAGGGCGCAGGCCCGCGGAAGACTACATTCTGGAATTTAGGCGGTGGAGTTCAGACACGGAATAGAACGACGTGGCCCTCTGTTACCAATTCTGTTTGGGGTTATCCGATGCACTCAAGGACGAACTAGCACGGGTTGGCGTACCCCAAACCCTGGAAGATCTCATTAACCTGTCGGTGCAGATTGATCGGCACTTGAGAGAGCGTCATTCCGAGAGGTCTGTTAGCCAGTTCTGTCCCACTTGGGTCTTCCCCAAGGTCCCAAGTGCTACCAGCTCTGTAAGCCAAAGTCTTCATGCACCAGCTGCCTCAGCCCTTGATACTTCTGAACCGATGCAACTGGGGGTTCTCCGCCCGTCCCTCACTTCTGAAGAACGACAGCGCCGACGAGTCAATAACTTATGCATGTATTGCGGAGAACCAGGTCATTACGTGAGGTCTTGCCCAAATAAGACACGTAAGTCTCTTTCAGCTACTTCTAAGTTTGCACCTGCCTTGCCTAACCTTGCTAACCATCTGGCTCTCTCCGTTATCCTCCAGCTTCCAGGACAGGATCTTACCTCGGCCATCATTGACTCAGGAGCCTGCAGTTGCTTCATTGATCTCGCCTTTGCGACCCATCATCGCATCCCTCTTCAATCAAAGTCGCAGTGACTTGCTGTCCACCTCGCTGATGGGTCCACCCTTAGCTCTGGTCCGGTCACTCAGGAAACCATCCCACTGCTGGCTATCCTGAACACCTGTCATCGGGAGTTTCTCCGGCTGGACGCCATTTCTTCACCACTCTTCCCTATTATTCTTGGAATGCCTTGGTTGCAGGCTCATAACCCTAGCATTGATTGGGTTTCTGGAAAAATCAAGTTCCCGTCCAGTTACTGCCAACAGCACTGTTTATACAGAACTCTTGCGGAACCCAGTCAACTCTTGTGTCTGAACACTGACATGGAATCGCAGCAGGCGATTCCTGCCGCTTACCGAGACTTCTCCAATGTTTTTAGTAAGAAAGGGGCAGAAACCCTTCCACCCCATAGACCCTACGACTGTCCCATAGAGCTGTTGCCGGGATCTGAAGTTCCCTTTGAGAGAATATTCCCTTTAACTGAGCAGGAGTTGGTTACCCTCAAAAAGTATATCAATGAAAATCTTGAGAGAGGCTTTATCCGCCCCTTCTACCTCACCAGCCGGAGCCGGCATCTTTTTTGTTGAAAAGAAAGACCACTCGCTGCGACCCTGCATCGATTATAGGGAACTCAATAAAGTGACCATCAAAAATCGGTATCCCTTACCTCTCGTGCCAGAGCTGTTTCAAAGATTGGGTTCAGCCAAAATCTTTACCAAACTCGATCTCCGTGGGGCCTACAACTTAATTCGCATCAGAGAGGGAGACGAGTGGAAAACGGCCTTCCGTACCAGGTTCGGACATTTCGAATACCTCGTCATGCCCTTCGGCCTGTGCAACGCACCGGCGACTTTTCAACATTTTGTCAATGACATTTTTCGTGACCTTCTAGATTTATACGTTATAGTATACCTGGACGACATCCTGATCTTCTCCCCCTCAGTTGATGAACACCGCAGGCATGTCAGGAATGTGTTAACCCGGCTCAGGCAGCATGGACTTTATGCCAAATTGGAGAAATGTGAATTTGAGCTCCAGAGCATTCAGTTCCTCGGCTTAATCATCTCTACCGATGGTGTTAAGATGGACCCTCAAAAGGTTGCAGCTATCCTGGACTGGACCGCTCCCTCCGATAGAAAAGGGGTCCAACGCTTTATCGGCTTCGCCAATTTTTATCGGAAATTTATAAGGGGCTTTTCTGCTATAATCGCCCCCATCACGGAACTGACGAAACAGGGAAATCAATTCTGTTGGTCCCCTCAGGCACAATCGGCCTTTGGAAGGCTCAAGGAACTCTTTACGTCCGCTTCTATCCTGAAGCACCCAGACCCTGCTTTACCGTTTGTCCTTGAAGTGGACGCATCGGAGGTCGTGGTGGGGTAGTGCTTTCTCAGTGGCAAGGTGCCAAGGCTCTTCTACCCCATGGCCTTCTTCTCATGAAAACTCTCCGATGCAGAGAAAAATTATGATGTAGGAGATCGGAAGTTGCTGGCCATTAAAGCCGCACTTGAAGAGTGGCGCTACTTATTGGAGGGGGCTGCTCACCCCATTTTGGTCTACACGGACCATAAGAATCTAGAGTACTTGAGGTCAGCCAAGAGATTGAAACCACGGCAGGCAAGGTGGGCTCTGTTCTTCTCTAGATTCCAATTCCACATAACGTACAGACCAGGTACCAAAAACACCAAACCAGATGCATTATCACGTATGTTCCATGACTCCAGGGAACCTTTGCCTCTAGACACCATTCTTCCGGCTGGAAACTTTCTGCTTCTTCAAGGAGATCTCATATCCCGAATTAAACAGGCCTCAAGGAATTGGTCCCCTCCTGTGGAAGTTGATACATAGTTACATAGTTACATAGTAGGTGAGGTTGAAAAAAGACACAAGTCCATCAAGTCCAACCTATGTGTGTGATTATGTAATGTGTAATGTGATAGAAATTAAAAATTAAGCTGCAATCAATCGTGAGTGTTCAGACACCTTGAAGTGAAATATTAATATTTGATGTAAGCTCGCAAGACGGCCTGTTCCGATACAAGGACAAAATCATGGTCCCAGAGGGTCTGAGGATTGCTGTACTGGAACTCTGTCATGACCACAAATTGGCTGGGCATTTCGGTGTGTTGAAGACAACAGAGCTGGTACAACGTACCTTTTGGTGGCCCCAGCTGGTAAGCGACTGCAAGAGTTTTGTGGAGTCTTGTATCACCTGTGCTCGGAGCAAGAGCAGTCGAGCGAAGGCCTGGGGTCTATTAAGACCCTTACCCGTGCCGGAAAGGCCATGGAAAATGATCGCGATGGACTTCATTGTTGAGCTCCCGCCGGCAGAAGGCTACTCCAACATCTTTGTCATTGTAGACAGACTGTCCAAAATGGCCCACTTCCTACCCATGAAGGGTACCCCATCAGCTTTGGAAACTGCAAAAATATTCATTAAGGAAATTGTACGCCTACACGGAGTCCCCTCAAGTATAGTATCTGATCGGGGGGTACAGTTTACGTCCAGGTTTTGGAAAGCTCTCTGCAGATCTCTTGAGATAGAATTGGCATTCTCATCGGCCTACCACCCCCACACAAATGGGCAGACGGAGAGAACTAATCAGACTCTAGAACAGTATCTCCGATGTTTTTCTGCTTTCTCACAAAATGACTGGGTCTCTCTTCTGCCTATTGCCGAGTTTGCCTACAATAACTCTGTGCATTCGGCCATCAAGCAAACACCATTTTTTGCAAACTATGGTTTTCACCCATCCTTTTTAACCAGCTCCTTACCTGAATGTGCCATTCCTGCAGTCTCTGAAACTATGAGCTTCTTCATCAGTAACAACAAATTATTGCAGGAAACCATGGCTAAAACCCAAGAGTACAATAAGAAGATGTATGACAGGAAGAAGCGAGGACAATTTGTATTTGGAACCTGGCAACCAGGTCTGGCTGTCCACCAGTAATGTAAGGATGGCCTGTCCCTCGAGGAAGTTAGGTCCCAGGTTCATGGGTCCCTTTTCAGTCAAGAGGAAGATCAATGATGTGACCTATGAGTTGGACTTACCTAACTCACTGAAGATCCATCCGGTCTTTCATGTGTCTCTACTTAAACCCGTTACCCCCAATTCCTTTTGGGTCGCAATACTGGCCCGCCTGAACCCGTAATTATCGACAACAAGGAAGAGTTTGAGGTGGAGGCAATTTTGGATTGCAGGAAGAGACAAAACCAAATCCAATATTTAATCAAGTGGAGGGGGTACGGACCAAGATAATTCTTGGGAGCAGGAGGGTAACTTACACGCTGAAGAACTCTTGAGGGATTTTCGGAACACCCATGCGGATAGACTGGCCCGGCTGGGCATCCGGAGGCTGCCCTTAAGGGGGGGGCATTGTCAGAGAGGTTGTCGGTTCAGGACACTTGCTGGGCACTCTGGGTGCTCGCAGTGTTTGGCGCCGGTTGCCCTATTTAAGCTGATGGGATGCTGTGCTCGGTGCTGTCCGATCATCAGCTTCCTGTTTCCGAACTTCCTGTTTCCTGTGTATTGCTCTGATCTCCCTGTGACCCGGCTTGTTTACTGGACTCTCTCTCTGCTATCCGCCTGCAAACTGATCCCGGCCTGCCTCTGACGTTGAACCTGCCTGACCCCTTGTACCGTGCTGATTGCCTGTTGCCAAAACCTGCCTGTGACCTGGACTTTGTATCTGCCTGCTCCCTTTGTACCGTGCTGACTGCCTGCTGCCAACTTTGCTAGTGACCAGATCTGCCTGCTCTGCACCTGTTAGCTGATCTCCAGCCTACCTATTACCACCTGCCAGCTTGTGTCAGGATCCTGGGCCTTATCCCTGCAAACCACCCGCCAGGCTCTCATACCATTCTGTGCTCCCGTGCCTTCTGTGTACTCTATCAGGGGCCGGGAACCAGATACGTACGGGAGGCCATCCTCTTACATCGGGTTCGTCAGTCTGGTACGGGTAAGTCTGACAGGGAATCTAGGCTGGAAAAGGACCTGGGGGTCCTAATAGATGATAGGCTCAGCAATGATAGGCCAAGCTGCTTCTACCAAAGCAAACAGAATATTGGCATGCATTAAAAAAGGGATTCACTCCAGGGATAAAGCGATAATTCTCCCACTCTACAAGATTCTGGTCCAGCCGCACCTGGAGTATGCTGTCCAGTTCTGGGCACCAGTCCTCAGAAAGAATGTACTGGAAATGGAGCGAGTACAAAGAAGGGCAACAAAGCTAATAAAGGGTCTGGAGGATATTAGTTATGAGGAAAGGTTGCGAGCACTGAACTTATTCTCTCTGGAGAAGAGACGCTTGAGAGGGCATATGATTTCAATTTACAAATAACGTACTGGTGACCCCACAATAGGGATAAAACTTTTTCGTGGAAGGGAGTTTAACAAGATACATGGCCACTCATTAAAATTAGAAGAAAAGAGGTTTTACCTTAAACTACATAGAGGGTTCTTTACTGTAAGAGCGGCAAGGATGTGGAATTTCCTTCCACAGGCGATGGTCTCAGCGGGGGGGCATAGATAGTTTAAAAAAACTATTAGATAAGCACCTAAACGACCACAACATACAGGGATATACAGGGTAATACTGACATATAATCACACACATAGGTTGGACTTGATGGACTTCTGTCTTTTTTCAACCTCACCTACTATATAACTATGTATGTAACTATTTAGTTGTTTTCTGAAGGTCAGCTTTAACTGAAATGTCACTTTTTGTGTCTTGACACTCGCAATGCTTGCATTTATAATGAAGTTGTTTATTGGGAGAATAGAATGAATATAGGGTAAAGCATCCTAACTAACAAAAACTTTTAACAAATTTGTTATTTTTCCAGGTAAGGCTTTGGGACTGTGAAAATGGGAAATGTATAAAAGTCCTCAAGGTAGGAAAAATTATCAGCTTACGTAATGTTTATTTTTTATTTAAAAAACAAATCTAGAAAATAAGCTGTTCTTTGAAATAACATGTCTTAACAGCCGAACAACTATGTACTGTATAATTCAATTAAAGTGGTACCATGATTTAAAAGTAGGCACCCACACATACCTTTCAATACCTTTCAGTTTAAAAGCTGGGGTGCTCCAAAATAAATATAATGAGAAAGAAAACAAAAGATGGCCTGCTTCCACCCATGCCTCAACATAGGTCTGAAATTTGCATTTTAGAGCACCCTGGGTTTCAGGGACCATGGTAGCCTGAAAGCAAAAGAATAATAGTGAAAATAGATATCTGTTGGTACATGTAGGCACCTGCTTGTGGCTAATTTTGATTTAAGGTGCCATTTTTTTTGTATAAGTGGTTTAAAAAACTCCCCCAATATATATGTGAAAATGTAAGTAAATCAGAAAGTGGAGTTTACCTTAGTCTGGGTATAATTATGGAAGCCATTGAAGTAAGATACAACAAGTTCTAATATGTGCGGGTCAAGATGGGACTGTAGCTTTATACTTCTATATGGGGCAACTTTCCTTTCTATCAGAGACAGCAAGGATATTTCAGTGGTGATACTGTAGTTGTACTGTAGCAACTGTACTGATCAATAGAAATGTGAGGAGAGCCAGCTCTCAGTCCAATCTGGAAAATTATATATTAGATTGCCATAGTGTTCTGGGCACTTGGTGTGCTCTAGAAGAGTGGTCGTCCACTAGTGGATCGTGGACCACTTATGGTCTACGAAAAAGTTTTGGTGGTTCCCAGGGGTTCTGCCGCAAGTCAACATTGTGGCGTATGTATGCTGCCCAATGTTTTTTCCACTGTTGTTTTCTGGCTCCTGTGAACTCTAAAAGTGAAGAAGGAGGGGACTTCCGATGGCAGCGCTGTTCACAGACTGTGGGAGGGAGCATGGAGCTTAATCACATGGCTGGATAAGGAGGTGAGATACAATGATGAGGCAGTGGTGTGATGCATATTCCGGAGGGGGCAGAGGGGGACTGGAGCATTGTGTGTAAAAGGCAGCAGTGTGATCCAGGGGGGGGGGGAGCAGAGAGCCGGAACAGTTTGTGTATAAGTCATGTAAAATTCATGTTAATGGTTAGTGGTAAAGTGGGATTAAAAATTGTGAGTTTAGTGGTCCGTGAGGTCCGAAATGTTCACGACCACTGCTGTAGAATGCATTTAAAAGTACTAGAGCACTATTGTGGTTTTACAACACCTACTGAAAGCTATTGAAGGGCTTGCTTTCATTTTCAGCTTTGTTAAATTTTTAAAAATTTTCAGGAGAATTTAAAATAAACCTGATAGGTTGTTCCTACTGTTCATGAAGCAGGCTGATTGGTAATGACTTTGAATTAACATATTCTTTTTTTATTACAGGGAATGCTAGAGACGGCCCATACTTGTACGTTTTCCCCTAAGGGCACACTGCTGCTAATTGGAGCCATGGGGTTTTACGAATTGGATTGAAGCACATTATGACAGAATATGAAACCAGCCTTTTATCTACCATGTGCACCACAGCTGGGTTTCCGTTTTGGAGAACATAGACTTTAGACCCAGGAAGAAATCCTAAATTGGGTTCTACTTTTTAAAAAATGCAATGTAGCAGCATTACTACTGAAATAATGCTTTGGCTATGCAGGGAAAAGCAACAAGCTCACTTTAAAGTCAGTGTCCACAGAAAGTTAGGCCTTCCCTCCCTTGCCCTCCCCGCCTACTACACTCAGGTGACCTACATAGACAAATCATAGGTACAAAGAAATATGTGAAAACACAGTGTAGCGCTAAAAAACATCAAAGAAATTATGAATCTCCATCGCTCCCCACATTGCTTTTTAACCTTGTGATCACATTTTTGTACACATCTGTGAATCAATGTTTGTACTTTTTTACAATAAATCCCCTTTTTGACCTGCACCATATGGAGCCTTTTTGTTTCTTATCATCTTTATGCTGGTCTGGGTGAGAGCATCTTGTTACCCACTATCTACGTCTGGATCAATTTCCATCTGGTTCCAGTTCCATCTCCCGTGCAGCGTTGGACTTTCAGGCTTTGGCCTATACAAGCTCAACTGGCTCACTGCCATTGGCATGTGAGTCCACTCCATCGGGTAATGCCGCATACACACGATCGGGATTTTGGTCGGAAAAAGATATGATGGCTTTTCCGATGGGATTCTGCTCAAGCTTGCCTTTCATACACAGGGTCACACAGAAGTTCGCTGAACTTTCGACCGTCAAGAACGCGGTGACGTACAACACTACGACGAGCCGAGAAAATGAAGTTCAATGCTTCCGAGCATGCGTCAAATTGTTTCCGAGCATGCGTAGGAATTTTGAGCGTCGGAATTGCTACAGACGTTCACATTTTCGATAGGAACTTTTTCCGACCGAAAAATTGAGAACATGCTCTCATTCTTTTGCTGGCTGGAATTCGGCCAGCAAAAGTCCGATGGAGCATACACACGGTCGCATTTTCGGACCAAAAGCTCTCATCGGTCTTTTGCTGGCCGAATTTCCGATCATGTGTACGCAGCATAAGAGTATATATTTTATTTCCTTGGTGGAAGACATACTGGGGGTCATTTACTATAGCGCCAAAAAATTATCCTGCAGTGCCAAAAAATAGCTCTCAAAAAAGGCCAGAAAGACTTCAACTCGCAGAAACTGAGCGCTAATGCAAATGGAAAACAGTGCAATTCCCGGCAATAATGCCTGTCAGATCACATATGCTGGAATAGTGGAAGTCAATGGGGCTCGAACCTGCAAAATCCAAAGTTCTCACTGAAGGCTTAAATGCAAGTTCTTTGCTATAAAAAGTGTTTGGAGACCCGGATCCTGCCCCAGGGGACATGTATCAATGCAAAAAAAAGTTTTAAAAACGGACGTTTTTTCGGGAGCAGTGATTTTAATAATGCTTAGAGTGAAACAATAAAAGTGTTATATTCCTTTAAATTTCATACCTGGGGGGTGTCTATAGTATGCCTGTAAAGTGGCGCATGTTTCCCGTGTTTAGAACAGTCTGACAGCAAAATGACATTTCTAAAAGGAAAAAAAGTCATTTAAAAGTGCTAGCGCTAGTGTCGGCTGTTAATGAATTGTCGACCCTGACAATACACATAAAAGTTCATTGATAAAAACGGCCTGGGAACCCCCACAGTGCATTACCAGGCCCTTCGGGTCTGGTATGAATATTAAGGGGAACCCCAAACCAAAATTTTTTTAAAAAAATGGCGTGGGGGTCCCCCCAAATTCAATATGGGAGGAGCCCACTGAATGGCGCTAGACCTGCTGTGACATGTTACCCAGTGACATGTACAGGTGACCCCGCCCCCTCTGACGCTATGGGGGTTTCCGTGGCATCAGAGGGGGGCGGGGTCACCAGTACATGTCACTGGTAACCCCGCGGCGTTTCCCCGTTGCGTCAGAGAGGGGCAGGGTCACCCGCGCATGTCACTGTCACGGCAGGTCTAGCGTCATTCAGCGGGCTCCTCCCATGGAGGCGGATCGTGTTGTGATGGCGTCTTTCTCCGTATCCCCGGACGAGGAAGAAATATATCGCTGGAATTTTTTTTTTCTTTTTTAATAAAGGACTTGTCCCATGCTGTGTCTGTGTTTTTTTTACAATTTTTGACATTTTTTTTGTGAAATGGTAGGAGTACAATGTACCGTTACCATTTCACACGGGGGGGCGGGATCTGGGGGTCCCCTTGTTAAAGGGGCTTCCAGATTCCGATAAGCCTCCCGCCCGCAGACCCCCACAACCACCAGGCAAGGGTTGTGGGGATGAGGCCCTTGTCCCAATCAACATGGGGACATCCTCCCCATGTTGAGGGCATGTGGCCTGGTACGGTTCCTGTGGCCTGCCAGCTTGCGTGCTCGGATAAGGGTCTGGTATGAATTTTTAGGGGGACCCCCACGCCATTTTTTTTTTAATTCTGTCGCAGGGTTCCCCTTAAAATCCTTACCAGACCTGAAGGGCCTGGTATGGAATTTGGGGTTCGGTTCGGGGTTTTTTGGTTCGGGGTTCCCCTTAATATTCATACCAGACCCAAAAGACCTGGTAATGGGCTGTGGGGGAATCCCAGGCCTTTTTTACTCAATGAACTTTTATGTGTATTTTCGAGACAGACAATTCATTAATGCCGGTGTCTTGCCGAGAAAGTTCCCCCGGCGGATAAGGAACCCCCTGTACTGTGCATGCGCTGCGCTTGCGCAGTATGAATGACTACGGAGCCGCCGAAGTTGAAAAGCTGATCGTCAGCTCTACACGGCGCCTGCGCACTACATTCTGCCCTGAGTCCAGGTTCAAGCCCCACCATCCAAGTGGACGTAGAGTTAGAATAAAAATATGCCGAGCGAGCATGGCGAGTGAAGCGAGCCCACGAGGGGCCCTGTTACAGACGCCATGTACAGCTGACTCACAGGTGTTCAGCTTCAGCTATTTTCGGCGGCTCGTACTGCGCAAGCGCTGCACCTGCGCAGTACAGGGGAGTCTTTATCCGCCGGGGCGAACTTTCTCGGCAGAACACCGGCACTAGCGCTATCACTTTTAAATGACTTTTTTCTTCCTTTAGGTATGTCATTTTGCTGTCAGATTGTTCTAAACACGGGAAACATGCGCTACTTTACAGGCATACTATAGACACCCCCCAGGTACGAAATTTAAAGGAATATTACACTTTTATTGTTTCACTTTAAGCATTATTAAAATCACTGCTCCTGAAAAAAACAGCCGTTTTAAAAACTTTTTTGCATTGATACATGTTCCCTGGGGCAGGACTCGGATCCCCAAACACTTTTTATGACAATAACTTGCATATTAACCTTGAGCCTGGGTTTACACATGTGCGGTGCGAATTGAAGCTCAGGTTTCACTGGGAAGATAAAAATCAGTTGTTCAGAGGTTCCTCTGCGTTGAAGCTGCTGATCAGTGATCAGGGAGAGGGGGGGGGAGGGGGAGGTGTAGTGAGGAGAAGGAGAAAATCCATGTTCAGAACGCAATGCATCTGCAAATCAAATGCGTTCCCATAGAAGATAATGGGCTTGTAATTCGCACCGCAATGCCCAGAAAACACACACGTTTTTTGTGCAATGCGCAGTGCGAATGCAACGTAGATATGTGAACCAGATACATTCATATGAATGTATTTTAAAATGTCCTGAGAATTGGATGCGGTGTAAGCCGCATCTAATTCGCATAGGTGTGAACGGGGGCTGAAAATTAGCACTTTTGATTATTCATGTTCGTGTCCCATAATTCGCACCGCAATGCCCAGAAAATGCACACGTTTTTTGTGCAATGCGCAGTGCGAATGCAATGCACATATGTGAACCAGATACATTCATATGAATGTATTTTAAAATGTCCTGCGAATTGGATGCGGTGTAAGCAGCATCTAATTCGCATAGGTGTGAACGGGGGCTGAAAATTAGCACTTTTGATTATTCATGTTCGTGTCATATAGACTTTAACAGTGTTTGTGTGTTGGAACAAATTTTTTGCCTGTTCGCATGTTCTGCTGCAAACCGAACAGGGGGGTGTTCACCCCATCCCTAGTTATCATTGCGAATCATGGCTTCAACTTGTCAAGCAACTCGGAGGTCCAAAGTCGCCCAACTGTGAAACAAGTCATATATATTTTAATAGAAAGGAGCTCTCATTTATACTTGCATTTACATCAGCAGAACAAATGCAGGAAGTGATGTGTGCACATGGGCCAAAAGCAAATGTGTGGGGATGCCAAACAAATCAATGAACCCCACCCACACCAAATCTAACTACCACATCCACCCCACATTGATTAAGCACAAGTACATATCATACCCTTATCCGAAAAATGAGCAGCACCTCCTCTTTGCTAAAGAGGGACCTCACCATGTCCAGCTAGATGGAGATCCTGACCAGCACAGGAACTTCCGGGTGATTACAATGACTTATTTCTGGGTCAGAAGGCGAAGCCACACTCTTTTGATCGCTGCTGCAAATATTTGATCGCAACCACGATTAGAATTTTATAATTTTTGTTTATTTGCAGATATGCAAATTTGTATTTCTACCTATGATATTTAAAGGCGTTCAATAAGAAATGGTATCCCTGTGTTAGCAGCAGGTGAATGACAAAAACAAAAGGCCCAGTTTGAGCCCTGGTTCACACTGACAGAGGGAGGAAATCGTTCAGCTGAAATCGCACAATTTCATTCCCGCATGTCAGTCCCGACTGCAGGGGGAATTTTAGAGACATCTTTGCAGGTTTCTGCACTGATATTAATACAAATTGCACCCCAAAGTCGCACCAATTAAAATGGTGCAATTGCCACCAATTTGACATGTCAAATCACACCAATGTGAACTAAAGCTGACACATACACCACTGCCTATCCACCAGCTGAATTCATTACCTGCAATTCTCCACAGCTGTTATATATAGATTCCACCTTTATCATTTACTTGCAGGTGTGCAGAAGCCTAGGCTTACATTGGAGCGATTTGTCATGCGATTTGAGAGATCAAATCGCATGACTATTGGCAGCAATGGCTAAAGTAGTTCCTGCACTACTTTTGCTGATTTCAGGTGTGACTTCAATAGACATCTGTGTATGAAGCCACATGGATGTCTATCAAGTAGCACCTGAAATCGCGCTGACCTTGCTACTTTGAAATCGTGCTACTTCAAGTGAAGTAGTACGATTTCTAAGTAGCATCAGTGTGAACCTGGGCGAACAGATTCATTTTTTGGTGCACAAATACATATTGAAATAAGATATAAGAGATATTGCACTTTTCCAAAACCACCACCACCCACAAGAACTAAAGAGAAAGAAAAGTAGAAGAAAAAAAAAAACCACCACAACAAAGCTCAATAATGTACTTTTATTTTACCAGCAGAAAAAAAAAATGTACATTCATTTACTAGCTTCAAAAAAATTTGGACAGGATATATGGTGCTACATTTAGCAATAGGATTTTAAGGGCCCTGCTCTTAGGAGCTTACAATCTAAAATTTGACAAAACCTTACAGTGGACACAGCTTTAATTTCAGCGTATAACGGACAACACATCTCATTTTTAATTGCAAGATTATAGAAACATACTTAACAGTCATTATTCTTACAAAGCATTCCAACATAATATTAAAAAAGACTTATTCAAAACACCCACCACCAGCCCACAATCCACACATACATACATTGGTGACCATGTTCTGCTGGAACCTGCATTTCGGTGTACACAATTAAACAACGAGATCAAAAAGAGTAGAAGGTCAGCAGATGCTTCCAAACGATGTTTGCATAATCAGACAGGAACAATACACACACAACATTGACAGCATGGCCACATAAACCCACTTTTCTTTGACAAAATGCACAAGAAATTCAGCAAATACCCCTAGTTGGGCATTTGTCAATAGACATCATATTATTCCTTCTTCCCCACAAATCACAGCAAAAAACCTGACCTTCTCAGGCCAAACAAACCCCCCCTTACTGCAGGCCTTTATATAAGAGAGGTTGTATTGTTAGCACACTGACACACGCCCAATAGAAGTACACGCCCACCAGTATCTTTCAATCTGTCTCTTCATGTATGTCTAAAGTGATTGCACCTGATGAGCAGGAACAAGTAATACTATTCGCAACTGTGTTAGCCCTTGGCTATGTGCATCAAATCTCCAACTACAGGCCAAAGATCGAAGTCTATTTGCATCCACATGAACAAAGCAACAGTTTTCTAAGCATATGTACCTGTGCAGTGTAAGCCCTAAAATTTTAAATGTCCAAGTCCCTGGGCATGATTAGTGCTAACAAACATTAACATCAGTCCCTGGCTGCAATGAGCTTCCAATCTAAAGTCCAAAAGTAACTTTCTTACATTAGAACCTATTTCGACAGGAGACAAATAAAGTGCCAGCTTGTCTTTGGATTGTGGTGAGAAACCCACACAGAGAGAACTTCATCACAAGCATTAGGATGTTGGGGAATTGAACCAACATCCCAGGTGCTGCTAGACAGAACTGCTACCCACTTAGCCACCAGGCAGCCTCACACATGTTCTCTGCATCTCTGTGGTGTGAACCAGCCCTAAGTCCATAGCCATGCTCAGTGTCACTAGCAATATACAATATATTGGCTTAAGTATTGGGACGCCTGCCTTTAAACGCACATGAACTGTAATCGCATCCCAGTATTAGTATTGGGTTCAAAACTCATTTGGCCCACCCTTTGCAGCTATAACAGCTTCAACTCTTCTGGGAAGGCTGTCCACAAGGTTTAGGAGTGTGTCTATGGGAATGTTTGACCATTCTTCCAAGTGCATTTGTGAGGTCAGGCACTGATGTTGGACGAGAAGGCCTGACCTACAGTCTCCACTCTAATTCATCCCCAAGGTGTTTTGTTGTGTTGAGGTCAGGACTCTGTCCAGGCAAGTCAAGTTCCTCCACCCCAAAATCATTCATCCATGTCTTTATGGACCTTGCTTTGTGCACTGGTCCAAATGATTTGGTGGAGGGGGGATTATGATATGGGTTTTTTTTTCAGGGGTTGGGCTTGGCCTCTTAGTTCCAGTGAAGGGAACTCTTAAGGCATTAGCATACCAAGACATTTTGGACAATTTCATGCTCCCAACTTTGTGGGAACAATTTGGGGAAAGCCCCTTCCTGTTCCAACATGACTGCACACCAGTGCACAAAGCAAGGTCCATAAAGACATGGATGAGGGAGTTTGGGGTGGAGAAACTTGACTGGCCTGCACAGAGTCCTGACCTCAACCCGATAGAACACCCTTTGGCTGAATTAGAGCAGAGACTGCGAGCCAGGCCTTCTCATCCAACATCAGTACCTGGCCTCACAAAAGCACTTCTGGAAGAATGATCAAACATTCCCATAGAAACACTAAACCTTGTGGACAGCCTTCCCAGAAGCTGTTCTAGCTGCAAAGGGTGGGCCAAATCAAATTTTAACCCTACGGACTAAGACTGGGCTGCCATTAAAGTTCATGTGTGTGTAAAGGCAGGCGTCCCAATACTTTTGGCTAAATAGTGTATCTGGAAAAGATTTACAATGGTGGTGGAACCCTCCTACACATAAATACTACATTTAGACATAGTTATAGGACCTGGGAGATGAGACAACTTCTCTACATGAAGCAGCATGTGCCAAAAAAAAAAAAAGGGGTATATATGTATCTTTTTTTTCCATCTCTCGCTTCCCTTATTTCTCTCTGTTGCCATGCAAGTCCTCCTTGCACCTTTCGGTTCTTCCGCCAGCATGAGCCTAATGCCGCGTACACACGGTCGGACTTTCCGGCATACTTGGTCCGGCGGACCAGAGTGTGCCGGACAATCCGCCCGTGTGTGGGCGGCGGCGGACTTTTCCGGCGGACTTCTTCCCAAAAGCCCGCCGGACCTAGATTTGAAGAAAGTTTCAAATCTTTCCGCAACGGGGCTCGCAAGGTGTCAATCTCGCCGATAAAGGCGGCAAGATTGACATCCTTTGCTAGTCCCGTCGCACCTGAGTCACGTTCAAAATGAACGGACTTGGCCGTGTGTGGGCAAGTCCGTTCATTCTGAAAGTCCGCCGGAACTCCGGCGAAAGTCCGTCGGAAAGACGGGCGGACTTAGCACGCCGGAAAGTCCCGGCGTGTGTGGGCAAGTCCGTCCGTTTTAAAGTCCGGCGCACCTGGCGGACAAAGTCCGTCGGAAAGTGTGCCGGACCAAGTATGCCGGAAAGTCCGACCGTGTGTACGCGGCATAACACCACATAACAAAGACAACCGCAATACCAGTGACAGCCAACAAGCATGTCTTCTTGTCTATTACAGCCCCGGACGATCACACTCCCGCACCAGGAGATCCAGAGGGCCTCTGGATTGTCAGGATTTTTCCAGGGCAGAAAGCGACTCCATCAGCCCTGGCAGACCCCAGTACAAAGGGCGCAAATGTACGCTTAAGAGAAAGCACATAGCTTCTCCTCTGAGGGTTCAGCGCCCAAAAGGCAAATGTTGGTCATGTGGAGATGACCCTATGCCAGGAAAGCTACTTTGCAGCAACTGCTTCAGGCAGCTTGTCAGAGACCAGGTGTATGAGAGTCAGCAGGTGTCAACCTTGCTCAAGAAAGTAGTCCATGACTCCCTGGCAGAATTTTCCGGTCATCTTGGACAACCAGGGACAGAAGCGGACGAACAGAGTGTGGGTCCTGCACCAGGTCTAAACCAAGCCATTCAACCCTCTCTAACTAGAGGGGTACCAGGCACTTCAGGGTTGACTTCGGCCCAGCGGTTTAGGCGGGCTGATTCCCCAGACCCAATATTACAGCCAACGTTCCAGGCAGAGGGAGAAGATACCACCTCTTCCTCGGCAGAGGATCCTGAAGGTTCAGGCTTTGATTTTGCGATGATACCACCATTTTTTAAGGCAGTAAAATCTGCACTGGAATGGGAGGATCCGGAACCTCCTCCAAAGAAGGCGAAAACTTATTATCACACACCATACAATCTGTTTTAAAGTGTGTGGCAATTGCTGCACAACATGCATTAGGTGCCTTTATCCTTTCAGGGCACCTCCAATGCGATGTGATTCTGCTGTGATTGTCACGAGGGAGAATGCGCCTTTAAAAAACATTGTGCAAAGTTTGTCACCCCTAAATAGGAGAATGCTTAGGGCAGACAAGTGAATGAGCCGCCCCCATGCGAGTTGCAACATTGCGTGCAAATTGCTCTTTGAAAATCGCATAGTGGAAACACTTGTCTCCTCTACGTGATAATATCAAATGCCTCTGAAAAGTAACCTAAGCACAGATTGCTGTTTAGTGCAATAGCAGAGCCTGCTGCAGGTGTGAACAAGCCTTTGGGTTCCATAGGAGGAACCTAAAGAAACAGGTAGCTAATTTTCCTCTTATGACATAAATAAGAGGCTTGTTTCAGAATGTATCCACTCACGGAGGAGGCTGCGGCTCCTTTTATCTAACTCACCAACGGTGGATGCGGCAGTCACCAGACTGGCCAAGAATGTGACACTTCCGATGGAAGACTCTTCCTCCTTTCACGATATCCTTGATAGACGAATTGACATGAACTTAAGAAAGTTTTCCCCCGGTAGGTGGTGCTTGTAAGCCCGCCGTTGCTTAACATCCATACCAAGCACTATGCGGGTGTGGGCACAGAAAAACCAGCTGCCAAAAAAAAAATTATCAAAGCTCTTGGTGAGATAAAACTCTCTGCAGACTTTGCAGGTGAGGCAGCTATAGACATCATTTAATGGTCCTCCAGAGCCATGCTCAGTCACAGCCAAAAGAGCATTGTGGCTAAAATCCTGGAAGGCGGACCCATCCTCAAAACAGAATTGCTGTAAACTGCCTTTTGATGGGAAGGCGCTGTTTGGCCAAAAAACTGGAGATTACCATCTCCAGGGTTAGAGAAGGAAAATCAGGTCTTCTGCCCCAAGATCGAATGTCCAGATGCCAGAGGGAGCAACCATCCAGAGGAGAGCCAAACAGGTACCCAGATTTGGAGGCTTTTGCCCATCCAAGGACTCCAGAAGGGGTTGGGGGGTATACAGTCAACCTTCGTAAGATCGCAGAGAGCTAAGGACCCTGCGACTCCCTCAGATACCCAAAAGCCCTTTTAACACCAGGCCCGCCCAGGAGGCAGTTGGACCCAGGCTGCCCAAAGGGCCCAGTTCTGGCAAGACCACTGCCAAAATCGGCGGATTCAGTCCACAGTGGTGCAAGGCCATTATTGGCTGTTCAAACGACCGCCTCCAGAGCGACCTCAAGAGGCTGAATCAATTTATCCGGATAGAGAGACTCAAGATAAAGTCTCTCCATATCATAAACCAGGTTATTCGACCAGGAAACTGGAGGATTTCAGTGGACTTGCAGGATGCCTACCAGCAGATCCTTCAGTCTTACCAGCAGTTTCTCAGATTTGCGTTGGGGGACAGTAATTACCAGAGCCAGCTGAGGCCTACACAGAACATAGTCTACCTAGGGGCCCAATTCAATACTCAGGCAGCCACAGTTTCTTTGCCACTTCAGCAACTCCCTAAGATCAGGAAGAAGTTCCAAAAGGCATTGGCTGCACCAGTGATGTCAGCATCCCAGTGCATGAGTCATCTTCCCTGATGCAGTGGAAGAGAGTTTGTCTAGTCCAGCCAGTCAGGATCACCAGCCAGATGCGCCAGAGTCTCTGGTAGTATACTAAACAAGAAACACTAAACAGCATCGTCCATTAGGACTGCAGCCATGGATCAATAACACAGATGCCAGCGCAGCAGGGTGGGGCACCACCTGCAAACAACTCAAGATCCAGGGCAGAGGGGAATTTTCCCACTCATGGCCTAGTTTCCAATATTCTGGAACTTCAAGCAACATTCATGGTGCTGGCCACCTTGCTGCCTCACATACATGGTTGCCCAGTCCTGCTCCATCTGGACAACACGGCATCAGTGTCTTATATACAGCAACAAAGACAAACAGCCAATCCCTCTTGAGAAGTGGAACCAACCATGACATTGGCAAAACAATATCTCCCAGATTTGAGGGCCATATATCTTCCAGGCTGTCAGAACTGGGAAACGGATCGCCTATCCAGACAGTTCAAGGATCCCAACGAATGGTCCCTTTACCCCAAAGTGTTCAAAGAGATCATCCACGAGTGGGGGTGTCCGTAACTGGATCTTTTTGCCTCACCAACCAACCGCAAGGTGAGCCAGTTCCTCTCACGCCACCCTCATCCATTAGTGGAGGGGACGGACGCCTTGACCCATCCTTGGGTTGCGCAACTGACCTATGCCTTCCCTCCAATTTCTTTAATCCTGAAATTCCTGAGATTGTTGACAGAGAATTTGACAGTCATCACAGTGTTACCTTACTGGCCTCGCAGACCGTGGTTCTCTCTGGCAATGGATCTCAGCATGTGTCCACCGATCACTCTGCCGGTGACTCCTCATCTCCAGTCGAAAGGAGATATCCCACACCTGCAACCATCACGACTGGCCTTAGCGGCCTGGAGATTGAAAGGCAGGGGGTTACAAGAGTTAGAATGTTCTCCAGAGGTTATTAGAACTTTAGAGTTCCAGAAAGGGGCCAACCAATGCCACCTACTTCAGAATATGGAATAGGTGCACCAGCTTTGCAGCTGGATGTCCGTTTGACCCAAATGTATCTCAAATCTGGATTGGACTGGGGCTCAACATAAATTCGCTTAAGGTGCAAGTTTCAGCCATCTCGGCTTTTACCCAAAAGAAACTGGCAGCAAACCTGCTGGTGGAGCACTTCATGAGAGCAATACTTAAGACTACGCCCTGCCAAGAGAAATAGGTTCCCTCAATGGGACCTGGCAGTAGTCCCCAATTTTCTAGCAAACCCTCCTTGTGCCCCAACAGAAAATGGTTCATTATGGGATACCACCTAAAAACGGCTTTCCTAATAACCATAACTTCAGGGGGAAGGGTGTCAGACCTCCAAGGATTGGGGAATACCAAAACCTTATTGCATGTTCTTCCCAGACAGGGTTATGTGGAGACCACTGGATCACTTTGTCCCAAAAGTGGCATTGATATTTCATCTCTCCAGTGAATGGGTGCTTCCAGCCCTCCCAGCGGAATCAGATGCTGATCTGCACGAGATGGACATTCCAAAAGTCCTCAAAGCCCATTTCCAGGCTACTTCTACATTCAGACTTCTGACAGACTTTTCATCATACCTACCCGAAAATTTAAAGGGAAAGAGGCCTCGGCCAGAACCATCTCGGCCTGGATAGTAAAACCTATTCACCAGGCATATAGAGCAGCCGGGAAGGATCATCCGGAGGTGGTTAGAGCTCACTCAACCAGGGCTGGCATGGCAGGAGTGTCTCTGGAGACAGTCTGCAAAGTGGGTAGCTGGTCATCACACCATACGCCCTTAAAACACTACAGGGTGCATCCAGCAGCTCTTACTACAGTAGAGTTTGGGAGGAAAACTATCCTAGCTTCTATGTCTATTGTTAAATAAAGACTAAGTTTGCAGCATTAAACCTCCCTCTCAAAATCTCATTAACTATCGAATGTATGCTGCCATGTTGGCGTCAGGAAAACTGTTTTAAATACTTACCGAAATGTTCCTTTCCTGGCACCAATACATGGCAGCATACAAACCCTCCCTCTGAGGTAGCTCTCAGTCAGACTTTTAGAGATAAACAGGTTCTGTGGGTGGATATAGGGGCAGAGCTATATCATATGGATGCTGCCATGTATTGGCATCGGGAAAGGAAAATTACGGTAAGTATTTGATACAATTTTCCATTTTCTGTACTATTTTTGCAATTTCAGCTTGCGATTTCCATTGACATCTGTGCAGTAAACCTGCAGATGTATGTGAAATTGCCACTGAAATCAGGACAGTCATGCGGGAGTGAAATTGTGCGAGATCAGCTGAACTTGCACAGCTTCATTCCCGCAGCTCAGTGTGAACCTGGGCTCTCAGAGAGAGAGAGAGGCTATTCACACCGTACTCTATTGAGAGACAGAAAAATGGCTATAAAAAAAATAAATTAAGGAGCTTGCCAGTACCCTGAACAACACCAAAGAGAAATTTGAAGCTATTTGGGAATCCTGGGCGAAGCTCATGGGTATCTCCTTGATTCCAGGTGTTCAACCGTAAAGCGTCTGGCTGTCTTGGGGTCTGTGGGGACTCCTCCCGTGGATTGGCTTCCGACTACTCTGTCTTCTCTTTCTTTCTCCCCCCTCTCCTTTCAACTTTATTCTTTTTCTCTCATTTGTCACTTTTTATGTTTATCTATCAAGACGATGATTGTTTTTCTTTCGACCAAACAGCAGTTGGGTCCCCAAAGGAGTTATGTTCCCAGGGGAAGCATACGACGTAGGTTTTTGCTTACTTGTTCGATGCCAGAGATTTATAGCGTTAACTAATGGGGTGCAAGGGGGGGATTGAAGTGTTCCGTTCGGGCACAGTGTGTTCCCTATTGGGGTGCAGGCGGTCTCTCCTCCCTCCCCTTCTCCCAGTCCTCTCAAGTTTCAGGGTTCTCTACTTTTAGTGAACGGGTCATGGTTTATAATGGTATTCATGTATTGTCACAGACCAGAGTTATATTCAAAACTACTGTCGTCAGTTGGATTTGTAGCCCCAAGGGGGTCCGACTTGTTCTGATTTATATATACTTACTTAATGCTTGTGATTTGTATACCTTTTCTTGATAAAAATCAATAAAATATTTTGAAAATAAAAAAATAAATTAGAACTGACCTCCTTAAAGCAGAGTTCCGCCGATTTTTTTTTTTTTATAAAGTCAGCAGCTACAAATACTGCAGCTGCTGACTTTTAAAATATGGACACTTGCCTGTCCAGGGCGCCCGCGATGTCGGCACCCAAAGCCCATCTGTCCCTCGGCTCTCGGGTGCTGCCGCGATCTTTGGTAAATGAATCAGGAAGTGAAGCCTTGCGGCATCACTTCCTGGTTCCCTACTGCGCACGCGCGACTCGCACTGCGAGTTCCCACTCGTCCCTGCTGTCACCTGGGATACATGTGTCTCCCAGAAGACAGCAGGTAATGGCGTAGATACCCACAGGTGGCGCGGGAGCAAAATACCTGTATTAGACAGGTATCTGCTCCTCTCTGAGAGGTGCCAAATGTGACACCGGAGGGGGGGAGGATTCCGAAAAGCGGAAGTTCCATTTTTGGGTGGAACTCCGCTTTAAACCTCGTACAACTCCAACAGGCAATTCTGAGGGCCCGTTAGGATATATTACCCAGTATGGGGCCCAGTGGGGTAAGGTGGCAGCATCCTACAAAGTCACTGGCACATACTTACTCCCTCGAGAGATCTGGAGGCTATTGTTGGCCCAAGACCGCCGCTTGTGCCAAAACAAGCAAGGAACTTGAATGACATATTGGTTGCGAGTACACCAAATAGGAACTGGCTCACCGATCTCCCTGAATTAAAGGAAATGTACCCCTGTGGAATGTGTAAATGTGTTCATGGCTCTGGTGTGTTTACTGACTCTGAGCCTAGGTTCACACATATGCGATGCAGGAACCAGCGCAATTACAGCGCTGGTTCCCGCATCTCTCCCACAGGCAGTTCACACTTCCCTCTGTGAACCGCTGCAGCTGTCAATACGATGTAAAATGACACTATTGTACATCCAGATAATGGGTTTGGGCCCATTTGCTGTATACTTCAATATTAAGTTGGCCCACCCTTTGCAGCTATACCAGCTTCAACTCTTCTGGGAAGGCTGTCCACAAGATTCAGGAGTGTGTCTATGGGAATGTTTGACCATTCTTTCAAAAGCGCATTTGTGAGGTCAGGCACTGATGAGACCTGGCTCGCTGTCTCTGCTCTAATTCATCCCAAAGGTGTTCTATCGGGTTGAGGTCAGGACTCTGTGCAGGACAGACAACTTCCTCCGCCCCCAAACTCTCCAATCCGTGTCTTAATGGACCTTGCTTTGTGCACTGGTTAGAAAAGAAAGGGGCCATCCCCAAACTGTTCACACAAAAATGGGAGCATGAAATTGTCCAAAATATCATTCTCGGGAAGAAGAGTGGCCACGAAAATGGTTATACTACCCAAACTCTTATTTTTATTTTTTTTAGAGCCCTTCCTCTTATATTGCCTAAAAATACATTAGATTCTCTCCAAAGAGAAATCAATAAATTCATTTGGCAAAACAAAAAACCTAGGTTTAGCTACTCCTTTAATGTTTAGGCCCCAACTAAAAGGAGGTCTAAATATCCCAAACTTATGGCTATATTACCTGTCAGCCAGATTCACCCAACTAGCACAATGGTATGCCCCAGCCTCCCAAATCCCCTGGCTCCTATTAAAAGAATAATCAGTCCTCCCATACCACCTACAAGGACTACTCTGGTCCAAGTCTATTTTACCACAGAAAATAAGACCATTAAATATAATTGTAGCATATTCCCTACAACTGTGGAACAGACATGATACCAAATTTAACATGTCTTCAGACATCCCTCCCCTAGCATCCTTTCTAGGAGACCCCCACTTCACTTCCTCAGATCCGCAAAACGCATTAGCAATATGGAAACCGCATAATCTAACAAACCTAAAATCACTTACCCATAACAATACATTTTATTCTTTCATTGAGCTACAAGCAAAATTCGATCTTGCACCTACAGAACACGAAAATTATACAAAGACACTTCTACCAAAAATACTACTTATTCACTTCACTCTCCCAACCCCCTTCTCACAATTCGAACAGATTTGTATTTCCTCCCCACAAGACAAAGGATTAATCTCCAAAATGTATAAAAATTTTAAATTCAACATGCCTGAAAAAGCACATCCCATGCTACAATGGAAATCAGACCTAAATGTATAGTTCTCCCTTGAACAATGGGATACCATATTTGAAAACCTTCACAAATGCACCAAAACAACCACCATCAGAGAATCTGCCACCAAACTGCTTTATAGATGGTATCTCACCCCTGCCAAACTCAACTCATTCTACCCATCAACATCCCCCCTCTGTTACAGGGGCTGCCCTACACATGGGACACTACTACATATATTTTGGGATTGCACCCATCTAAAAAACATTTGGCACAATGCAAGTCTCATGATTGAACAAATTTCAGGTAGAAAGATCCCACTAACACCCCAAATATGTACTTTATTCTCCCCCATACAAGATATACCAATAGCCAGTTCCAGACTAATCCACACCCTATTTAGCTCTATCCACTGGACCATTGCTTTCAACTGGCATTCACCCAACGTCCCATGGCCACAGGTTCTTAACCGTATGGCGAACATCAAATTATCAGAAAGAATACACCACACATTATATGACACCATGCATATATACCAAAAAATAGATTCTATGGGAACCTTCACTACTGGTTCAATACCCACTACTGTTATTTTATTTAAGCATGTCTATGGATCCTCTCCCGCAAATGCGATATAGATTTATAATCTAATATATATATTCTCTCATATGATATGTCAATACTCATATAGAATGTATAATCAAAATGACTCTCTCACTTGTTCACTTTCTACCACTGTAAATATCTTGTATTATGACCTTATGCATAATAAAAACCGTTTGTAAACAAAAAAAGAAATTGTCCAAAATGTCTTGGTATACTGACACCTAAGAGTTCCCTTCACTGGAACTAAGGGGCCAAGCCCAACCCCTGAAAAACAAACCTAGCACCATAATCTGTCTGCATCAGTTCTCCCCACTGAGCTCAGTGCGGGGTGGGGGGAATGCTGCAGCCTGTGCTGACAGCTCTGTGTGAGTGATGATTTTACACAGAGCGTGGTCACAGATCACACAGACTGCAGCAGTGCCCACACAGTACACCAAGCACCACTGTCCCATCAACATCTGTCAGTGTTCCAGTGTCCCACCAATAAAGAATTTAAAGCTCCCCCATACAAAGGCACACTGTCCCAGTGCATAAATGGCGATCGTAGCACATGTGCGGTATCACCACGCACATTAGAATGAGAGCAATAATTCTAGCACCAGATCTCCTGTGTAAATCTAAACTGGTAAACAATGGAGGCTTATAAAGCAACACCTATGGAGATTTTTTGAATACTGAAGTTTAGCGCAATTTTAAAGCGTGACATGCTTGGTGTCCATTTACCTGGCGCAACCCAATATTTTACCAAAGATTTGGGTATTATATGGTCTGTGTGTACATTGAAATCCATTAAAATGAAATCATGCGTTTGTGTAAAGTTTTCATTAGGAAAAAACTGATGCGCAAATACCGTGTGACAAAGATTAGCAAAACCCACCATTTTATTATATAGGGCCTCTGCTACAAAATATATACTGTTTGGGGGTTAGTAATCTTCTGGCAAAAAATCAGATTTTTTTTAACAGCTTACCTATAAAATCCTTTTCTTGGAGTACATCATGGGGCACAGTGCCTAAGTAATAACTTAATGGGTATATAGGCACCTTCAGGTGATGGACACTGGTATACCCAATACAGGAAGTTCACTCCCTATATAACCCCTCCTCCTACCTGGAGTACCTCAGTTTTTGTAGCAAAGCATTATACCTAAACCCCATAAAAGAGGGGAGGGACCTCTGTGTCCCATGATGTACTCCAAGAAAAGGATTTTACAGGTAAGCTGTTATAAAAATCCTATTTTCTTTATAGTACATCATGGGACAGAAAGCCTAAGTAATAACTTAATGGGACGTCCCATAGCAATGCTATTTGAGGGGAGGGAGAGACAACCCGCAGGGTACCCCCAGACTTGAGGACCTATACTGCTGCGTGCAGCACACTGCGCCCAAAGGCGATATCCTCATACCTCTTTACATCCACCTGATAAAATTTGGTGAATGTGTGTACTGAAGACCAAGTTGCGGACTTACAGATTTGAGCCATGGAGGCCTGGTGATGCACTGCCCAAGAAGCACTAACGGACCTGGAAGAGTGCGCTTTGACTTGAAAGGGGGGGATTTTACCCCTTAAATCATAAGTCTGAATTATAACTTGCCGAATCTACTTAGCGACAGTGGATTTCAACGCTGCCTGTCCTTTCTTAGAACCCTCTGGCAGAATAAATAAGACATCAGTCTTTCGAATCTGAGCAGTTGTCTTTAACCACTTGCCGACCGCCTAACACAGATATACTGCGGCAGAATGGCACGGGCAGGCAAAATCCGTGATCTGCCTCCCGCGGGCGGGGGGTGCACCGCGCCCCCCCCCCGGTCCCCGAGGCGGTCGGCTTCGTTAGGGGAGCGATCCATCCTGAGGGGGAGGCCACTCATTCGTGGCCACCCCCTCGTGATCGCTCCCAACGAATGATGTAATGTAAACAGCGACAGAGGAAGTGATGTAATCTCTCCCTGAACCGGTCTTTTCATTCCGGAGCCGCGGAGAGAAGACATCAATGTGAGTTGCACAACACTACACGAAGAGCCCATTCACACAGGGACGACCTAGTCCCGTTCTGAACATAGCAACCGTTCTAATAGAAAAAGGTTCCTGTACGACTTTGGGGGCGACTTGGGGCGACTTGCATAGACTTCTATACAGAAGTCGTTTTGCAAGTCGCCGCGGAAGTCATTTGCAGGTCGCCTCGCTGTCGTGTTGCCCCTGTGTGAATGGGGTGTAACAGTAGAACACACTAGGCACACTTTTCACACCCTGATCACCCCCCTGTACCCCCTGTCACAGTGACACCAATAGCAGTTTTTTTTTTTGCATTAGTGTCAGTTTGTGACAGTTATAAGTGGTAGGGCAGTTAGTGGTAGCCCCCTTTAGGTCTAGGATACCCCCCTAATAAAGTTTTAACCCCTTGATCACCCCCCGTCGCCAGTGTCACTAAGCAATAGTTTTTCTGATCGCTGTATTAGTGTCACAGGTGACGCTAGTTAGGGAGGTAAGTATATAGGTTCGCCATCAGTGTTTCTATAGCGACAGGGACCCCCATATACTACCTAATAAAGGTTTTAACCCCCTGATTGCCCCCTAGTTAACCCTTTCACCAGTGATCACCGTATAACTGTTATGGGTGACGCTGGTTAGTTAGTTTGTTTTTTATAGTTTCAGGGCACCCGCCGTTTATTACCTAATAAAGGTTTAACCCCCTAATCGCCCGGCGGTGATATAAGTTAAGTTTTAGGGTCAGATAAGGTCTGCGTCGCCCCAGGCAGCGTCAGGTTAGCGCCAGTACCGCTAACACCCACGCCCGCACCATACACCTCCCTTAGTGGTATAGTATCTGAACGGATCAATATCTGATCCGATCTATACTAGTGTCCCCAGCAGTTTAGGGTTCCCAAAAACGCAGTGTTAGCGGGATCAGCCCAGATACCTGCTAGCACCTGCGTTTTGCCCCTCGGCCCAGCCCTGCCCAGTATCGATCGATCACTGTCACTTACAAAACACTAAACACACATAACTGCAGCGTTCGCAGAGTCAGGCCTGATCATTGAGATCTCTAACAGTTTTTGTTGGTAGCGTTTTGATACAGTCACTAACAGTCAGGAGCTTTTTTTGCCTGTGTGTCTCACTAGTGTACCACTAAATTTAGAGCCCAAAATGGCAAATCACTAGTGAAGAGGCCTACACGTTTCTGAGCATGACAGATAGTGAAGAGGAAGTCACTCATTTGTCAGATTCAGGCTCAGAATACGATCCTGTAGACGACAGCGGCTCCATGACAGATAGCTCTGACAACGGAGTTGTGGTCCCTGCCAAGGTCAGGCGTACCAGACCTCGAACAACTTCTTCTGTCCTTGATGTGCAAGAACCGCAGGTCCCTCGTATGGAGTAGAGCAGTACTAGCGCCGCTATTCCTTCTGGTGAACTGGCAAGCACCAGCGGCCTAGTACATCCCTGGTCGTACATCCAGCACTGCAGTATCACGTGGTGACGTGGCGAGTCCCATAAGTGCAGTTCAAGCTGGCGAGGTGGCAAGCACAAGTAGTGTCCCGCTGCCACCAAGAAGACGAACACAGGCCTGTTGTGCCCATAGTGCCCTTCCTGCTGCATTCGCCAATCCTAATTGGGAACCCACCACTTCTGCAGCACCCGTACTTCCCCCATTCACTGGCCAACCCGGCATTCTGGTGGAAACAGTTGATTTTACGTCACTTGATTTTTATTCGCTGTTATTCACCGAAGATCTTTATAGATCTATTGTGGACCAAAGCAATTTGTACACTGGTCAGCACATCGCCACTATTCCCCAGTCCTCCCTTGCCAGAGATTGGAAACCAATTACGGTTTCCGAATTTAAGATCTTTTTGGGCCTTTCCCTCCTCATGGGCATAACCAAAAAGAGTGAGTTGCGGTCATATTGGTCCACTGACCCAATTCGCCATATGCCCGTGTTCTCTGCTTCCATGGCCAGGGCACGATACAAGCAGATTTTGCGGTTCATGCACTTCAATGACAATGAACTCTGTCGTCCTCGTGGAGACCCTGAATATGATCGGCTCTACAAAATTCGGCCCCTCGTAAACCACTTCAACCAACGTTTTGCAGACTTGTTTTCTCCCCATCAAGTTGTCTGCGTTGATGAGTCCCCGATTAAGTTTTCTGGCCGCTTGTCATTCAAACAGTACCTTCCCAGCAAGCGTGCCAGATACGGGGTCAAGATGTATAAGCTCTGTGACAGGGCCACACAAGCTATACATGTAGTTTTATGGTTTACGAGGGAAAAGATAGTCACGTAGATCCGACAAACTGCCCTGACTACATAGGAAGCGCTGGCAAGATTGTGTGGGACTTGGTGTCACCCTTATTCGGAAAGGGGTACCACTTGTACGTGGACAGTTATTACACGAGCGTGTCACCTTTTTGATCATCAGATTGGAGCATGTGGCACCGTGCGACCTAATCGCCGGGGCTTTCCCCAGCAGCTTGTAGATTCCCGTCTTAGGCTGGGGGAGAGAGCTTGCTTGCAGTGTAATAATTTGCTCGCTATGAAGTGGAGGGATAATAAGAATGTTTTCGTTCTTACCTCCCTTCATGCAGACACGACAGTCCAAATTACTACGGCGACTGGTGTTGTGGAGAACCCCCTCTGTGTCCACGAATATAACCTTAACATGGGAGGGGTGGACCTCAACGACCAGTTGTTGGCGCCGTATCTAGTTGCCCGCAAGGCCAGACGCTGGTACAAAAGTGTCTGTTTATTTATTTCAATTGGCTTTGCTGAACGCTTATGTGCTATACAGAGCTTCAGGACGGACTGGATCCTTCCTTAAATTCCAGGAAGAGATCGTCAGAGCCCTTCTGTTTCCAGACAATGCTCCACCTCACCTTCCCCAACCAAATGCAGTAAGCCGGCTGCATGACAGGCATTTTCTTTATGTCCTCCCGAGTACCCCTACCCAACGAGCCCCCCCAAAAAGATGTCGTGTCTGCAGCAAGCGCGGATATAGGCGTGACACCCGCTATTATTGTCCCTCCTGTCCTGACAATCCTGGTCTTCATTGGTGAATGTTTTGAACGCTACCATACACTAGTTGAGTATTAGCGTAGGGTACAGCACTGCACAGACTAGGACACACTTTCACAGGGTCACCCAAGATGCCATTGCATTTTGAGAGACCCGAACCTGGAAACGGTTACAGTTACAAAAGTTACAGTTACAAAAAAATTTGTAAAAAAAAACACAAAAAAATATATAAAATAAAAAAAACAAAAATAGTTGACGTTTTATTGTTCTCTCTCTATTCTCTCTCTATTGTTCTGCTCTTTTTTACTGTATTCTATTCTGCAATGTTTTATTGTTATTATGTTTTTATCATGTTTGCTTTATAGGTATGCAATTTTTTTATACTTTACTGTTTACTGTGTTTTATTGTTAACCATTTTTTTGTTTTCAGGTACGCCATTCAGCTGCAGGGCGGATTTATTTATCTTGACAGCAACAGCGTTTGCTCGCACGATACATAAAGCCGCGACTCCAGCGCTGTCGGAGGTGATTTCACCACCACAGTTACATACTTCAGCATATATGCCGAAGAATGGGGGCAGCAGAGGGCGGAGGACCGATTTGCTCCTAACTTTTGTGGGGGGGGGATGCCCCCACGCTTCGGCATATGTATATTTTAGGCACAGGTTGCATTAAATGTTTTATTTTTTACTATGTTTTCTTGTATTTGCTTTGCAGGTATGGTAAGTCTTACTGTTATACTGTAATGTTACTTTGTTTTATTGTTAACCATCATTTGTTTAGCAGGTACGCCATTCAGTTGCAGCGTGGATTTATTTATCTTGACAGCAACAGCGTTTGCTCCCATGATACATAAAGCCGTGACTCCAGCGCTGTAGGAGGTGATTTCACCACCACAGTTAAAAAAAGAGCATATATGCCAAAGCATGGGGGCAGCAGGGGCGGAGGAGTGATTTGCTCCTACCTTTTGGGGCAGATGCCCCCATGCTTCGGCATATATATATATATATATACGGTGCATGTATGCCCATCATTAGAAGTGGGTGGATGAAGGGAGGTATTGTAATGGTGGTCATACCCACCGATCAATCTCTTTTTTTCGTTCAGCCCACAGGCAGCATGAAAAAAAAGTTTACAATATATGCCCAACAAGGACCAGCAACGTACTGGTATGTTGCTGGACTTTGAGTGGTTATACCAGAATGATGCCTGCAGGTTTTTGTATCATCTTGGTATCATTCTTTTCAGCCAGTGGTTGGCTTTCATGTAAAAGCAATCCTAGTAGCTAATTAGCTTCTAGACTGCTTTTACAAGCAGTGGGAGGGAATGCCCCCCCCCCACCGTCTTCCATGTTTTTCTCTGGCTCTCCTGTCCTCTCAGGGAACCTGAGAATGCAGCCGGTGATTCAGCCAGCTGACCATAGAGCTGATCAGAGACCAGAATGGGAAATTGGGAAAGCATTTTATCACACCGATCTTGGTGTGGTCAGATGCTTTGAGGGCAGAGGAGAGATCTAGGGTCTAATAGACCCCAATTTTTTCAAAAAAGAGTAACTGTCACTACCTATTGCTATCATAGGGGATATTTACATTCCCTGAGATAACAATAAAAATGATTAAAAAAAAAAATGAAAGGAACAGTTTAAAAATAAGATAAAAAATCAATAAAACAATAAAGGAAAAAAAAAAAAAACACCCCTGCCCCCCCCCTGTTCTCGCGCAAAGGCGAACGCAAGCGTCGGTCTGGCGTCAAATGTAAACAGCAATTGCATCATGCATGTGAGGTATCACTACAAAGGTCAGATCGAGGGCAGTAATTTTAGCAGTAGACCTCCTCTGTAAATCTAAAGTGGTAACCTGTAAAAGCTTTTAAAGGCTTTTAAAAATGTATTTAGTTTGTCGCCACTGCACGTTTGTGTGCAATTTTAAAGCATGTCATGTTTGGTATCCATGTACTCTGCCTTTTTTATTCCATTAAACATTTGGGCAATATAGTGTGTTTTAGTGCATTACAATTTTAAAAAGTGTGTTTTTTCCCAAAAAAATGCGTTTGAAAAATCGCTGCGCAAATACTGTGTGAAAAAAAAAAATGAAACACCCACCATTTTAATCTGTAGGGAATTTGTGTTAAAAAAAATATATAATGTTTGGGGGGTTCAAAGTAATTTTCTTGCAAAAAAAAAATAATTTTTTCACGTAAACAAAAAGTGTCAGAAAGGGCTTTGTCTTCAAGTGGTTAGAAGAGTGGGTGATGTGTGACGTTTCTAAATGTTGTGCATAAAATGCCAGGACAGTTCAACCCCCCCCCAAATGACCCCATTTTGTAAAGTAGACACCCCAAGCTATTTGCTGAGAGGCATGTCGAGTCCATGGAATGTTTTATATTGTGACACAAGTTGCGGGAAAAAGACAAATTTTTTTTTTTGCACAAAGTTGTCACTAAATGATATATTGCTCAAACATGCCATGGGAATATGTGAAATTACACCCCAAAATACATTCTGTCGCTTCTCCTGAGTGTGGGGATACCACATGTGTGAGACTTTTTGGGAGCCTAGCCGCGTACGGGACCCCGAAAACCAAGCACCGCCTTCAGGCTTTCTAAGGGCGTAAATTTTTGATTTCACTCTTCACTGCCTATCACAGTTTCGGAGGCCATGGAATGCCCAGGTGGCAACCCCCCCCCCCCCAAAATGACCCTATTTTGGAAAGTAGACACCCCAAGCTATTTGCTGAGAGGTATAGTGAGTATTTTGCAGACCTCACTTTTTGTCACAAAGTTTTGAAATTTGAAAAAAGAAAAAAAAAATTTTTTTCTTGTATTTCTTCATTTTCAAAAACAAATGAGAGCTGCAAAATACTCACCATGCATCTCAGAAAATAGCTTGGGGTGTCTACTTTCCAAAATGGGGTCATTTGGGGGGAGGGTTGTGCTATCTTGGCATTTTATGGCCTTTGAAACTGTGATAGGTAGTGAGGAGTGAATCAAAAATTTACGCCCTTAGAAATCCTGAATCCTGATTGGTTTTCGGGGCCCCGTATGCAGCTAGGCTCCCAAAAAGTCCCACACATGTGGTATCCTCGTACGCAGGAGAAGAAGCAGAATGTATTTTGGGGTGTAATTTCACATATGCCCATGGCATGTTTGAGCAATATATCATTTAGTGACAACTTTGTGCAAAAAAAAATAAAAAATTTGTCACGTTCCCGCAACTTGTGTCAAAATATAAAATATTCCATGGACTCAACATGCCTCCCAGCAAATAGCTTGGGGTGTCTACTTTCCAAAATGGGGTCATTTGGGGGGGGTTTGTGCCATCAGGGCATTTTATGGACTTCAAAACTGTGATAGGTAGTGAGGAGTGAAATCAAAACTTTACGCCCTTAGAAATCCTGAAGGCGGTGCTTGGTTTTCGGGGCCCCGTACGCGGCTAGGCTCCCAAAAAGTCCCACACATGTGGTATCCCCGTACTCAGGAGAATCAGCAAAATGTATTTTGGGGTGCAATTCCACATATGCCCATGGCCTGTGTGAGCAATATATCATTTAGTGACAACTTTGTGCAAAAAAAAAACGTTTGTAATTTTCCCGAAACTTGTGTCAAAATATAAAATATTCCATGGACTCAACATGCCTCTAAGCAAATAGCTTGGAGTGTCTACTTTCCAAAATGGGGTCATTTGGGGGGGTTTGTGCCATCTTGGCATTTTATGGCCTTCGAAACTGTGATAGGTAGTGAGGAGTGAAAGCAAAAATTTACGCCCTTAGAAATCCTGAAGGCGGTGCTTGGTTTTGGGGCCCCGTACACGGCTAGGCTCCCATAAAAAAACAACAAACAAGATATTTTGGGGGCACACCCTAAAAGATGCATTAAAGCTGGTGCAGCCATAAGACCATACAGCAGAGCAAAATATTACAGAGCACACATGCAAAAAAGACATTTACCTCCAGCAGGGCTAGTTTAAAACACCTAGACAATTTCAAAAAATATTATCAAAAAATATGGGGATTTGGTCACACCATATTGCTATATGGTGCTAAGCCCACTTACTGCGACAAAGTACCCCATGATTAGTGGGTCCTACACTATCCATAGATTGGGAGATCCTGCTTCTCTGAACCATGAGAGCAATACACTCTTCTATATGGGAGAACTTTGAGGTCTCCACCCATGACACAAGTGGACACTAATGAGAGGTACTTAATGAGAGAGTGGGATGCTCCTCACCCAAAAGGATTTGGTCAGAATCCATACAATAGACAAACAAGATATTTGGGGGGCACACCCTAAAAGATGCATTAAAGCTGGTGCAGCCATAAGACCATACAGCAGAGCAAAATATTACAGCGCACACATGCAAAAAAGACATTTACCTCCAGCAGGGCTAGTTTAAAACACCTAGACAATTTCAAAAAATATTATCAAAAAATATGGGGATTTGGACACACCATATTGCTATATGGTGCTAAGCCCACTTACTGCGACAAAGTACTCCATGATTAGTGGGTCCTACACTATCCATAGTTTGGGAGATCCTGCTTCCCTGGTGCTCTCATGGTTCAGAGAAGCAGGATCTCCCAATCTATGGATAGTGTAGGACCCATTGATCATGGGGTACTTTGTCGCAGTAAGTGGGCTTAGCACCATATAGCAATATGGTGTGACCAAATCCCCATATTTTTTGATAATATTTTTTGAAATTGTCTAGGTGTTTTAAACTAGCCCTGCTGGAGGTAAATGTCTTTTTTGCACGTGTGCGCTGTAATATTTTGCTAGGCTCCCAAAAAGTCCCACACATGTGGTATCCCCGTACTCAGGAGAAGCAGCAGAATGTATTTTGGGGTGTAATTCCACATATGCCCATGGCATGTTTGAGCAATATATCATTTAGTGACAACTTTGTGCAAAAAAAAAAAGTTTGTAATTTTCCTGCAACTTGTGTCAAAATATAAAATATTCCATGGACTCAACATACCTCTCAGCAAATAGCTTGGGGTAAAAACACAAGGGGGGGAGGTGCCTCTAAGTGTAGTATGTAAGCCAATTTATTAAAAACACTGTGCAAGCAACTCACATTTTGAAGAATAAAATACAGCATGTAGTGTGGTTAAGATCCAAAGAGGGAGTCCATCAGATCGATCACAGGTATCACTGGTGCCTGCTGTGCGTGGGGCTTTGCTGAACACCGCTCGAGCCGGCCGCGGTGATGATGTGCTTCAAAGCGAGGCCTGGAACGCTGGTGGAAGGCAGGCGCGGAGCTGTGACGTCACTGGAATGCGACGCGTTTCATGAGCGTACGGGCTACGATGTCACGGTAGCTGCGCTCCTTCATCAAGCTACAAGTGGATCGTGGAGGCGACTTAAAAGGGAGTTGGGGGAGGGAAAAAAGGGAGGAGAGAGGAAACGAAAAGGGATGGGAAAGGGGAAAATAGTGACCATATAAAAACACTCTATTGGAATTAAAAAGGTGCATATCTAAAAGCAGTCTCAATCAATGGCAAACTTGCAGGTGATGAATATGTATATATATGAAATGTACCCATGTGAAAAAACAAATAGGGGAAAACGATATCGAAATAATTATGAAGACGTAATTGAAATAAAGAATAAAAATAAATAAAATATAAAATTAATAATGGATCATAAAAAATAATGATAATGGAAAAATGATAATATTAAAAGGTAATGAAATATAATATATTAAATAAATGAGGTGGATAATTAGGTGAGCGCAACATGGGGCCAACAAATTCTAACATTAATTGATAATATTAAGACCTAATAGTTGATTCAAAAATAATTTAATAATTAAAAATTAGATTGAAAAAATTAAATAATTAAAAGGACCTCAGTATTTTAGTCAGAGGTATTGGTACATATATATACATATACATATACGCGCACAGATGCGCATCTGGTCATATACATACGCACATGCAAACACCTCTGCTGTGTAGCCCCTATATATATACAACCCATGCAGAACAGAGAGCTGGGACCCACTCATGTGAAGGAACCAATGCATATATATGGGTCCTATGTAATTGAGAGTTTTTGGATGTTTTTTGAAAAACATATGGTACAATAAAACCATTTGATCTGTAGGGGACAGTATATAGTTACCATTGGGACCACCAATTCGTTTAATTGGTTTTAATAAATAAACAGATGTAGCAGAAATATGTAATGTATTTATAAGATGGTTGCGATCTCAATGCTTTCATTGATTCCTCCCGGCGAGAGTACATCTAAGGTATAAATCCAGAAGGTCTCACGTGCACAGAGCTTCTTGAATCTCTCAGCAGCTGGAAGGGACCTCGGGATCTGTTCAATGACCCATACCTTAAGGCCATTAATTATTTTGATATCGTTTTCCCCTATTTGTTTTTTCACATGGGTACATTTCATATATATACATATTCATCACCTGCAAGTTTGCCATTGATTGAGACTGCTTTTAGATATGCACCTTTTTAATTCCAATAGAGTGTTTTTATATGGTCACTATTTTCCCCTTTCCCATCCTTTTTCGTTTCCTCTCTCCTCCCTTTTTTCCCTCCCCCAACTCCCTTTTAAGTCGCCTCCACGATCCACTTGTAGCTTGATGAAGGAGCGCAGCTACCGTGACATCGTAGCCCGTACGCTCATGAAACGCGTCGCATTCCAGTGACGTCACAGCTCCACGCCTGCCTTCCACCAGCGTTCCAGGCCTTGCTTTGAAGCACATCATCACCGCGGCCGGCTCGAGCGGTGTTCAGCAAAGCCCCACGCACAGCAGGCAGCAGTGATACCTGTGATCGATCTGATGGACTCCCTCTTTGGATCTTAACCACACTACATGCTGTATTTTATTCTTCAAAATGTGAGTTGCTTGCACAGTGTTTTTAATAAATTGGCTTACATACTTCACTTAGAGGCGCCTCCCCCCCTTGTGTTTTTTCCTGCAGATTTTGGAGCTTGGTTTCTGCTCTTCCTGGAAGGCAGCCCTCTGTGTGGATCTTCTAATATTAGTTTGCCTTTGTCTATATAGACTTTTATGGACTATATCAGCTACAATTTTAGTTTGCCACTAACATGATGGTAATATAAGGCTTCCGGTTTTTGCGCCTTTACTTGCTTGAAATAGCTTGGGGTGTCTACTTTCCAAAATGGGGTAATTTGGGGGGGGGGGGGGTTTGTGCCATCTTGACATTTTATGGCCTTCAAAACTGTGATAGGTAGTGAGGAGTGAAATCAAAAATTTACGCCCTTAGGAATCCTGAAGGCGGTGCTTGGTTTTCGGGGCCCCGTACGCAGCTAGGCTCCCAAAAACTCCCACACATGTGGTATCCCCATACTCAGGAGAAGCAGCTAAATGTATTTTGGGGTGCAATTCTACATATGCCCATGGCCTGTGTGAGCAATATATCATTTAGTGACAACTTTTTGTAATTATTTTTTTTTTTCTGTCATTATTCAATCACTTGGGACAAAAAAAAATGAATATTCAATGGGCTCAACATGCCTCTCAGCAATTTCCTTGGGGTGTCTACTTTCCAAAATGGTGTCATTTGGGGGGGTTTTGTACTGCCCTGCCATTTTAGCACCTCAAGAAATGACATAGGCAGTCATAAACTAAAAGCTGTGTAAATTCCAGAAAATGTACACTAGTTTGTAGACGCTATAACTTTTGCGCAAACCAATAAATATACGCTTATTGACATTTTTTTTACCAAAGACATTTTGGCCTAAATGTATGACTAAAATTGAGTTTATTGGATTTTTTTAATAACAAAAAGTAGAAAATATCATTTTTTTGTCAAAATTTGCGGTCTTTTTTCATTTATAGCGCAAAAAATAAAAACCGGAGAGGTGATCAAATACCATCAAAAGAAAGCTCTACTTGTGGGAAGAAAAGGACGCAATTTTTGTTTGGGTACAGCATTGCATGACTGCGCAATTAGCAGTTAAAGTGACGCAGTGCCAAATTGTAAAAAGTACTCTGGTCAGGAAGGGGGTAAATCCTTCTGGGGCTGAAGTGGTTAGATTTTCACTGCTCTCACCAAATCAAGACAATGTAGTGACTTTTTTCTTCCCTGGAACATGGTTTTGGAAAAAACAATGGCAGGACAATATCTTGGTTCAGGTAAAAACCTGAGACCACTTTTTTTTTTCAAGAAAATTTTATTGAGTTTTACAGCTTTACAAAGTATATGTAACATACATCTCAAACCGTGAGATTACAGATTTAAAGCATTTATGCAGTGTTCAATAAAGTGTGATTACAGACGGACATTAGTCTGGCAATGTTATCACAGAAACATGTCGTTCAGGATTAAAACTTATACATTTCAGACCTAGAGCATTAGACTTGTGCTGAGAGGTTACTCCTTGAAGGGGAGGTCTGCATGGAGTCCATGGTCACATCGGGAAATGATAGGTGGAGTTACCCCGAGTCCATTCACCCCCGAGGGGATCAGTGCTGTGAATGGGTTGGGATCAGAAGTAGGTATATCAGTGGTACCGTTGACTAGTGATCGTAGTGGGTTGTGAATCAGTACCGCTGAGTGACCTGAATCGTTGCAGACGAATGATGGGAAAGACGGTTTGTCTGAGGTGATTAAACGCCTAAATTGCTGGTGTGTAAGGTGGGAGAGTATGTTCAAGAGAGAAAGTGTTCATTGTGCCTGTGTGAAGAGCGGGGGTAGGGGCCTAACTGAGACGGGGGGGGGGGAAGGAGGGACCAGGGGGAAGCGGCTCAGTGGAGTCAGGGAGTCTGGATAGTGCTATATATGTGCTCAAAGAGTAGTGAGTGAGGAGGGTGTAGGTTGGGTAATTTGTGTGGGTGATTGACGGAAGTTTAGCCAGCTTGCCCAGGTAGTGTTAAATTTGGTGGGGTTGTCGTTGGCCTGGCAGATAAGCTTCTGCATCTCCGCTATTTTATCTACCCTCCGGATCCAATCTTGAACCGTGGGGGGTGACGTATTCCTCCAAATGGCGGGGATGCAAAGATTAGCTGCATTGATTAGATGTATGGTAAGCGATTTTTTGTAGATATTTGGGGAGACAGGGATGTGGTGTAGAAGGTATCTTTCGGGTGTGAACGTCGGTGAGTAGGTGGATATTTGGGTGATTAACCGGTGGATTGCCTGCCAGAATGGCTGGATGAGGCTGCAGCTCCACCAGATGTGCAGTAGAGTGCCCTTGGCAGAGCCACACCTCCAACAGGTTGGGGGGATGGAGGGGTGAAAGTGGTGAATTTTGTCAGGTGTTCTGTACCACTTCGAGAACACTTTAAATCTGTTTTCCTGTGTTGAGACATTTATAGACCCCTTGTGCATAAGAGTGAAGATGGAGTGCCATTCCTGCGGGGATAGGTCCAGGGAAAGGTCTGATTCCCATTGTCTCACTAGTTTGTCATTTTTGACTATGTGCTGTGAGAACAAGAGAGAGTATGCGGCGGAAATGAGATGGCCCTGGGGTTCATTGTCTAGGCAAATTAGTTTGAAAGGGGTGTGGTCTCTGCAATAAGGGGAGTCCTTGCTATGTGTTTGAAAAAAATTTCTCAATTGCAGGTACTTAAAGAAGGGTAGATGGTGATTGGAAAGTGTCGAGTCGAGTTCCGCGTAAGGGAGTAACGAGCCATTGCGAAAACAGCCGTGGGCCCTTACTGGAGTGATGGTCGCGTCATGTGTAGGATCTTTAAGCATTAGGCCCGGAGGGAATTCTGGGTTGTTTGTTAGTGGAGTCATGGGGCTGGAAGCATGTGAAGCATTTTGTAGACCGTTTTGAAGATTGCAAGGGTGGCGCCAATGGAGGGGTGAGAAGAGAAGGTTTCTGGTACGTGTCTGCCATCAACCCATGGGGCGTTAACTATCGGAAGGCTTGCAAATGAGTCTTCCAGTTCTACCCAGTCTTTGGCCTGACGGTGTTTGTGCCAGTCTACTAGTCTAGTTAAGTGGCAGGCCCAATGGTATTTTTGGAGATCTGGAAGTCATAGGCCTCCTATCCTTTTGGGGAGGACTAGTCTGTCCCAACTAAGTCTCGGTTGTTTCGATGCCCATATGAAGGACCTGCAAATGCATTTGTAGGACGAGAAGAATGCGGGAGGTAACCTGATTGGTATGGCTTGAAGAAGGTAAAGGAGTCTGGGCAGAACGTTCATCTTCAGTATAGCGATCCTACCCAACCAGGAGAAGGATCCCAGATGCCACTTCTGAAGATCTCCTTGGATGGACAGGATCATGGGTGCGAAGTTACTGGCGTATAGGTTTTTCAGGTCTGAGGTGATTTTGATTCCGAGGTAGGAAATGGCCAATGGCTCCCAGTCGAAGGGGAAATTAAGTTTACAGAGATTCACCGTGTCAGAGGGTAGGGTAATATTGAGGGCTTTAGATTTGTCAAAGTTGATTCTCAAGTTCGAGAGAGTTTTGAAAAGTTCGAAGTCTGCTAGAAGATTGGGGATGGTTGTAACGGGGTCAGCCAGGAACAGTAATATGTCGTCCGCATATGCCGCTAGTTTGTATGATTTGTGGTGTATGTCAACTCCTTTAATAGTGGGGTTGTCCCTTAATTTGCGGAGCATGGGTTCAAGGGTTAGTATAAATATAAGCGGTGACAGTGGACACCCTTGACGGGTTCCATTGGATACAGAGAAGGCGTCCGACAGCGTGCCGTTGATTCTTAACCTGGCTGTGGGAGAGGCATAAAGGGCTAGGATCATTGTGAGCATGCGTGGGGGCAAGCCTATTGCCTGAAGGGTGGCCTCTATGTAGTCCCATGCTACCCTGTCGAACGCCTTCTCTGCATCCAGCGATAGAAAGAACCCTTTGGTGGAGGATTTCGTGAGCCAGTGGTGTATGTTCAGCGCCTTAGTGGTGTTGCCCCTAGCTTCACGGCCGGGGACAAAGCCAACCTGTTCTAGTGAGATCAAAGACGGTATAAAAGGTAGGAGTCGGTTAGCTAATGCTTTCGCGTATAGCTTTAGGTCCACATTAAGTAGAGATATGGGGCGGTAGTTCGTCACTTGAGTGGGATCTTTATCTTTTTTGGGGATGAGTGTAATGTGTGCCGTGAGCATTTCATTGTTTGGGGGTGTTGAGGGGGATAAAGCATTGAGAGCTTTCGCAAGGCGTGGAAGAAGAATGGAAGGGAAGGATTTATAGTAGCATGCCGAAAGGCCGTCAGGACCGGGGCTTTTCCCTGTCTTCATTTGTCGTAGTGCTATAAGGAGTTCTTCCGTCGAAAGTGGGGTGTCTAGGGATTGAGCGTCTTCTGTGGAGAGAGGTCGCCGTCCGTATTGTGTAAGAAAAGTCAGGAGAGCGGTTTTCCGGTTAAGTGAATCGTCTGCGTGGTGGGACGTTGTTAAATTATACAATTTCGTGAAATATTGGACAAATTGCGTGGAGATGTCCTCGTTTCTAGAAAACGGATCACCAGCTGGGCTGGAGATTTTATAGTATAGTATGTGAGGCCTTTTTTTGGTTTGCAGTGCCCTCGCTAATAATTTGCTGGATTTGTTCCCAAATTCATAATATAGTTTTTGTGTCAGCATGAATTTTCGTTTCAACGATTTGTTTAGGACTTCTAAAAGCTCCTCTCTCGCCCGTGTCAATTCGGTTAGTGAAGCAGCAGCGACAGAGGCTTTGTGTGCCTGTTCGAGCGTGCGTATACGCGTGTTTTTTTTTTTTTTTTAACAAACAGGTGTGCTTTATTGTATCATAAGGAAGAAAGTTACAGAATACCTCTTGACATAATTCAGAACATTACATGACAGATAAGCATGAGCAATCACATAGCAGGGTCATACATGTGTAAGAGGTGAAACATCAGTATATATTAATATTTTAGACAAGATGATCACAAAGAAAAGTACCTCATGTATCTGGGGACTTCCCCTCCCTCCCCCCCACATAATACATAAATCCACTGTGGTTCCCTAAGATGAGAGCCAAGGTGTCCACACTTTCTCAAATTTCCATGGACAACCTCGATTGATATATGTGATTCTATACATAGGTATAGCTGCCTCAATCTGTGCCTCCCAGGCCGACACGGTCGGGGGTGAGGGGTCTATCCACTTCATCAGTATCTCCTTCTTGGCATAATAAAGCAGAAAGGAAACAAGCAATTTTAAATGATAGGCTCTCTGTTCATAGTCATGAATCCCAAGAAGGGCCAACTCCGGAGTGATTGGTATGGATATTTGAAACCTGGAATTTATCTCTGCAAATATCGCACACCAATATGTTGCTATCAATGGGCATTCCCAGAACATGTGGAAAAAGGTTCCAATTTGACACTTATGCCGCGTACACACGAGCGGACATTACGGCGGACTTTGCCCGGCGGACTGGATTTCGTCGGACAATTCGATGTGTGTGGGCTCCAGCGGACTTTGTTTTCTCAAAAGTTCGACGGAATTAGATTTGAAACTTGTTTTAAATTTATCCGTTGAAATCGAGTCCGGTCGAAAAGTCCGCCGTCTGTATGCTAGTTCGACGGACAAAAAGCCACGCTAGGGCAGCTATTGGCTACTGGCTATGAACTTCCTTGTTTTAGTCCGGTCGTACGTCATCACGTACGAATTCGACGGACTTTGGTGGATTGTGTGTAGGCAAGTCCGTTCATTCACAAAGTCCGTCGGAAAGTACGTCGAAAAGTCCGCCGGGCAAAGTCCGCCGTAATGTCCGCTCGTGTGTACGCGGCATTACATTTGTTACACATAGGGTCTCTGTCAGGGAATATGCGATGGAGTCTCTGTGGGGTGTAGTAAATCCTATGTATAAATTTGACCTGGATTAATTTATCCTTAGATGCAATCACCAGTTTAGGACCATTATCTAGACCAGGGGTCTCAAAGTACCGGCCCGCGGGCCATTTGCGGCCCGCAGACCGGTTAAAAATGGCCCGCAGGCAGGGCCGATCCAGGACGTCTTTTTGCGCTGACAGAGGGGGAGGCGCCGAAGAGCTTTACCTCTTCATCTGCTCTGTCCTCTCCGCTGCACGCTGCTACAGCCCAGAGAGAGAACAGAGCGGAGGAAAGATCCGCCCATCGCCCCGCCCACCTAGGCACTGACCTCAGGGCAGGAGATTGTGTTCTCTGGGTCCCCTGTCACTAGCCATGTGTGGAAGCCAGGAGGAGAGGACTCGGGAGGCGGATGGTCCTGACTGCCAGGAGAGGTGAGTGAGCCATCACACTGAGGCAAAGTCCTTAGTGGGGTGACTGGGGTAGAAATGTGTGCAGTGTGGGGTTTTTTTTTTTGGAGTGTGGAGGGATTTGTGCAGTGTGGGGGTTAATAATGCGTTTGCTGACATCAGTGTGGGGGTTAATAATGCGTTTGCTGACATCAGTGTTGGGGGTTAATAATGCGTTTGCTGACATCAGTGTTGGGGGTTAATAATGCGTTTGCTGACATCAGTGTTGGGGGTTAATAATGCGTTTGCTGACATCAGTGTTGGGGGTTAATAATGCGTTTGCTGACATCAGTGTTGGGGGTTAATAATGCGTTTGCTGACATCAGTGTTGGGGGTTAATAATGCGTTTGCTGACATCAGTGTTGGGGGTTAATAATGCGTTTGCTGACATCAGTGTTGGGGGTTAATAATGCGTTTGCTGACATCAGTGTTGGGGGTTAATAATGCGTTTGCTGACATCAGTGTTGGGGGTTAATAATGCGTTTGCTGACATCAGTGTTGGGGGTTAATAATGCGTTTGCTGACATCAGTGTTGGGGGTTAATAATGCGTTTGCTGACATCAGTGTTGGGGGTTAATAATGCGTTTGCTGACATCAGTGTTGGGGGTTAATAATGCGTTTGCTGACACCATTGCTGGGGGTTAATAATGCATTTGCCGACATCAGTGCTGGGGGTTAATAATGCGTTTGCTGACATCAGTGTTGGGGGTTACTAATGCGTTTGCTGACACCAGTGCTGGGTTAATAATGCGTTTGCTGACATCAGTGTTGGGGGTTAATAATGCGTTTGCTGACACCAGTGCTGGGAGTTAATAATGCGTTTGCTGACACCAGTGCTGGGTATAGTATATTATTGCTGGTATAGTTTTGAAAGTTTGCATGCGGCCCCCATGGGATATGAAAACTTGTCATGTGGCCCTCTGCCAATTTGAGTTTGAGACCCCTGATCTAGACATTCCTCCCAATCCTCTCTGTCTAATGATGGAATGTCGGTGTGCCAACTGTCCCATAATTTTGCTATTTTAGGAGAGTCCTTACCTAGGAGTACAACATACAAGATGGAAAGGGGCTTAGAGACATCTCCAGACGCCAATAGCTCCTCAATGGGATCTGCCTGAAGCAAAGGTGTCTGAGGAAACTGAGCCCGTGCCGCATGTCTTAGTTGAAAACATCTAAACCTCATCCCTCTGGGCAACTGGAATTTAGTCATTATTTCCGTGATAGAAAGTAATTCCCCTCTGGGCATAATTTGTTCTATAGTTATAATGCCGAACCTGGCCCAAAGCTGTGGGTCAGGCACAGTCCGGAAGTGTTTAAGAGCTGGATTACCCCATAACAGGTTCGCTGGCGATAATTGACCCGGTAAGAGGAATCTACGTCTTGCAGCCACCCACACCCTCCACGTTGCCCGAGTGGGTTCGGGAACTCGCGTATACGCACCCAGACCTCGATAGGGAAAGTTTCGTAGATCAGTAAGGAAGCCTAAATAGTTTGCCTCAAGGCAGACTGCCGCATTCATTTTAGAACCTTGAAACCACCAGTAGGCCGACACCAACATAGCCGCCCAGTAGTAAACCTGAAAGTTGGGGAGGGCTAATCCTCCAAAACAGGCAGGCAGCCACAGGGTAGAGCGCGCCAATCTGGGGTTCCCACCCCCCCAAATAAAGGTTCCCACCAGACCATCAACCTCCTTAAAAAACGAAACAGGGACCCATACCGGGGAATTTCTAAAAACATAGTTAAATTTAGGAAGTATCATCATCTTAAGAAGGTTGATGCGTCCCAATAGATTTAAAGGTAAGTCAGCCCAGGCCAAACACTTCGCACGCAACGTACTCAAGATAGGGCTCAAATTTTTAATTATAAAGTCTGATGGGTTTTTTCGTGATTACTATCCCTAAATATTTGAACTCCGTCACCCACTGTAGTGGGGAGGATGGTGGCCCGGAGGCAGCTGCATCGTCCAGAGGGAACAGTACTGATTTGGTCCAGTTGATCCTTATACCAGATAACCCCCCAAAGTTGTCAAATATTCTCAGGGCCGCAAGGAGAGACGGGCCCGCATCATTCAGGTATAGAAGCGCGTCATCCGCGTACAGAGACAGCCGCTCTTCCAACAGACCCACCCGCAAGCCCAGGACATCTGGAGCACTCCTGACTGAGATTGCCAGTGGCTCCAATGCCAGAGCGAACAGGCTGGGGGAGAGCGGGCAGCCCTGTCTCGTGCCGCGGAATAAATCAAAGGGCTCCGAGACCCAATTATTTGTACGGACCCTAGCTTTGGGGGCCTGGTACAACAATCGAATGCCATGTATAAACTTAGGGCCAAACCCAAATCTCTGTAATACCAGCCATAAATAGTTCCACTCCACAGAGTCAAACGCCTTTTCGGCATCGAGAGAGGCTATAACTCTGGTCCCTGAATTGTCATGTGGAATGGTAAGATTAAGAAAGAGACGCCTCAGATTGATATTGGTTCCCTTGCCAGGCATAAATCCAGTCTGATCTATACCGATCAGGTCTTCTATGACATGGGATAAGCGGATAGCCAGAACTTTCGCAAAGATCTTGGCGTCTACATTAAGTAGCGATATCGGCCTGTATGAGGCACACTTTAGCGGATCCTTACCCGGTTTGGGAATCAACACAATTACTGCCTCGTTCATGGACTCTGGTAAAGATTCTAGGGCCATAAAATTAGATAATAGCGAGGTCAATTTAGGAGCTAGAATTTCGCTGAAGTTGGAATAGACTTCAGATGGTAGGCCATCTGCCCCAGGAGCCTTCCCCCCCTTGAGATGTCCCATAGCGACCTGAATCTCCTCTAGCGAGATATCTTTCTCCAATTCTTCCCTGGCTTCCGCTGTTAAGTTAGGGATGGATAGTGAATCTAGAAACCTGGTCAGGTCTGAGTCAGACGCCTCAGTCCTGGAGGAGTAAACCTCTCGGAAGTATTCCCGAAAACGAGTGTTAATATTTTGGGGGGATGTGAGTAACTGGCCGGAACTGTCCCTGATGCAACCAATGGGGGTAGCTGGGATATTACCTTTAGCCAACCATGCAAGGAGTTTCCCATTTTTCCCCCCATGTTCAAACACTCTTTGGGCCGAAAAAAGTAACGCCTTATCCGTTTGTGCCATCCTAGCTGTGGAGAGTCTGCGTAGAGCCTGTTTCCACTCCCTATATCGGTCATCTCCCGGGTCAGCGACAAAGTCAGCCTCCAAAGCAGCCGCCCGTCTCTCAAGTTCCTCCAATGCATGAGCGGAGTCACGTTTAAGGCGAGCAATGCTGGTCATAAACTCCCCTCTAGCCCAAGCCTTAAAGGTGTCCCACATCACGGTTGGTGTGGCAGAATCCACATTATCTGTCCAAAAATTGCAAATGGCTGCTGTAAGGGGCTCCTGTAGTCGCTCGTCATCAGCCCAGAACTTGGATAGTCTCCAAAGCCGGGGGCCCGGGGGGACAGTCAAAGTCAACGTCAGGCAGAGGGGCGTATGGTCAGAGATTCCCCTGGGAAGCACAGAAATGTCTTTAACAAATTGTAAGGTAGGGCATGAGGCATATATCAGATCAATTCGAGATATAATTTTTATGAGAAGCAGAGTGGCAAGTAAATACCTTTGAAGTCGGGTATATGTGTCTCCAGACATCAGTGAGGGCATAAACATCAGCCCACTGTCTGAGGTCTGGAGTGTCACGAGCCGACTGGTGCAACCTATCGTATTCCACCGAGGGGGCCATGTTAAAATCTCCCAGTAAATAAACAAAAGCTGTATCATATTGTACCACAGTTTGCATGATTTCATGAAGAATACTACCATTAGCTGGAGGGGGAATATACAATCCGACTAATACCACAGTTTTGTCATATATGTTAGCATATAAAATTACAAATCTACCCTCCTTGTCTGTTTTGACTTCCAGAAGCCTAAACGGCACTGTCTTGTGCACTAAGATGCTGACCCCACGGGCGTACGTGGAAAACGTGGAGTGGTAATGTAGGCCGACCCAAGTCTTGTTAAGGCAAATGGTTTTGTTACCCTGCAGATGTGTCTCCTGGAGGATACAGATCTGCGGTTGAGGCTTTTGTAGGAACTTAAACACTAGGGATCTTTTCACTGCAGTATTAAGGCCTCGCACATTCCATGAGATTACTTTAAGTTCAGCCATTAGGTGGGAGAATTAATGGGGGTACACGGATTACCCAACCCGAGGGATCAGCATCCGCACACTCAATTACATATACTGTCATGCATACTCCAATATCTAGAAACTTTCCCCGTATCGATACTCCAAAGCACGTAGAAAAAAAACAAAAAAAAAACAAAAAGAGAAAACCCCAAGAACATTCCCCCCCCCCCCCGCATCCCCCACCCCAACCAAGGAATGCTTTGTTCCCCAAACATTAACACCCAATGAAAGGGAGCATGGACCAGTGGGTGTAGTCACTCGTGGAGATGAAAAGTCCACTCAGAGTGGTGAGAGTCTCCGCCGCCATACATAAACAGAAAAGAGGAGAGGGGTTACCTCCCCAAGGTTACCAAGTTAATATTAGGCTATTACCATCAGTTTCCCAAGTATGAGAAGAAAAATGGTTTTCCTTTTCAAAAAAAAAACCCAAGGAAAAATGAAAAAGATAAAAGACAACTAAACGTCATGGAAAGGGTTACTGCAACTTCCTCTTCGTAATAAAGAATTTTCCCGGACATCAGAGGCACTTGCCGCCCCAGTATGCAGCATATACATCATATTTTCCCAAGATTTACTGGTATAGAAGGGTCAATATATTCGCTGCTATGCATGTCAGATTGAGCACATATAGAAGGCAATGTAATTGTGCAGTACTGCGGTCTGCCACAAGAGTCAGCCAAAGGACACTCATTCACACTGCATCATCTGTGGCTGGGAAAGAAAACATTTGAAAAGAAAAGATATGTCCCCTAATCCACAGCCTGAGACAGAAGTACCGCTTCCATGATCATTCCGGCAAGTCCTCCATCATTATGCTGGCATCAGGTAAAGGAAGGAATAACGCACTGTGCTATAGCTATTGGCAGTCACAGATCCTAATTCTCCTGGATTAACCAGGGGTACAGTACTTGAAAATTCTCATCAAAGATCATTCCAAATGCACAACAGGTGCAATATAAACTCACTTGAAACTGGTGAGGAAGCATTTCACATCATGTGAGAAAGGAATCTGGTGTATCACAGCAGGCACCTGTCAGCGATTCGGAGGGAGCAATTCCAACCACTGGGAGGCATCTCTGGGAGAGGTAAAAAATCTTGTAGTTTCCCCATCTTGTACCCGTAGGCGTGTAGGAAAGAGGATGCTGTAACGAATGCCCTTAAGGCGCATGGCTGCCTTGACCTGATCGAAAGAGCGTCTAAGCTTCTGAGTCTCAACCGAGTAGTCAGGGAAAATGAGTAGCTTATTATTCTGGAATTGTAGATCCCCCTTCACTCTGGCAGCACGAAGCACCTCATCTCTGTCCCTGAAGTTTAGGAATTTCAAAATGAAAGTGCGCGGTGACGCTCCAGGGGGGCCTGGTTTAGGTGGGATTCGATGAACCCGTTCAACTACATAAAATGGCGAAAATTGGGCCGCGGGAAGGAGGCTGCGGAACAATTCTTCAATAAATTCTGTAGGTCGGTGACCCTCCGCCATTCCCACTACACGGAGGTTGTTCCTCCTATTGCGATTTTCCGCATCTTCAGATTTGTACTCTAATGCCTTGATTTTGGTATGAAGGGCACGGATGTCAGCGCCATGAGCCTCCACAGTGTCCTCCACATGCCCCAGGCGCTGCTCAGCAGAGTGTAATCTGGAACGGATTTTATCCATGTCTTGTCTGATCAGCCCCACATCAGACTGGACAGCATCTACTTTTCCTGTAAGGGCTGTGAGAGAGGCCTGGCGGGTAGCTATAGCTGCCAGCACATCTGCCAGACCCGGCTGGGACGAGGTGGACTGTCCCGGCTGCTCAGTCTGAGTCGCCATGTTTGTGTGTGCCCTTCTCTCGGCCCCCACGCGGTCTGTACAGGCCGCCTCCGGTATCTCTGTCTCTGGGGGGAATTTTAGCTTCTTACCCCTGCCGCTGGACGCCCGAGCCGATCGGCGGCGCATATAGGTGATTTCGGCCGGTAGCACAGCACTTGATCTGCTAAAAAGCAGGGAAACAGCCTCGGATCCCGGCGGAGCTCTCTGAGAAACGTCCTCTCACAGCGCCATCTTGGCCACGCCCCGTATACGCGTGGTTAGTTCAGCTATATGTGTGCGGTTAAGTTTGTTGCAATTAGCGGAGATAGAGAGGAGCTCGCCCCTGATGACACATTTATGCGCATTCCATGCGATCAGAGGTGTGACGTCAGGGGTGTCGTTGTTAGCAAAGAAGTCAGTTAAGCATTTGGACAGTCTATTTGTGTTAAGTTCATCCGTCAGTAGGGAACCGTCGAGACGCCAAATACGCATTTTTGTGTTCATAGTCGCTAATTGTAAGGTCATAGAGATAGGGTTGTGATCAGATAATATGGACGGTTCTATGGTAGCTTTCGTGAGGTTGGTCAAGTCATTCTGAGTGAGGAAAAAGTGGTCCAATCTGGAATACTTGTCATGCGACGGTGAGAAATACGTGTAGTCCCTTTCCTTGGGGTGCATGGTGCGCCACGTATCATGGAGTAGGAGGTTATTGAGCTGCATTTTAATAGCCCTTAAGGCCCTGTAGGTGAGAAAGGAAGACCCGTTGGAGGTGTCTATCGCTGGGGTCAGTGGGACATTGAAGTCACCGCCGACGATGAGGGTACCGACCTGGAAGCTAGCTAGCAATTGCAGAGTCTTTGTGAAAAAGGCGACTTGGCCCGTGTTGGGAGCGTAGATGTTAGCGATAGTGTAGGGTAGTTGATGGAGAGTGCCTTTTATAAAAAGGTATCGTCCATGGGGGTCTTTTAACGTATCTGTGATCAGGAATGGACACTGATTGGAGATGAGGGTTGTAACCCCTTTCGATTTCGCCTCTATATTGGAGGCGTGAAGTATCGTGGGGAAGTAACGGCTTTGCAATTTAGGGATGGAATCTGTGCGGAAGTGTGTTTCCTGAATTAGCACTATGTGAGCTTTGGAGTGTTTGAGTGATGTTAGTAATTGAGACCTTTTTTCAGGGGTATTCAGACCTCTTATGTTGATCGAATACAGCTTGAGTGATTGTGGTAGTTGTGGTGTGACTCCTCGGGTGGAGTTAGAGTCCGTCATGGCCGCTGTCGTGGGGTGGGGGGGAGGGGGAAGGAGGGGTTGGTGTTCAGAGGAGTAAGTCTAGGAAGTAAAGCTAGTTTGCTTAGCAAACGTGGGTTAAGTGGGGGGAAAACCGAAGAGGTGTGGAGCTGTGTGTCCACTTACCTCCCAATTTATAGATCGGTCGTGTACAGGTCTTGCGTGGGGCGCCGTATCCCTTGAGGGAGACAGCAAACCCAGGCAGGCCCGTATGGGGGTTGACCAAAACCAGGCAACGGAGAGAGTGAGGAGGATAAGTAGTGAGGATAAGAGTAAAGCCCTCCGCCACAGGATAACCTGAAGCTGATTACTGAGGTACGAGTAGTGAGTGTGTTAGTCAGAGTTGTGAGTTACCTACTGTGGGGTTGTATTGTATGTTCAGCATTCTACATTAAAGTCTAGTGCAGACAGAGTTAAACGGCTCTAGCTAGACAGTAAAACACTAGATCTATATAACTGAGAGAGGCCCTTAAGAGAGGCAACTTCCAGAGCTAGGTGATGGGTGCAGTAGGGTTCAGGCCTAGCAGAGAAGAAACTGCCGGTTTCTGGATCTAATCTTGTATTGTGCCAGTCCTCTCCCGTAGGGGAGGGAGGCGGTGATGAGGGAGGTGAGGCCAGAGGCAGCTGCTGGAAGTTACCCCCCCCAGGGGCTGTCACCTTCTGAATCAAGAGGAAACTGAACCGTAGCAATTTGCCACTGTGTGAAGCATAAACTAAGCATAGGCTAAATAGATGAGGGAGGCTGGAACCGTAGCAAAAGGACCTTGGCGGAATCGAAAGCACCGCAATATAAAGTCGGTTATAATCAGAAACAAAACGATAAAAGGATCATTAAACCCAAAACAATGGGATGGGTGTACCGGCCAGTTCATACTCCTGTACGTGGTGGTGTAGATCACGGCAACCTGGCAGGGTCAGCAGTCTGTCGACGTGCAGGTGGCGGGTAGAATACGCTCCATTTCCACAGGGGTGTGTGCAGGACGGTTGAGCAGGGAGTTAAAGATGGAGATTATAGCCGGAGAGATCTGGTCCCCTTCAACGGACTCCGGTAGGCCTCTGATACGCAGGTCGTGCCTTCTGCCCCTGTTGTCAAGGTCTTCAAGGTGCCTCTACATGTCACGCAGCTGTCGGGTATGTGAGTCAACTTTTTCCGTTACTGACTGTATGACAGTTTCTTGGTGTTCTATCACGTTTTCAACCACCCGCACCCTTTCATTCAAAGACTTAAGATCTAATCTGAGTTCTGAAATGGCCGTTGCTAGAGTCTCTTTAATGTCATCCGCCACGGAGCGTAGGTCCAGAATGGTTAAGGGCGGGTGTGGCCTGAGTTCTATCCCCTCATCCCCAGCTAAGGGAGGCATCACCTGAGGTGGTATAATGGGCAACTGTTGCGGCTGAGAGGATGGTTGTGAGGAGTGTCCCTGTGTGTGGCGGGAGGGCGCCATATTGCCTCTACCCGTCCGGAACATCTCGGGGATATTCTGCCCCTGTGTACCGACCAAGTCTCTCGGGGACCTCGAGCGGGATGCCGATGAGGTCCGGGAAGCTGTCCCCATGTTCGGTCGTGAGTGCAGTGCGAAAGTACCTCACAATGTTAGCGGCTTTCTCCTGTGGCGGACGGAGCTCAGGGATTAGGCGACTGTCTCCATGCCAGGTCAGGCCACGCCCCTCCTGAGACCACTTTTGGCAAAAAATCTGGACAACGGCCTAACACCACTGTCCTCATGAATAATCAAGTATGGCCCTTTACAAGAAAAAGCAGCCAATTCCGAAACCCTCCTTGCTGAGGATATAGCAACCAAGAACACCAGCTTCCTTGTCAGATGGACTAAGGGAATATGCTGTATCGGTTTAAATGGTTGTTTTTGTAACACTGACAAAACTAAGTTCAAGTCCCAATGGCTCAAAGGTGATTTTACTGGTGGTTTAATCCGCATCCCCCCTTGAATAAAACCCCGGACTAAAGAATGTGACACAAGTGGTCTTTGAAATAAGACCGATAAAGCTGAGACTTGGCCCTTAATAGTACTCAAGGCCAACTTCATCTCTAGCCCTATTTGTAGAAAGGCAAGAATTCTGCCTATGATATATCTCAGAGGGTGCCAACCCTTGGATTCGCACCAGGAAACATAAGCCCTCCAGACTCTATAATATGTAGTTCTGGAAGATGACTTCCTTGCATTAATCAAAGTAGAGCTAACTGACCCGGAAAGCCCACGTTTCTTCAGAATGTGGGTTTCAATAGCCAAGCCGTTAAATTTAGCGCTTGTAAGGTAGGATGGAATATCAACCCCTGTCAGAGTAGGTCTGGCCGTAGTGGAAGGGACCATGGATCCTCCACTGCCATCTTTACGATTTCTGAATACCATGACACGCTGGGGCTACCAGAATTACCAGCTTTCTTTCCAGTTTGATCCTGCAAAGAAGTTGTGGCAGCAACTGAATAGGTGGGAATGCATAAATCGGTGAGAACTGATCCCACGGGGTCACCAACGCATCTGTTCCGCATGTGAATGGATCCCTTGTTCTGGACACAAAGTTGACTAACTTCATGTTGAATCTGGACGCTAGAAGATCTGCGTCCGGAGTCCCTCATCTTTGACAAACAGCCCGAAAAATGTCGGGGTGAAGAGACCATTCCCCTGGGAATAACTGCTGGTGACTCAAGTAGTCCCCTTCCAATTCTCTATTCCCGAAATGAAGATTGCCGAATGCACGGAACATTCCTTTCTGCCCAAGTTAGAATATGGTTCACCTCTGTCTGCGCTGCAAGACTCTTGGTGCCCCCTTGGTGATTGATTCAACTGTGGCATTGTCGGATTGGATCCTGACAGGACAATCCCGTAACCTGAAAGTCCAGGCCTTTAGAGCAAGACGCACTGCCCGAATCTCTAGGATGTTGATGGGCAAGGCTCTTTCGGTTCTTGACCACTGTCCTTGCACAGTTGTCTTGTCTAGTACTGCTCCCCAGCCTTAAAGGCTGGCATCTGTCATTACCACTTTCTAGATAACTGGTCTGAAGGATTTTCCTTTTAGCAGATTCTGGGTTAGTGATTGAGGCTTTGGGACACCCTTGGAGATAGTCACATTGGCAAATCTAAAGCTTGAATCGTTTTGTTCCAAGCAGACAGGATACCGTTTTGCAACATTCTGGATGGAATGGAACTGGACATAGGGAACCACTTCGAATGAAGCCACCATCTTTCCTAACAATCACATGTAAAGGCGAATGGAGGGATCTCCTTTCGACCTGACCATCTGTACTAGCTCTCTTATGGAGTTGATTTTTGCCTGAGGCAAGAACACCTTTTTCTGGGCTGTGTCTATGATCAGACCCAATGATTCCAGCCTTTTTACCGGAATTTAAGGAAGATTTCTCTAGGTTGATAAACCAACCCAGACTTTCCAGGTAACTGGTTGTAATGCATACGTTTTGCTCCAAATGAGCCACCGACTGGTCTATTAGCAACAGATCGTCTAGGTACGCCAAGCAGTGCTGTTTCTTGGCCTAGGCTGACAAGGCCCAGGCCTAGGGCGGCACTTTGCAGGGGTGGCAAAAAACCGCCCCCCCCGCATGAAAACAAACCCCCCCAGACCCATCTTTCCGAGTCCCGGCTCCCGTGGCCACCTCCCGCACAAGTACAGCAGCTGGCTTGCTATAGCGGGGCACTTGCCTTACGCTCCGCCTACCCTCCTCCGTGCGGCTTTCTACACAGCATCGTCTCCCCGGCCCGGAGTCTATCGAGGAGGAGGCGGGTCTATCGAGGAGGAGGCGGAGGATATCGCTATCAACTCCCCAATTATCCATGGGAAGGCCGGGATGGCCAAGAATCGAGGAGGATCCCAGCGCTGGGTAATGGCCTGTGAATTCAGCAAAGCTGAAATAAATCTTCGGAGGAGATCCAGACAGCTCATCTCACTGCAGGCAGAACAAGGCTCCCAGGATAACCCTCTGATCAGGTAAATGGACATCCATCCTCCCCCATACATAGAATTCTCTCCAAGTAGTCAGTTTTCCCCCATACACACACATATACATACATACATATCTGAAGCTCTCATATACACTCCCCCCTCCATGCAGTCATACATTACCTCCCTCCCCCCTCCATGCAGTCATACATTACCTCCCTCCCCCCTCCATGCATGCACTCATACATTACCCTCCCTCCCCCCTCCATGCAGTCATACATTACCTCCCCCCCTCCATGCAGTCATACATTACCTCCCTCCCCCCTCCACGCAGTCATACATTACTTCCCTCCCCCTCCATGCAGTCATACATTACCTCCCCCCTCCCTCCATGCAGTCATACATTACCGCCCCCCTCCTCCATGCAGTCATACATTACCTCCCCCCTCCATGCGGTCATACATTACCTCCCCTCCTCATTACCTGTCAAAAACAGGTACCCTTTCCCCCCTGAAAGGTGCCAAATAAGCCTAAAGAGGAAGGGGTGTGGTTTACAGATGATAGGGTGGGTCTTAAACAGGAAGGGGTGCGGCCTCGGCAGGAAGGGGTGGGTCGTATTTAAATTAGGGGGGTGCATGAGTTTAGTCAGGCCTAGGGCAGCACAAAACCTAAATACACCACGGACGCCAAGACTATTATGCCTTGTGCCCTTAACCTGGCTAGAGGTGGGGCCAGCACCTTTGTGAACACCCGGGGTGCTGCAGCTAGCCCGAAGGGCAAGGCTACAAACTGAAAGTGCTGCTGTTCTACTTCGAACCGCAGAAACCTTTGGTGAGCGGGAAATATAGGGACATGCAGATATGCATCCCTGATGTCGATAGACACCAGAAGTTCTCCTTGTAGGATGGAAACTACTGACCTGATCGACTCCATGAGAAAGGAGCAGATCTTCAGGAACTGATTTTGATTTTTTAGATCTAGAATGGGTCTGACATCTCCATTCGGTTTTGGTACCATAAGGAGGTTTGAATAAAACCCCAAACCTTGCTCTTCTGTGGGGATCTGTATGCTCACCCCTTGAGCCAGTAATCGGTCTAATGCCCAAAACAGATTGCCTTTTCTCTGTATCTTTGGGAACGTTTGATCTCAGAAAACGAGACGGTGGAAATTCCTGAAATTCTTTTTTTTTTTTAATAATCTTTATTAAGGTTTTTAACTTTACAACCCATATAAAAAGGAGTGACAATGTTATAAAATTGCTTTTAACATCTTCGTTTTTACAGCGGACTTACATTGCAATACATATTAATTAAAATATACCCTTACCATACCCCACCTACCCCTCTCCCGATCGCTCCCCAAGTAGACAGGTTCTCTCTTTTCCTCTACTACCTATTATATCCTAGCTTTACCAACCAGGGGTTCCACATTTTTTCGAACTCCTTGAGGTTCCCTCTCTTGAAGTACAGAGCCCTTTCTCTCCATGTCTCATTTATTATTTTTGACCACTCCTCTACTGTTGGGGGCTTATCTGACTGCCATTTCTGTGCAATCAGTTTCCGGGCTTGGAATAAGCACCTTACAACCACTGTTATTAAACTTGCCCCTTCTCCTTTCCATTCTCTATGTCCCAATACACATAGTCTGGCATTCATCTCTAGTGTGGTCCCAAACATTCTATTTATAGCATCTACTACCCCCGTCCAATACCGAAATAGCTTGGGACATCTCCATACCATGTGGATCAGATCTCCTATTTCATGACATCTAGGGCATTTGGCATCTGATCTTAGCCCGAACATATACAACTTCTTGAGAGTATAGTATGCTCTATGTATCAGCATTAAATGTGAGATTTTCTGTGAGGGGGAGACTGACACCGCATAACCCAGCTCCAGTATTTTTTTCCACTGCACCTCCGTTATTTCCCCTAGGTCCTCCTCCCACATTTCCCTATATTTGAGATGTTCAGACCTTACAATACTTTTACTACACAACTGTGTGTATATTTCTGAGATAAGTCCCTTCGCGTTGTCTGACTTAATCACCTTTTGGAGCAATGGTGTGTTGTTCCATACTAAGGGTTGTGTCTTGAATTGGGCACTGAGTGCATGACTAATTTGCAAATATCTGTAAAATGTTTGTTTTGGTATCCCGTTTTCTCTTTGCAAGTCTCCAAAAGTTTTTAGTGTATTCCCCTTATATAAATGCGATAATCTATTTATGCTCTGCATTTCCCATTCTTTAAACTCCCCCATAGCTGCAATTTCCTGTAGGTTTCTATTATACCAAAGAGGGGCATACTCTGTGAACCCATCATATCCAATTAGCAATTTTACTGCTTTCCATACTTTTGTTAACATCTTAATTGTAGGATTCCTAAAAAAAAAAAAAAGGAGTCTGCCTCTAACACCTCTACAACTGTTTTATGCGGTGCTTCTAGTATCATTAATCCCCTACTGAAGTTACCACCTCCTAGATGCTGCAACTGCACTGCCAAGAAATAACTCCTGGGGTGGGGAACCACCATTCCCCCTTCCTTCATTGGTAACTGCAGGGTATAGAGACTAATCCTGGCTTTAACCTTTTTCCATATCAGTTCTCTAAACAACATGTCTATTTTCCTAAACCACCTATTGTTTATCCACACCGGGGAATTGTGTAACAAGTATAGTAATTGAGGCATCCATACCATCTTGATTAAATTACATCTCCCAGCTGCTGTCAGGGGTAACCGGTTCCAAATATCAATTTTACGTTTGAATTTAGTTAGAAGCGGGGTTATATTGTCATCTATATACTGATTTGGGTCTTTTGTCAGATTTATGCCTAGGTACTTCATTGTTGTTACAACTTCCAATTGGGGTATTTCAGACATTATGGGGTTCCTAAGAGTGTCCACTGGCAAGAGTGCTGACTTATCCCAATTTACCACTAATCCCGTAAGGTTACCAAACATCTCTACCATATTTATTACCTGCCTAAGGGAATGCTCCGTATCCCCCAGGAAGAGAAGGACATCGTCAGCATATAGGGCAATCCTCTCCTCTCCTGATTTTCTTGAAAATCCTTTCATGTTTACACAAGACCTAATACTAATTGCCAATGGTTCCATCACGAGAGCAAAGAGCAAGGGAGACAACGGACACCCTTGTCTCGTCCCCCTTTCTAGATGATCTTTTCTGAATATTGATTATTAACCCTAATTTTTGCGCTTGGGCCATTATACAATATTTTTATCCATCTTATGAAGACGGGCCCTAATCCAAATTCTTCCAAAGCCCGCCAGAGATAACCCCATTCCAGGCTGTCGAAAGCCTTAATTATATCCAGGTCCATAACAGCTCTTGATCCCATGTTCTCTGTCGGGGTTTGCAAGTTCAGATATACCCTTCTTATGTTCATGCTGGTAGACCTATTGGGGATAAACCCTGTTTGATCTGGATGTATAAGTTTATGAATAGTTTTATTAAACCTAGCTGCCAGCACCTTCGCTAGTATTTTAGCGTCAGCACACAGCAAAGATATTGGCCTATATGCTGAAGTTTCTGACGGGTCTCTCCCTTCTTTGTGCAACATAATTATGGTGGCTTCCGTCATTGCGTTAACTTAAGTAGCTCTGGTAGCAGTATTTTCCCATAGAACTTATAGATCTCAATCGGGAGTCCATTTGGCCCCCGGGACTTTTGATTTGCCATCCCAGCCACGGCTTGTTGTAGTTCCGCTAAGGTTATTGGGGCCTCCAATCCCTCTCTATCCCCTTCTGTAAGCGTTGGTACCACCATGTTCTTAAAAAACATATTCATATCCTCTTCCCCGACTCTTTCCTGCAACTTATACAATATTTCATAATAATTTCTGAACGTGTCTGTAATCTCTGATGTGTGGGAAGAAATCTCACCTTTTACAGTCCTAATCACCGGTATTGTCGAGGGGGAGGAGTTAGTTCTCACCAGATAGGCCAGCATTCGTCCCACACCTTCTCCTTCTCCAAAAGCCAATTGCTTCTGAAAAAGTCGCTCATCTTCCACTTTCCTTAATACTGCTACTCTATAGTTCTCTTGTTTATTTAACCATAAGTTTTGTTTCTCTGGTGTTGGGTCTTCTATATATTGTTTCTCTGCTTTCTCCAGCTCTTTCCTGATACTTTCCTCCCACTCCCTGTATCTCTTCTTAATTTCTGCCACCCACTGGATCAGTATACCCCTAAGAAATGCCTTCAGAGTATCCCACTGTACCCCCGCTGCTGCAGTACCTTCATTAAATACCAAAAATTCTTCTAATTTTTTTATTACCTCCTCTGGTTCTCCCATTAGCTCCAGCCAAAATGGACTCAGCTTCCAAGACCTTTGGGGTTCTCCCCCCCCCCCTAGGTTCACTGATACCACCAGCAAGGAGTGGTCCGAGACCCCTCTTGGCAGGTAGACCATATCTTTTACTAGTGGTAGCAATTCCGCATTCCCCAGGATCATTTCGATCCTGGAGAGTGTGGAATAGGAGGCTGAAAAACAAGAGTATTGCTGTTTATCTGGATTCCGTACCCTCCATACATCAAACAACCCTGCCTCTACCAGGAATTGGCATAACCGACCCTCAGCTATGTTATGCGACTGAACTCCCGGTGGGAAACCTGTCCAAACTTTTATTAAAAACCTCATTAAAATCTCCCATTACTATAACCGGGGTGCCTACTTTATCCACATGAATTCCATTAAGCTGTACATAACTTCAAGTTTAAATGGAGGGGGAATATAAACATTTGCTAAAACATACATTCTATTCTCTATTGAACAATACAGGAAAATATAACGACCCATTTCTTCAATGCTGATCTGCCGGCAGGAGAAAGCCACTCCTCTTTTCACCATTACACTCACCCCTCTGGAATATGAAGAGTACACCGAGTGATATTGGCATTGAAACCTCCTACTTTGAAGATATGTCATGGTGTCCTTTTTCAAGTGGGTCTCCTGCAGGCAGATCAGACCCACCCCTTTTATTTCTAGCATCGAGAGAACTGCAGTCCTCTTGGCCGGATTACCCAACCCCCGGACATTCCAGGAGCCTATATTAAGTACCTTAGGCTGCATAAAGAGAGAGATGAAAAAGAAAATGGAGAGAAAACCAAAATAATAAAAAGCATAACCTCTAAATCAAAAAAGTGTAGTATATTGTGAACCTTAATTACCCTCTGTGCTTCAATACCCCCCAAACTTTTTCTCCTATCTTTTACCGTAAGTGTAATTTCCTTATTTGTGACAACTCCAAGTACTTGTTTTACTCTCATTCTCAAACCTGCTTTTCTTTTTTCCCCGTGCCTCACCTCGTCTAATATGTAAACTATAGTATTACTCTGCCCTAAACCTATTAAACCCCTTACCCCCCTCCCTCCCTCTACCAATCCTCCCCAATCCCTTCCTCCCTAATACCCTACCTACTTCTCCCACCCTCCACCTTTCCAGGTTCGCCCTGGGGGCTTTATTTGTAACCACCTAACACAAATCATGTATCATACAAACTACTACCATGTTGTACCACACCCATACTGTAAACATGCAAGTATACTACAATTTAAATGTGATCATTTCCACTACATTCATTTCTACTCTTATATATGAATCCCTACTCTTTTCTTTACCAAGTCCATAACTCTTCCCAGTGCCCCTTATATTCAGTCCAAGTGTCCTCAGTGCGCTCTGTTCCTCTCTTTAGGTCTCAACCTCTCTTTATTTTCTTCTAGCCACCATACTGCTCCTGCTGGTGAGTCAAAAAAATTGGGTTTCCCCCAGCGCCTCTATCCGCAGCCGCGCTGGGTAAAGTAGCGCATATTTAACATCAAATTTTCATAGGCTACGTTTGATCTCGAGAACACCCCCCCCCCCCCCCCGCGCGCGCGCCTCTGCAGCTCCGGCGAAAAATCCGGGTACAATGAAATTTTTATTCCCTTATAGAGGATAGACCCCATCTCCCTAGCTTTACGCAATAAGATTACTTTATCATTATAGTTCAAAAACTTCAGCAATAGTGATCTAGGGTATCCTCCTGGGGGGGCTTAAAAGGGACTCTGTGTGCCCTTTCTATTGAAAACTGTGGGGAAAAAGTCTCTCTTCCAAATAATTCTATAAACCACTTTTCCAAAAAAACAATAGGGTTAAGCCCCTCACTCCTTTCTGGGAGCCCCACCACCCTCACATTGTCCCTTCTGAGTCGATCTTCCATTTCATCCATTTTTTCAATGACTCTACCCAATTGATCTTTTACAGTTTTAACTTCCTGCTGTAGCGGGTATATGTCGTCTTCCACTTGGCTTACCCTCCCCTCCAAGGCCGTTGTCCTTTCAACTGTTTTTTGTAATTCTTGCCTCATCTGCGACAGCTCTTCTTTAACCCCCTTAACTTGATTACATAGGTCCCCAAGCGATGTTTTACATGAATTGACTGCTTGTAATACGTCACTCAAAGTAGGTTCTATCTCCATATGGGGGAGCGTTAACTGGCGTTGATAGATGTTCTTTTTCGACCGACCCTGCGCTTCTGTTGTTATTTGTCTTTGGCCCTGACACCACTATGGCTGTTGTTACTTGCCCGTGGCTCTTCCTATCCTCTGATGCTTTTACTTGTACCTGTTGTCCAGTTTTTGTAGGGGTCTGTTCAGGGGTATGAGCATATTTCTCAAGTTTTGCCGCTGCAGCTGCCGATGGACTTCCCTTATCCTTGGCAGACCGTAATTTTTGTGACCCCACATTCTCCTGATTAGTCAGTTCATCCCCTCTTTTCCTTGACATGGCTGTATTTTAATGGGGCTAATTTATAACCAGGAAGGGAGACAAGGAGCAGAAAAAAAGGAAGGGAACAGCCTGGTAAAAAAACCCAAAAAAAACCACTGGAGTTAATAGTGGGGGTAGCGTTGTACTGTGCTATGCTTTGAGAGTTTTATAACATATGTCCATATATTCCTGACTCCCTTGTACTGGACTGCAGGGTTGCTCTCTTAACTTTTCCTAGTAGTGTAATCTTGAAGGCAATGCACTCTCCCAATGTCCCACAGTAACTCCACAGTATCTCCCACAGCGTATTACAGCTCACCTGCTGTTCCTGGTATTCTCAGCTTGTCGTTTCAGAGTCACTCAGCCACTCAGCTGGGCTCCTATACTGTTGACTCAGCTCTTCCTGTCGCCACGGCAAGCCTCACCGGCGTGCCTCACCGTTCCGACCACTCTCCAGTCTATTGAGAGAGCTCTGTTAATGTCCCCTTGCGGCGTCCGTCCGAGCTTTCGCAGGATCTCCAAGGGAAATCACGGGCTCCACATCTGCACAGACCGACTGTTTCCGAAAGGGCTCAGCAGCTCTCAGCCCCCTGTTGCGCAGCCGCAATTTTGCCCACAGCTCCAGTGAAGGGACAGAGGGTCGAGGAGATCAGAACAGCGAAACACAGACTGGCAGCTACCACCACTCCTATCCTCTCAGACGGACCACTGGATACAGGATATAACAGTCGGAAAGGTAGGGAGAGGAGTTCACATCTCTCCGCTCACTCTCTGCATTCCCTCACCGCCATCACCGACATCCGGTCACCGAAATTCCTGAAATTCTAGTTTGTATCCTAGAGACACTGTGGAGATGACCCATCCGTCCTGAATTTCCTCTTGCCAGACTTCTGAGTATTGCAGAAGTCTTCCCCCCACTCTGGCGAGGGGGGCGCCTCTTCATAATGAGGCTTTTGAATTCTGCTTTGCAGATTTCCAGCCCCAGGTCTTCTTTTGTGCCTGGGCCTGACCCTGAGGCTTTCCTCTAGAGTCTGACGTTGGAGGCCATCACCACTGCCTAGAGGCGAATGCTCCTTGCGCAAGGGAAAGAGTCTGCTTAAATGAAGGACGTTTATACTTTCTTTTGACTGGCAAAAGAGTACTCTTCCCACTAGAAATCATTTGGATGTATTTGTCTAAATCATCCCCAAATAGTCGATCCCCATGAAAAGGGAAACTAGTCAGAAGCCTTTTGCAAGGTGCTTCGGCTGACCAATTTTTTTAACCACAGGAACCTTTGCATGTGTACTAGCACAAGTGCAAGGCAGGACGCCTGATGAATAGAGTCTTTCATGACGTCTATGGCAAAGCATAATGCTTTTGGTAGTTTGGCCTAATCGCGGGCCTGTTGTGCAGGGACCTCTTTAAGGGCCTGTCTAAACTGGTCCTTTAGGGATTGACAGATGCCTATTGCAGTGACTGCAGGCTGAGTAACGGCCCCTGCCAAGGAAAAAGAGGCTTTTAACAGGAATTCCAACCTTTTATCTGTTGGATCTTTAAGCATTTGTGCATTGTCTACTGGGCAAGTTAAGACTTTTATGTACACTGGAAATCGTAGCGTCAACTGCTGGTACATTCCATTTTTTGCTGAATTTTTCCTCCAAAGGATATAGAGCTGAGAATCTCTTTGGAGGGAGAAAGTGCTTATCTGGGTGATCCCATTCAGTATAAATACGTTTTTCTAGTAATGCATGTACAGGCAATGCATGAAAAGGCTGTAATGGTTCTAAGGAACCTAAAGACAAAACAGAACTTTCAGCTGACTCCGTTAGGGGTAGCTTGAAAAAGTAACGAACCATCTCCGTAAGAGATTGTACCAGCAATTTCTCTGATTGCGAAGCTGAAAAAGGTTCATCCACTGTTGTCTCCTCTGAAGAGGAGTCATCGGTTGGCCTTTCCTCCTGATCGCCTGAGGTTAACACCTCATCTTGTACCCACTGTTCCTCTGGTAGGGGGTCTAAGGCGGGGGAGGGAGGGGATATAGCCCGCTTCCTATCCCTTTGGATGGAGGATGCAATTAAAGCCACTAATCTTCCTTCTAGGCCCTGCAGGGCAGAGGAAAATGTATCTTCAGTCACTAATAGAGGGGCTGAGATGTGAGAGGCAGCTGCACCACCAATTGGTTCTAATGACTCATCCTAGCATGCCACAATTGGTAATTCAGGAGAGGATGACAATGTGGAGGCGCGACTGGAGTTCCCAGCGCCTGGGGTGGATTTTTTGGTACCTTTTTTGTGGTGTCTTTTTTGGAAGTCAATGTGCTACAAAAAGCAGAGGCACTAATTAAATGCACTATTTGCTGAGCAATAGTTTAGCAATACAATGCAGTTTTAAGTTCAGCTTGGTGCTGAGTATTTACAATGTATTTGCTGTACTGGAAATGCCTGCATACATCCCTTACGTGCCCCAGCGCTCCTGTGCGTCAGACTTCCATCTCTTCAGTTATTGATCTGATAGAGATCTTCTGCAAATAAACAGCGTCTATTTAAAAACCTCAGGTGTGCTGTGTCCCTGGTGCCTGCGCTCCACGTGGACGCCACGCTCCGCACATGGTGTTGTGCTTAAGCCACACCCCTTTGCCTCTAACCCGTCCCCTCCCTTGTTTCAAAAAGAGAACAGCGGTCCACGCACATGCAGACGGCTTGGGGTCTGCCAGCGCAGACCAATAGAAGGGAAGCTCTGTGACCTGTTTCAACAAAGAAAGCAAGTATGTTAAGTGGGCAGGGGCGATGGCAGGACACTGACATGGCTATGTGGGGAAACTGCACCTTTAGGCATTAAAGCCGTAAGGTAAACTTAACACAGGGAGCCTCCCCCCGCAAGGGGGAGGGGTTGGAGGAAGCAAGTATACAAACTACTGCTGTACCCGAACATGCCTTTATTCAATTAAGAATCCCCCTGGCTGCTGACCACACACATTGTACTAGCTGACACGGAGCTGGCTGAGAGCAACATAGCAAGGAATGCACATTTGCTCCCTCTAGTGGAGACTTTCAGGCATACATTATACTCATAGAAGAAAAAACCATAGGTGGACTTTACAGTTCCTAGGTTTTCCCCTTACCTTATCCTCACTGCAGGATACTGCTGTAACAGACAGATCCAAACTTCATTCATATCAGCAGGCTGCGTTAGCAAACCTTCAAGGACCAGGTTCCACACCCTTGGACCTGTGTTAGCACCCCACCAGGAAAACTTTAGGTAATGTAGCATGACCAAAAAGTCCTGTGAAAGAGGCATTACAGGCAAAAACCTTGTGCTTTATATACAAGGCCCAGGTACCATCCACCTTGGCCTCAGTGGCACTTTGGATGGATCCAGTCTTATGGAGGCTGTTTAAATCCAGCAAAGGATCCCTCCTGGAGCTTTTCAGAGCACATCTTCACTCGTGACCAACACCTTAAACACTGGCAAAAAAAAACTGATGTACTCCTGGTAGGGGGAGGGGTTATATAGGGAGTGAACTTTCTGTATTGGGTATACCAGTGTCTGTCACCTGAAGGTGCCTATATACCCGTTAAGTTATTACTTAGGCTCTGTTTCCCATGATGTACAAGCAATACAACTTTTTACTTGTAAACAAAAAGGGTCAGAAGGGGGGCGTGACCGGATGTTGGTGTGAGCAGTGGTGTGTGAGCTTTCTCCCTGCTCCAGCCCCCCGTGACCATCCATAATAGCCTAACCTAGCTTTGTGCGTCCTATAGTACCTGCCTTGCCTGTCCCGTGTGTTCCCAGGTGGGGACACGGTGGTGGAGCCGTTACGATTGAAGAGAGGGGAGAGCAAGGGAGGTCAGCTTCAGCTGTAGTCTTCAGCGCGGCGAAGCGAGCAGAGCCCGAGCTGCTCGCTTTGGCTTCGACTGGTTGCTCGGGCAACGGCTCGTGATCCCGAGAGAGGTAGCGATCTAAACACAGTGAGTGGTGCCTGCCAGGAGTGTGAGGTGAGAGGCGCTTGCCAGGAGCGATCCAGCACGGCCTAGCTGTCTGAGCAGTCCTCGGAGGCAACAAGAGGTAATAAAAGTGGAACCTTGAATATAACAATTGCTTTACTCTGCAACAAACGAACTATAAAAAGGTGCCAGAAGAGTGCATAGGCTCTAAAACTAGTCAAATTTCAGTGTGCCAAGTATTTTCTGACATCTTTTTATACACTATCTTGCACCGCTATACAGCCAGGCCATGACAAGGAAAAAAGGGGAGGAACAGCAACAGCAGCCCCAAGAGAATTTAACTTCTCAATCCACTCGTTCAACAAAAGAGAGGGGGAGCCAGGCGGCATTAGCAACAGCAGCAGCAGCTAAGTTGGAAAGGTATGCACATACCCCTACATTATCTCCATCTAAGGGTAATCAGCAACATCAAGAGAAAACATAGACGGGAGGCACTGGGGACAGAAAGAGCCTAGGTAAAATGTCAGCAATATTGCCCGCCAATACTAAAACAGTGAGTAAAAAAAAGTCCTGAGAGGGATCTCCTGGGAAAAACGACTGAAGCTACCCCTGAATTAAGTAGAACTAGTGAACCGGAACCCACGTTAAAAGATGTACTATGTGCAGTAAATTTTTGTAAGGGCTCATTGAGTAACTTGTGTGACCAGCTAAGGGGTCTAACGGAAGAGCTATGTATAATGAGTCAAGAACTTCAAAAAAAACAGTTGAGAGAACAACCACTTTGGAGGAGAGGCTAAGCCAAGTTGAAGATATTTTACACCCAATGAGGCAAGAGTTTAAAGCAATGCAAGCCCAGTTAGGCGCATACAAATCCAAAATGGACGAAATGGAAAACAGGTTGCGCAGGCACAATATGAGGGTGATGGGCCTCCTGGAGAGAAGCGAAGGTTCCTATCCTGTAGTGTTTATGGAGAAATGGCTCAAGGAAGTTTTTGGGACAAAGACTTTCTCGCATCTTTTTGCCATTGAGAGGGCTCATAGAGTACCTACTAGAGCTATTCCATCAGGAGGTCTTCCTAGACCAATGATTATGAAATTGTTTAACTACAAGGATAAGGTGACATTGATGCAAAAAAAATGGGGGACATTTTCTATAATGGAGCCAGAGTTTCACTGTATCCAGATTATTCTCCGGATTTACAAAAGCGTAGGGCAGAATTCACGGACATTAAGCGCAGCCTACGGAACTATAAAATTCCATACGCATTGCTGTATCCAGCGCGTCTGCGTATAACGGCTTTAGGGGCAACCCATTTTTTTTTACTTTGTTGGAGGGGCTACAAAAGTGGCTTGAAGACAACAAAAAGAATTTATAGAGCTAGAGCACGAAATAGTTAAATTATTAATGTTAATTTTTTTTAAAAGTATTTGCGGAATTTTTTTTTTGTTAACTTGAGGATGGTAGCGGGGGCTGGGGGGTTGGTTGGTGAAAGACATTAATGATAGATGGGGCATGGTTGTGTGTTAATGTTTTTCTCGTAATATTGATAAATGGGTACTGGGTAAAGGGTAGGGCAATTAAAAAAGGATAAGGAAGATTACTCACATTTATGTCGGGTGGTGGAGTATCGATTGGAATGGGTTGAAAGGGTAAAAATGGTCACAATTTATGCCCAGAGGGCTAGCCTAGTTGGGCAAATGGGGAGGGTGGGGGGGTTTATTTAAGGGTCAGGGGGTAATTGAGGTAAAAAGAACAGTAGGATGGAGTGGTAGGGTGGTAAAAGCGAGTTGTAAGGGAAGGGCAGGAAAGCGTTACATTGCACAGGTGCAAGGGGCGGGGAGACAGAAAAAAATAGTGCACACATGTTTAAGTTACTTACTCACATTAAAAAAAGAGAAAAGAAATTCTAAAAAGAACAGGAGGACAAGGAATAGGAAAACAGGGGGTTTTCTTTTTTTGCTCTCCCTTTTTTTCACAATATTATCACCGATTGCAGTTTCGGGGGACACAATTGAATTAAAACAAACGACACGCTGTCTGGTAGAAGGACAGGGACACTTGATAAGTAAGGTTTGGCAAGAGGGCTTGTTTTATTCATTGTTGCTGCCTCCAGGTTACTTCCCCTTTTTGTTTTTTTCTTTTGGTTCTTTTTTTTTTGGCTTTTTTTGCTGTCTTTTTTTTTTTTTTAGATGCCGTCTAGAACCTTAGGAATAGGCTCATGGAACATTAGGGGGATGGGTGATTCCATCAAAAAAGCTACTGCATTTTTGGAACTGGAGTCCTATGGTGTCAAACTGATATGCCTGCAGCAAACACATTTTGCCAATGACTCCAAATTACTAATTCGGAATAAGAAATTTCAAGCACAATTTTACTCAGTTTACTCCTTCTACTCTAGGGGAGTGAGTATATTAGTAAAGAGAGGGGTATTATTTTCCTGCAGGGATGTTAGAATAGACACATTAGGTTGTTACATCTTTTTGCATTGTCTAATAGAGGGTAAACCATTTGTATTAGCAAACCTGTATATTCCTCCCCCATTTAAGTTGGAGATTTTGTACCGATTGTTAGAGTTTGTGGAGGATAAGGTTGATACCCCGGTTATAGTGATTGGGGACTTTAATGCGGTGCTCAACCATACCCTGGATAGGTTTTAAACAGGGGCTCGGACGGAAAGGGCGTCAGGACGATTAGGCCAGTTTCTTGAGGAGATTGGATGGTGTGACTTTTGGATATCCCGAAATCCAAACAACCGGCAATATTCTTGCTTTTCGGGGTCACACTGTACACTCTCTCCTATAGATATGGCAATAGGTAACAGCGAAGCACAACGCCTAATAAATAAAATAGAGTACCGGCCAAGAGGGATATCAGATCACTCGCCCCTGACTTTAACGGTAAGCATACACGACAGACATACCCAGAGAATGTAGACAATAAATCCAATATGGATGGAGATAATAGGGAACACAGAAGAAATAACTGCAAGATTAAAGGAGTTTGTAGAACATAATACATGTTCAGCGTCGGAGGGGGTGGTTTGGGATTCCCTTAAAGCATTTCTTAGGGGGCTCTTAATCCAACAGGTAATAAAAACAAAGAAGAAATCAAGGGAATGGGAAGAGCACATTAGAAAAGAGGTGATTGAGTCAGAGAAACAATATGTGATAGATCCAAGCCCAGAGAAGCAGGAGATATGGTTAAAGAAGCAGCAGGAGTATAAAATGGCAATAATTAGGAAAACTGAAAATAAGAGACTCTTTCAGAGACAAAAGTGTTTTGGAGAAGGGGAAAAAGTGGGTCGTATGCTGGCGCTCCTAGCTAAGACTAATTCTCCTTCTTCAGTAATTTCTATGACTAGGACTCCAAGTGGTGAAATCTCGTCTGATCCTCTCGTGATTAAGGAGACATTTTTTTAATTTTACAGAGAGTTATATAAGTCACGAAGGGGTTCAGAATGGGGAGAGATAGATAGGTTCCTAGAGGGTGTTGAATTGCCGACTCTCTCGGTAAATGAAAGGAACGGGTTGGAGTCCCCTATAGCTCTGGAGGAACTGAAGCAAGCAGTGGCGGATATGTCCAATCAGAAAACCACAGGCCCAGATGGGTTGCCCTTAGAGACCTATAAATATTATGGGGAGGTGTTACTTCCAGAGCTTTTAAAAACACTGAATTGGGCAGCTATAAGGGGTAGACTGCCCTCTTCAATGTTAGAAACCAACATTGTACAAATACAGAAAGAAGGGAAAGACCAACTTGACGCATCCTCCTACAGACCGATATCATTATTATGCTCTGACACTAAAATTTTGGCAAGAGTATTGGCAACTAGGTTGAATAAATGTATCTCAAAACTTGTACACCCGGACCAGTCGGGGTTTATCCCAAACAGGTCCACTAATGTAAACATCGGAAGGGTATACATGAACCTCCAGGCCCCAATAGGAAACACAGGCTCTAGGGCCGTTTTGTCCTTGGACACAGCCAAGGCGTTTGACAGCCTAGAATGGGAGTACTGGAGAGGTTTGGATTCCACCCTTCATTTATTTTTTTCAGTCTTTTTATTGGTTTTTAAAAAGAGAAACAAAAACAGATAAAGAGAACAAACAGTTAAACATACATTGGTCTAATATGATGTCTATGTGATCCTTGCAGGAATCACGCTGTCACCTTATTCATGAAAAATATATTATGAAATCAGTCATAGCGGTACAGTTTACTGGGTCATGAGGTGGTGCTATGTGCAGTTGTACATGGTAAAATAGCATATTGTAGATTATTGTGTACACCTGGCACCCGCTTGGGAGCTACTTTGTGATTGGGGTCTACTGAGAGGCCTCTGAAGCAGTGGAGGGATCTGCCAGCCACTTAGACCAGACTTTGCTATATTTGTTGGGGCAGCCTCCATGGAGGATGTGTCTGTTGTAGTAGGCCACAAGATGGCGGCGGATCTCTGAAGTATAATGTTGGCCACGGCCCGATGGAGACACAATCGTCCACAATTTACGCTGGGTCTGGTGAGGATGCTGTCCGGTGATTGTTAGGGAGAGTTTGGAGGCTCTCCAGGTTGTATTTCATGCAGGATGGCGATAGATAGGATGAGCAGGCCGCGGGCGCCCGGAATGAGCCTGTATGGATTCTCAGGTGGCCGTTCAGGCCTCCCACACAGTCCAGCTGTCTCCCAGGGACAACCTCCAGCTATGTGTGCTATTCAGCTGCCTCTCACCCCGCGGATCACGGCACTCCAGCCCGAGGATGACGGAGGCTCTGTAGGCCTCAAGATGGCGGCAGGCCTCTGAGGTACAAATGTCAGCCACGGCCCGATGGAGACACAATCGGCCACAATTTCCGCTGGGGCTGCTGAGGATGATGTCCGGTAACTGTTAGGGAGCATTTGGAGGCTCTCCAGGTTGTATTTCATGCAGGATGGCGACGGTTTAGATCAGGATTGGCGGAGCTCCAGAGCAACACGTCTTTCTCCCACTACATCCGGACACGCCCCCCCACCCTTCATTTATTGGATGGCTGAAAACATATAATCACCCAAGTGCCAGATTAACAATCAATAATGAATACTCAGAAAGGCTTCCTCTCGAGAGGGACGTCCGTTGTCACCCCTGTTGTTCACCCTGGCGATGGAGCCATTTGCAGAAGCGGTGAGATCAACCGGACTGCAGGGATTTAAGAGAAAATGTGGGGAAGAAAAGATAACATTATACACAGATGATGTTTTATATTTTTCTGGGAGACACGGGGTCCTCATTAGAAAAAGTGATGCAAATGGTGGAGGGGTTCGTGAGGTTTTCCAGCCTGGCAATTAATTGGGAAAAGTCAATGCTTTTACCGATTGACCCACTCACTAACACCACCCCAAGGGGAATATCCCAGTTAAAAGTAACAGAAGATGAAATATCTTGGTATAGTTTTGTCAAATGATCCCAACCAATACATTAGGGACAATTTAGTCCCACTTCTAACAAAATTTAAAAGGAAAAGTGATATCTGGTGTCGACTTCCTTTGTGTGTGGCGGGATGAGTTAACTTGGTCAAAATTATATGGATACCAGTTACTGTACATACTTCATAATTCCCGAGTCTGGATTGGGAGGAAATGGTTTCTAGGAGTACATACCCTTTTTAGGGAGCCAATATGGAAGAAAGGGCAGGCCAGGATTAGTTTACAAACGTTGCAGCAACCCACTAGAGTAGAGGGAATGGCGGTCCCTCATCCACATAGTTACTATCTGGCAGCTCACCTGCAGCAAATAGGGAATTGCAGTACCCCGGGAGGGGCGAATGCCAGTGGTAAAATTATATTACAGGGCAACACACATAAATCACTGGTGGAAGCATTAGAGGCAGGCTCACTACAAGGTGAGCTGCCAACACTTAAAATGGTTACTAAAGTTTGGCAGGCAGTCAAGAGAACTATGGGGTACAGTAGAGTTACCGAATTTTCACCCATCTGGCATAACAAGCATTTGCAGGAACTATTTAAAAAAATAAGATATGGGAAAGCCATGGAATAAATCGGTTGATTCAACTGTATGACGTCAACATTTTAAATCTTTTGCAGAGTTGAGACAAGAGTATGGGATCCCAAATAAAATTTTTTATAGTTATTTACAGATTAGGCATGCCTTGGACAGTCAGTTCAAGGACTGCCCACTAGAATGGAGTAAGATACCACTTCTCAATAAAATAGTTAGGGCAGATATCACTAAAGGCCCAATATCAGTGACATATGGGCAAATAGACAGAATTAACATGCTGGAAACGCCCTGTGGGACCAGGGAAAGATGAAAGGCTGATGTGGGGAAGATAGCTGAGGATCAGCGGAAGAGGATCTTGGAATTTGGCCCACTGGTGTCGGTTTCTCCTTCACAACAAGCTTCACACCTTTTACTGCTACATAGAGCTTATTATACTCCTAAGAAACTGTTTATGTTTGGCTGTAGATTGGATGACAAGTGTCCTAGATGCCAGGGGAACTTATACATATGATGTGGAGATGTCCAAAATTGGTCAGAGATTCTAGAAATTATTAAAACCAGGTTAAAGATTAAACTAGAGCTGGAGGCTAAAGTATGCGTTTTGGGCCACATCAATGAAAATCTAGGGAATGATAATATAATTATTGCAAAGGCGAGGTGCTTGTATCAAGCGGGGAAATTAGTAGTACATTCCTGACAGTCAACTGCACCCCCAACTCCGGAAGAATGGGTTAGGACTATAAATGCATTAGTATGGAAGGAAAAAAACTTTTGTTAGAAAGGGTAATTATAGTAAGTTTGTTAAGATATGGAAGCCCTGGCTTCAAAGGATGGCAAGTCCTTTATGAATATTGCATAAGAGTCAGAGAAAGGTTTAGTTAAATGATAGAATAAGGGGGAGGAAGAAAAGAAAGAAAGAAAAAAATTCTGTCGTATCTAATTAACAACATATATAAGGCACACTCCATATACACTCCAACGGGAAAGGAGGTGGGAGGGAAGGTGGGTTAAAAAAGAAAATATTGGTAATGTACATACAAATGACAAAGGTTATTGGATATCTGTTTTTAACTGTACACGTGAATGAGCTTGATTGTTAATGATGAAATCAATAAAGAATATTGAAATGGAAAAAAAAAAAGTTAGAAGGCGGCCTGGTTTTAAAGGGGATAATGTACTCCTTGGATGTTGAATGTGGCTAGGCTAAAAAAAAAAAAAAAGCCCTCACATTTTGTATCCCCCATACCCAGGAGAAATAGCAGAATGTATTATAGACTTGTTTGCAACTACCCCCCATAACATGTGTGAGAAGACTTATGATGAAAAAAACAAAAAAACTCACCATGCCTTACTAAATACCAGCCTACCTTTCCAAAAAAAGGGTCATGATATATTGGGGGGGGGGGGGGGGGGGGGGTGTATTCGTTCTGAGATGAGATAGGTAGGCTGTCAGTACATCAGGTGTAATCAATTTTCAATGATTGGTAGCATAGTTTGTGGAGTAAGTTGCACACATACCAAATATACACCGATTTGGGTTATTTTTTTTTACCAAAGAAAGGCAGCAGTATAGATTTGTTAAAAATTAGTTCTTTGCAAAATTTTATATCAAAGAAAAAAAAAAAAACAATTCATCTGTAGCGCAAAAAATTTAAAACCCGGTGGTGATTAAATACCAAAAGAAAAAGCACTCTTTGGTGCGAGTTTATGAAGCAGTGAAAGATTTTCACGGCTCCATTCCCCGGGAATTCAGAGGGGACCTCTGAGATGGTGAATCAGGGAGTGTGAATTCTGACTCGGATCACCAGTGAAGTGCTGAGATCGCAACTTCATAAAACAGAAATCTTTGTCCGAAAAAAAAAAAAAAAAAAAAAAATCAACATTTCATATGGGTACGGTGTTGCATGACTGAGTAGTTATCATTCAAAGTATGACAGCACTGAAAATTGGCCTGGTCAGGAAGGGGGGTGAAAGTGCCCAGTATTGAGGTAGTTAAAAAAAAAATCCAGGAAGGTTGTATTGTGGTATATTGCTCTGAACTAAATATTGTTTAAGTTATTACATATTTGTCACAATGGCTGGAGGCACTAGCTAAATTCTATTTATAATTCGGGCACCTCCCATTTTATGAAAGTATAATTTACATTGTTTTTCATGTGCAACACCACAACCTTTCAACAGTCTAGCCCAGGTAAATAGTCTTTCAAGAAAATCTTTATAAGGCAAGAATGATCAAATAATTTGATATGAATAGAAAATTGTCCATAGAAGAATCAGAAAATCTGGGAAAGATGGGGCACATCAATTCTCATTCAATAACTGCCATGGAAGACCAGGCATTAGGGTAATGAACACACAGGGGTCGATTTACTAAAACTGGAGAGTGCAAAATCTGGTGCAGCTGTGCCTGGTAGCCAATCAGCTTCTAACTTCAGCTTGTTCAATTAAGCTTTAACAATAAAACCTGAAAGCTGATTGGTTTCTATGTAGAGCTGCACCAGATATTGCACTCCCCAGTTTTAGTAAATCAACCCCCCATGCTCGTACTGCGTTACTGCTCCACCAGTAATTGCAACACTCGGGAGATACAAGATGGTGGCTTGCTTTTGCACCATTTTATGGTCCCCCGGCTGTTCATTGCTGTAAGGCAATGCCGTCACATTTTGAGGTCTAGTAATAATCCCCTGAATATTCTGTATTATATCTGGAACAAACAGTAAAAAAAAATAAAAAGATCAATACTAAAAAAAAAGACAGGCAACAATACAACTGAAGACATTTTATTAACACATGAGACTTATGCCTTGACAGCAAATTTGCGCACTGAGTACAGTCGTTCTTTTCGTTGCTGCTTTTTAGTCCTCAAAGACTCCTCATGCTTGTTCAGCCTGCGCCTGAGAGCCCTGGTCTTCTTTGGCCTCAAATCCAAAGGCTTGTACTTCTTACCCTGTTAAGACAATGTATAAATAGTAATTTAAAGTGAGGTCCTTCGCGCTACTAATTAAGTGAATAAACAACGAAAACTAATGTGAAGTACGTGAAATCACTGCAAGATCTGAATTGGACACTAAACACAAAAACGGTAAATAATGAAAGTGATCGGCGCAGACTAACATTATAGATAATAAAAAAAATCCCAAATGGTGTGAAGTAAACATAATAGCTGAAATCCAAGAAGAAAAATGTGTATGCATCAAAAAAAGTCCATCAAAGTGATAGATTAGTGACAATCATCATGTGTCCATAATCCTGGTGAATCTTCTAAATTGTATTGTGAAATTGATGTTCATCTTCGTGACTAGTCTTGCAATGCTCCCAGAGACCTTACCTCCAAATGAAGAAAAATAAGCCTTGGATCGATATCCCGGGATGGGATCACCTATATGTCGTCCGCACTCCCAATCAATATCCGTGTAGATGGTTATGGACGTGGTTCACGATCCGCTGACAGCTTGAATGGCCTCAAAATCCCGTGGTTCCATTATGGACGTTCAGTGTTCACCATTTAACCACTTGCCGACCGCCTCACGCCTATATACGTGAGCAGAATGGCACGGGCAGGCAAAATCACGTACCTGGTACGTGATTGCCTTCCCGCGGGGGGTCCGATCGGACCCCCCCCCCCCGGTGCCAGCTGCGGTCAGCATTTGGCTGGGAGAGTTGAGAGACGAGGGGGGGGGGGCCATCCGATCGTGGCCCCCCCCCCTCGCGATCGCTCCCAGCCAATGAGAAACATCCTCTGCCTCTGTATAGTACACAGAGGCAGAGGATGTGATGTCATCTCTCCTCGGCTCGGGAGTTTCCGTTCCGGCCCGAGGAGAGACGACATGTAAGTAAGTGCACAACACACACACACACACACACACACACACACACACACACACACACACACACCACAGTAGAACATGCCAGGCACACTAAACACCCCCCCCCCCCCCCCATCACCCCCCCCCCCCTATCACAAACTGACACCAAGCAGGTTTTTTTTTTTCTGATTGCTGCATAGTGTCAGTTTGTGACAGTTACAGTGTTAGGACAATTAGGGGTAGCCCCCTGTAGGTCTAGGGTACCCCCCTATCCCCCCCTAATAAAGTTTTAACCCCTTGATCACCCCCTGTCACCAGTGTCACTAAGCGATCATTTTTCTGATCGCTGTATTAGTGTCGCTGGCGACGCTAGTTAGTGAGGTAAATATTTAGGTTAGCCGTCAGCGTTTTATAGCGACAGGGACCCCCATATACTACCTAATAAATGTTTTATCCCCTTGATTGCCCCCTAGTTAACCCTTTCACCACTGATCACCGTATAACTGTTACGGGTGACGCTGGTTAGTTCGTTTATTTTTTATAGTGTCAGGGCACCCGCCGTTTATTACCGAATAAAGGTTTAGCCCCCTGATCGCCCGGCGGTGATATGCGTCGCCCCAGGCAGCGTCAGATTAGCGCCAGTACCGCTAACACCCACGCACGCAGCATACGCCTCCCTTAGTGGTATAGTATCTGAACGGATCAATATCTGATCAGATCTATACTAGCGTCCCCAGCAGTTTAGGGTTCCCAAAAACAGTGTTAGCGGGATCAGCCCAGATACCTGCTAGCACCTGCGTTTTGCCCCTCCGCCCAGCCCACCCAAGTGCAGTATCGAGCGATCACTGTCACTTACAAAACACTAAACGCATAACTGCAGCGTTCGCAGAGTCAGGCCTGATCCCTGCGATCGCTAACAGTTTTTTTGGTAGCGTTTTGGTGAACTGGTAAGCACCAGCCCCAGGCAGCGTCAGGTTAGCGCCAGTACCGCTAACACCCACGCACGCACCGTACACCTCCCTTAGTGGTATAGTATCTGAACGGATCAATATCTGATCCAATCAGATCTATACTAGCGTCCCCAGCAGTTTAGGGTTCCCAAAAACGCAGTGTTAGCGGGATCAGCCCAGATACCTGCTAGCACCTGCTTTTTGCCCCTCCGCCCGGCCCAGCCCAGCCCACCCAAGTGCAGTATCGATCGATCACTGTCACTTACAGAACACTAAACGCATAACTGCAGCGTTCGCAGAGTCAGGCCTGATCCCTGCGATCGCTAACAGTTTTTTTGGTAGCGTTTTGGTGAACTGGGAAGCACCAGTGGCCTAGTACACCCCGGTCGTAGTCAAACCAGCACTGCAGTAACACTTGGTGACGTGGCGAGTCCCATAAGTGCAGTTCAAGCTGGTGGTGGCAAGCACAAGTAGTGTCCCGCTGCCACCAAAAAGACAAACACAGGCCCGTCGTGCCCATAGTGCCCTTCCTGCTGCATTCGCCAATCCTAATTGGGAACCCACCGCTTCTGCAGCGCCCGTACTTCCCCCATTCACATCCCCAACCAAATGCAGTCGGCTGCATGAGAGGCATTTTTATGTCCTCCCGAGTACCCCTACCCAGTGAACCCCCCCAAAAAAGATGTCGTGTCTGCAGCAAGCGCGGATATAGGCGTGACACCCGCTATTATTATCCCTCCTGTCCTGACAATCCTGGTCTTTGCATTGGTGAATGTTTTGAACGCTACCATTCACTAGTTGAGTATTAGCGTAGGGTACAGCATTGCACAGACTAGGCGCACTTTCGCAGGGTCTCCCAAGATGCCATCGCATTTTGAGAGACCCGAACCTGGAACCGGTTACAGTTATAAAAGTTACAAGTTTGCAAAAAAAACACAAACAAAAATAAAAAAAAAATAGTTGTTGTTTTATTCTCTCTCTATTGTTCTGCTCTTTACTGTATTCTATTCTGCAATGTTTTATTGTTATTATGTTTTATCATGTTTGCTTTTCAGGTATGCAATTTTTTATACTTTACCGTTTACTGTGCTTTATTGTTAACTATTTTTTGGTCTTCAGGTACACCATTCACGACTTTGAGTGGTTATACCAGAATGATGCCTGCAGGTTTAGGTATCATCTTGGTATCATTCTTTTCAGCCAGCGGTCGGCTTTCATGTAAAAGCAATCCTAGCGGCTAATTAGCCTCTAGACTGCTTTTACAAGCAGTGGGAGGGAATGCCCCCCCCACCGTCTTCCGTGTTTTTCTCTGGCTCTCCTGTCTCAACAGGGAACCTGAGAATGCAGCCGTGATTCAGCCAGCTGACCATAGAGCTAATCAGAGACCAGAGTGGCTCCAAACATCTCTATGGCCTAAGAAACCGGAAGCTACGAGCATTTTATGACTTAGATTTCGCCGGATGTAAACAGCGCCATTGGGAAATTGGGGAAGCATTTTATCACACCGATCTTGGTGTGGTCAGATGCTTTGAGGGCAGAGGAGAGATCTAGGGTCTAATAGACCCCAATTTTTTCAAAAAAAAAAAAAAAAAAAAAAAGTGTACCTGTCACTACCTATTGCTATCATAGGGGATATTTACATTCCCTGAGATAACAAAAATGATTTAAAAAAAATAAAAAATGAAAGGAACAGTTTAAAAATAAGATAAAAAAGCAAAAAAAAAAAAAAAAAAAAAAAAAAAAAAAGCACCCCTGTCCCCCCTGCTCTCGCGCTAAGGCGAACGCAAGCGTCGGTCTGGCGTCAAATGTAAACAGCAATTGCACCATGCATGTGAGGTATCACCGCGAAGGTCAGATCGAGGGCAGTATTTTTAGCAGTAGACCTCCTCTGTAAATCTAAAGTGGTAACCTGTAAAGGCTTTTAAAGGCTTTTAAAAATGTATTAATTTTGTTGCCACTGCACGTTTGTGCGCAATTTTAAAGCAGGTCATGTTTGGTATCCATGTACTCGGCTTAAGATCATCTTTTTTATTCCATCAAAACATTTGGGCAATATAGTGTGTTTTAGTGCATTAAAATTTAAAAAAAAGTGTGTTTTTTCCACAAAAAATGCGTTTGAAAAATCGCTGCGCAAATACCGTGTGAAAAAAAAAAAAATGAAACACTCACCATTTTAATCTGTAGGGCATTTGCTTTAAAAAAAATATATAATGTTTGGGTGTTCAAAGTAATTTTCTTGCAAAAAAAAATAATTTTTTCACGTAATCAAAAAGTGTCAGAAAGGGTTTTGCCTTCAAGTGGTTAGAAGAGTGGGTGATGTGTGACATAAGCTTCTAAATGTTGTGCATAAAATGCCAGGACAGTTCAAAACCCCCCCAAATGACCCCATTTTGGAAAGTAGACACCCCAAGCTATTTGCTGAGTCATGTCGAGTCCATGGAATATTTTATATTGTGACACAAGTTGCGGGAAAGAGACAATTTTTTTTTTGCACAAAGTTGTCACTAAATGATATATTGCTCAAACATGCCATGGGGATATGTGAAATTACACCCCAAAATACATTCTGCTGCTTCTCCTGAGTACGGGGATATCACATGTGTGGGACTTTTTGGGAGCCTAGCTGCGCACGGGACCCCGAAAACCAAGCACCGCCTTCAGGCTTTAGGGGCGTAAATTTTTGATTTCACTCTTCACTGCCTATCAGTTTCGGAGGCCATGGAATGCCCAGGTGGCACAAAACCCCCCAAAATGACCCCATTTTGGAAAGTAGACACCCCAAGCTATTTGCTGAGAGGTATAGTGAGTATTTTGCAGACCTCACTTTGTCACAAAGTTTTGAAAAAATTTTTTTTTCTGGTCTTTCTTCATTTTCAAAAACAAATGAGAGCTGCAAAATACTCACCATGCCTCTCAGCAAATAGCTTGGGGTGTCTACTTTCCAAAATGGGGTCATTTGGGGGGGTTTTGTGCCATCTTGGCATTTTATGGCCTTCAAAACTGTGATAGGTAGTGAGGCGTGAAATCAAAAATTTATGCCCTTAGAAATCCTGAAGGCGGTGCTTGGTTTTCGGGGCCCCGTACGCGGCTAGGCTCCCAAAAAGTCCCACACATGTGGTATCCCCATACTCAGGAGAAGCAGCTGAATGTATTTTGGGGTGCAATTCCACATATGCCCATGGCCTGTGTGAGCAATATATCATTTAGTGACAACTTTTTGTAATTTTTTTTTTTTTTTGTCATTATTCAATCACTTGGGACAAAAAAAAAAAAAATATTCAATGGGTTCAACATGCCTCTCAGCAATTTCCTTGGGGTGTCTAATTTCCAAAATGGGGTCATTTGGGGGGGTTTTGTACTGCCCTGCCATTTTAGCACCTCAAGAAATGACATAGGCAGTCATAAACTAAAAGCTGTGTAAATTACAGAAAATGTACCCTAGTTTGTAGACGCTATAACTTTTGCGCAAACCAATAAATATACGCTTATTGACATTTTTTTTACCAAAGACATGTGGCCGAATACATTTTGGCCTAAATGTATGACTAAAATTTAGTTTATTGGATTTTTTTATAACAAAAAGTAGAAAATATCATTTGTTTTCAAAATTTTCGGTCTTTTTCCGTTTATAGCGCAAAAAATAAAAAACGGCAGAGGTGATCAAATACCATCAAAAGAAAGCTCTATTTGTGGGAAGAAAAGGACGCAAATTTCATTTGGGTACAGCATTGCATGACCGCGCAATTAGCAGTTAAAGCGACGCAGTGCCGAATTGTAAAAAGTGCTCTGGTCAGGAAGGGGGTAAAATCTTCCGGGGCTGAAGTGGTTAAGGAAATAAAAGAAAACAGGGCTCCCATAGCACAATATGTAAAGATAATACAATTTTTTGAAAATACCAAGTTGCCTCTTACATCAAAAAAAGTTAAAACCAAGCTCATCTGTATGTTGCCGTGTGTCAAACACTCCTTGCATCACTTCCGGCCTCAAACTTCCGGCCAACCGATTGGCCGGAAGTTTGAGAGACCGGAAGTGATGCAAAGAGTGTGTGTTTGACCCATGGCAACATACAGATAAGCTTGGTTTTTAACTTTGATGTAAGAGGCAACTTGACATTTTCAATAAATTGTATCAACATTACATATATTACACTATGGGAGCCCGGTTTTCTTTTAATTCCTTTAATGGCAAACACTGAACGTCCATAACAGAACCACGAGATTTTGAGGCTATTCAAACTGTCAGCAGAGAGGGCTTGCTCAGCGGATCGTGAACCACATCCATAACCATCTACACGGCTATCGATTGGGAGTACGGATGACATAGGCGATCCCATCCCGGGATATCGATCCAAGGCTCATTATTCTCCATTTGGAGGTAAGGGCTCTGGGAGCATTACGTGACTATTTAGTCACGAAGATTATCAATTTCACAACACCTATTTTTTAGAAGATTCACCAGGATTATGGACACTCATGATTGTCACTAATCTATCACTTTGATGGACTTTTTTGATGCATACACATTTTTCTTGGATTTCAGCTACTGCCTTTTCTTTTTCACACTATTTGGATTTTTTTTTTAATAATATTAAAGTGTTAGAAGTCTGCACTGATCACGATCATTATTAATTGTAATAGAAGAAAAATACAAATAAACATAAACCTCAAAATTATGACCCTTAGAATTATGCCACTGCAATCTAGTATAATGCCACACTTTAAGTACAAGGTGCCAGTGTTTTCCTGGCTCCCCCTGCCCCTTTTTAACCCTGTGGGAAAAAAAAAAAAACCAACACACACCTTGCTGACCCAGGGTGGCTTATTTCTCAATGCTATCTATAGGAGGGAGCGATGGCTGCCACATAGGCTGCAAACATATCTGCCTTTGTTCATCTCTTTACATGGGGACTGACAAGATTATCAGAAGGAGGGGGAGAAAAAAAAAAAACCACCACACACACAAATACCCTTGGGATTTTTAGAGGTACATCACCACTCATGATCACTTCCAAGGGATTAAAACAGGTCTACACTTTATTACCACAAGTACAGAGGCCAATCAGGCTTTGATACTATCCTCGGAGTAGTTTAAAGTAGTAAACAGGAAGACTAGCTTGATCAACTTTTAAAAGCAGCCGTATACCCCGCATACTAGCTCATTATGAAATACTTACCTTAGAACGTAGCGCCGGCATCACCTCCAGTCACCGCTGACATTTTTTCACTTGGCGATTCTTCTGGGTTCGAGGCTCCGGCGCTGTGAGAGGCAGGAGCCATGTGAGAGTCTCAGGCAAGCTCAGATTTTCCAGCAGCATCCGCTGGACCTCCAGAGCGCATGCAACGCCGATGCCAGCGGCTGCATGCAAGGTCATTATCTCCTAAACCGTGCAGATTTAGGAAATATTCATTTTACCTACAGGTAAGCCACATTATAGGCTTACCTGTATCCTTCTCAAATACTACTGTCACCCTCTGACTAACCTACAACTTCAATCTCTCCCTCCCGGAATCTTCCAACTTCAATATTCACTGGTTACCCCCAGACTAGAAAAAGCCATTCTTGGCCCTTAACCACTTCAATACCGGGCACTTAACCCTCTTCCTGCCCAGGCCAATTTTCAGCGATGTCGCTGCTTAAAATGACAATTGTGTGGTCATGCTACACTGTACCCAAACAAAATTTATCATTTTGTTCCCACAAATAGCTTTATTTTGGTTTTATTTGATCACCTCTGGGGTTTTTATTTTTTGCTAAAAAAAAAAAAAAATTGCCAGAGATGTCACACCTATAAAAACACCTCTTCACGGTTACATCGTGATCAGCCGTGACTGGACACAGCTGATCACGTGGTAAAGAGTCTCCGTCAGACTCTTTACCTAGAACGGAGTTAGTGTCAGACTGACACGCCACAACAACGACCGCCGTGATGCGTGCCCCCGGCTTGTTATCCTGATCACGTCATACGTCGTCCGGTCAGGATAACACAACCACTTTGCTATATAGCAGGCAGCAAGTGGTTAATCTCCTTGCTCCCCCTTTTCCTCTAAACCCCCGATTAGGAATAACCTTCTTGACCCCTGTTCAGTCTGCATTTCACCCTCAACACTCCACTGAAACTGCCCTTTTAAAACTCAAATTACTAACAGCAAAAAGCTATGGACACTATTCTGAACTCTTACTTCTGGGCATTTCAGCTGCCTCTGATATGGCCCACCCCCCACCGGACCCAAAAAAAAAAAAAAAAAAAAAAAAAAAAAAAAGTACTCCTTCGGTCTCCCTGGCTCTCATCCTACCTATCCCACCACACCTCAAGTGTCACTTGCAATTTTTACATGAAATTTTGGAAATGTGGAGAAGGTATTGGGCTGGTGAGAATTCTAATGGAAGCGAGGATAACTCAGCTGCCACTTCATACACTTTCCGCCAATACGGCTGAATCAATGGGCACGACCACCAAATGTGGAGGAACGTGCCTAGGCCCTGTTCACATGTCCAGCATTGATCTGAGACTGTCGGGATATATTTATGGATTCGTTCTGGTGTTCTATACCACCTGGTTTTAATCTTATAACCGTTTTCCTGGGTGTGGACGTTCAAAGAGCCCTTATGAATGTACAGATGTACTTGATCCCAGGAGGTTTCATCAATCACCATGTTCAGGTCAGTCTCCCAAGAGGCATAAGGCTCTCCAAACATTGTGGCATAAAGCGCCACTTGCAATTTTACTTCCTCCACTCATTTCTCAGGGTCCCCCAAGGTTCTTTTCTTGGACCTCTTTTTTCTATCTACACCATCTCCCTGGGTCAGCTGATAACCTCCCATGGCTTTCAATATCATTTCTACGCCGACAACACCCAAATCTCTCCACCCCTCAGCTCACTTCACCAGTCTCCTCATGCATCACTAACTTACTAACAGACATCTGTCTGGATGTCACACCACTTCCTCAAACTCAACTTGTCCAAAACCAAGCTCATATTTCCTCCGTCTGCTCTGTCAAGAGCAATGGCATAACCATCCACCCATGCCAGGCTGCTAAGTGTTAACCTTAACCATTTTCAGCCCCACATCCAATCACTTTCCTAGACTTGCAGCCTCAACATCTCTAAAATACCTCCCTTCCCAATCAATGAAACCAAAAACGCTACAGATTCACTCCCTGGTTATCTCTCTCCTCAACTACTGCAACTCCCTCATTGGCTTACCTTTAAATAGGCTGTCCCTTCAGCCCATCATGAATGCTGCTGCCAGACTCATCCACCTTACAAACCGCTCAGCATCTGCTACCGCTCTCTGCCAATCCCTCCATTGGCTTCCACTCACCCAAATTAAATTCAAAATACTAATCACTTACAAAGCCAGCCACAACTCCCTCGTGACCTTCAAAACTAGCCTCCAGGACTTCTGAGTCTCTCCCATCCTTTGGAATTCCCTACCCAAATCTGTTGGAGATAGTCAAACTCCAGCCACTTTAAGGTGATCCCTGAAAAAGTCTTTCAGAGCATATCCTGCCTCCACCTAACTACTTCATTTTCGTCATCAGCTCACCCCCCAGTTACCTTTTGTATCACTTGACCCTCACTCCTAGAATGTAAGCCCTAACAAGCAGGGCCCTCCGATTCCTCCTGTATCATCCAGATCCTGTATGAATCTGAGCGGTTTCCTTTAACTAGACCTTGACCGCTCTCACTACATCAAGGGAATGTAGTGACTTTTTTCCCAGAGCCTCAATCTAGGGAAGAGAAGGCAGAACAATATCCAGGTTTAAATGAAAACCTGTCACTACCTTTGGTAGGAATTCAGGATGAAACCGCAATACCACCTTACGCATAATCAAATATGGCTCTTTACAAGACAGAGCCGCCAATTCCAATACCCTTCTGGCAGAGGATATGGCAACCAAAAAGATTATTTTTCTCATTAAAAGAACCAAAGGAATTTCCCGTATAGGCCCAAAAGGCTGTTTCTGTAATATGGAATACCGGCCTTGTGCGAGAAGGTCTGGCCACAACGGCAGGGTCCAAGGGTCCCCTACTGCCATCTTTATGATCTTAGTAAATCAAGATCTTCTGGGCCATCAGAATCACCTCTTTCCGTTCCTGCGAAGAAGGCGCGGAAGCAGCAGAACCGGAGGAAACTCAGATCAGTGAGAACTGATCCCACAGAAAGACCAAGGTGTTCTGCGCGCGGATACTTCGTCCGACACAAAGTTGTCGACCTTGTTGTTGAATATGGACGCAAACAGATCCACGTCCGGAACACCCCATCTGACATATCGACAGAAAGATGTCGGGGTGAAGGGACCATTCTCCTGGAAACAATTGTTGGCAACTCAAGTAGTCCGCCTGCCAATTTTGTATCCCTGGAATGAAAATCGCCGATAGGCAAGGAATATTGCTTTCTGCCCAAGCTAGAACATGAGTCACCTCTTTTTGGGCTACACGACTTCTCGTGCCCCCTTGGTGATTGATGTAGGCCACAGCCGTGGCATTGTCGGATTGAATCCTGACAGGACAATTGTAGTCTGAGCAGCCAGGCCTCTAGGGCCAGATGTACTGCCCGAATTTCTAGAATATTGATGGGCAAGGTCCTTTCTGACTTGGTCCACTTCCCCTGGACAGATGCTTCTTCCAGGACTGCTCCCCAGCCTAGAAGGCTGGCATCCGTTGTTACCACTTTCCAGGATACTGGTAGAAAGGATTTCCCCTGTTGAAGGTTGCTGGATATCAACCACCAATTGAGGCTGACGCACCTCGGGGAGAAGCGGATTAGAAAGTCCAAAGCCTGGACCTTCTTGTTCCAGGCTGACAGAATGGTGTTTTGTAGGAGTCTTGAATGAAACTGCACATAAGGAACAGCCTCAAAGGAGGCCACCATCTTTCCTAACAATTTCATGCACAGCCGAATGGAAGGATTTCATTGTTTTGACAAGTCGTATCAGTTCCTTTATGGAGCTGACTCTTTCCTGGGGTAAGAATACCTTTAACAGTATCTATGATCAGCCCCAAGTACTGTAATCTCCTTGACGGTTTTAAGGAGGATTTTTATAGGTTGAGAACCCAGCCTAGGAATTCCAGGTAGCTTATGGCTGAGATTAAACTTTGGTTTAGACCGGTGACTGACTGATCTAAAAGCAGATAGTCTAGATAGGCTAGGATAGTTATAGCCCGAGCCCTTAACCTGGCTAGAGGAGACGCCAGGATCTTTGTGAACACACGCGGTGCGGTGGCTAGACTGAACAGCAGAGCAACAAACTGAAAATGACAATTTTCTATCTCGAAGCTTAGAAATTCCTGATGAGCAGGAAATATTGGCATGTGAAGACTGGCAATCGATCTCAAAGATGCCTAAAATTCCCCTCCTTGCAGAATGGAGACATCCGATCGGATTGACTCCATGCGAAAGGAACGGATATTCAAGTGCCGGTTCAGATCCTTGAGATCTAGAACGGGTCTTACCTCCCCATTTTGATTTGGAACCGTGAAGAGGTTTAAATAAAACCCTGAACCCTGCTCTTCTGTGGGAACCTCTGGGACCAGAGATGACCCAGAGCTAGAAAGACTTCCTTTTCCCTGGATCTCTGAGAACGTTTGATTTTAAAAGACTGGGAGATGGGAATTCTCGAAACTCTAGTTTGTAACCTAGAGAAATTGAGGAAGCCACCCATCTGTCTTGACATTGTTCCTGTCAGATCCTTGAAAATTGTAGAAGCCTTCCCCTCTCCCAAGTGAGTGGAGGCACCCCTTTATAAGGAGGCTTTAGTATTTTGCTTTGCGGGCTTCCTGCCCCAAGTCCTCTTTTGGCCCTGGGACTGCCCCTGAGGTCTTCCTCTTGAGCTCAACGGTGGAGGCTGTCGAGGCTGTCTGGAGGCAGATGCTCCTGGCACTGGAAAAGATGCACGTTTAAAAAAAGGAAAAATGCTCACTTTTTCACTGGTTAAAAAAAAAAAAAAAAAAAAAAAAAAGCCTTCGGATATATTTATTTAAATAGTCTCCAAATAACTGTTCACCATGAAATGGGAAACTGGCCAAGAGCTTTGTACATGGCGCTTCGGCTGACCAATTTTTCAACCATAGGACTGCGCGTATGTACTAGTCCTAGCATAACCCGTGAGGCTTGAATAATAGAATCTTCCGTAGCATCCACCGTAAAACAGTGCTTCTGATATGCCGGCCCATTGCTGGGCCTGCTGATCATGAATAATCTTAAGTATCTCTACAAACTGGTCCTTTATGGACCGAGATACTCCAATAGGCGCAAGAGTCGGCTGCACCACTGGACTTGCAAGAGAAATGTTCTTAAAAAGAAATTCCAACTTTTTATCTGTTGGATCCTTTAACATTTGCACATTGTCTACAAGTGAGATTTTTTTTTAACAAGGAGATTTTAGCATCGATTGCTGGAACCCCCCCCATTTCTTATAGAATTCCTTCTCCATAGGATAAAGTATAGAAAACTTTTTGGGAGGAAAAAAAACATTTATCTGGGTGTTCCCACTCAGAATACATCAGCTTTTTTTAGCCATGAATGGATAGGAAAGCCATCCCCAGATTGGGGAGGCTTTAGTGATACCAAAAAAGAGGTGGGTTCATCAATAGACTGCGCTACAGGCAGCAAAAAAGTTGAGCGAACCAACTTGGTAAGGGACCGTGTACCAGCAGTCTTTGTGAGACTGCTTCCTCCATATTAGGATCCTCGGAAGAGGAAGATATCAGCCTCTTCCTGATATTTTGCAGAACTTCCTGATAGCCTGCCCCTTGCTCCTCAGTATGAGAGTCCTGAGCACTGGATAGGGATCTGCTACGCTTGGACCCACTATGGGAAGAGAACATACCCTGTTTCCCCGAAAATAAGACCTAGCGTGATTGCCTGTGATGGCTGCAATATAAGCCCTACCCCCCAAATAAGCCCTAGTTAAAGTCCTTGTAGGTCTTATTTTGAGGGTAGGGCATATTTTCGGGGAAACAGGGTAGGGCTTATTTGGGGGGTAGGGCTTATATTGTAGCCATCACTGACAATCACGCTAGGTCTTATTTTCGGGGAAACAGGGTAGCATCAATCTTCTGTTACACATACATACACTGAAGTGTCCAGTGCTGCTGCAACACCAGTGTCATCCCCTTTCGCTCGTGTCCCTCCACAGCCTGCAGCAGCACACAGCGTGCGCTTAAAAACTTGCCTTCACGTGCACCTGGTGTCAGAACGCAGATAGCCCCGCCCCCCGTGTTCCCTACTGCTCCACCCCCCCACATTTCAAAAGGAAGGGTTTTCCCGTGCAAGTGGCAGACTACAGGTCCTCAGACCCAGAGAGAGCATAAGGGGTGCAACAGGCGGGGAGACAAACCCCCCTAGGCTTACAGGAGGAGGTGTTCGGCTCCTGACAGCGCTGTTTTCAGCATGAGGCGGTGGGTGCTCAATACAGCCCCCAGTGGTGACACAATCATGACAACATTTTTAAAGGAGACATTCATAAGAAAATTCAAAGAATTTCTTAGAAAACTCCACTTACCTTTCCCACTGCAGGGATTTCTGTGGTAAACAGGCCCAATCTTCACCCTTAACGGTGGGTTCCGTTAAACCTTCAGGAGCTGGGGATCCTCAAGAAACCCACTATCCTGGACCTGCAACAGCACCCTGCCAGTAAAACTTTAAGGCCTACCAAAAAGTACTGGATCCCAGGGTCCAGCTCTCTAAAAAGAGAAGCATTCACAGGCAAAAAACTTTGTTTCTTTGGATATGAGGCCCAGGTACCATTTAAGCTGGCCAAAAATAAGACACTTTGAATGGATCCGGTCAGCATGGCTAGCCCCAGCAAGGATTGCTCCATTGGAGCTCAGTACAGCTTTACTCGTGACCAACACCTTAGACACTTGCGAAAAAAAACTGAGGTACTCCCAGTAGTGGGAGGGGTTATATAGGGAGTGCCAGTGTCCATCACCCGAAGGTGGCCTATAACTCGCATAGTAACTACTATGTGTAATATGTTAGACTACTATACTACTACAAATATTATATCACTACACTATGGCTCTGTGTTCCCTGATGTATGAAAAGAAAAAATCAGGAAAGACTTCAGGAAATTATAAGATGCAGTCTAGAGGAAAGCAGGGAAAGGGGAGACATGTTGAAACTTTTAACTCTGTTACTGCCACAGACTTATGCCAAAGGTTGGTGGCAGTGGGTTTTGTTCAACACTCCTGGCTGTGTGTACACGCCACAAGCCCACTGTTTGCTTTCTATCAAGGGTGATCCAATGGCTGTACAGCCATCCCCTCACTTTGTGACCCGCAGAACTGATCAGATGGCGCAATGTTGGAAAGGCAACCTCCACATCCTTCAGAGAAATTTGCACTTTAAACCTTAAAAGATTTACGTTAAACGAATGTATTCACCAGTAAAGCCTGCTCATCCTTGAAGAGGAAAAGCAGGCAGTCACTTGGTGCAAGTTAATATAGCAAGAGCAGATTCACACTGTTGCTACTAAAAGCACAATGCTGGGTGATTGTCTTGCAAAATAGATAAAAAAAAAAAAAGAAAAAAACCACAACCACACACTTAAATTGACAGTAAACTCTGGTTTATAAAAAAAGAAAAAAAAAAAAAAAAAAAAAGAAAAAAAGAAGAGGCATTTGGACTTCCCAGTTAAAAAAAAACCCTGTATTTTAAGCGTACAGTACATGGGCAAATTTATATACCAAAATTAGACTCATACCTTAAAAAGGAGAAGTCCAGCCTCAGCTTGCTTGACCGGACTCCTATGAGTCACAGGAGTGCAATTGGTTTTGCACTCCTGCGACCAGTTTTCAGCAGAGAGCAGACTTCAGTCCGCTCTTTGCTGACGTTGCAGAAATCAGTCCAGGCACTGCGACATCCCGACAATGGGAGTCTGGATCCGCCAGGTGCCTGGACTGATACTAGTCTCAGCCTCCCAGCGAGCCGCTCGCTCCCCGCCCCTCCACAGCTCAGCACTCAAGTGAGCGTGGAGGTGCAGAGCGGAGAGCTGCTGATTGACAGGGACCCCAAAGAGAGACCATCTCCATTTGTTTTCTATGCGGTTGTCCCATTACCGCAAGGTAAGGGGCCATTACCCACCTGTGTGTGTTCAAGCACGAGGAGGATACACACGCTCTCTTTCGGCACCCCACTGGTTATTTATTGCACATCCAAAGGATCACTATATATTGCACGTTTGAGCTGTCACTGGCACATATGTTGGATGTGTTTTGGACTGTGTCTGGACTTTACACGACAATATTTGCGGTCACTTTTTATGTCATTTTCTTTTTTGGTTTATGAATATATGCCGCACATTCATTTGCACTGATGCGTTTGTTGCACAATTTCTGAAATATCTTATCTTGGTTATTTGTGACTTAGTGATACATGGTACACATTTATTTGCACAGATACGTTTTTTACACCTTTTCTCAATTATTTATTTTGCTTGTTTTGCACCTTTTACTTATTTATTGTGCTACACATGTTATCTAGGTATCATATATACATGTGATAGACTCATTATTTGTTTTTTGTCCTATTTGTCACAATACGTATGTCCGCTGTACACATATTCATGATTATATTCTATTGTAGATTGCACAGGGGCACATTAGCACTTTAAGCTTCACTCTGCACATGTCACAACGTTGTGTGTATGAAGCTGGTTCCCTACACACACTGTGCTGTTACAGCTTTCACATGAGGTCTATTTGATATAGGTTAGTTATTGATACACTGTTCACTGTTGGATTTCATCACAGGACACTGTGCATACAAGCGTGTTACCCGTATACCTCATTTATTTGTTTCACATTTTTATAAGCCATCCCCCTTTTTAATTTTTTGGGATTAGCGCAGCACCCATTCCTTTTAGCCTTACAGTCCTGAAGCTCCACCGTCCAGGACCGCAGGGCCAGATGTACTGCCCTTAATTCTAGGACGTTGATGGGGAGGGTCTGCTCTGTCCCTGACAATTTCCCCTGAGCTGCAAGCCAGCTTGAGAGACTGGCATCTGTAGTGAGTCCTCTCCAAGTTACCGGGAGAAATTATTTTTCCTTACGCAGGTTCTGATCCTGCAACCACCAGTTTAGGCTTAAGCATGCCTGAGGAAAAAAAAAAAAAAAAAAAAAAAAAAAAAAAATAAGCTTTTAAAATGCCTCACTGTGTATATTATGCTCTGTTCTAGAGCCTGTACCGAGTGATCTCTGAGGAGGTCGTCCAGATACCTGAGCACCAGGATCCCTTGGGCCCTTAAAAGACACCAGTACTGGTGCTAGGACCTTTGTGAACACCCGGGACAGCTGTAGCAAGCCCAAAGGTTAGAGCCACAAACAAAGAGACGTTCCTCTACTGCAAAACGTAGGAACCTCTGATAAGGCTGAAAGATAAGTACGTGCAAGTACACATCCTTTATAGCGATGGAGGCTAAATAAAGTCTCCCCTCTGGAGTGAGGCTACTACTGAGCGGACAGACTCCATTAGAAAGGACTGTATCAATAGATACTTGCTCAGGGACCTTTGGGTCCAAAATGGGCCTTGGGTTTCTAAACCGTAAACAGGTTTGAGTAAAACCCTGTGCCCCTTTCAAATACAGGAACCTCTACAATCACTCATTGATGCACTAGATGTAGTGCCTGAACCAATAAGTTTTGTGGAGGATCCAAGGGAACACTGGATCTTAGAAACCTGAGGGGGAACCCCCCATAACTCCAGCTTGCAACCGCAAGATATAATTGAGGTGACCCACTCGTCCTGAATTGTTGGTTTTCCAAATGGCCGCAAAGTGCAGCAGCCTTCCCCCCCACCCAATGGAGTGGGGCATGCCCTCAAGAGGGCTTGGTTTAGAATTTTGGACCCAGGGCCTTTTCTGGCCTTCTGGGCTTTTGTATATATTTGTCCAAGTGATCACCGAATAAACATTCCCCATGAAACGGGAAACCTGCCAATAACTTTACAAGGAAGTTCGGCTGACCAGTTCTTAAGCCATAAAAAAGTCTGCGCATATGTACAGACAAGAGCCAGACGAGAAACCTGCTCTATTGAATTCTTTAAGGCATCATCAACAGCAAAAACACAGTGCTTGAGGAATATCTGTCTGTCTTACTTTCAGGCAGATCATCCTCCTGTGGTTAGGTCTATCCGGCCGTTTGACCTGATCGTTTACGGACTGGCAAATACCAATTGCTGCAACAGCTGGCTGAATTGGCCAAAGAAAAGGAAGCCTTTAATACTAACTCCAATTTCTTGTCAACAGGGTCTTTCAAGCACTGTGCGTTATCTACCGGACAAGTTAAGTTCTTGTTTAAGGAAGAGACTGCTGCATCTACGGCTGGCATGCTACATTGTTTAACAAACTTTTCATCCATGGGATATAAAAAGGGAAAAACTTTTAGGAGGCAAGAAAGTCCTGTCAGGATGTTCCCAATCAGCATACACCGCTTGTTCCAACAGGGGGTGTAGCGGGAAAGTCTGTGCGATCTGAAAAGGTCTCAAAGATCCCAAAGAGGACCAGAGGGGCTCAGTCACCTCTGCAAGAGGCAATTTAAAGGCAGAATGAAAAATTTTGGTCAGAGTCAGAATCAAAAGCCTCTGCGACTGAGGCACAGACATCGACTAGATATATCTTCTTATCCAGATTGCTTGGAAGCAGACTTATCTGCCGGGCACACCACCAAATCCTGAGCTTTTGGCTCTACCCCATCCTCAAACTATTCGTGCTCCAGACTAGGAGACTCTGGGGAGGGGGGGGGGGGGGGGATCTGTCACGCTTCCTGCCACCCTGCAGGATGGAGGCAATCACGCCGGCAATCCTGTGCTCTAACCCGGCTAGGGCAGTTCATCCTTAGTGATAAAGGGTGAAGCAGCAGCGTTGACTATAGGCACAATACCAGATAGGTGCAGCGGCTCAGATTGCCTGGGAGCCTCTGGTCTTTCAGGGGATACAACACTAGGGATACGACTAGGTTCATCAGGAACTGATGACATAGGTGTGCCCTTCCCTATGGTGTTAGTCCCACTCTTTTTGGAAGACATTCAATGCCGCATACAAAGAGTACTTGGGTGTAGTTAAAACACCTCAGAAGGCAGACCCTTTAATAGGGCTCACCAAGCCCTTATGCAACAATCCTCCTAAGCACCTTTAGCCTGCCAAGCAACACCTGGTGACTCACGTGACACGGGTAAGGAAAAATGAACCACTGCAAATGTCTGTCCAGAGCCTGCTCTGTGTCCCACAGCTGCCTTCTGGAAGCACCACATGCTTGGCCTGCACAGCTTAAATAAGCTGGGTGTGCGCTGGAACGTTCTATGCGCGTGTGCGTGACTGTATTTGCCTATGACGCAAATCTTCGTATAAAGATTAAGGCTATGGCACACGTGCAGCGAAGCCACATGTGCCATAGCAGCCAAATGGCGCTCTTGCGAACGAACATGCGCCATGGCGCACCATCGTCCACCGTCATGCAGGTAATAAACAGCCAGACAAGCAAAAAAAGTACACTTTGCAAACACCCACAGCTAGCCCAGAACTCCCCCGTATGGTCACCGCTTACAGGTGTCCAGCCTTTAGCTAGCTTGACTGATTGTTACAATCACTGGGACACCCACAATAATAAAAAAGGGGTTTCACTTAACCATCCAGGCGCAGATCCACTTAGGAACCTGCCGTGAAGATTGGGCCCTTAGCTTCTTTCACTTGGACCTTCAAGGAGTGGGTACCCTTTCATGTTTAGGGTCCACTCCCTTGGACCTGTACAGCACCCTGCAGAAAATGCCTTAGAGCTGTAGTGTCCAGGATTTCCACTCCGCAGGGTCCAGCGCCCAGAGGCCACGTTACTGGCAAAACCTCGCAGGATCTTGAGTCTTCTTTGCAAAGCTTGGGTACCATTGAGCTAAGCATAAACACCTGTGTCACATGGATCTGATCGGTCAATCCCTCAATTCATTTTTGGAACCGTTTGTGGGACTAGAGACTTGGAGCTCAGAGAGCTCAAACAAACCGTGCCATCCACCTTGCACACTGGGAAAAAAAAAAAAACCACACACACAACCTAAAAGTACTTCCTGTATGGGAGGGATAATATAGGGAATCGCTTCCTGTCTGAAGAACTTTGGTCTAGCAGTGTCCACCCATCGATGGAGTATAGCAAAGCAGGTATTGAATTAGCCTGTGTCCCGTGATGTATGAAAAAGAAATCCCTTATTTCGGTGAGTTTCTGGCCATTCACGTGACCTCTGGCCGCTCTCCTCCCCCCATAACAGCAGGCGGCAACTCTTGTTCTGGGACAACGTCATGAGACGTCCCAGCCTCACCATGCTTGCGTGCCTTCATGTGCTACACAAATTTGTGCATGGCTCTTATTTTATAGGAAATATGTTTTCAATATATTTGGGAAAGTTTACTGATATATATACATACTGCACAAATTTGATAGAAAGTTGACACTTGTATGTTTTTTAGTTGCCTATATTTGATATGTGTAGGAAGCGCACCTGTGTATATCATTTCTATGGGTTGTGTACTCCAACTTTCAGGGTGCTGCATTTAAGTTTACACCAATCACAAGGAATATTTTCAATTTAATGGAGTAAAAAGTGACCCAGTCTAACAAATCAAGTATTCTTTTACGGTACATGGATAGCCAGGTGTGTCTGCGTCACTTACATAAGATGGCACCAAGATGAAGGCTAGCCGGTGAAGGCTTAAAAAGATCTGCTGCTGACAACTGTGCCAGATAACACAGCATACCTTCAGAAGTCTAGTTGAGATCATGCCTCGATGGGTCAGGGCTATTTTGGTGGCAAAAGGAGGACCTACGCAATATTAGGTGGGTGGTCCTAATGTTATGGCTTATCAGTGTGGATGTAAAGGCAGCCGCAATATCAGTGGAGTTGCAAGCCACCACCAGTAACTAAGCAGCTCTTGTTCCTACATCCAGCCCGTAGAAGTCAGGAATGCCTGGTATTCAAGTTATTAAAGCATGTAGAAGGATTTCAGTGTTCCTGCTGTTGCAGAGCGCCATCTCCTGGCAAGTAATTAAAATTTGCAATATTTGATATTTATGAAACTAAAATTTTCCATTTTTTTGGGCTGCATATAGAACACACCCTTTAAAGTACATCTCTGCAAAACCTAAAAATTCACCCTTGGCAGTGGGGCTGCAGGCGCTCGTTTATTCTAGGGCAGTGGTTCTCAACTCCAGTCCTCGGGACCCACCAACAGGCCAGATTTTAAGTATTACCTTGGGGAGTTGCAGACTAGAATACTGCAATCACTGAGCAGCAAGAGATATCACCTGTGATGTATTTCAGCTATCTTGCAAACCTGGCCTGTTGGTGGGTCCTGTTACTCTGGCAGACTGTGCTCCCCTATGCTCTGGCAATCTCTTGAAGTCATTATGTCTAATGCACGGCTAAGGACCCTACAACAGTCTTGATCACCTCAGGAGCTTAGCCCGCTTGAGAATGAAAGTCACTGCAGGGACCAAACCAGCGTCGTGGAGGAGCTAAGGATTGCACAAGTAAAACTACTTTTCCATGCCCCCTAGACCCAAAAGAGCAGGTAACCCACAGATCTGTGGATGTGTGCAAGTGGAAAGATAGCCGATTCCACTAGTCAAATACCTAGAGCAGGCAGGGATCACTGAAGAGGTGGCATTTAAATAAAAATAAAAAGGGAGGCTGTAAAATTGACAGCTACAGACTGGTTTCTTCTGCTGGCTTGTACATCACTACAGAAGTATGAGCCGACTGGGAGGAACCACAATGTGAAGTTGCAAAAAGGTAATCTACTCATCAACTGGTACCTGCAGAGGCCAGGAAGCAACAAAAAGAAGTTATGTCTTTTAACATGCATTTAATTTTGTGCTAGCAACCCTATGCTGGCAAGGGTAAAAGTACAGGACAGTGAAGGTCTAGGTTCCACTGGTACATACATTATATAAATTAAAAAAAAAAAAAAAAAAAAACAAAAAAAAAAAAAAAAACTACTCACTTTGTAAAATTTCCTCAAGTTTTCTTTTTGTGTCTGGTTGATCACAGTTAGAACTCTGGCGATGGACTTGCGAACAACACGGCTGAAAGAAAGTACATTATAGTTAAGAAATGTGGAAAATTCTCTAGTCTTGTGGTGTGCCTAAAACAGACAAAAGTTGTGTTCTACATGAATAATCTTTTGTACCAAGCTTTCACCGTGAGCCCTGCGTGAAGCACCAATCTCTACTTGCCACTTTTACTCTCTTCCTGCCCAGGCCAAATTTGCAGATTTCAGCACTGTCACAATTTGAATGACAATTGTGTGGTTATGCTACACTGTACCCATATAAAATTTTTATAATTTTTCTTCCACATAGATCGAACTTTCTTTTGGTGGTAATCACCACTGGGTTTATTTTTTACTAAACGAAAAAAAGCATTTGGGAAAACACGATTTTCATAGTTTGTAATAAAATTTTGCAAACAGGTAATTTATCTCCTTCACTGGTGGGCACTGATAGGGCAGCACTGGAGGCAACCGATAATCAGGACACGGAGAATCAGTCCCTTTCACACAAGCCGGTTAGACTAGACAAAGCTGATTACGTGGTAAAGGGCTGCTGTGATTGGCCCTTTATCCCGATTTGTGATGAGCCATGTCCAAAGGACGCCGCAAGATTTGTGATGAGCCGTGTCCAAAGGACGCCGCAATCAGAGCACTGGCCGCAGGGGGAATGCTGGTAGCAAGACATGGGAGGACATCTATGGCTGTAGCCGTCTTTCGGCTATAGCGTGGGAAGTGGTTAAAGCTGAAAGTCCAGTATCTTGGTCCAGCTTACCCAAGTATGCATATCTAATAGTTGAGCAATTGATGTGGAAGCTGAAAATCACAGAGACCTCAGAGAATAAACTGGAGATCTTTGCAATACTTTGTCACACCATTTGTGTGGCAGTCTTTTTTTGGGAAAAAGACTTTTTGCAAATAAGAAAACAGTAGTTAGCCTTTTTTGTATAAATGTGAAAGACATTTTACGCCGAGTAAATTGATACACAAGTCATGCTTTAAAAAATGCGCACGCGCGTGGAATTACGACAAACGGCACGTAAAAATCTCCATAGGCAGCGTTTTAATTTTTTTGCAGGTTACCCGTTTAGAGTTTAAGAGGAGTTCTAGTGCTAGAATTATTGCTCTTGTTCTAACGATCGCGGCGATACCTCACGTGTTATTTTAACACCATTTACTTGGTGGGCACAACTTGCGCATGCGTTCGCTTCTGCACACGAGCTTAAAGGGATGGGGCGCTTTAAAATGTTTTGCTTATTTATTTTCTTTATTTGTACATTGTCCCTTTAAAAAAAGTGTTTTGGATCACTTATATTTTTATTACAAGGACTATAAACATCCCTTGTAATAGAAAAAAAAGTAGGACAGGGCCTCTTTAAATGCGAGATCTGGGGTCAAAAAAGAACTCAGATCTCTCAATTGCACGAAAAAAAATAATAAAATAAAGGGCCCCGTTTGACATCGCTCCGATCTGCCATTTTACCCTCACTCAACTTCCTGCCCATTAATCCAGACGGTTGGATAGTTTGCCGCTGCCAACATTTCCGGTAAGTGGGGAGAAAACTACCAGGAAGCGGGAAAAAAAAAAAAAAAAAAAAAAAGCAAACTTAGCAAAACAGTCTTTATTTTTTCTTTAACCACTTCAGCCCAGGACCATTTGGCTGGCAAAAGACCAGAGCACTTTGAGATTCAGAATTGCGTCGCTTTAACTGACAATTGTGCGGACGTGGCTCCCAAACTAAATGGACATCCCCCGCCTACAAATAGAGCTTTCTGCGGCTTTTATTTTTTGCACTATAAACAAAATAGCAACAATTTTGAAAAAAAAAAAAGCATTTTTCACTTTTTGCTATAATAAATATCCCCCCAAAAATATATATAAAAAAAAATTTCTCAGTTTAGGCCGATACGTATTCTACATTTTTTTTTTACCAAAATCGCAATAAGCGTTTGTTGATTGGTTTGCGCAAAAGTTATAGCGTCTACAAAATAGGGGATAGTTTTATGGCATTTTTATTAATTTTTTTTTTTACTAGTGGCAGCAATCAGCGATTTTTATCGTGACTGCGACATTATGGCAGACAAATCGGACACTTTTGGCGCTATTTTGGGACCACATTTATACAGCGATCAGTGCGATTAAAAATGCATTGATTACTGTGTAAATGTGACTGGCAGTGAAAGGGTTAACCATTAGGGGGCGCTGTAGGGGTCAACTGTGTCCTAGGGAGGGATTCTAACTGCGGGGGGTGGGCTATGTGTGACAACACCGATCACCGCTCCCGATTACAGGGAGCGGTGATCAGTGTCCTTTCACTAGGCAGAACGGGAAAATGCTTGTTTACATCAGCATTTCCCCGTTCTTACTCTGAGACAATCGCAGGTATCCCTGCGGACATCAAGTCCGTGGGACCCGCGATCACACTCGCCAAGCGCGCCACCGGCAAGCCGCTTCTTAAAGGGCAGCGTACAGGTACATCAATATGCCTGTACGTGCCCTTCTGCCAAAGTATATCGGCGTGAGCCGGTCGGCAAGCGGTTAAAAATTTTGATCCGAGTCCGATATTTACCAGATTCAACCTCTAATAGTAGATACAGTATCTCTGTGTTATTCTCAGAGTGGATTAGAGATTTTGCTCCCCAACCATATATATATTTTTTTTTTTTTAAACTTTACATATTAAAGTGATCGTGAAGCTTTGATTGATTATTTGAAAAACAAAACTAACATATACTTGTCTCCCCTGTGCAGCTCATTTTGCACAGAGTGGCCCCCGAACACAATCTTCTGGGATCCCTCGGCAGCTCTAGCGGCTCCTCCCCGCATCAGATAACCTCCTAGGAGAAGCGCTCTTCGGGGGGGGGGGGGTGGGGGGGGTTACCTTGCAGACGTGCTCCCAAGTCAATAATTTGGCATCCATAGCCGCCGAATGTATGACTCGGCCCTGGGTCATTGGATTTGATTGACAGCAGCGGGAGCCAAAGGCCGAGAACCCCGGGCAGAGGGACAGCATGCCCCAGACGTGGGAAATTCCAGGGCTCAGGTAAGTAAAACGGGGTGGCTAGGGGGCCAGTCACTGCCAGGTGTTTTTTTCACCTTAACCACATGCTGACCGTGCCATACCCAAAAGACTACCAACAGCGCGATCGGCTTATTATGGGAGGGCGTCTTCACACAATCGGCCCCTGGGGCGCGCACCCGGAATGTCAGTTCATCCCTGGCTCATCCGTGCCACACATCAGTGTCTCGCAAAAGTGTAATAGGTAGTCAAATTAGATTTGAAATGTATGTCCCCGATGGTGCTCCCTGTATGTTGGGCCTCTGTATGTAGCCAGGCTGGGTAAAAGTCTCACACGTGTGGTATCGCCATACTCCGGAGGAGTAGTAGAATGTGCTTTGGGGTATAATTTGTGGTATGCATATGCTGTGTGAGAGAAATAACCTGTTAATGACAATTCTGTGAAAAAAAAAAAAAAAAAAAAAAAAAAAAAAAAAAAAAAAAAAAAAAAACACACACACAATGCCTCTTACTAAATACCTTGGAATGTCTACTTTCCAAAAGAAGGGGTCATTTGGTGGGTATTTGTACTTTCCTGGCTTGTTAGTATCTCAAGAAATAAGCCATCAGTACATCACGTGAGATCAATTCTCAGTGATTGGCATCATAGCTTGTAGACTAACAGATCAAATATACACAGATTTGGGTTACTTTTACCAACGATATATGTGGCAGTATAAATTTTGACCAAAATTTATGAAGAAAAATTACGAATTTGCTAAATTTTATAACAAAGAAAAATGCTTTTTTTTTTTTTACAAATTTTTCGGTCTTCTCATTTATAGCACAAAAAATAAAATTACCACCAAAAGCAAGCTCTATTTGTGTGAAAAAAGTGACAAAAAATTCATATGGGTAGCATGTTGCCTGAGTAATTTTCATTCAAAATGTGAGAGCACTGAAAGCTGAAAATAGGTCTGCTTAGGAAGGGGGTTTAACCACTTGCCAACCACCTCACGCAGATATACTGCGGCAGAATGGCACGAGCAGGCAAAGTAACGTATCGGTACGTCACTCGCCTCCCCCGGTGCCCGAGACGGTCGGCATCGCTACAGGAGCGATCCATGCTGAGGGGGGAGGCCACTGATTCATGGCCACCCCCTCGCGATCACTCCTGGCAAATGGAATGCTTCCTCTGCTTCTGAACTGTAAACAGAAGCAGAGGAAGTGATGTCATCTCTCCTAGTGTCGGTCTTTTCGGTCCGGCGCGTGAGGAGAGAGGACATCCAAGTAAGTACACCAACACTACACATACTAGTAGAACTCGCAGGCACACTAATCACCCCCTCCCTCTTCTCCCCGCCCCTATCAACCCCCCTGCACCCTCTGTCACAGTGACACCAATAGCAGTTTTTAATTTTACACTGATTACTGCATTCGTGTCATCTGTGACCGTTATAAGTGGTAGGTAGTATCCCCATATACTACCCAATAAAGATTTTAACCCCCCCCCCCCCCCCCGATTGCCCCATAGCTAACCCTTTCACCAGTGGTCACCGTATAACTGTTACGGGTGACGCTGGTTAGTTTGTTTTTTTATATAGTGTCAGGGCACCCGCCGTTTATTACCTAATAAAAGTTTAACGCCCTGATCGCCCGGCAGGTAATATCAGTTAGGTTTTAGGGTTAGATAGGGTCCGCGTCGCCTCAGGCAGCGTCAGGTTAGTGCGAGTACCGCAAACACTCACGCACGCAGCATACACCTCCCTTAGTGGTATAGTATCTGAACGGATCAATATCTGATCAGATCTATACTAGCGTCCCCAGCAGTTTAGGGTTCCCAAAAACGCAGTGTTAGCGTGATCAGCCCAGATACCTGCTAGCACCTACGTTTTGCCCCTCCGTCCGGCCCAGCCCACCCAAGGGCAGTATCGATCGATCACTGTCACTTACAAAACACTAAACACACATAATAGCAGCGTTCGCAGAGTCAGGCCTGATCCCTGCGATCGCTAACAGTTTTTTTGGTAGCTTTTTTACAAAAATTAGGAGGTTTTTGGACACAGACAGGGATACATTCAGACAAATCTCACAATCCCCAATTGTAACCAAATAGAACGAAAGTTGTGATTCTTTCACAAAAAATGGGATGTTTGTAGGGAGATAATACATCTATATTCCAGTAGGCATAAATAAGTGAAATAGTTAAATAGTTTATTTAAATTGTAATAAAATATATACAGAACAAATATATAGATATACAAAGGTATGACCATCCAGTATTGTGTTCAAAATTCATTCGTGTCTGTCAGCCAGTTTTTTTGGTAGCGTTTTGATAGTCGCTAACAGTCAGGAGCTTTTTTTTACCTGCGAGTCTCACTACTGTACCAGTAAATTTAGAGACCAAAATCGAAGGTACAGTAGTGAAGAGGCCTACACGTTTCTGAGCGTGACAGATAGTGAAAAGGAAGTCACTCATCTGTCAGATTCAGGCTCAGAATACGATCCTGTAGACGACAGTGGCTCCATGACAGATAGCTCTGACGACGGAATTGTGGTCCCTGCCAAGGTCAGGCGTACCAGACCCCAATCTTCTTCTGTCGTTGAGGTACAAGAACTGCAGGTCCCTCATATGGAGCAGAGAAGTACTAGTGCTGCTCATCCTTCTGGTGAACTGGCAAGCACCAGCTGACTAGTACACCCTGGTCGTAGTCAAACTACCACTGCAGTAACACTTGGTGACGTGGTGAGTCCCATAAGTGCAGTTCAAGCTGGTGAGGGGGCAAGCACAAGTAGTGTCCTGCTGCCACCAAAAAAGACAAACAGGCCCGTCATGGCCTTCCTGCTGCATTTGCCAATCCTAATTGGGAACCCACCACTTCTGCAGCACCTGTACTTCCCCCATTCACTGGCCAACCCGGCATTCAGGTGGAAACAGTTGCTTTTACGTCACTTGATATTTATTCGCCGTTTTTCACCAAAGATCTCTATAGATCTATTGTGGACCAAAGCAATTTGTATGCTGGTCAATACATCGCCACTATTCCCCAGTCTTCCCTTGCCAGAGATCAGAATCCGTAATTGGTTTCCAAATTTAAGCTCTTCCTGGGCCTACCCCTCAACATGGGCATAACTAAAAAAAGAGCGAGTTGCGGTCATATTGGTCCACTGACCCAATTTCACCATATGCCCTTGTTCTCTGCCTCTATGACCAGGGCACGATATGAGCAGATCTTGCGGTTCATGCATTTCAACAATGAACTCCGTCGTCCTCGTTGAGACCCTGGATACGATCGGCTCTACAAAATTCAGCCCCTCGTAAACCACTTCAACCAATGTTTTGCAGACTTGTTTACTCCCCCCATCAAGTTGTCTGCATCGACGAGTCCCACTTGTACATGGACAACTATTACACAAGTACTACTTTAGTCACTTGTTTGATCGTCAGATTAGAGCATGTGGACCTAACTTCCGGGGCTTTCCCCAGCGGGTTGTAGATTCCCATCTTAAGCTGGGGGAGAGAGCCTGCTTCAAGTGTAATAATTTGCTTGCTGTGAAGAGGAGGGATAATAAGAAAGTTTTCGTTCTTACCTCCCTTCATGCAGACACGATGGTCCAAATTCCTACAGCGACTGGTGTGGAGGAGAAACTCCTCTGTGTCCACGAATATAACCAAAATATGGGAGGGGTGGACTTCAACGACCAGTTGTTGGCGCCGTACCTAGTTGCCTGTAAGGCCAGACGCTGGTACAAGAAAGTCTATTTATTTCAAATGGCTTTGCTGAACGCTCTTGTGCTATACAGAGCTTCAGGGCGGACTGGGTCCTTCCTTGAATTCCAGGAAGAGATCAGAGCCCTTCTGTATCCAGATGGTGCTCCACCTCACCTTCCCAATCCAAATGCAGTAAGCTGGCTGTATGAGAGACATTTTCCTTATGTCCTCCCGAGTACCCCTACCCAACGAGCCCCCCAAAGAAGAAGATGTCGTGTCTGCAGTCAGCGCGGATATAGGCGTGACACCTGCTATTATTGCCCCTTCTGTCCTGACAATCCTGGTCTTTGCATTGGTGAATGTTTTGAACGCTACCATACACTAGTGGATTAGCATAGGGTACAGCACTGCCCAGACTAGGCAAACTTTCACAGGGTCTCCCAAGATGCCATTGCATTTTGAGAGACCCGAACCTGGAGCCATTACAGTCAACAGTTACAAAAAAATAAATAAAATAAAATTTAAAAAGCCAAAAATAGTTTTATTGTTCTCTCCCTCTCTATTGTGCTGCTCTCTTTACGGTATTCTATCCTGCAATGTTTTATTAATATGTTTTATCATGTTTGCTTTTTGGGTATGAAAATTTTTTTTTAGTTTACCGTGTTTTATTGTTAACCATTTTTTTTTGTTTTCAGGTACGCCACATTCAGCTGCAGCTCCCACTATACATAAAGCCGTGACTCCAGCGCTGTCGGAGGTGATTTCACCACCGTTTAAAAAAAAAAAAAAAAAAAAAAAAAAAAAGAGCATATATGCCGAAGCATGGGGGCAGCAGGGGTGGAGGAGCGATTTGCTCCCAACTTTTGCTCTATCTCTATATATCTATATATCTATATATCTATATATCTATATATCTATATATCTATATATCTATATATATATATCAGACTGCGTTAAAAAGTTTTTTTTTTTACTATTTTTTTGTATTTGCTTTGCAGGTATGGTATGTTTTACTGTTATACTGTAATGTTACTTTGTAATATTCCATGCTTCGGCATATATGTATGCCCATCATTAGAAGTGGGTGGATGAAGGGAGGTATTCTAATAGTGGGCATTAGAGCTGCACGATTCTGGCTAAAATGAGAAACGCAATTTTTTTGCTTAGAAGATAGATCACGATTCTCACGGCATAACATCTTTCACATTAAACAAAATTGGGCTAATTTTACTGTTTCTTTTTTTTTCATTCATTGAAGTTTATTTTTCCCTAAAAAATTGCGTTTGAAAGACCACTATGCAAATACAGTGTGACAAATTATTGCAACAATCGCCATTTTATTCTCTAGGGCCTCTGAAAAATAAAAAAAATATACATACATACATACATACATACATACATTCAGGCGTTTAGAAACGCCCGGTTTGCCACATTTGCGTCTGCATATCAGAGAATGGCATTTTGCAACCCAAATTTGGGGCCCCGTATCTCAGGGCCACTTAGTGCTGGTGTGCTAACACAGTGGAACTAATACTACAACATATCCAAAGCTGGGGTTCCTAGCATCAAATGGCCCCGGGATACGGGGCCCCAAAGTCGGGTCACAAAATGTCATTTTCTGCTGCAGAAGTGCTTGACATTTTGCGGCCCGAATTTGGGGCCCCGTATCGAGGCCACTTAGTGCTAGGAACACCAAATATGGATATGTTGTAAGGCTAGTTCCACTGTGTTTGCACACCAAATTTGGGGTTCCTAGCACCAAGAGACCCCGAGATATGGGGCCCCAAATTTGGGTCACAAAATGTCATTCTCTGCTGCAGTTTACCATCATATTTCTGTGTTTTCTGCTCCAAAAAAATAGGGTTCCTTTAAAAACACTTATAAAAAACGCAGCTAAACGCGATACCGGCGTTTAGCGTCTGAAACGTGGAAAACTTTTGCGTCTGAACCCTTTTTTTGCTTCTGGAAAAATGAAGCTAAACACAACTGCCAAAAAACGAGACTGTGTACATGGACACAGAACATTGAATGAGTTCAGGGGCAGTTGAAAAAAGTGTCCAACTGCCTCTGAACGTGCGTTTAAGGCCTTATGCACACGAGACGCTGTTAAACTCGCGTTCAGAGGCAGTTGGACATTTTTTTCAACTGCCCCTGAACCCATTCAATGTTATCCTATGTGTCCATGTACACAGTCTAGTTTTTTGGCGTATAGGCAGTTGCGTTTAACCTCGTTTTTCCAGAAGCAAAAAAAAAAGGGTTCAGACGCAAGTTTTCCACGTTTCAGAAGCCAAACGCGGCTAAACGCTGGTACCGCGTTTATAAGTGTTTTTAAAGGAACATTTTACAACCCAAATTTGGGGCCCCATATCTCGGTGCCACTTGGTGCTAGGAACCCCAATTTTTTGTGTACAGTGGACCTAGCACTACAACATATCCAAATTTGGGCTTCCTAGCACTAAGTGGCCCCGAAATACGGGGCCCCAAAGTCGGGTCACAAAATGTCTCTGCTGCAGAAGTGCTTGACATTTTGTGACCTGAATTTAGGGTCCCATGTCTCGGGGCCACTTGGTGCTAGGAACCCCAAATTTGGTGTGCTAACACAGTGGAACTAGCACTACAACATATCCAAATTTGGGTTTCCTAGCAACGTCATTCTCTGCTTTGCAGACACTTTTAGACACAAACGCGGTTAAACGCGGCATGCAAACTCGGCAAAACGGGTGTTTCTAAATGCCGGTTAAAGCTTTTAAAAACGTGTTCAGCAGAGTTTGCACCAGCGTCTCGTGTGCATGAGGCCTTACAGCGTCTCGTGTATGAGGCCTAAGATGGAAGAGTTACAATGTTGTTAAAAACTTGGCAGACCGCCAGAGTGAGCAGAGAACTCTACACTTGCTACATGAAAGTCGGAAAACACTGCAATACAGATCGTCACAGAGGGTGAATCGAGATCGCAATATTTTAAGGATTAATTGTGCAGCTCTAGTGGGCATACCCACTGACAAATCTCTCGTTCAGCCCACAGGCTGCATGAAAAAGTTTACAATATATGCCCAACAAGGACCAGCAACGTACTGGTATGTTGCTGGACTTTGAGTGGTTATACCAGAATGACGGCTGCAGGTTTAGGTATCATTCTTTGCAGCCAGCGGTCGGCTTTCATGTAAAAACAATCCTAGCGGCTAATTAGCCTCTTGGACTGAAAGCGCAGGCACGTGAAACATGTTAATCACGGCAACATCGAGCCTACGTACCGTCCAGCAACTTGTGATCTCCTGCTTCCGGTTGTGACTCAGTTTCCTGGCTTCCGGATCTAGCTCCCGTCCGGAGTGCTTCCCAGGACGCCAGGCATCAGTTGGTCAGTTCGGTATGCTGGCTGTGTTAGTCCCGCTGTGACATGGGCTACAGCTTTCCTTCTGATGCAGAGCGCGAGCGACACCGGTGGTCAACCCAGTTGTCGCATTACAGGGAGCGGGGCATCTACATTCCATATTCCCTCCAGCGTGGATGTCATCTGCGGTCGGGCTAATGGTCAGTGTAGTGAGTGGTGACTTTCGATTCTACATCCCTCCCTGCACAGCTGAAGCACTGAGTCTACCCCTTGCTCAACACATGGAACACATTTGCCGTTATTAACCTCTTGGTGGCATTGTAACTTTTTTCAGTATATTTTAACAATGAAATTGATGTTTTCCTATTAAGTTTATATTTGATCTTTTCCATTTGACTGTTGCGATTTTTAATTAACTTTGGCATGCATTTTGTTAAATAATCTTTAAATCTAATAATTGCGCTACTACAAAAAATGAAACTTGTAGCTGCCAGCATCAAACAGTGTTGTGCACCGTGCAATAAAAGGTATGTAAAACAAAGGGAGGGGATGGACACAATCACCGTACGGTGGAGTGTCATACAAGCTTTAGGGATCAAACGATCCCAAGGAAACTTTGCTGGGTACTTTGATGGTAGATTCCGTCAGGAGCAACCGTAACTGTAGGGTGATGTACAAATCCACAGCAGATGGATAAGAGGCTTTCAGAAGAAGTAGGCTGCTGGAGAAGGCGACTTCCGCTCCATGTAAATTCATCTATGACACAAGTCTGCAAGCATAGCCAGCCGCACAACCACTTCCTCCCAGTCACACGGTGATTGTGTCCATCCCCTCTGGTAAGAGTATTCACTTCTGCCACGTATATATTGTTTCCGAATGCATAAGGTCTTTTCTGAATTGGAAGCATCACCGTCACTTGGTCATTGTCCTCTCAAGAATACTGCACTGTATACGTTAATGAAGTTTTATCACCATGGACATTTTTTTCAGTCTTTGGGACCATCTACTGATCATGTTTGTTTTTGTTTATAAACATAATCACTCATACACTATTTCACGTAGAATGTGAATATAATATTTTATATTTTTTTTCACTTCATTTAGTGCTGCATTTGTTTTATGTTAAATTATCTTGACTTCACATACTTTTAGTTTTCTTATCCTTCTGGCCCCATTGAGCGCAGTCCGTTTGTGTATTGCTAATTAGCCTCTAGACTGCTTTTACAAGCAGTGGGAGGGAATCCCCCCTCCCCCCACAGTCTTCCGTTATTTTCTTTGGCTCTGCTGTCCCAACAGGGAACCTGAGAACGCAGCCGGTGGTTCTGCCAGCTGACCATAAAGCTGATCAGAGACCAGAACGGCTTCAATCATCTCTATGTCCTAAGAAACCGGAAGCTATGACTTAAGATTTCGCTGATGTAAACAGCGCCATTGGGAAAGCATTTTATCACACCGATCTTGGTGTGGTCAGATGCTTTGAGGGCAGAGGAGAGATCTAGGGTCTAATAGACCCCCAAATTTTTTTTTTTTGAAAAAGAGTACCTGTCACTACCTATTGCCATCAGAGGGGATATTTACATTCCCTGAGATAAAAAAAAACAAACACAAAGCACCCCTTTCCCCCCCTGCTCTCACGCAAAGGCAAATGCAAGCATCTGTCTAGCGTCAAATGTAAACAGCAATTGCACCATGCATGTGAGGTATCACCGCGAAGGTCAGATCGAGGGCAGCAATTTTAGCAGTAGACCTCTGTAAAAGTGGTAACCTGTAAAGGCTTTTAAAAATGTATGTAGTTTGTCGCCGCTGCACGTTCGTGCGCAATTTTAAAGCATGCCGTGTTTGGTATCCATGTACTCAGCCTAAGATCATCTTTTTTATTTCATCAATCATTTGGGCAATATAGTGTTTTAGTGCATTAAAATTAAAAGTTTGTTTTTTTCCCCCCAAAAAAATGCGTTTGAAAAATCGCTGCGCAAATACTGTGAAAAAAACAAAACAAATTTAAACACCCACCAATGTATGTATATACGTGTGTGTATACACACACACACGATGATTTCTTCATGTAAACAAAAAAAAAAAAAAAAAAAAAAGTGTCAGAAAGGGCTTTGTGTTTAAGTGGTTAGAAGAGTGGGTGATGTGTGACATAATCAAAAAAGGGTTGGAAGCCTGATCCCCAGTCAGGCGACCAAAGAATGGGGGCATATTGGACTATTCCGGTACAGCAATAGTGGGTAGCCATAGAGAGCGTATAACGGCAGTAGTAAAAGTTAAAATTAATTTTATTGATGCAAAGGACAAAGCATGGTAATGCAATAACATTTAGTAAAAGTACAGGTATGTCACCAGTGGATTCAATGGTATACAGTACAACACAAGATCCCTCATATCATATCATATCCCTCGACTAGTTGTGGTCGAGGAATATGATATCTGAGATCTTGTGTTGTACTGTATGCCATTGAATTTACTGGTGACATACCTGTACTTTTACTAAATGTTATTGCATTACCATGCTTTGTCCTTTGCATCAATAAAATTCATTTTAACTTTTACTACTGCCGTTATACGCCCTCTATGGCTACCCACTATTACTGTATCAGAATAGTCCAATATGCCCCCATTCTTTGGTCGCCTGACTGGGGATCAGGCTTCCAACCCCTTTTTGATTGATTTCTGGATGATGGTACATATGTATTATTACTACCTTAATATTTCACAGTAGAGAGGCCACTCATCTGATGTGTGACATAAGCGTCTAAATGTTGTGCATAAAATGCCAGGACAACCCCCCCAAATTACCCCATTTTGGAAAGTAGACACCCCAAGCTATTTGCTGAGAGGCATGTCGAGTCCATGGAATATTTTATATTGTGACACAAGTTGCGGGAAAAAGACAATTTTTTTTGCACAAAGTTATCACTAAATGATATATTGCTCCAACATGCCATGGGCATATGTGAAATTACACCAAAATACATTCTGTTGCTTCTCCCGAGTACAGGGATACCACGTGAGACTTTCTGGGAGCCTAGCCGCGTACGGGACCCCGAAAACCGAAGACTTCACTCCTCACTGCTTATCAGTTTTGGAGGCCATGGAATGCCCAGATGGCACAAAACCTCCCCAAATGACCCCATTTTGGAAAGTAGACACCAAGCTATTTGCTGAGAGGTATGGTGAGTATTTCAGACCTCGCTTTTTGTCACAAAGTTTTGAAAATTGAAAGAAAAAAAAAAAAAAAACTTTTTTCATTTTCAAAAACAAATGAGAGCTGCAAAATACCATGTCTCAGCAAATAGCTTGGGGTGTCTACTTTCCAAAATGGGGTCACCATCTGGGCATTTTATGGCCTGCAAAACAGATAGGTAGTGAGGAGTGAAATCAAAAAATGTACGCCCTTAGAAATCCTGAAGGCGGTGCTTGGTTTTCGGGGCTCCCAAAAAGTCCTACACATGTGGTATCCCCGTACTCAGGAGAAGCAGTAAAATGTATCTTGGGGTGCAATTCAACATATAACCATGGCATGTGTGAGCAATATATAATTTAGTGACAACTTTTTGTAAAAAAATTTGTCATTATTCAATCATTTGGGACAAAAAAATTAAATATTCAATGGGCTCAACATGCCTCCCAGCAATTTCCTTGGGGTGTCTACTTTCCAGACACCGGGACCCAAAAAACAACATTTCCTTTGTGTACAGCATTGCATGACCGCGTAATTAGCAGTTAAAGCGACGCAGTGCCAAATTGTAAAAAGTGCTCTGGTCAGGAAGGGGGTAAAACCTTCCAGGGCTGAAGTGGTTACGTGCCCAGTGGTCAAGAGGTTAATGCAGAGGATGCATTGGGGTGAAAAAAACACAAGGGTTTATAACCCCTTTAACTAAATTATACACCACACTTTTAAGGTTCTCCAATCAAAATACTAAATCAGCCAACTAATCGATTATGAAAATAATTAGTTGCAGCTCTAATAGGGACACAGCGATACAGGGGTTAAAGTTAAGGGACTGGCTATCCATCTACCCCAGATTTTATGAAATGTTTTAACTTTTCCCAATCTCAAAAGGTGAGCTTGTACAAAAGTCATGGACTAGTTTCAGCCAGAGAGATTTTGTTGGGGGATAGCAATCCCTTCCATGACAATAGAAGGGACTTCGCATATAAAAAAAAAAAAAAAAAAAAAAAAAAAAAAAAAAAAAAAAAAAAAAAAAAAAAAGAGGGCGTGGAGCAGTCTCTCTTGGCATGGGAAGGGATGGTCAAAGATGCCAGAAGACAATTTTTGTTTGAGTACAAGATCGCACAACCACGCAATTGTCAGTTAATACGGCACTGCATCGCTTTGCAAAAATAAACAAATGGCCTGTCATTAAGGGGGTAAAACTTTCTGGGGCTTAAGTGGTTAAAGCATAACAGCTGATTTTTTCTTCTTTTAGTTTTCAATAGAGTGGAGAGGATTAAAACTCCTGTCAGTGCCTCCGTTAAGGAGATCCACCCTTTATTTGTCCTATTTACTATTATCATTGAAAGTAAAAATCCCACATTTTGGGTTTTTTCCCAGAAAAGTAAAGTAATAGAAGGGAAATTTTCCAATGGGGACACTAGTCCTGGTGACCTGGGGGTCCCTAAGAAATTCCCTTAATTTGCAGGGATAATCTCTCAATTCCTGTTTGGCTACGAGACAGGAAGTGAAGGAAAATCCACACCCATTTCTGGACTAACTCCTTTTTAACCGTGTTCTCAACCAAGAACTGATTGATGTGAATAGTTCATCAAAATCTCAAGTTGAGGTGGAAAGGAAAAGGGTGTGCACTCTACAAAAGCTGTAAAATACTCACATTTTGGACAGCTTAGAAGCAGCTCCTCCCGTCACCTTAGCAACTCTGAGTTGTGACAGTTCAACCTTGAGGTCATCCAACTGTTTCAATAGCTCTTCCTTCTTCTTACCACGCAGGTCTCGAGCCTTAATTTTCGCCTATAAACAAAATGGAATTTTACTAGTTAGCATTATAAAGCTACACATTTTAAACTAACTACTGTTGCAAAGCTTTACATCACAACCACTGGTTGCATTTACATTTCACAGAACAGATTCACAATCATTTGTGAGTGGGATATTATCCACTTCTTGACTGCCCGATGTAAGCAAAGCGACATACCCGTATGTCGCCGCCTACTTGCACCCGCTGTGATCGTACACAGTGGGAGCCTCTCAACAAGTCCCAGCCAATGATTCACAGCTGGGACCTGCTGAACGGCCGTGTACGTTCACATTCAACACAGAGCTCTGTGCACAGGGAACAATCTGTTTCTCATCCCTGCAGATCAATTAGTAAAAGCAGCAGATTTCACACACATTACCCATAGTCAGGCACACATTTAATCCCCTGATCGGGGGAAAAAAAAACCCACAGTGTGTAGTAAAAATAAATTAGATATAGATATATATATATATATATATACCAACTTGCACGCAAACTAATCAATTTTAGCCAAAACTTTTTTTATTGGATAGATTTTATAGCAGAAAAAAAAAGTGGTGGTCAAATATCACAAGAAAGCCATTTGTGTGAAAGAAATCAAATTTTGTTTGAGTAAAGCGCAACAGGACCGCACAATAGCCACTTAAAGTAGCGCAGTGCCAAATAGCAAAACATGCTTTTGCACAGAGCAGCCCCAATTCTCTTCTCAGGTTACTCATCGGCACTCCAGGCCCCTCTACAGCGTGTACCCCCACAGAAAGCCACTTTCAATGGAGACACCCGTGTGTACTCGCTCCCAAGTCCCGCTGCTGCGTCCATTGAGACAAAGACTTGGACCTGCCCCTCATTCCCGGTCAAAGAATTTGATTGACAGAAGCGGGAACCAATGACTGACGCTGCTATACATCGATGTGCACGAGCGCATCGGCTTCTGTCGCTGTTTTTCTCCTCATTGGACATGTCCAATAACAGCGGCAGAAGCTGTCAGGTAAGAAAATGAGTGCCTGGAGGGGAGCTGCAGCACAGGTTTTTACCTTAATGCATAGAATGCGTTAAGACGAAAACCATTAACGGATACAGTGACCTTTAAGGAAAAAAAAAAAAAAAAAAAAAAAACAGCATTTTTTTGCACCTAAAAAAATTGCAGTTATTTAGAAGACTCTAAAGCATTGCACCCATGATCAGCAGCTTGCAGGTGCAATTTCAGACTCCTGCAGATTGTGTGCAAGGGCAGGCAGTTACTGAGTGACAGGAAGAATCATTGAACTACCAAGATGCCCATTAGCGCCCTGGTAAGTTCACTGAGAACTACAAACTCTCATCTGCCATGGCTCACGGTAGCTGCAGCTCTACCATTCACAGAACTCTGCTCAGTTAATAACAGGTTATATGGGTTACCATTTTACTAAAAGTAAACTTATCCTTTAAATAGTTCATCTGGCCCAATCAAATGATTTCCATGCCAGAATGTTCTGGCCACTGGGGTTGCTGTAACAGACCAACTTAAACCTTTTGGCTGTAGTTCAAACAACCTCCCCTCTGCTGTTGGATTTAACAGTTGCTCACCTATGCCATTCAGGAGAAGCCTTGTATTTTAAAATTACAAGACTTCCCCTGATTGGATGAGGTGAAAATCATAATGCCATCACTCCCACTGATCTTGCCTGAAATCTTGTCAACTTCTAGTGCCATCTACCTATCAGTTAAATCTCCAAGGACTACTAAAACTTTAGAGAGGTTGAGATGTTCTGTAGCCACACCCTAGGGTTACAAAGCTGCCTTTACATATATATTAAAGTGAGTGTTGTCACCCTAGGGCAGAAAGTCTTGCTGGCAAGATCACCAGGTTAAGGTGAAGGTGTAGGAGCCAGGAAAAAAAAAAAAAAAAAAGGACTAAATGCATCCACTGCATCTGAGACCTGTCAACCCTTTCATGATTAAGCCTATTTTTGAAATTTGGTGTTTACAAGTTAAAATCGATATTTTGTTAGAAAATTACTTAGAACCCCCAAACATTATATATATTTTTTTAGCAGAGAATAAAATGGAGATTGTTGCAATATTTTATATCATACTTAATGGGAATATACGCCGAGTAAATAGATAACAAACATGTCACGCTTTATAATTGCACGCACTCGTGGAATGGCGACAAACTACGGTACCTAAGAATTCCCATAAGCAACGCTTTAAATTTTTTTTACGGTTACCAGGTTATTTTTTTTACTCCCGTACCAGAGGTGGTGTAGTGCTAGAATTATTGCTCTCGCTCTGACGATCGCAGCGATACCTTACATGTGTGATTTAAACACCGTTTACACATACGGGCGCAACTTCCGTATGAGTTTTCTTTGCTGCGCGGGGACTGGGCGCTTTAAAAAAAAAAAATTATATCTCAAATCTATATTTTTAAATTGTGTTTAAAAAAAAATAAAAAATTTGATCACTTGTTGCTGTCACAAGAAATGTAAACATCCCTTGTGACAGTAATAGGTGGTGACAGGTACTCTTTATGGAGGGAGCCGGGGTCTAAAAGACCCCGGATCCCTCCTTTGCACTTCAAAGTATTCAGATCGCCAAAAACATCCAGACGAAGCTACGCTGATTGGTTAGCGAAACACGTTGACGTCACAGCGGTCATGCGACGCCAGCCGAACGATACGCCCCGTACAAGCTACACCGTGGGATAGGAGGCACGGGCTCCATCACCACTCTGTTTACACGCTGCAGACTACTGGCTCTACAAGCCCCGCACACTCAGCGGCTCCGTTGACAAGAGGAGATAACCCTATTACACGTGAGGAGACCTGGATGAGTGTATGGACGGAACGGGAAGCCCATATCAGTTTGCAAGGGTGGTAAAGTACTGAAGCCCCATCTATATTTATTCCCTTTCCTCCTATCCCATCTCAACTGAAGTGATTACTAGCAATTTCTGGAAAGAATGTGTCACTAATCAACTGCCTAAATGTTCAGATGGAAAGACTATTGCAATGTCATTTGACTTGATGAGTATAATTTTGAAGTGATAGCCCTTGGTGGCTATATAATTTTATCTTATTCTCTTTGGACATCATCATACAAGGTTGCAGGATCTGATTTGAATATGCGGTTTATATTATGACTTATGGGACATTTGTGCAATAACAGCAACTAGAAGGTGCTTGAAGTTCAGGGCAATACCAAAAATTCCCATATAGCAGTATTCCAATATCCATGAGACAGCATAACCTATCTACCAGATAATCGTTATGTTCCAGGAACCCCCCCGGGGGGCCACTCCCAGTGACATTGTTAGGAATCCTGTTGGGGATAATAGAATCTGGGATTTTTCCCATTTTCTCTTTTTCATATACGTTGTATACATCTATGAGATTTTATTGCACCTCAATTTCACTGCGAGTGGCAGACTGGTGTCCGGAACTTCTGTGTTGTGGTTGGTTTTATGTTTTTTGTGTATGTTTTTTCTTCCTTCTGTAAGTGTTCACAATAATTGCTTGCTTGGGTGACCCTTTGTTGGCAGCATCCAGCGAAGCTTGCAGTGTGTAGCTGTTTTCATCTAATATAGGTGCATATTAATGCATTTTTGGCATGTTCCAATTTGGAAAATAAATTTTGAAATTTTATAAATACATACCTAGGTGTAGACTATATGTTGCCCAAGTAGCCACTTTTTAATCCCAGTAGAGATACTGGGGTTCACTTTTTCTTTGTATGCTCAGTCCTTTGGCTATAGCAACATTGTCATACTGTGGTAAGCCTTATTTGGGTATACATAAATTACCCGTCACCATGGTTATGTTTTTAGTTGGACCTGGTTTTCCTTTTTCTCCCCTTAGTTGCATCCACTCACATGCTGCCACCACGTCCCATACCTTGTGTCAGAACCGCATCACCAGCCGTCCCATTAAATTGAATGAGACTGTTGGCGAGTCAACAGCGTGTCAGAGATAACAGTTGCGCTTCAAAAAAATGAAGATTTAAATCAAGCTATTTTACTAGGGATTTAAATCAAATCCACCCTGATACAAATAAAACTTATGTAGGAAGATTTGTTTCATCTCTGTATCTGAGGCTGTTCACTTCACTGGGTATATGTAAGGGTTTATATCCACTTTAAAGTGGTTGTAAAGTCATTATGTGTCCTTAGTAGAATGCCCTCTGTTATATCCTGCGATATAGCTCAATGCCTTAGTTTTATAAAAATGATGCGGCGCAATGCCTTATTTTGAAGCGCCACTGTGCAGTCAGCTGATGTCCAGGGCTTTCCTGCCCCACTCCAAGGACTGCAGAGGGAAGGGCTGAGGTTCCCTCTGACATCAGTCGGGATGAGTGCCGCAGGCAGTCTTTAATAAACGCATTTCGCCTCATAATTTGTATAAAACAAAGGCAGTGAGCGATATAACAGGAGTTTCTACTAAGGACACAGATATTTTACACAGTATAGTAGCAGCAGCAGGGGAGGAGACGGCACACACTCTCAGACAGGGAGGGGGAAGAGCTGCATGACAGAGGCACGTAAACTGACCATGGTGTCAGGGCTCAGCCGCCATGATAAACCATGTCAGTTTACAGGGGGAGGGCAGACATAGGCAAGATCAGCTAGGTATCTCAGGTGATAGAAAGGGCCAAATTACACAGCACACGCACTGTGCTGTATAACATGCTTCAAAGCGGGAGTCCAGCGAAAATATTTTTTTTAGATGTCAGCAGCTGCAAATACTGCAGCTGCTGACTTTTAAAATAAGGTCACTCACCTGTCCCGGGGTCCAGCGATGTCGGCACCCGAGACCGAACCGTCCCTCGGGTGCTGCCGCCACCATTCTCAGTGAGGGAATCAGGAAGTGAAGCGTTGCGGCTTCACTTCCCGATTCCCTACTGCGCATGCACGAGTCGCGCTGCGCTTTCTCAATGGTCCCCGCTATCTCCTGGGACCTGTGTCTTTCCCAGGAGACAGCGGGGCAGTGCGGGAGGGGGCGTGACTCCCATGGGAGTCTATTCCCGGAAGTGGGTGCAGATACCTGTCTTAGACAGGTATCTGCACCCCCCCTCCCCCGTGAAAGGTGCCAACTTTGACACCGGAGGGGGGGGAGGAATCCAATGAGCGGAAGTTCCACTTTTTGGTGGAACTCCGCTTTAACCACTTCCCACCATGAGGGCATACATGGACGTCCTCCCGTTGCAGTGATTATACTGGGTTGATGCCTGCACCTACAGGCATCAACCCAGTATCGTTCTCTTCAGCCGGTGATTCCCTGCACCGTAAGGCTGCAATTGTGGGCATGGTAAGGCTGAAATTATTGGCAGAAGTCAGGTCTAGCCACTGTGCCACCCACTTCCTCCTTCTAAAAAGTAAAGTGATTTTCAGTACACTATACAGTACAGGCATTTGTATAACACTAAGCGCTGCAATAACAAAATGTATTGTTACGCCTACTCACGTTCAATGCTCGGCCTAGTTAGGGTTACCTACACTGCGGTCATGGAAGCGGACAGAAGAACCCTATGACATGTTTAACACACTCCAGAAACCTGCTACTATGCCTTTTTTTAAAGTATACAGAGAGCGCTTCTGACTGCAGCCCGCCTATTATAAACAACACACTGCTCTCTGCTACAAAGCACACGGAAACATCACAAGGAGGACAAGGCCTGCCTAACTTTATCAGGACATACGAGCCACAGTGCCATTCATCGCTCGGCTATGAACCCGCAATACAGCCTGAAACTCACTCCAGGTACTGTTCCCCCTCTCCCAGCACTAAGTAATCGAGCGATGAGACTCGCATCGCGAAGGATTATACCGGATTACACCGGAGCAACTTATTCCACTCACCATTGTCGTCGCCAGCTGCAACAGGAAAGGGAGGCGATAACGAGGAGCGGAGTTCTTCCGGGTGATGGACTGTTCCAATTTGAGTGGAGTGAAGGGGAGGATGGGACAACGTTATGGTACAGTCCGAGCAGGGACTTGGAGGGGGCGGGATTTGGTTCTGGTTGTGTCAGTGTTAGGTAATGGAGTTTGACGTACGGTTATTTGTAAAATGTGTATAATATCTAGTCTATCATGTACACTGCTTATGAACAGAGCAATTTTTTACTTCCACTATGGCAAAAACCTTGTCTTAACGCAACTACTTCAGCCATTATGCTGTTTTCGTCGTATAATGTATTTAACCCTTTTGCTGCCAAAGCCGTTTTTTGCACACGCTCTTAAAAATAATTTTAGACACACACGCACACGCATGCACTTTCTGAGAGCAGACACCCTAGATCTCAGCACCATGGTTGTTGTGGTGTCAGGATGATTGACGCGCATTATTACTATTATTACATTATAATATAGAATGAAATCATTCAACTCACCATAATCCAGAATCAGTGGGACCCCTGAGCGTGTCACCTGCCACCAGATGCCATTAGGTGCCGCCAGCAGAGTCTGTCCTTGCATCAGGTGCCCCCAGCAGAGTCTGTCCTTGCATCAGGTGCCCCCAGCAGAGCCCCTCCTTACATCAGAAGTCCCCAGCGGTGCCCCTCCTTACATCAGATGTCCCCAAGCGGAGCCCCCCTTACATCAGGTGTCCCCAGCGGAGCCCCCCTTACATCAGGTGTCCCCAGCGGAGCCCCCTTTACATCAGATGTCCCCAGTGGTGCCCCTCCTTACATCAGATGTCCCCAGCGGAGCCCCTCCTTATATCAGATGTCGCCAGCGGTGCCCCTCCTTACATCAGATGTCCCCAGCGGAGCCCCCCTTACATCAGATGTCCCCAGCGGAGCCCCCCCTTACATCAGGTGTCCCCAGCGGAGCCCCCTTACATCAGATGTCCCCAGCGGTGCCCCTCCTTACATCAGATGTCCCCAGTGGAGCCCCCCTTACATCAGATGTCCCCAGCGGTGCCCCCCTTACATCAGATGTCCCCAGCGGTGCCCCTCCTTACATCAGGTGTCCCCAAGGGAGCCCCCCTTACATCAGATGTCCTAGTAGCAGCGTCTCCGCCGCCATTACAGAACAGAGGCCAAGGGGGAACAAAATAGAGGTGGAGCCGGCCACGTGGTTACAACAGAACCACCGCCCACCAGGACTGGGAATAAAAACCAGCCCTGGAAAAAATGTCATACCAGCCCCATAGCATTATTATACCAGCCCAACAGCATAACATCATTATTTTCTTGTTCATAAAAGGGAAAACCATGCATTTTAAAACACATTTGAAGAGTGTATTATATATAGATAAGACAGATATAAACGCACATAGGGCTATATATATATATATATATATATATATATATATATATATATATATATAAAACAGCAAATTCTATGTGAAAGTGGAGCAATTATTAAGGGAGACACCTGGGACTCTGGGAATGTGGGGGGACTCTGATGACCAGAGATGACCTTCTGGAGAAAGAATACACTAAGGTAAGGGGGGTGGGTAACTGATATAAGGGGGAAATCCCTTACATTATTGTATTCACTACCCCTACATCAGTGACCGCCCCTCAGAATGGCCTGGCGGTGCTGTCACTGACCTCCTCTCAGGTGCACCTTGCAGGGCTCAATCAGTCGGCTCCAGCTTGGTGGCTCTGGTTTTCCTATAGTCTCCTCTCCACAGTTCACACATGTCTGACTTCTCCCATGACCCCCATCCCGGTGGCGCTCCCATTCTTGACTCCTCTCCAGACTCCCTCAGAGACTGCAGACATGATATAAGACAAGAGATAGTCAGAGGTTGAGGGCATAGTACAGGAGATGGTCAGAGGTTGCAGACATGATACAGGAGATGTCAGAGGCTGCGGGCATGGTACAGGAGATGTCAGAGGCTGCAGGCATGGTACAGGAGATGTCAAGATGTCAGAGGCTGCCGGCATGGTACAGGAGATGTCAGAGGCTGTGGGCATGGTACAGAAGATGTCAAGATGTCAGAGGCTGCGGGCATGGTAAAGGAGATGTCAGAGGCTATTGGCATGGTACAGAAGATGTCAAGATGGCAGAGGCTGCGGGCATGGTACAGGAGATGTTGGAGGCTGTGGGCATGATACAGGAGATTAATGCAGCCTCACCAGTGCCCATCAAATGCAGCCTCACTGTGCCCATCAATGCAGCCTCACTGTGCCCGTCAATGCAGCCTCACTGTGCCTGTCAATGCAGCCTCTCTGCCAGTCCATGCAGCCTCACTGTGCCCATCCATGCAGCCTCGCTGTGCCCATCAAAGCAGCCCTACTGTTCCCATCATTTCAGCCTCACCATTTCCATCATTGCAGCCTTACTGTGCCCATCATTGCAGCCTGACCATGCATCATCATTGCAACCTCACTGTGCCCATCATTGCAGCCTCACTGTGCCCATCATTGCAGCCTTACCGTGCCCACAATTGCAGCATTACCATGCTCATCATTGCAGCCTTACCGTGCCTGTAATTGCAGCCTTACCATGCCCATTGCAGCCTTACCATGCCCACAATTGCAGCCTTACTGTGCCCACAATGGCAGCCTTACCGTGCCCACAATTGCAGCCTTAGCGTGCCCACAATGGCAGCCTTACCATGCCCATAATTGCAGCCTTACCGTGCCCACAATTGCAGCCTTACCGTGCCCACAATTGCAGCCTTACCGTGCCCACAATTGCAGCCTTACCATGCTCACAATTGCAGCCTTACCCTGCCCACAATTGCAGCCTCATCATGCCCATAATTGCAGCCTTACCGTGCCCACAATTGCAGCCTTACTGTGTCCACAATTGCAGCCTTACCGTGCCCATAATTGCAGCCTCACCATGCCCATAATTGTAGCCTCACCGTGCCCATAATTGTAGCCTCACCGTGCCCAAATTGGCAGCCTTACCGTGCCCACAATTGCACCCTTACCATGCCCATTGCATTGTCTATCACACGAGCTGGTTTAAAAGAAGGGCAGGACTTTTGTCACAGCGCGGCCAAACTTTTCACACTGAACTCCCTGCCTGCTGTGTGTAACAGGAGGAGGGAGGGGAGCGCTGCAGCCGCCCACAGCCACGGCTTAGCTCAAAGCGGCCCCAGGGCAGGCAGCCTACCGGGAAATGTCCCGGTAGGCCAGTCCGGCCCTGCCTCCCACCCCCCCGCCCCTTTCCATAACAGACCGGCAGCGGGGCGGGGGGTGGGCGGCGCCGCAGCAGCTCAATTTCTGTTGTAGCCACCCAGCCGTGTTCTACTTCTTCTGGTCTTCTTAAAAACGGACCTCTAGCGGCGGCGGCAGGCGGTGGTGAAAAATCGTGAAAAACCAGATTTCTCTGGACATTTCCCGGGAAACAATAACATTGGGAAAAGATTCTAAATTCCGGGAATGTCCTGGGAAATTTGGGACAGTTGGTAAGTATGAAAATACACTAAAGTTAGGCTACTTTCACACTGAGGCGTTTTTCAGGCGCTACATGGCTAAAAATAGCGCCTGAAAAACGCCTCCCCTGCCACCACAGTGTGAAAGCCCGAGTGCTTTCACACTCTGGGGCGGTGCGCTTGCAGGACGGGAAAAAAAGTCCTGCAAGCAGCATCTTTGGGGCATTGCGGGAGCGGTGAAAACACCGCTCCTAAAACGCCCCTGCCATTGAAATTAATGGCCGAAGAGCCCGCAAAGTGCTTTGGCAGCGGCGCTTTGCGGCGCTTTTAACCCTTTTACAGCCGCTAGCGGGGGTTAAAAGTGCCCTGCTAGGGTCCGAAAATCGCAGCTAAAACGACGGTAAAGCACCGCTAAAAATAGCAGCACTTAACCATCGACGCCCCCCCCCCCCCCCGCCCCAGTGTGAAAGTGCCCTTAAAGCAGAACTTCAGTCATTTTTTCAACTTTCCATCTATTAAATCTTCTGCCATTGTTGTTTTATCTTTGGATAATAAAACATTTTTTTCTGCCAGTAAATACCTTATACATCCCACTGTTTCTTATCTGGTAAAAAGCCTAGGCTTATGACATCATGCACAGCTCTCTCTCTCACTCTTGTGAGAGTTTGCCAGGGCGGGAGGGGCGATTAGTCACAAGAGGGCCAATGAGAGCTGCAGAGCTGGAGGTGTGCCTCTGTGTGTCCGTGGAAATCCAGGAAGTGAACAGGCAGCAGCTTCAGCTGCCCACCGTTAAAAAGGTTGCAGCCAGACTCAGTGGAGGGAGATTTCTGCATCATATTTGGCAAGTACAGAATCACATGATATATAAAATCAGTCTTTTTTTCAGCTGGAACTTGGTGGAACTCACCACCTCTGACTCAGGCCCTCTGCTCACCATTATCACTTGTTAACACAGAAGTCAGGCTTCTGTGTTTACAAGTGACAGCTTGTCTCCCAACAGCTCCCACAGATCTGATCTCCTGGGCGGCTCCCACTGAGTGCAGGATGGGGACAAGAGGGATGCAGGTGCTGTGCAGTGCAGATTCCAACACACCTACTGGATGAACTCCCTGCAAGTGAGAGAGGCAGGCCCACCTACAGTGTGCGGGGAGGTACCAGAAGGGGGGACCTCCAGAATCAGGGATAGCTGACATCCATCCTCATAGAGTGGGTGGGTGTAATGCAAGATGAAATGATGGGCGCCAGTCACTTTTTGAATGCAAATAGATTTATTGTCTCTTAACAAGAACTGTGAGAGAGGGGGTTAGGGCCAGGACACCCTTAGGTAGATGCAATGACAATTAGCAGTCTCCGAAACACAATAGGCAGACAGCTATACAGTTCAAAGCCTCCAGCCGGATGCAACTTCTGTATTGGCCGGACCGCTGTCTCCTATGGCAACTAAGCTTTTGACAGTTTCCAAAGATCTTCACACATAGAACTTGACAACAGAGTACAGTTCTTCTCTTATCTCACAGTTTTCCACTGTAGGTCTTTAATCATTGAGCTCCCAGTCTCTTACTAGACTTCCAGATCCAAGCCACCCGCTGGATCCCCTGAGCTCTTCCACAGCTAACCTGGTGTATACTCCTCAATAGGGATGAGCTCGATGTTCGGGTCGACTATGAGTTCGACTTGAACATCGGGTGTTTGCCCGTTCGCCGAAGAACGAACATTATGGGGCGTTGGCGGGAAATTTGAGCACCCGCAGATCGCAGTGCATTGCTGTATGATGACTGGCCAAAGCATGCACCTGACCTGCATGCTTTGGCCAATCCCAGTGCCCTCTGCTAAGAGAGCCATAATTGGCCAAAGGCAGGGTGCACTGGCATTGTATGACCGGCAGAAATTACCACAGACTTTTCTGGCCTGCCTCAGGAGATCTTGTAAGCCTGGGTACCTGCTCAAAAACCGCTGCACCACCAAATTCAGGACGTGTGCCAAACATGGAAAATGGGTCAAGTATCCCTGTTGGAGGGCGGAGAGAAGGTTGGTGCTATTGTCGTATACAACCATTCCTGGCTGAAGCTGGTGTGGCGTCAACCACCTCTGAGCCTGTCCCTGCAGAGCTGACAGAATCTCTTCCCCAGTGTGGCTCCTGTCCCCTAAGCAGACCAACTCAAGCACTGTGTGGCATCTTTTTGCCTGAGTGCTTGCGTAGCCCCTTTGAATGCTTACGGAGCACCGCTGGTTCAGAGGAACAATCTGCAGAAGAGGCCATAGAGGAAGAAGAAGAGGAGGGGGTGGAGGAGAGAGCTGTGGCAAAATCACCACTAGCATTTTGGAAGCTTGGTGGCGGAACAAGCTCCAATAATACTGAACCCTGTCTTACATCCTTCCCAGCTGCCAGCAGAGTTACCCAGTGCGCCGTGAAGGAAAGGTAACGTCCCTGCCCATGCCTGCTAGACCATGAGTCAGCGGTAATATACACCTTACTGCTGACCACCCTGTCCAACGAGACCAAAACATTGCCTTCCACATGCCAGTAGAGAGCCGGAATGGCCTTCCGTGAAATGAAATGGCATTTTGGAACCTGCAACTGAGGTACAGCACATTCCACAAATTCACGAAAGGGGACAGAGTCTACCAGCTGAAAAGGCAGCAGTTGCAGTGCGAGGAATTTGGCCAAGCTAGCATTCAGACGCTGAGCATGTGGATGGCTTTGACCGAATTTCTTTTTACGGTTTAGCAACTGGGGTAGGGAAATTTGCCTGCTAAAATAAGATGGTGGTATACTGCTAGCAGATTGGCTGCAAGTACTTGGGACACCTACTGCTATACCTTCATTCCTCTCAGTGCAGGTTGTTGAGAGGACTGGAGATTGTGTATACAAACAATGGGATCCCAACCTCATTGTTTTACACATACTCACTTCAAATGATCCCATGCTGGGATATGTAATGAAGGGAGGTCAACCCGTAATCAATACTTAACTTCCCGGGAAAAATCAAGTTAATCTCCTACTCAGAATAGTCACAAGGATTTTCATTAAAGGGGGCTGACTTATGCAAAGTATAGGGATTGCAGATGTAGCCAGTCCTTAACCAGGAATAGGGAAGCTCACCAATCAGAGCCACGCTATGTCAACCAATGAGGCATCAGCCTGTAATGATATACACAGACTAGATGGGAGGGAAACACACACTTTTATGGGAGAGCAGCCATCAGAATGGAACCTTGGTGCAAAGGGTAATTATGGGAAAGGTCTACATTTTACTTGTAACTAAATATGTTTGTAGATTAATGTTTTAAGGAATATACGGTATTAACCACTTGCCGACCGCCTAACGCAGATATACTGCGGCAGAATGGCACGGACAGGCAGAATCACGTTCCCATACGTGACCTGCTTCCCGCGGGTGGGGGGTCCGATCGGACCCCCCCCCGGTGCCATAGGCGGTCGGCTCTCGTTCGCGGGCGATGAAAGGTGAGGGGGAGGCCATCCATTGTTGGCCACCCCCTCCCGATCGCTCCCGGCGAATGAAAACGCTTCCTTTCCCTCTGTAATGTAAACAGAGGGAAAGGAAGTGATGTCATCCCTCCTCGAGCCGGTCTTTTCGTACCGGTGCAGAGGAGAGAAGACATCCAAGTAAGTGCACCAACACTACACTTACAGTAGAACACGCAGGCACACTTTTTACCCCCCAGTCACCCCCTGATCACCCCCGATCACCCCCCTGTACCCCCTGTCACTCTGACACCAATAGCAGTTTTTTTTTGCATTGGTGTCAGTTTGTGTCAGTTACAAGTGTTAGGGCAGTTTGGTTAGCCCCCTTTAGGTCTAGGGTACCCCCCTTTAGGTCCAGGGTACCCCCCTAACCCCCCCTAATAAAAGTTAACCACTTGATTACCCCCCGTCGCCAGTGTCGCTAAGCGATCGTTTTTCTGATCGCTGTATTAGTGACACAGGTGACGCTAGTTAGGGAGGTAAGTATATAGGTTCGCTGTCAGTGTTTTATAGCGACAGGGACCCCCATATACTACCTGCTAAAGGTTTTAACCCCTTGATTGCCCCCTAGTTAACCCTTTCACCAGCGATCACCGTATAAGTGTTACGGGTAATGCTGGTTAGCTAGTTTGTTTTTTGTAGTTTATTATAGTTTATTAGAGTTTATTAGAGTTTATTATAGTTTTAGGGCACCCGCCGTTTATTACCTTATAAAGGTTTAACCCCCTAATTGCCCGGCGGTGATATAAGTTACGTTTTTAGGATCTGATAAGGTCTGCGTCGCCCCAGGCAGCGTCAGGTTAGCGCCAGTACCGCTAAAACCCGTGCACGCAGCATACACCTCCCTTAGTGCTATAGTATCTGAACGGATCGATATCTGATCCGATCAGATCTATACTCCCCAGCAGTTTAGGGTTCCCATAAACGCAGTGTTAGCGGGATCAGCCCAGATACCTGCTAGCACCTTCGTTTTGCCCCTCGGCCCAGCCCAGCCCAGCCCACCCAAGTGCAGTATCGATCGATCACTGACACTTACAAAACACTAAGCACACATAACTGCAGCGTTCGCAGAGTCAGGCCTGATCTCTGCGATCGCTAACAGTTTTTTGGTAGCGTTTTGAATCAGTCGCTAACAGTCAGGAGCTTTTTTGCCTGTGAGTCTCACTAGTGTACCCCTAAATTTAGAGCCCAAAATGGCAAATCGAAGGTACACTAGTGAAGAGGCCTACACGTTTCTGAGTATGACAGATAGTGAAGAGGAAGTCACTCATCTGTCAAGTTCAGGCTCAGAATACGAACCTGTAGAGGACAGCGGCTCCATGACAGATAGCTCTGACGACGGAGTTGTGGTCCCTGCTAGGGTCAGGCGTACCAGACCCCGAACTTGTTCTGTCCTTGAAGTGCAAGAACCGCCGGGCTCTCGTATGGAGCAGAGCAGTACTAGTGCCGCTACTCCTTCTGGTGAACTGGCAAGCACCAGCGGCCTAGTACACCCTGGTCGTACATCCAGCACTGCAGTATCACGTGGTGACGTGGCGAGTCCCATAAGTGCAGTTCAAGCTGGCGAGGTGGCAAGCACAAGTAGTGTCCCGCTGCCACCAAGAAGAAGATGAACACAGGCCCGTCGTGCCCATAGTGCCCTTCCTGCTGCATTCGCCAATCCGAATTGGGTACCCACCACTTCTGCAGCACCCGTACTTCCCCCTTTCACTGGCCAACCCGGAATTCAGGTGGAAACAGTTGACTTTACGCCACTGGATTTTTATTCACTGTTTTTCACCGAAGATCTCTATAGATCTATTGTGGACCAAAGCAATTTGTACGCTGGTCAACACATCGCCGCTAATCCCCAGTCCTCCCTTGCCAGAGATTGGAGACCAATTACGGTCTCCGAATTTAAGACCTTTCTGGGCCTTTCCCTCCTCAAGGGCATAACTAAAAAGAGTGAGTTGCGGTCATATTGGTCCACTGACCCAATTCACCATATGCCCGTGTTCTCTGCCTCCATGACCAGGGCACGATACGAGCAGATTTTGCGGTTCATGCACTTCAACGACAATGAACTCTGTCGTCCTCGTGGAGACCCTGGATACGATCGGCTCTACAAAATTCGGCCCCTCGTAAACCACTTCAACCAGTGTTTTGCAGACTTGTTTACTCCCCATCAAGTTGTCTGCGTTGATGAGTCCCTAATTAAATTTTCTGGCCGCTTGTCATTCAAACAGTACCTTCCCAGCAAGCGTGCCAGATACGGGGTCAAGATGTATAAGCTCTGTGACAGGGCCACAGGCTATACATGTAGATTTATGGTTTACGAGGGCAAAGATAGTCACGTAGAGCCGATAAACTGCCCTGACTACATAGGAAGCGCTGGCAAGATAGTGTGGGACTTGGTGTCACCCTTATTCGGAAAGGGGTACCACTTGTACGTGGACAATTATTATACGAGCGTGCCACTTTTTAGTCACTTGTTTGATCATCAGATTGGAGCATGTGGCACCGTGCGATCTAATCGCCGGGGCTTTCCCCAGCGGCTTGTAGAGTCCCGTCTTAGGCTGGGGGAGAGAGCCTGCTTGAAGTATAATAATTTGCTCCCTATGAAGTGGAGGGACAATAAGAATGTTTTCATCCTTACCTCCCTTCATGCAGACACGACGACCCAAATTCCTACGGCGACTGGTGTTGTGGAGAAACCCCTCTGTGTCCACGAATACAACCTTAATATGGGAGGGGTGGACCTCAACGACCAGTTGTTGGCGCCGTACCTAGTTGCCCGTAAGGCCAGATGCTGGTACAAAAAAGTGTCTGTTTATTTATTTCAATTGGCTTTGCTGAATGCTCATGTGCTATACAGAGCTTCAGGACGGACTGGATCCTTCCTTAAATTCCAGGAAGAGATCGTCAGAGCCCTTCTGTTTCCAGATGGTGCTCCACCTCACCTTCCCAATCCAAATGCAGTAAGCCGGCTGCATGGGAGGCATTTTCCTTATGTCCTCCAGAGTACCCCTACCCAACGAGCCCCCCAAAAAAGATGTCGTGTCTGCAGCAAGCGCGGATTTAGGCGTGACACCCGGTATTGTTGTCCCTCCTGTCCTGACAATCCTGGTCTATGCATTGGTGAATGTTTTGAACGCTACCATACACTAGTGGAGTATTAGCGTAGGGTTCAGCACTGCACAGACTAGGCACACTAACACAGGGTCTCCCAAGATGCCATCGCATTTTGAGAGACCCAAACCTGGTACAGTTACAGTTAAAAGTTAAAGTTACTAAAAAAAGTGTTAAAAAAAATAAAAATAAAAAAAAAATACAAAAATAAAAATACAAAAAAAATATAAAATAAAAAAAACAAAAATAGTTGTCATTTTATTGTTCTCTCTCTCTATTCTCTCTCTATTGTTCTGCTCTTTTTTATTGTATTCTATACTGCAATGTTTTATTGTTATGTTTTTATCATGTTTGCTTTATAGGTATGCAATTTTTTTATACTTTGTTTTTTTATTGTTAACCACTTTTTTGTTTTCAGGTACGCCATTCAGCTGCAGAGCGGATTTATTTATCTTGACAGCAACAGCGTTTGCTCCCACGATATATAAAGCCGTGACTCCAGCACTGTCGGAGGTGATTTCACCACCACAGTTACATACTTCAGCATATATGCCGAAGCGTGGGGGCAGCAGTGGGTTGAGGAGCAATTTGCTCCTGCCTTTTGCGGGAGGATGCCCCCATGCTTCAGCATATATATATTTTAGGTAGGCACAGGTTGCGTTAAATGTTTTATTTTTTACTATGTTTTTTTTTTGTATTTGCTTTGCAGGTATGGTAAGTATTACTGTTATACTGTAATGTTACTTTGTTTTTTTGTTAACCATCATTTGCTTAGCAGGTACGCCATTCAGTTGCAGCGCGGATTTATTTATCTTGACAGCAACAGCGTTTGCTCCCACGATATATAAAGCCGTGACTCCAGCGCTGTCGGAGGTGATTTCACCACCACAGTTACATACTTCAGCATATATGCCGAAGCGTGGGGGCAGTAGTGGGTGGAGGAGCAATTTGCTCCTGCCTTTTGCGGGAGGATGCCCCCATGCTTCGGCATATATAAATGGTGCATGTATGCCCATCATTAGAAGTGGGCGGATGAAGGGAGGTATTTTAATGGTGGGCATACCCACCGATCAATATCTTTTTTTCGTTCAGCCCACAGGCTGCATGAAAAAAAAGTTTACAATACAAGGACCAGCAACGTACTGGTATGTTGCTGGACTTTGAGTGGTTATACCAGAATGATGCCTGCAGGTTTAGGTATCATCTTGGTATCATTCTTTTCAGCCAGCGGTCGGCTTTCATGTAAAAGCAATCCTAGTGGCTAATTAGCCTCTAGACTGCTTTTACAAGCAGTGGGAGGGATTCCCCCCCCACCCCCACCGTCTTCCATGTTTTTCTCTGGCTCTCCTGTCCCAACAGGGAACCTGAGAATGCAGCCGGTGATTCGGCCAGCTGACCATAGAGCTGATCAGAGACCAGAATGGCTCCAATCATCTCTATGGCCTAAGAAACCGGAAGCTACGAGCATTTCATGACTTAGATTTCGCCGGATGTAAACAGCGCCATTGGGAAAATGGGAAAGCATTTTATCACACCGATCTTGGTGTGGTCAGATGCTTTGAGGGCAGAGTAGAGATCTAGGTTCTAATAGACCCCAATTTTATCAAAAAAGAGTACCTGTCACTACCTATTGCTATCATAGGGGATATTTACATTCCCTGAGATAACAATAAAAATGCAAAAAAAAATATAAAAATGAAAGGAACAGTTTAAAAAAAAAAAAAAAAAAAAGCACCCCTTTCCCCCCCCCTGCTCTCGCGCAAAGGCGAACGCAAGCGTCGGTCTGGCGTCAAATGTAAACAGCAATTGCCCCATGCATGTGAGGTATCACCGCGAAGGTCAGATCGAGGGCAGTAATTTTAGCAGTAGACCTCCTCTGTAAATCTAAAGTGGTAACCTGTAGAGGCTTTTAAAGGCTTTTAAAAATGTATTTAGTTTGTCGCCACTGCACGTTTGTGCGCAATTTTAAAGCATGTCATGTTTGGTATCCATGTACTCGGCCTAAGATCATCTTTTTTATTTCATCAAACATTTGGGCAATATAGTGTGTTTTAGTGCATTAAAATTTTAAAAAGTGTGTTTTTTCCCCAAAAAATGCGTTTGAAAAATCGCTGCGCAAATACTGTGTGAAAAAAAAAATGAAACACCCACCATTTTAATCTGTAGGGCATTTGCTTTAAAAAAATATATAATGTTTGGGGGTTCAAAGTAATTTTCTTGCAAAAAAAAATAATTTTTTCATGTAAACAAAAAGTGTCAGAAAGGGCTTTGTCTTCAAGTGGTTAGAAGAGTGGGTGATGTGTGACATAAGCTTCTAAATGTTGTGCATAAAATGCCAGGAGAGTTCAAAACCCCCCCAAATGACCCCATTTTGGAAAGTAGACACCCCAAGCTATTTGCTGAGAGGCATGTCGAGTCCATGGAATATTTTATATTGTGACACAAGTTGCGGGAAAAAGACAATTTTTTTTTTTTTTTTGCACAAAGTTGTCACTAAATGATATATTGCTCAAACATGCCATGGGAATATGTGAAATTACACCCCAAAATGCATTCTGTTGCTTCTCCTGAGTACGGGGATACCACATGTGTGAGACTTTTTGGGAGCCTAGCCGCGTACGGGACCCCGAAAACCAAGCACCGCCTTCAGGCTTTCTAAGGGCGTAAATTTTTGATTTCACTCTTCACTGCCTATCACAGTTTCGGAGGCCATGGGATGCCCAGATGGCACAAACCCCCCCCAAATGACCCCATTTTGGAAAATAGACACCCAAAGCTATTTGCTGAGAGGTATAGTGAGTATTTTGCAGACCTCACTTTTTGTCACAAACTTTTGAAAATTGAAAAAAGAAAAAAAAAATATGTTTTTCTTGTCTTTCTTCATTTTCAAAAACAAATGAGAGCTGCAAAATACTCACCATGCCTCTCAGCAAATAGCTTGGGGTGTCTACTTTCCAAAATGGGGTCATTTGGGGGGGTTTTGTGACATCTTGGCATTTTATGGCCTTCAAAACTGTGATAGGTAGTAAGGAGTGAAATCAAAAATTTATGCCCTTAGAAATCCTGAAGGCGATGCTTGGTTTTCGGGGCCCCGTACGCGGCTAGGCTCCCAAAAAGTCCCACACATGTGGTATCCCCGTACTCAGGAGAAGCAGCAGAATGTATTTTGGGGTGTAATTCCACATATGCCCATGGCATGCTTGAGCAATATATCATTTAGTGACAACTTTGTGCAAAAAAAAAAAATAAATAAATAATAATTTTCACTTTCCCGCAACTTGTGTCAAAATATAAAATATTCCATGGACTCAACATGCCTCTCAGCAAATAGCTTGGGGTGTCTACTTTCCAAAATGGGGTCATTTGGGGGGATTTTGTGCCATCTTGGCATTTTATGGCCTTCAAAACTGTGATAGGTAGTAAGGAGTGAAATCAAAAATTTATGCCCTTAGAAATCCTGAAGGCGATGCTTGGTTTTCGGGGCCCCGTACGCGGCTAGGCTCCCAAAAAGTCCCACACATGTGGTATCCCCGTACTCAGGAGAAGCAGCAGAATGTATTTTGGGGTGTAATTCCACATATGCCCATGGCATGTTTGAGCAATATATCATTTAGTGACAACTTTGTGCAAAAAAAAAAAAAAAAATAATAATAATTTTCACTTTCCCGCAACTTGTGTCAAAATATAAAATATTCCATGGACTCAACATGCCTCTCAGCAAATAGCTTGGGGTGTCTACTTTCCAAAATGGGGTCATTTGGGGGGGTTTTGTGCCATCTGGGCATTTTATGGCCTTCAAAAATGTGATAGGTAGTGTGGAGTGAAATCACAACTTTACGCCCTTAGAAATCCTGAAGGCGGTGCTGGGTTTTCGGGGCCCCGTACGCGGCTAGGCTCCCAAAAAGTCCCACACATGTGGTATCCCCGTACTCAGGAGATTCAGCAGAATGTATTTTGGGGTGCAATTCCACATATGCCCATGGCCTGTGTGAGCAATATATCATTTAGTGACAACTTTGTGCAAAAAAAAAAAATTGTCACTTTCCCGCAACTTGTGTCAAAAAATAAAATATTCCATGGACTCAACATGCCTCTCAGCAAATAGCTTGGGGTGTCTACTTTCCAAAATGGGGTCATTTAGGGGGGTTTTGTGCCATCTTGGCATTTTATGGCCTTCAAAACTGTGATAGGTAGTAAGGAGTGAAATCAAAAATTTATGCCCTTAGAAATCCTGAAGGCGGTGCTTGGTTTTCGGGGCCCCGTACGCGGCTAGGTTCCCAAAAAGTCCCACACATGTGGTATCCCCGTACTCAGGAGAAGCAGCAGAATGTATTTTGGGGTGTAATTCCACATATGCCCATGGCATGTTTGAGCAATATATCATTTAGTGACAACTTTGTGCAAAAAAAAAAAAAAAAAAAATTGTCACTTTCCTGCAACTTGTGTCAAAATATAAAATATTCCATGGACTCAACATGCCTCTCAGCAAATAGCTTGGGGTGTCTACTTTCCAAAATGGGGTCATTTGGGGGGGTTTTGTGCCATCTTGGCATTTTATGGCCTTCAAAACTGTGATAGGTAGTAAGGAGTGAAATCAAAAGTTTATGCCCTTAGAAATCCTGAAGGCGGTGCTTGGTTTTCGGGGCCCCGTACGCGGCTAGGCTCCCAAAAAGTCCCACACATGTGGTATCCTCGTACTCAGGAGAAGCAGCTAAATGTATTTTGGGGTGCAATTCCACATATGCCCATGGCCTGTGTGAGCAATATATCATTTAGTGACAACTTTTTGTAATTTTTTTTTTTTTTGTCATTATTCAATCACTTGGGACAAAAAAAATAAATATTCAATTGGTTCAACATGCCTCTCAGCAATTTCCTTGGGGTGTCTACTTTCCAAAATGGGGTCATTTGGGGGGGTTTTGTACTGCCCTGCCATTTTAGCACCTCATGAAATGACATAGGCAGTCATAAAATAAAAGCTGTGTAAATTCCAGAAAATGTACCCTAGTTTGTAGACGCTATAACTTTTGCGCAAACCAATAAATATACGCTTATTGACATTTTTTTTACCAAAGACATGTGGCCGAATACATTTTGGCCTAAATGTATGACTAAAATTGAGTTTATTGGATTTTTTTTATAAATTAAAGTAGAAAATATCATTTTTTTTTAAAATTTTCGGTCTTTTTCCGTTTATAGCGCAAAAAATAAAAATGGCAGAGGTGATCAAATACCATCAAAAGAAAGCTCTATTTGTGGGAAGAAAAGGACGCAAATTTCGTTTGGGTACAGCATTGCATGACCGCGCAATTAGCAGTTAAAGCGACGCAGTGCCGAATTGTAAAAAGTGCTCTGGTCAGGAAGGGGGTAAAACCTTCCGGGGCTGAAGTGGTTAAGGTATAATATAAGGTATTCCTTCATGTAATTCTCTTATTTTTTTTTACTTGGAAAAAAACAACTTTCTTGATATAAAACACATCTTACAATCCAATCGGGTACATATAGCCAAAGAAGGAGAGTTACATATTATGACAGCGAAATTAAATATGCAGGAATATAACAGGGTGTGCATACACATATTTTCACATGTGCCATACATCATGCGGCAGTTTAATCCAATCTATAAATAAAACATGCCTCTGGTATAGGGAAACATTGCACTGGGTATGGAACTATTATACACAGGTTTCCCCGTCCTCCAACCATCTGTCCCAGATCTTTGAATATTTTTATGTAGATCCCCTGTGTGCGTAGATCAGTTTCTTAAATGGCAAGGTGTCATTGACTGCTTTTTTCCACAACTGTAGTGTGGGGGGCATGTTCTGCATCCACCTCTGCGCTATCACTTTGCGTGCTAGGAATAATGTTTCAAAAATGAAAATTGTGTGATATTTCTCCACCTCTACATCTGGCAGTAGCCCCAAAATACATAATTTAGGGTCCAGCACCACAGGGGATCCCATATTATCATGGAGGAAACGGACAATCTGCGTCCAATATGTCTGGACATATGTGCAGCTCCATATGAGATGGTAAAACAAGCCTGGGTCAGCTCTGCACAAGTAACACGTCGGGTCCGGCGTGCGCTGGAACTTTGCCAATTTCACCGGCGTCAGATAGGCTTTGTGTACTATATACAGTTGTGTCAGTCTATCGGACAACTTGGGAGACACCATCTTGGTTCCTTCTAAAATCTCGGCCCAGTCAGTGTCATCTATTAGGGCGTACACACGGTCGGACTTTGTTCGGACATACCGACAACAAAATCCTAGGATTTTTTCCGATGGATGTTGGCTCAAACTTGTTTTGCCTACACACGGTCGCACAAAGTTGTCGGAATTTCCGATCGACAACCACGCGGTCACGTACACCACGTACGACGAGACTAGAAAAGGCCGGTTCAGAACCAAGCACGGCACCCTTTGGGCTCCTTTTGCTAATCTCGTGTTAGTAAAAGTTTGGTGAGAGACGATTCGCGCTTTTTCAGACTCGTGGCTTTCAGATCGTTTTCTGCCGTTCAGTTTGTGCTTGTGGGTTTGTATCTGCTCTTCAGTGCGTGCAGTCAGTTCGTATCAGAGTTTTCTGTGTGATCTTGCCTGCTCGTTGCTGTTTTTCAGGTCGCTCTTCACAGGCCTTGCTGTTCTTCAGTGCGTTACCGTTTTCTAGCCATGTTTCGTATGCGTACTCCTCGTACAGTTCGTGCTGTGCGGGGGCTTGGTGTTGGGGTCCTGACCTTGACACAAGTCCAGTCCATGAACAGGGTGGGGAGGAGTTCATGGACCAAGAATTGGTTGCTTCAGCGTGACCAGTTCTGTCATATGCCTTTGCTCCGTGACATCTGTGAGAATAATCCTGATGATTTCAGGAACTTTCTCCGGATGACGGACCCCGTGTTTCACCGTTTGTTGGCTTCGCTGACCCCCTATATCAGCAGGCAGGATACCTGCATGAGGCAAGCCATCACTCCGGAGCAGAGGCTGGTCGCTACCCTGCGGTATTTGGCCACAGGGAGAAGCCTGCGGGACCTCAAGTTCTCGACAGGCATCTCCCCCCCAGGCTCTTCTTTGTGGACATTTACTGCTTGTGTTTGTTTGAGCTGACCCTGACAGAAATGTGTTGAGTGCAGAAAATGTTGTGATTGTGTAACCTTACAAAGCACTGTTGGCTGTTATTTACTAAATGCAAAGACACTTTGCACTACCAGTGCACTTGCAACTGCACTGAAACTGCACTTGTAGTGCAAAGAGTATTTGCCCTTAGGAAATTACCCCCATTTTCTCATAAAACAACAATTACATCACCCCAAAAATGTTGTAGCGTTGAGACAATAATCCACACATTCTTGATGAACAATCTTTAATACCTGCACAATCACATGTGCATTTACCCAAGGTTTTTCTGACAAACCAACATGTTTGTTGTATAACAATTTTTGTGGTGTCATTATCCAAAATCAAAATGTGCATTTTATAGAAAACAGGCCTGTGTAAAACCCACAAGAAAGACACAAATCTTGATCTTACAAAGTTCACATTTGGTAGAACCTGAAGGCAATATCAGACATGAGTATTTAGGAACTGGGTTTGATATTGCGTTCAGATGGGGGGAAATCACCCCAGGAAAAGCCAAATTTGGAAGATGCACACCAATTTCACAATGTCAACATTAGCTATCTGCCATCACGGGGGATCAAGGGACGTGTTTTGGGGGAGAAAGCCCTTCCTCACTGCTACTTTATTATTGAGGAAGGGGTTGCACCCCCAAAACGCATCCATTGATCTCCCGTGATGGCAGATAGCACATGTTGACACACTGTGTGCATCCTCCAAATTTGGCTTTGGGAAAAATCACAAAAACATTTCGCACATTGTAGCACACAAAAGAAGAAAGTGATTTGGAGGGGCTTTAAACTCGCCCCAAAACATCAATGATGTTTTTATATTTTGGAATAACATCATTGATGTTTTGCTTGATGTTTTCCAATTGTAAATTACACCCCATGATCTCCCCGATCAGGATCTGGGCACTTTCGGATGTGAAAGGATCTTCATCCACAACCTCACGATCACCTAAAAAGAGAGGAACCCCAAAATAAATTAGGTTTGCAAAAAAATGCATCCATCTCTTTCCTTAGCCTGTGGTCGCAGACACTCACCTGTTGTGGTGACTAGTTCCACCATGTCTTCTTCCTCCTGCTCATCTTGTGTTGGGGGGATTTCCCCTTCTTCCAGAGGTGGGGGGTCTCTGGTCTCCTCAGATGAGGGGTGTCCTCCGAGTCTTTTCTCCCCTATGTAAAACAAAAATGGTATAATTAGCACACAGATATTTGATGGCAGAACTATAAAGATGAAACATTGTTTGGAAGTGGGGTACAATGATCTATTTTAGCCGAGTTCCAAGATGTAGCTTTTTTAGTGTCCTTTGTCAAGCTTCAATACTTGACCTGTTTGGTACAAGCTTCACAGATGGAGACCCCCCTATAGTATACAGTGGAGCACCTGTGTGGCCCCCCTAATAAAAATGGTGTTCTTTTGTCCCACACTAGTTCTCCAGTGTCCAGATGTGAAAACAGCTGCTCAGTGTCCTCTCCTTACACACAATCTAGTTTGCATTTCATTCTAGTAACAAAGCCATCTACACAACCCAATTCTTTGAAGACAAGTATAGGGCGTCAAAATGGTGGCCAAATGCATATGGCCTAAACAATGGTATTTTATCGTCCGAAATTAAAATGTGTGATCCGAACGAATAATGTGCCCATGAACATGAAAGTTGCCATTTTAAACTGTACAACAGTTCGTAAAAGCACATGGAGCAGCACGAACGTAATAAACACAAAAAAAATAGGAACACAGCACAACTACTTACTTTTTTGCAGCACTCTCCGGATCTTTCTGTACTGCTCATGTTCTCGTAATTTCAGGTCCGACCACCGCTTCCTGAGCTGATCTTTCGATCGTCGTACCCCGAAATTCCGGTGCAGACTCCTGACCACTTTCGCCATGATCTTGGCCTTTCGGACATTGGGGTTGGGGTAAGGCCCATACTTTCCCTCATAGTCGGCCTTCTTCAGGATGTCCACCATCTCCAACATCTCCCCAAAGGACATATTTGAGTCCTTTAATCTCCTTATGGATCGGGACGTTTCAGGCTCCGGCCTTTCCTCCCCCTCCTCCTCGTTGCTACAATTAGCACGATCCTGCTGTCTATCCGCCATGTGCTCTTCCCCCACTGCGCCGAACGAAAAGGGGCGGGGAATAGACTAGAAAGAATGCCAGGGGCGGGCGGAGTTATACGCATGCGCAGTGTGTATAAATCGTAACGCGCGTGTCTTACGTACGATCTGTGAGCGGAGGAAGGAGCATCGGAGACGCCGATCGTGCTAACGAAGGTAGGATCTAAACTTGGGCCTATACTGCTTCGAAATGGAAGCCTATATTGTAACAAGATTAGGGGAGTTTGGCCTGACATTAGGGTTTGTCTTGTGTTGTGTCTTGCAGAGAAAATGGATGGGTTCAACGACCACAATTTCCTGCCCCTGTTAATTGACAAGTACAGGGAGCTGCCCTGTCTGTGGCAGGTCAGACACCCACATTACAACCACAAACAGAAGAGGCAGGCAGCGCTGGAGAAACTGCTGGAGTTGCTGAAGCCGGTGGTCCCCACAGCAACCATCCTTTATTTAAAAGCTAAAATTGGTGGCCTGAGGAGCACTTATCTTAGGGAGCGCAAGAAGGTCACAGATTCCCAGAGGTCCGGAGCTGCAGCAGATGACGTTTATGTCCCCAGGCTGTGGTACTATGAGAGACTGCGATTTCTGTCAGACCAGACTGAAGTCAGGGAATCCCTCTCTACTCTTCCTTCCACGCTTCCTTCCATCCCAGCTGAGGCTTCTGATGTCCAACCTGGGCCTTCCAGCCAGGAAGAAGTGGAGGAGCCCAGCTGGAGTCAGGTATAGCATTCTTCTACAGATTTCTGGGCAATAAATAAATGATGTTTATTAGATGTTATTATTGATCACTAATTGCTGATTAAAAAAAGTGTTTTACATATCAATAGACAGTAGTGGGCACCCAAAATTGGGACAAGAATGCAAAATGCTGGGCTCAGAATGATAGTCTGTTATATTTGTTAACATTCAATTTGCAGCAGTCAGGAGGTAAAAATTGTGTGTGATTGATGTAAAAAATACTAAAACTATGTCCCCTTTTCATACACAGGAAGACCTCAGCCAGGAGGAGGTTGTGGAATGTGGCAGCCAGGAGGAGGCGGGGATTAGTGGCAGCCAGGAGGAGGCGGGGCTAAGTGTCAGCCAAGAGAAGCCTGGGACCAGTCGCAGCCTGACTGAGTCTCAGGTTCCTCCCCTCCGCCTGCCACATAAATGAGCCAGGAAGATGACTCCCAGTCCTGTGCAGGATTCAGCATACAGGCTGATCCAGGAGGCTTCGGCGTCCCTCAGAGCCTTCCCCAGTCCTGCAGAGGCCTTTGCCTGCATGGCTGCCACCAAATTGCAGGGCATGCAGGAGGGCCAACGCAGGCTCTCTGAGGACCTGATTTATAAAGTGCTACGTAAGGGGGAGAGTGGGGAACTGACACCCAAGACGGATGTCATTGAGATCGACGATCCTCCTCCTCCTCCTCCTCCTCCTCCTGCTGCCACAACTCCACCATCACAGCCAAAGCCTGGAAGGAAGCGTGGAAGGAAGACCAAAGAGTGATTGCCCTGTGTTCAGTCTGGTCTGACAGAAGATGCAGTCTCTCGTATGACCACAGCCTGGGGACACAGATGTCATCTGCTGCTTTCCGGATCTCTGGGACTTCTGGACCAGACTGCCCTCCCTAAGATAAGGACTCCTCAGGCCACCAATTTTGCTTTTAAATAATTGATGTCTGCCCTGGGGGTCCCAGGCTTCGCCAATTTCTGCAGTTTCTCCAGCGTTGCCTCCCTCTTTGTTTTTTTATAGTTGTGACCCCTTAATAAATTTTTTTCGGTAAATTCTACTCTCCTGTGTGTGTTTTCATCCAAAAAGGACAGTTTGTTGGTGACGATTCAGGTACATTTCTAACATAAAATGTGAAATTAACAAGGGACAACAACACCAAACAATCTCCTACAGATTAAATAGAACAACATATCAATGGCGTTGTGGGAACTTGTCACAAAAAACACACACAAACATTTTCGGGAGTACAAATCAAAATCACCAAAAATAAAAAATAAAAAAGAGAAACACAAAAAAAGATTCTACATTAAAGGCAAAAAAAAATAAATACAAAAATATGTTGTCAGATGTGAGAAATCAAAATATATTGAGGGAATCCCGATAAATAGTAACGAAATAAGTTTGTGAGAAGTGTGTGTGAATATGAGCAGCAAAACTACTTAATTCTTGTCACATTATAAAGAAGAAGAGAGTGCGCTGTATTAAACCATTTTGAACATTGCAGCGTGACGAAAGTGCTGTATCCATTGCGAACGCTAAGTTTACCAGAACGAGCTGTCCCGTGTCGGAATTTCTTCTGAGCATGCGTGGCACTTTGTGCGTCGGAACAGGCCACACACGGTCGGAATTGACGCGATCGAATTTTGTTGTCGCAAAATTTTATCTCCTGCTGTCCAACTTTGTGTGACGGAAAATCTGATGGAAAATGTCCGATGGCGCCCACACACGGTCGGAATTTCCGACAACACGCTCCGATCGGACATTGTCCATCGGAAATTCCGACCGTGTGTACGGGGCATAAGAGTCCTACGTCCTGTTCCCATACCGTTTTGGCCTTGTGTGAAACAGCAGCTGCACCCCGTTGTCTGATTGTGCAATACAGGTGTGAAATAAGCTTGAAGGGGTCATCTCCCATAACAATACTCAGCACAGGGGGGGTTCCATCCCTACATCCAAGTCCGGCAGCTGGATTCTAAGTGCGTGATGGAGCTGCAGGTATTTAAATGCTCATCGGTGTGGGAGGGAAAACTCCTCCTGAAGGGTCTGAAACTGCTTGAGCCCGGAGGTGGACAGGACCTGGTGGAGATACAATATTCCATATCTAGCCCAAACTATCGAGTCTGGAATTGTTTCCATTTCCCGCATATGACTGTTAAGCCACAATGGGGTGTGGGAATGAAATTTCCCCACATTCTGCTTTTTAAGAGATATTTCCCATACCCTTTGGTGATGAATCAATATGCCCGAGTTGTACCGCGCAGAGGGACTTTGTGTTTTTTCCCCACGAAGTATAGCCTGAATGGGTGTATACGTCGGGTGTCCCAGTTTGTCACAAACCAAAGATCTATAGCGTTGCATTTCCGGAAGTGGTACATGTGGGATAGTTTCGAGGCTAGGTAATAGTCCTGCAAGTCTGGGATAGATACACCCTCCATATCTGTGGGGTTTTTAAGGGTTTGCCAAGCTAGCTTGTGTCTACTATTACCCCAAACAAACGAATTTAGAATAGCTTCCATCTGCTTAAAGATTTTTAAGGGAATGTATAGGGGGGGCGTGCCATATCAGATATAGAATTTTGGGCAGTATGATCATTTTTATTAAATTTACGTGCCCCATCACCCCTAATGGCAATCTAGACCACGTCTGCGTTTTGCTTTTTAGTAAGTCAAACAAAGGAGCTACATTCAGGGGTGTATAGTCTACCAGATCCCTAGTTACTTCCACACCCAAGTATTTAATCTTGGATACTCTAGCGAGTGGTAGCGGGGGAGTTGTGAACAGGGGAGGAAACACATCAATTGGAAGAATCTGAGACTTGTCCCAATTTTTACGCAGGCCCGAGTATCCCCCCATTTGTTCAATAAGTCTTAACGCTGCTTGGAGTGATGGTCCCTGGTCCGCTAAGTATAATATGGTGTCATCAGCATACATTCCTATTTTATCGACTGTAGTGCCACGGCGCAGACCCTGAATATCAGGGTTTGCTCTAATGGCAATGGCCAGTGGTTCCGCTGCCAGCGCAAACAGTAAGGGAGAGAGGGGACACCCCTGTCGTGTACCCCTCTCTAATGGGAACTGCTCAGAGAGCCATCCATTCACAAAAATTCTTGCCCTGGGTGTCTGATATAGGAGCTGCACCCATTTTATGAAGCGTGCCCCAAAACCATAATTATGCAAACATTCCCATAAATATGGCCATTCCACGGAATCAAAGGACTTAGCTGTATCTAACGCCACCACCACCCTCGTTCCTGAGTTATCGTGGCGGGCTTGGATATTCATATATAGTCACCTGATGTTCATGGCTGTATTTTTCCCCGGCATAAAGCCCGTTTGGTCCGCATGAATTAAAGTTAGAATAGCAGTGTTTAATCTAGAGGCCAGGATTTTAGCTAAGATTTTAATATCTACCTGTAGGAGTGAGATAGGCCTGTAGGATTCAGGGAAATGCAGGTCTTTTCCCGGTTTGGGGAGAACTATGATTTGGGCTTCCTGCATAGACTCGGGGAGTGAGTTCTGATCAAATATTGACTGGTATAAGGCTTTCAGCTTGGGGACCAAGATATCTGAGTAAGTTACATAAAATTCCAGAGGCAGTCCATCCATCCCTGGAGCTTTAGATTTGGCTAACTGTGTGATCGCTTCCGCTATGTCGTGTTCTGTAATAGTTGCATCAAGAAGCTCAACTTGCTCTCGATTCAGCTGGGGGAACTGTATGGAAGATAAATACGATCGAATCTCCCTTCGTGTGTACGTGTTTTGGGATTTATAGAGGTTGCCATAGATATGTCTAAATTTAGCTGCCACCTGTTCTGGGTCTGTTATATTACACCCGTCTGGGTCATTAGGTGACACCACGGCTGGGGGCTTATCGTCCATGTGAGCCAGAAAGGCCTCCCCGCCCTTTCACCCTGCTCATACACCCTCTGCCTGCAAAAAAAAAACACGCTGTTTAGCCTTCTCTGTGTGCAGTTGTGTGACTAGTCGGGTCTGCAGTTTCACTCTGTCCAGGTTTTCAAGGGTTGGGCTAGAACTATAGGCCTCTTCTAAGTCTCGCAGTTTGTCAGATGTGAGTTGAAGTACAGTGTTAGACTCTCATTTTAGCCTATTTATTCTGGAGGATAGTATTCTACGGGCATGAATTTTAAAGTCGTCCCAGTGTGTGTGGTAAGGGCAAGGGGTCCCTGTATACCCTCCAAAAAAAAGAGCAGCTCCCTGGCAATGGAGTCATGGTCCGTAAGAAGGGATAGCCAATGAGGGTTTAGTCGCCAACGTCTGGTGGGAGAAACTACTCGCAAGGACGCCGTCAGCCAGCACGGAGAGTGGTCCGACAGGATCCTAGGAGCAAATCCTGAGCCCGTGATCTTTGGCAAAAGGCCCCTGGAAACAAGTATGTAGTCTATCCTGGACATGGTGTTATGACTTATTGAGTGGCAAGTATATGCTCTGGTTGTGGGGTTAGCATGTCTCCAAACGTCAATAAGGGCAAACTCCGTCAGTGCAGCCTAGTATGCAGTGGTTCACCAGGTCTGGGTTCAGCCCGTACCGGGCGGTCAAGGGATGGAGTCATAGTATGATTAAAATCCCCCATCCACACTACTGGTATGGACGGGTACAACGCAATAAATGCAAGACCCTCTGCAACCACGTCCGACCTGTATGGAGGGGGATATAGCTAGCCAATATCAACAAGGGGTCTCCCCCCACAATTGCATGTAGAAAGAGGTACCTACCCTGGTGATCCGACACCACGGAGACCAATTTAAAAGGTGTAGATTTCGCAATCAACACCGTTACTCCTCTAGACATATTTGTGTGGGTGCTGTGGTAAGCCCACCCCACCCAGGGACGCTTTAGGGCCGCCTGTAAGTGACCCATGACATACGTCTCCACCAATGCGACAATATCCACCTTGTGACCTTTTAAATATTGTAACACTGCAGTCCTTTTAATCTTATCCCGCATGCCCTGCACACTCCACATCATAAATTTAATGTCCGCCATGGTGTTTATTGGCACAGAGATTGCATATGGATCGGCAGGGTAACCTCCCCCCCCAAACCAAGACAGCTCATCCACCCCGCAATTAAACCAACATGTTGCATATATGATAAGTGCTTGTTTAAAAACATTCCAAGTAAATAACATGTGCACAACGGTGCTAACATTCCCAATGCTCTGATCAAGAGATCCGGCATTTTCCTTCCCTCCCAGCTTCTCGCCTCCCCAACTTGGCGGAAGCATACATTCCCGTGCAACCTTAATATGGAACATCTTCCAGCCAGCAACATTAGCTGGAGGTACAACACTAATGCCCCGTACACACGGTCGGACTTTGTTCGGACATTCCGACAACAAAATCCTAGGATTTTTTCCGACGGATGTTGGCTCAAACTTGTCTTGCATACACATGGTCACACAAAGTTGTCGGAAAATCTGATCATTCTGAACGCGGTGACGTAAAACACGTACGTCGGGACTATAAACGGGGCAGTGGCCAATAGCTTTCATCTCTTTATTTATTCTGAGCATGCGTGGCCCTTTGTCCGTCGGATTTGTGTACACACGATCGGAATTTCCGACAACGGATTTTGTTGTCGGAAAATTTTATATCCTGCTCTCAAACTTTGTGTGTCGGAAAATCCGATGGAAAATGTCCGATGGAGCCCACACACGGTAGGAATTTCCGACAACACGTTCTGATCGGACATTTTTCATCGGAAAATCCGACCGTGTGTACGGGGCATTAGAATATGATGAGCAAAAAGGTTCAAAATTAAGAGGAAAAAAAGGGGGTTGCAAACATAATGGGGGCGATTGTTCACTGAGTGAAGCAAGGTTAGGGCACGAAGCATGACCAGTGTCTCTTTCTCCATCCGAGTGAGACTCTCGCTGCAAGGTTACACAGTCATCCTGGTGTACTAAAGTTTTAGGGCCTCAGCCCTACGGTATCTCCATGAATATGCTGTGAGGGCAGTGAGATACTCAGGGTGATAAACTCTGTGGTCCAAATAGCTCCAGGCCCAAAGCCGAGTGTCTGGGAGTATCGATAGACTCAGATTCTCCCCCCCCCCCAAGGGGAGTATAAGGATCGGGCCCTCTAACCTCAAGAGGGGGAATCTCCGAACTCATATTCAGAAATGCGTGGGTTATACAGATGGGGGAGGGGGAAGCTGAAAGAAGCAAGTGGTGAGATGAGAATACCTCCCACAGTGGAGGGGACATTTAGAAGAAAAGTGGGGCCTGCCATCATTTGACAATAGCGACAGTACTAACAGTAACATGCCGCAAACCTGTTTATCCATCCGGACGTCCGCGTTGATCCAACCAGTGTGCTGCCGCACTCGGGTCATCAAAAAATATGGCTCTGCCATCCTCCTCCACTCTCAATCTAGCCGGGAACAACATGGCATATTTAAGGTGTACTACCCTGAGCCGCCTCTTGACATCTTGGAACTGTGCACGCTTTCTTTGGACTTCATTAGAGAAGTTGAGGAACATTGCAACATGGCCATTGCCCAGGGTGATGTTACCTTTCTCTCTGGTTAGCCAAAGGATTTTATCTCTAAAGTTAAGAAACTTGGCAATAAAAGTTCGGGGGGGGGGGGCTCCCACAGGAGGAGACTTTGCTGGGATGCGGTGCACCCGTTCCACTGCGAACATAACAGAAAAGGCCTCTCTACCAAAGTGTTGAATCAGGAGGGATTCCAAGTATTCAGCAGGGAGGGTGCCTTCAGCCTCCTCAGGTGAACTGGAGGTTGCAGCGTCTCAGACGATTCTCCATATCATCTTGGTAAGTGTGTAGCTACTGAATCTGGCGCTGCAGGTCCTCTGTGGTGTGGCTGGGGGGGTGCAGGATGTCCTCCACTGCTCCGATGCGTGTCTCGGCCTCGGTAACCCTATCCCTTACCTTAGACAGGTCTTGGCGCAGCAGGGAGATGTCGATCTTGACCTCATCTATTTTGGCGGTGAGTGTCCCCTGCAGCGTTGCAATGGCATCTAGGACCTTAGCTGTGTCCGCGCCCTGATGGTCCGCTGCTGAACACGTACCTTCGCCAGTACCTTCGCCATTTTTGGCCTGCGGGTCTTGATCTTGATGGCGGTATTTCGCCAACTTATCCACCGCCTCGGAGTTCCTTTTCGCCGGGGACATGTTCCCTCTCTGCTCCGAAGTGCAGATTACCAGGCCGTCTCCAGGTGAAGCAAAATAGGCGCTGTGCCGGGAGTTAGACTGAGGCCACGTTCTGTCCCCAAAGCCAATGCTGGATTTGTATGTGTCCTGACAACAGGTGCAGGCAGCCCAGAGGCCGTTTCAGGAGAGGATGGGGCACAGGATGCTCAGGAAGGCCAGGATAGCTCACCAAGGCCGCCACCGGGTGGAGCAAGATGGCCACCGCTCCGGAATACAGGCCAGAGCCGCGGCCCATCCCAGGGCAGATACTGAGTATAAAAGCGCCTCAACAGCGGCCTCAGGTAGTCCTGAGGCTATTCCAGGAGGGGAGTGAGTTTTTGGCTGTCTGGGAGGCCAGAAGGGTGTACTGTGGTCTCCGCTGGGTGCAGCAAGATGGGCGCCGCTCCAGGAACCAGGCCAAAGCCGCGGCCTTTCCTATGACCACTGCCGATCCGGATGTCTGCACCACAGCGGCCTCGTGCGGCGTTCCAGCGGGCCGACAGGCTCCAAAAACAGCGGAGCGCACAGGAGGGATCCCCGGGTGTAGGGTAAGGCACCAGGTGTACAGGATGCAATCAGGATGATGGAGAGAAGTATAGGTCAGCGGAGCACACACTACATGTGACCTACTCCATTGCTCTCCAGGCCACGCCCCGTAATTCTCTTATTTTAACCTAATATTTTCTCCCTTGGTGTAGACTATAGATAGATGGTTGTGTATTAGATAGACTTTCTCACTCAACAATAAATGTTGTTATTGGGTAAAGCTTTCACTCATGGTCAAAGAACTCTCATTTAACCCAAATCATATCTGAGAGATATTAAATCTCAAATATAGTATATAGTATACGGGAAACAGACTGCATGGGAGGTCGTCATATATCTGGTCAAGCATTTGGTGCCCAAGCGGCTGCTGTTCTGGCCACGCTTGATCCGCTTCAGACATAGGTTGCAAACAGCAACGGTGCGATCTGCTGCACACATGTCAAAAAAGGCCCACACCAAGGAACTTTTCAAAATCAGTGGGGAGTCAGCAGCGCCCTGCACCTGCGGAGCTCTGAGGTGTGATGCAGTAGGGTGGCTGCCCTTAAGCTGCCCCCTAGGGGATATCCTGCCTCGTTGGAGTTGTGCCTCCTCCTCCTCCTCTGTTCTATCAGGCACCCAAGCAGAGTCAGTGACCTCATCATCCCCTCCCTCCTCGTCACTGGAGAAAACTTGGCACTATGCTGCAGCTAGGGGAACATGACAGCCAGTTTCTTGTCTTGTTCTTGGGCACCCCCTCTCTCTAGGCTCACGTTACTCCCTTCCTCAACCTGAGAATCAACATTGGAGCCTTCAAATCGCTGCGCATCCTCCAGCAGCATGTACCCGACACTGTGGTCAAATAGTTCGGGGGACTCCTCCGTGCATGATGGTGGGGCTACGGGAGTGACCGTGGACAAGGAGTCGGTGGAATAGGCTGCTTTGGCAGCTGCATAGGAAGGCAAACTACTCTGAGCCTGGGTGACAGAGGATGAGGACGGCTTTGTTATCCACTCCACCAACTCTTCTGCATGTTCTGGCTCAAAAACACGGCCAGCAGCAGAGAAATAGGACAAGCGTGCCCCACGGCCACCTGCAGAGGATGCACCATATCCACGACCAGCACTGTTGACTGTAGACATAGAGCCTGCTTGCCCTCTTTTAGTGGCCTGTGAGCATTTGCCTCTCCTTGGTGGCCTTCCGGACATGATGTATATTTTGTTTTGCAACACCGCACTAAACTGTATTGTGTACTGTGTACACCACCAGAAAAGTAGTAGCAACTGCAACTGCATTACGGCTGCACTGTAGTGTGTACACTACCAGAAATGGAGTAGCAACTGCACTATGGCTGCACTGTATTGTAATTACAATTTTTGATCTAATATTTTACAGCAGGACCCGTTCCTGCACCCACCAAGAGTATCTGTGAGGGGTTACAGTGTTCTGGTACCACCAACACCTAAGGCCCAATTTTCTGCAGAGTATATAGGGCAGGCCGTATAGTATATATACTTCTGTTCAGAGAATATAGTGCCTGGGCCCCCCCCCCACGCCATTTTTTTTTAGATTTGAGTGCAGGGTTCCCATTAATATTCATACCAGACCCAAAGAGCCTAGTAATGGGCTGTGGGGGGGACCTATGCCATTTTTCTCAATGATTTTTATCTTGCCGAGACCCGACAATTCATTACAGCCGCAAGCAGTTTTGAATTACTTTTTTTCCTTTAGAAATGTCATTTTGCTGTGGTATTGTTCTAAACACGGGAAAACTGCGCCACTTTACAGGCATACTATAGACACCCCCAGGCACAACATTTAAAGGAATATTTCATTTTTATTGTTTCACTTTAAGCATTCCTAAAATCCAAGCTAGGAAAATTATCACATTAAGATGGCAATCAAAGGCGCCCCCTACAGTAAGAGATTGGACTTGGGCGGCACAGTGGTGCAGTGGTTAGCACTCTCGCCTAGCAGTAAAAAAGGGTTGCTGGTTCAAATCCCAACCACGACACTACCTGCCTGGAGTTTGCATGTTCTCCTTGTGCCTGCGTGGGTTTCCTCCGGGTACTCCGGTTTCCTCCCACACTCCAAAGACATGCTGGTAGGTTAATTGGCTTCTGTCCAAAATTGGCCTTAGTATATGAATGGGGACCTTGGATTGAGGGTAGGGACTGATGTGAGTGTGCGATGTACAGGGTTAGGGACAAGGGTCAGGGTTGTAGACACACACTCACTCAGGTTGAACTGGATGGACTGGTGTCTTTATTCAACCTTACTAACTATGTAACTATGTAACTATGTGACTAGTACAATAAATGAAACCCTCTGTAGAGAGAGAGAGCAGTGTACGCACAGAGAGGTAACCTCAAGGAATTTGACAGGATTTGGAGGTTGTGGCTGGAAGAAATGTGTCACACCGAACAGAGAGTAGAGTATAATAGGACTGGAAAAACAATCAGAATAGTTATTCTGTTAGGGAAAGGAAATATTAGACCAAATGGGAACTAAGGGTATCCCAATAAGGTAAATTATCGGTAATATAAGAACAATCTGATAATCCCGATATAGGAATTAAACACAAGCATATTGGTAAGGGAAGGGGAGGGTTGGTAAAGAGGGGAGGAATTAAGGAGTAAACACTAATTTTATAATATTGAAAATGGGTGTGGAAGGGGGGTTAGGGTGTCTCATAGACTTTAACGGTGTTTGCGTGTTCGAACAAATTTTTTGCATGTTCGCATGTTCGGCTCATCCCTACTCCTCACCCCCCGCTAACCCGCTGGGTCCCTGGCTTGGCACTTGCTAAAGCTTTCCCATTTCTTCCCCATCCCCGGCTGGTGAGAAGACTGCTCTGGTACTTCAGGCTTACTCACAGTGGTCTCAGGTAATAAGGTGGATGGTCCCTTAGTGGCGACTGCTTCCCCTTTACCTCTGACCACGACTGATTCCCCGTCCAGACTCCCGTCCGGATTCCCAGTTGGACTCCAGTCCGGATTCCCAGTTGGACTCCTATCCTGCAGTCCCAACTCTACGCTGCTTCTCCTGCTCCTGGATAGGCCTCAGGCAGCCTAGCAGCCAGATGTCCCGGGGATAGGCCACAAGCTTCTGGCCTAGCAACCCGGGACAACATAACATACGTCAACCCAGACAGCCATCCAGCTGGAACAGAACCCTGATCACCTGACTCCACCCAAATAAATAGGCTCTCCCAACAGACCAAGGGACTAAAGAAACCCCTGCCAATTGGCTGTGTCACCCCATCCATTCATAATCTGACCTTGCTATGCCCTTGTCGATCTAATGTCACCAGCAACAGTGCCACCCAGTGACAGAAGAGAAAAGGTGCAGCAACTCCAGAGTTATAGAGAGATCAGTGGATCTTCTAACAATTAACCAGAACATTTACTATCTGGCAAACTAAATTTGTGAGCAACCCTGCCTAAATATCTGAAAAGTGTGGCGTGCATTTGTATTCAGCCCCCTTTACTCTGATACCCCTAACTAAAATCTAGTGGAACCAATTGCCTTCAGAAGTCACCTAATTAGTAAATAGAGTCCACCTGTGTGTTAGAGGGCCTTAGGGAACAAACAGCATCATGAAGGTCAAGTAACACACCAGACAGGTCAGGGATACAGTTGTGGAGAAGTTTAAAGCAGGCTTAGGTTATAAAAAAAATCCCAAGCTTTGAACATCTCACCTGGCACTGTTCAATTCATCATCCAAAAATGGAAAGCGTGTGACACAACTGCAAACCTACCAAGATATGGCCTTCCACCTAAACTGACAGGCCGGGCAAGGAGAGCATTAATCAGAGAAGCAGCCAAGAGGCCCATGGTAATTCTGGAGGAGCTGCAGAGATCCACAGCTCAGGTGGGAGAATCTCTCCACAGGACAACTATTAGTCATGCACTCTACAAGTCTGGCCTTTTTTAGGGAAGAGTAGCAAGAAGAAAGCCATTGTTCAAAGAAAGACATAAGAAGTCCTGTTTGCAGTTTGCGAGAAGCCATGTGAGGGACACAGCAAACATGTGGAAGAAGGTGCTCTGGTCAGATGAGACCAAAATTGAACTTTTTGGCCTAAAAGCAAAACGCTATGTGTGGCGGAAAACTAACACTGCACATCACCCTGAACACACCATCCCCACCGTGAAACATGGTGGTGGAAGCATCATTTTGTGGGGATGCTTTTCTTCGGCAGGGACAGGGAAGCTGGTCAGAGTTGATGGGGAGATGGATGGAGCCAAATACAGGGCAATCTTAGAAGAAAACCTGTTTGTGTCAAAAGACTTGAGACTGGGGCAGAGGTTCACCTTTCAGCAGGACAATGACCCTAAACATACAGCCAGAGCTACAATTAAATGGTTTAGATCAAAGCATATTCATGTGTTAGAATGGCCCAGTCAAAGTCCAGACTTAAATCCAATTGTAAATCTGTGGCAAGACTTGAAAATTGCTGTTCACAGTCACTCTCCATCCAATCTGACAGAGCTTGAGCTATTTTGCAAAATAAAATGGGCAAAAATGTCACTCTCTAGATGTGCAAAGCTGGTAAAGACATACCCAAAAAGATTTGCAGTTGTAATTGCAGCGAAAGGTGGCTCGGGGGGCTGAATACAAATGCACGCCACACTTTTCAGATATTTATTCGTAAAAAAAATTGAAAAACATTTATCATATTCCTTCCACTTCACAATGATGTGCCACTTTGTGTTGGTCTATCACATAAAATTCCATTAAAATACATTTACGTTTTTGGTTGTAACATGACAAAATGTGGAAAACTTCAAGGGGTATGAATACTTTTTCAAGGCACTATATTTTCCCTTTAAAGTGGTTGTAAAGATTAAGGCTTACCTGTAGGTCCAAGAAATATCTCCTATACCTACATGGTTTAGGAGATATTTGCAAAAAGACAGGCACCGTAGACAGCGGCGCGCAGGCGCACTGAGCATGCCGCTGCTATGGGCGATATGCGGCTCACAACGGAAAGAAGATGGACGCTCCGTAGCAGAGGGGACAGCGGTGACAGCGCAGGCTCCTGTGTCAGGTAAGTCACACATAATGGGCTACTATGTGATGCAGAGTAGCCCATTATGCTTTACCTTTGCAGAGAAACAAAGAGGAAGTAAACCCATTCAAGCTATGGAGGAATGGAGTGTTCCCAAAGCTGTGAAAAGACAATGGCTCAGTGAGAGTCTTCGAGGCCCTGCTGCTGATGTAATCCATAACTTGAGAATGGGAAAGAGAACCTGTATTGCTATGGACATACGCTTTGTATGCTGTATTCGGAAGAGTGGAAACAACTGCAGACCTGATGTACAAATTCAATCACACTCATCAACAGAAGGGAGAGTGCCTCTCTGGATACATCTCCAAAGTGGACCGAATGTTACACCAGATTATCCTTAAAAAGGGCATCGATCCTAAGGAGGCTGACCAAGCTCGTTTAGATGGGGTCTTGCAAGGGGCCTGACCGAACCATCCTATTGTCTTAAAATTACTACTGAAGAGAACTAAGGTGGTACCCACTTATCCTGAACTGATAAGAAGAGTCAAGGCATGAGATAATTGAGCTCTATTTCTGCTATAAGAGGGAGAAAGTAGTTGCCCAAACTGTCCATGTTGAAGCAGATTTCTCAGATGAGGACAGTGAAACTGAGTCAGAGCAGGCGGGGCTGGCCGTCCCTGATACTAGCAAGCCTGTTGCTGAACTCGGACCAGCTGAGCTGATGACCCAGGTAGTCCAAGCCCAAACTCAGGTGTATCATGCTCTAATGTGAGTAATGAAAACCCAAGCAAAGGTCCAAGAACAAAGATTTCATCAAGGGATTGAGGAAGTGGAGGTGCCAGGACAGATGCTGGTGCTGACCCATGCACGTCCACACCTAAAGAGTTTTGTTATGGACTATCTCGGTACTTGGTAATAGATAACAATTAATTGATCATAAAATAACGTTTAATGCATACAAAAAAATATATATACAAACAGTGTATTTTTATAAAAGCAAATTGTATACACCACAGTTAACAAGCTACCGACGAGTACACCCTTAGAGTTTCTGTTGAGAGGGGGTATACATAAAAATCCTCAACCTGTTTCGCGGCAAGAGACCGCTTCTTCAGGAGGGTTGGTCTAAAAGACAAATAATGCATTTACACAAAGCATAGAAAACACAGCAAAATAGTTTTAGCAAAAGGTTACATTCAATGTTAAAATAAGAAGACCAGCTCACCCACTCGGACAGGACCAGCAAACGACAGAACTCAGCAAATCCCCCCGCGGCGGCCACAGGGGATTGTGGCTAACAGAATCTGATTGAAAAGTAGTAATGTTGGAATTAAGGATTTAGAAGCTAAAGAGCTTGGTACACATAAGGGTGTGATGGAGTGATGGATAGACCGAGCCAGTGATAAAGTGATGTTGGAATGGGGAAGGGGGGGAAGGGGGGGTTTTGGGGAAGGGGTTGAGGGAAAGGAGGGGGGAGGGGGAGGGGAAAGGGAGGGGGAGGGAGGGAATATGAGGGGAAAGAGGGAAGGAGGGGGAAGGGGGGAAAATGGAAGGGGTGGGGGAAGAAGGGGAGGAAGGGGAAGGGGGGGATGGGAAGTAGAGGGTGGGAGTGGATGGAGTGGGGGGAAAGGAGGGGAGGGGGGAAGAGGGAGGGAAATGAACGGGGTGGGAGGGGGGAGGGGGAAGAAGGGAGGGAAGAAGGGGGAGGAAAAGGGGGGGAGGCAAAAAACAGGGCGGGAAGAATTGAGGGGGGGAAGGGGGAGGGAAGAGGGGTGTGAGAGCACTAGGGAAGGAAACCGGAGCCCGGGTGTCACGTACCTGGTAGGTCTTGAGCCTGAAGTGCAGAGAAAGACCTCCCTTACAGCTCCCACTCCTGTTCCCCTGGAATGGAGACAGAGGGCCATGAGTGAGGAGTGGTATGGGTGCCTGGCAGGATCAACAGTCGTTGGAGTTCAGTAGTGGTGGCACCCTCTGGAATCTGAAGCCAAAAGACGACTGAAGACAGAGACTGGAATGCAGGGAGGACCAGGAACCCAACAGGTAAGAGCCTGGAACGCTGGACTGGAACATACAGCAGGTAGTAGACTGGAACGCTGGACTGGAACAGACAGCAGGTAGGAGCCTGGAACACTGGACTGGAACCAGGAACAAACAGCAGGTAGTAGACTGGAACACTGGACTGGAACAGACAGCAGGTAGTAGACTGGAACGCTGGACTGTAACAGACAGCAGGTAGTAGACTGGAACGCTGGACTGGAACAGACAGCAGGTAGTAGACTGGAACGCTGGACTGGAACAGACAGCAGGTAGTAGACTGGAACGCTGGACTGGAACAGACAGCAGGTAGGAGCCTGGAACGCTGGACTGGAACAGACAGCAGGTAGTAGACTGGAACGCTGGACTGGAACAGACAGCAGGTAGGAGCCTGGAACGCTGGACTGGAACAGACAGCGGGTAGGAGCCTGGAACGCTGGGCTGGAACCAGGAACAAGCAGCAGGCAGTAGACTGGATGCTGGTATGCACAGCAGGAAGGTCAACAAGCCGGTGGTCGGTATCTGTCGGACAGCAGAGGTACCAGGGATAATACAGAGGGATGGTCAGGCAAGCCAAGAGGGTCTGGTGCAGGCGATAGCAGGATGGTCAAACAGGAAAGCCGGGTCAGATAGCAGGATACTCAGATCAGATCAGGTTACACACACGGTACGCTGTAGAGCAGACAGCGGGGATAGTGTGTGATAGACTGGTTTAAATAGCCCGCCTGACACCAGCGGGAGTGCGCGCGCGTGCCCGTGCGTGACCGCACCCGTGAACGCGCGCGCATGCGCAGTGGGACCCGTGGCCGTGTTCCCGTGCGCTTGGATCGCCGGTTACTGGCAGGATCTTCATGACATTGCCCCCCCCCAAGGGGCAGCCTCCGGATGCCCCTTTGAGAAAATTTCTCTGGATGGGACCTTTTAAAAGATTGTAACAGATCTTCAGCATGAATATTATCTTCTGGTTCCCAAGAATTCTCTTCTGGGCCAAACCCCCTCCACTTTATCAAAAATTGATTCTGGTTACCTCTTTTCCTATGGTCCATGATAGCCTCCACCTCGAATTCCTCCTCCCCATCTACCAAGATTGGATCAGGGGGATCCGTACTTCGGCCTGGGAATGGGTTGGAAACAGAGGGTTTGAGCAGGGACACGTGAAAAACTGGATGCACTTTTAGTGAGTCCGGGAGTTCAAGTTCATATGCAACTTCATTAATTCTCAGTTTAACGGAAAACGGCCCAAGAAACTTGGGACCCAATTTCTTGGACGGGCAAGCCAACCTGAGGTTTACTGTGGACAACCATACCTGATCCCCAGGTGCAAGTAATAGCTCACCTCGCCTTTTCTTATCGAAGGTTGCTTTATTATACTCCTGGGTCCTGGTCATGGTCTCCTGTAAAACTTGGTTGTTGGAGGTAAAGAAATCCAATTTCTCCTGGACAGCGGGTACTGTACATTCTGGAAGAGAGTTAGGCAAAAATGAAGGGTGGAAACCATAATTTGCAAAAAACGGAGTTTGTTTGATAGCAGAGTGAATAGAATTGTTATAGGCGAATTCGGCCAATGGAAGAACAGAAATCCAATCATCCTGGGCAAAAGAAGAAAAACATCGCAAATATTGTTCAAGGGTCTGGTTTGTTCTTTCTGTTTGCCCATTCGTCTGGGGATGATAAGCTGATGAAAATGAAAGTTCAATGTTCAAGGTTTTACACAGAGACCTCCAGAATCGGGAGGTAAACTGTACCCCCCGATCTGAAACAATATTGACTGGTACCCCATGGAGCCTGATGACTTCTTTTATGAATGCTTGTGCCGTTTCTGTGGCTGAAGGGGTGCCCTTCATTGGGACAAAGTGGGCCATCTTCGACAACCGGTCCACTATGACAAAGATTGAAGTGAAACCCCCAGCCGGGAGTAATTCTACAATAAAGTCTATAGAGAGCATTTTCCAGGGCCTATCTGGGACAGGCAAGGGCTTTAGTAGTCCCCATGCCCTTGTTCTGTGCCCTTTGTTTCTGATGCAGGTGGTACAGGACTCTACAAACTTTTTACAATCCTCGCGTAGCTGAGGCCACCAAAAGGTACGCTGTACCAAATCAGTGGTCTTAGCCACACCAAAATGCCCAGCCAATGCATGATCATGGCAGAGCTCTAGTACTGCAACTCATAGTGTCTCAGGTATAAAGATCCTATTCTCATGCCACAGTAACCCATCCTTAACTTGGAGCTCCGCCCTAATGGGAGATCCCAATCCCGCGGAAGCCTGCTTAATTTGGGAAAGCAGGTTTCCCTGAAGTAAAAGAAAATTCCCTGGGGACAGAATGGTGTCTGGAGGGGAAATCTCTTGGGACTTATGAAACATCCTGGATAGGGCGTCAGGTTTGGTATTTTTGGAACCAGGGCGATAAGTGACATGAAAGGAGAACCTGGAGAAAAAGAGAGCCCACCTGGCCTGACGTGGCTTCAACCTCTTTGCAGATCTCAAATACTCCAGGTTCTTGTGATCCGTAAAGATTAGGACTGGATGAGCGGCACCCTCCAACAGATAGCGCCACTCCTCTAATGCTGACTTGATTGCCAACAACTGTCTGTCACCTACATCATAATTTCTCTCTGCCGTGGACAATTTACAAGAAAAGAAGGCCACAGGATGCAGCAGGGCCTTAGTTCCCTGTCTTTGGGATAGCACTGCCCCTACTGCGATTTCAGATGCGTCCACCTCTAGTATGAATGGCAGAGAGGAATCTGGATGTTTGAGTACAGAGGCGGAGGTAAAAAGACCTTTGAGAGTCTCAAAAGCCTTTTGGGCTTCAGCAGACCAATGGAAGCATGTACCTTGTTTTGTTAGTTGAGTGATGGGTGTAATGATAGCTGAGAACCCCTTAATAAATTTACGGTAAAAGTTAGCGAATCCAACAAATCGCTGGATTCCTTTCTTGTCTGTCGGGACTGGCCAATCTAGGACTGCAGTGACCTTTTGAGGGTCCATCTTAATGCCCTTACTGGAAATGACTAACCCCAAAAATGGAATACTTTCCTGTTCAAATTCACATTTTTCAGCCTTTGCATATAGACCATGTTGTCGAAGCCGGCCCAACACACTTCTGACGTGCCTGCGATGGGATTCAAGGGAACAAGAAAAAATTAATGTTGTCTACATAGACGATAACAAACAGGTCTAGAAAGTCACGTAACACATCATTGATAAAGTACTGAAATGTGGCAGGGGCATTGCACAGGCCGAACGGCATCACGAGGTACTCAAAATGTCCATAGCGGGTACGAAAGGCGGTCTTCCATTCGTCTCCGTCCCTAATACGAACTAAATTGTAGGCCCCGCGGAGATCAAGTTTGGTGAATATGGTGGCCATCCCCAGTCTTTGGAACAACTCTGGCATCAGGGGGAGAGGGTACCTATTCTTCACAGTGATCTTATTTAGTTTGCGGTAATCCACACAAGGTCTGAGGGTCTTATCTTTTTTCTGCACAAAGAAGATGCCTGCACCTGCGGGAGACGTGGATGGACGAATGAAGCCTCTTTTAAGGTTCTCATCAATGTATTCTTTCAAAGCCCCTTGTTCCACTTCAGTTAAAGGAAAGATTCTTCCAAAGGGAATTTCAGCACCGGGAAGTAATTCGATGGGACAGTCATAGGCCCGGTGAGGGGGTAAGACCTCGGCCCTCTGCTTGCTAAATACGTCCAAAAAGTCATGATATGCAGAATGGATGGACGGATGTAGACTAGGGTCTGTATCTAGGCAGAGCAGAGTAGGGTTCTCCTGGGCATTCTGAGTTCTGCAGAACTGCTGACAATAGGAAGAAGGAAAGGTAACCTCACCCGTGATCCAATTAATGTCCGGATTATGAGCCTGTAACCATGGCATGCCGAGGATTATGGGAAACAGGGGTGAAGTGATAATATCCAGGCGTAACTGTTCTTGATGGACGTTGGAAATGGAGACGGGTATTGGGATAGTCTCTTGAGTAACAGGTCCAGATTTGATAGCGGTTCCATCAGCTAGGTGGATGGAGAACCCGTGGGCTTTAGGCAACAAAGGTATCTGGTGTTGGGTGGCAAAAAGAGAGTCCATGAAACAGCTGCAAGCTCCGGAATCAATAATGGCGGTTATTTGCAGAGTCCTTCCTCGAAGCTGTAGCAGGAGAGAGAGAGCGAGGTGAGTGGTATTTTTAGCCAGAGGTGCAACATAGTCCGTGGACAAGGATAAGCACTTACGGAGTTTGATGGGACAGTTCCTGATATAGTGCCCAGGTTCCCCGCAATACAGGCACAAATTATTTGCTCGACGACGTTGTCGTTCCTCCTGGGTGAGAGAAGGCAGCAGGACTCCTACTTGCATTGGCTCAGATCGGTTAAACGTGGAGACAGGTGGTGTTGGTACTGAGTGATGGGGAACCTTAGGGGTAACCCAAGTTGGACGAGAAGATCCCATCGCTCTCTCAGACCTACGCTCTCGTAGGCGTTGATCGATCTGAATGGCTAGATCGATTAAGGCATTTAAAGTCAGTGGTGTACCCACCCTGGCCAATTCATCCTTCAGAGAGTCAGACAGTCCAACCCGAAACTGATAGTGGAGAGCCGCATCATTCCAATTAGTGTTCGCACTCCACTTACTGAATTCAGCCACATAGTCCTCTGCTGCCCTGCGACCCTGTTGAAGGGTATGCAGAACCGTCTCCGCAGTTACGGACAGCTGGGGGTCATCATACAACTGACCCAGTGCGTCAAAGAAGGTGGAGAGATTGGTTAAGGATATATCCTTTTGCTCCAAGAGGCGATGGGCCCAGGTTTGGGGGTCACCAGAAAGCAGAGAAATTACGTAGCCCACCTTGGTAGCCTCCAGGGAAAAGGTACGTGGCTGAAGAGTGAAAAATAATTCACAGGAGTTGCGGAAGGCCCTGAACTTATGGCGATCTCCGGAGAAACGTTCAGGTGTAGGAACCTTGGGTTCTGGAGGGAGCATCACCACCGTTGAGGAAGGCCCGACTGAAGGAGCAGGAGCAGAAGGAGCCCCCTGGACCCCAATGGGATTAGACAAAGTTAGCACTCGTTCCTCCAACCTGGTGTATCCTTGCTGCAGATTCTTGACTGCTTCAGTTAATCCTGCCAGGTGTGCACAAAGTTCCTCCATGGGAGACGTTCCCTGCTCAGGCTCAGACATGGCTGTCTGCTACTGTGACGTACCTGGTAGGTCTTGAGCCTGAAGTGCAGAGAAAGACCTCCTTTACAGCTCCCACTCCTGTTCCCCTGGAATGGAGACAGAGGGCCAGGAGTGAGGAGTGGTATGGGTGCCTGGCAGGATCAACAGTCGTTGGAGTTCAGTAGTGGTGGCACCCTCTGGAATCTGAAGCCAAAAGACGACTGAAGACAGAGACTGGAATGCAGGGAGGACCAGGAACCCAGCAGGTAAGAGCCTGGAACGCTGGACTGGAACAGACAGCAGGTAGTAGACTGGAACGCTGGACTGGAACAGACAGCAGGTAGGAGCCTGGAACACTGGACTGGAACCAGGAACAAACAGCAGGTAGTAGACTGGAACGCTGGACTGGAACAGACAGCAGGTAGTAGACTGGAACGCTGGACTGGAACAGACAGCAGGTAGTAGACTGGAACGCTGGACTGGAACAGACAGCAGGTAGTAGACTGGAACGCTGGACTGGAACAGACAGCAGGTAGTAGACTGGAACGCTGGACTGGAACAGACAGCAGGTAGGAGCCTGGAACGCTGGACTGGAACAGACAGCAGGTAGTAGACTGGAACGCTGGACTGGAACAGACAGCAGGTAGGAGCCTGGAACGCTGGACTGGAACAGACAGCAGGTAGGAGCCTGGAACGCTGGGCTGGAACCAGGAACAAGCAGCAGGCAGTAGACTGGATGCTGGTATGCACAGCAGGAAGGTCAACAAGCCGGTGGTCGGTATCGGTCGGACAGCAGAGGTACCAGGGATAATACAGAGGGATGGTCAGGCAAGCCAAGAGGGTCTGGTGCAGGCGGATAGCAGGATGGTCAAACAGGAAAGCCGGGTCAGATAGCAGGATACTCAGATCAGATCAGGTTACACACACGGAATGCTGTAGAGCAGACAGCGGGGATAGTGTGTGATAGACTGGTTTAAATAGCCCGCCTGACACCAGCAGGAGTGCACGCGCGCATGCCCGTGCGTGACCGCGCCCGTGAATGCGCGCGCATGCGCAGTGGGACCCGTGGCCGTGTTCCCGTGCGCTTGGATCGCCGGTTACTGGCAGGATCTTCATGACACCGGGGGGGGGGGATGCACCAGAGGTAGACAAATAGACAGATAGCCACCCTGATCACCAACACAAATGCTTATTTGAAAGGTAACTCACCAGGCTGTTAGGTTGGCCACCATAAACGCATGGGCTGAATATACAGGAGGACGGTGCAGGGTGGATAGTAACAGAGTAGGAATAACTCCCAAAGTAAAGCAGAACCTGGGGACGGGGAGAATGCCTCACCCCAAACCGCTCACCAAGGGAGGCACTAACCGTGCACCTGCGCAGTGCGGGTAAACAGATCCTGTGACATCAGACGCTGCCGCCCGGCACGTGTGCTGACGCCTGCAGGGTTGGGGAGCTTATATAGTGGTCTCTCCTAGACCACTATGTGAGCAGTAATTGACTCTCCACGCTGGGCTGCTACGACGGACGGCTGCATTTGCAGGTTAGTGCCTCCCTTGGTGAGCGGTTTGGGATGAGGCATTCTCCCCGTCCTGCACCCCCCGCTCTTGTCCCTACCCTTTTCTTCTCCTCCCTCACCCTCTCCTGCCTCTAACCTCTATTCATTTTATGGTACCATTATCTCTTGCAGATTGAAGTGTCACTCTGGGATTTCACAGATCTATCGCTATCTGTGCCCACATATACTCAGTGGCTTCTGCTTTACTTTGGGAGTTATTCCCACTCTGTTACTATCCACCCTGCACCATTCTCCTGTATATTCAGCCCATGCATTTATGGTGGCCAACCTAACAGCCTGGTGAGTTACCTTTCAAATAATTATTTGTGTTGGTGATCAGGGTGGCTACCTGTCTATTTGTCTACCTCTGGTGCATTCCCCCCCCCCCGGGCTCCGGTTTCCTTCCCTAGCCCTCTCACACCCCTCTTCCCTCCCCCCTCCCCCCCTCAATTCTTACCGCCCTGTTTTTCCCTTACCCCCCCACTCCATCCCCTCCCCCTCCCCTTCCCATCTCCCCCTTCCCCTCCCTCCCCTTCTTTTCTTCCCCTCTCCCCCTCCTTCCCTCTTTCCCCTCATATTCCCTACATCCCCTCCCTTCCCCCCCTCCTCCCCCCCCCTTCCCCAAAACCCCCCCGCCCCCCCCCCCTTTCCCCCCTTCCTCATTCCAACATCACTTTATCACTGGCTCGGTCTACCCGCCACTCCATCACACCCTTATGTGTACCAAGCTCTTTAGCTTCTAAATCCCTAATTCCAACATTACTTTTTAATCAGATTCTGTTAGATACAATCCCCCGTGTCCCCCGCAGGGGGATTTGCTGAGTCATGTCGTTTGCTGGTCCTGTCCGAGTGGGTCAGCTGGTCTTCTTATTTTAACATTGAATGTAACCTTTTGCTAAAACTATTTTGCTGTGTTTTCTATGCTTTGTGTAAATGCATTATTTGTCTTTTAGACCAACCCTCCTGAAGAAGCGGTCTCTTGCCGCAAAACCAATTGAGGATTTTTTTTTTTTAATATTCTTTATTTATTCGAAAGGAGGCAGGTAATACAATAACATATCACTTTCCATATACACAATTGCTTTTAACTGCCATACATTTAGTCCCAACTTAATAATCCATAATTATATAGGCATGTATATATACGTCTTCATTTACTTATACTTATAAGTGTATATCCACTCAAAAAAAAGAATTCCTCCCTTTCTTTTTATATTTTACCAAAAACAAAAACCCACAAAAGTAAATAAATCAATAACCCCACAAACCCAAGAAACAAATCAAAAACTGAAGAAGGGGAAAAAAAAAGGGGGGGGGGGGGGGAAGGGGTCGTCCTCCGCTCCCAGAGGAGACCGGCGCACAAAGCGAGAACACACCAAAATAGAGCCCATCATTCCCCAGGCATACTCCCCATTAGTCTCCTTCCCTCTTCTGAGTATACAAATTGGTCCCAGTCTGCCCATGTTCTAGTGTATTGCTTTTTTCTGTCTTGTGCTGACATTACAAGATCCTCCATAATCCCGATATTCCTTACCCTATTTAGCCACTGAGCAATAGAAGGAGGTTTGGGGTCCCTCCAGCTAAGAGTAATACAGGCTTTAGCTGCGTTGACCATGTGACATAACACCGATTTTTTATATGCCTGCCGGGGGATTTGTGAACAATGAAGCAGAAAAAATGCGGGGTCGTCTGATATTGGGAAAACTGTAAACTTTTGAGATATCCTCTGGACCTCTAACCAGTATTGTCTAATCTTAGGGCAGGCCCAGAATATGTGAAATAGTGTCCCCCGATCCTCTCTACATCTCCAACAAAGGTCTGAGGCCTCTGGAGAGAGTTTACTTAACCTTGCCGGGGTGTAGTACCATCGTGTCAGTAATTTATAATTAGATTCCTGAATCCGTGTGCACACGGACACCAATTGAGGATTTTTATGTATACCCCCTCTCAACAGAAACTCTACGGGTGTACCCGTCGGTAGCTTGTTAACTGTGGTGTATGCAATTTGCTTTTATAAAAATACACTGTTTGTATATATATATTTTTGTATGCATTAAACGTTATTTTATGATCAATTAATTGTTATCTATTACCAAGTACCGAGATGGTCCATATCAAAACTCTTTAGGTGTGGACGTGCGTGGGTCAGCACCAGCAACTGCCCCTGCACCTCCACTTCGTCAATCCCTCAATTTCAATCTGGATGATGGTACTTCTATATGACTTATTCCTGTTTTCAACCTGAGGCTATACTCATCAATTGTCAAAGATATCATCAAAGCTTTCCTGAGTGCGAGAGAAAAAATGTTATAGTTGTGGAGAAATTGGACACTTCCGGGCTGAGTGCCCCAAGGCTGTAATCAGTCCACGATTACTCACTGAAGTTCTTTAAGCCTTACAAATGCTGCTTTTCCAAATGCCAGCAAGAAACTCCAAGGGACCTCAGTGAAGGAGCTAGTTGAGAGTCCCAAGGGAAAACTGAACTCCAAGGCTAAGAAAAAAAAACAGAAATTGTCTACTACCCCCCCCCCCCCCTGCCTGTTAAAAGAAAAACTGGACCCCCCAGAAAGGAAAGACAGATGCGGGAAATAAATGCACACCTTTCTGATCGAGTTATTAAACTGTCTCCGCCACACTCAAAGAAGCTGATTAGGGCCCAGACTATAGAGTCATCAGCTAGAAATCTGCCAAAGAACTTGGTAGGGCCTTCTCCGATAGTCTCAATACAAGTGGAAGGTATCTATAATCAAGCTTTGCTGGATACGGGAGCTCAAGTGATTTTGCTGTATCTGGACTTCTACAACAAGTACTTAAAGCACATCCCTTTATGTAAACTCGAAGAGTTGGAGATTTGAGGGATAGGTAACCAAAAGTGGCCATATGATGAGTATATCCCTATCAAGATACCTTTCATACCTCCTTGTCGGAGAAACCAGAAACTTTTGACACTGGTCATTGTTTGTCCTTGACCTCCTGGGGGAGGCTGCAATTCTCTGCTGATAGGCACCAACACTAATCTGGTGAGGAGATTACGCACCCCTTTGGCCTTGGAAGGCGCTCCAGTAGGGAAGATCCATCCTCAGTTGCGGCAAGCTTTTCAGCGCGTGCTGCAGGAAAAGAAGGCCCCCGCAGAAGGAGTAGGAAGACTATGGTGGTTGGATACACAAGAAAAGGTGTTGCAGCCTAGTAAAGAACCTGCATGAAGGGCACAGTTAAGCTATCATGGGATCATCCGGGTCCCTATGTGGTGGTAGAAGCTGATCCACTGGGGGAAGATAGCAAAATAGAACTGGTCCCAAAGATCATACCCACTAGGGCCGTACTGAGAAGTGGGGGAAGAATCCCTGTCAGTGTGAGGAATGTAACCAGCCATCCAATCAGCCTGAGGCCTCGTATGGTGATTGGGAAAGTGAGTGCTGCTACCCCGGTAACAGGGGATGATTTAGGAAAATGGAAGAGAAACCACTATTCAGTGCTCAAATCTGTCCAACAGATGGGAAGAGAGGATTAAAGCTCATTTAGCCAGATGGGAGTAAATGTTTTCCAAGAACTACTTTGATGTGGGTTGCGCCAAGAGTGCCCAATAGGGAAGAGCCGATCACCCCCCCCCCCCCCAGATTCGGTTCACACCAGACCATCCGAACATGCAAACAAGTTTGTTCGAATACGCGAACACAGGTAAAGTCTATGGGACACGAATGTGAAAAATCAAAAGTCCTAATTTTAAAGGCTTATATGCAAGTTTTTGCCCTAAAAAGTGTTTGGGGACCCGCGTCCTGCCCCAGGGGACATGTATCAATGCAAAAAAAAAGTTTTAAAAACGGCAGTTTTTTCGGGAGCAGTGATTTTAAGAATGCTTAAAGTGAAACAATAAAAATGAAATATTCCTTTAAATATCGTGCCTGGGAGGTGTCTATAGTATGCCTGTAAAATGGTACAGTTTTCCCGTATTTAGAACAATACCACAGCAAAATGACATTTCTAAAGGAAAAAAGTATACATGAAAATCATTGAGAAAAACAGCATGGGTCTGTCCCTCCCCTCCAGCCCATTACAAGGCTCTTTGGGTCCGGTATGGGTATTAAGTGGAACACCACACCCAAATTTTTTTTTTAAATGGCGTGGGGGGCTCCCAGGCACTATATACTCTGAATAGAAGTATATATACTATACGGCCTGCCCTATATACTCTGCAGAAAATTGGGCCTTAGGTGTTGGTGGTGCCAGAACACTGTAACCCCTCACAGTTACTCTTGGTGGGTGCAGGAACGGTCCCTGCAGTGAAATATTAGATCAAGAGTTGTAATTACATGCCCCTGTTAAACAGGGGCAGAAAAATTAGGCCTTTGGTGGTGGTGGTGCCACAACACTGTAAGCCCTCACAGTTACTCTTGGTGGACGCAGGAACAGGCCCTGCTGTTAAATATTATTTCAAAAATTGTAATTACATGTCCGTGTTAAACAGGGGCATAAAAATTTGGCCTTGGGTGGTGGTGCCACAACACTGTAACCCCTTACAGTTACTCTTGGTGGGCGCAGGAATGGGCCCTGCAGTGAAATATTAGATCAAGAATTGTAATTACATGTGCCTGTTAAACAGGGGCAGAAAAATTGGGTCTTTGGTGGTGATGGTGCTGCCACAACACTGTAAGCCCTCACAGTTACTCTCTAGGTGGGCGCAGGAACGGGCCCTGCTGATAAATATTGTATCAAAAATTGTAACTACATGCCCCTGTTAACCACTTGAGCCCCGGACCATTATGCTGCCTAAGGACCAGAGGTCTTTTTCCAATTTGGCACTGCGTCGCTTTAACTGCTAATTGCGCGGTCATGCAATGCTGTACCCAAACGAAATTTGCGTCCTTTTCTTCCCACAAATAGAGCTTTCTTTTGATGGTATTTGATCACCTCTGCGGTTTTTATTTTTTGCGTTATAAACGGAAAAAGACCGAAAATTTTGAAAAAAAATGATATTTTCTACTTTTTGTTATAAAAAAAATCCAATAAACTCAATTTTAGTCATACATTTAGGCCAAAATTTATTCGGCCACATGTCTTTGGTAAAAAAAATGTCAATAAGCGTATATTTATTGGTTTGCGCAAAAGTTATAGCGTCTACAAACTAGGGTACATTTTCTGGAATTTACACAGCTTTTAGTTTATGACTGCCTATGTCATTTCTTGAGGTGCTAAAATGGCAGGGCAGTACAAACCCCCCCAAATGACCCCATTTTGGAAAGTAGACACCCCAAGGAAATTGCTGAGAGGCATGTTGAACCCATTGAATATTTATTTTTTTTGTCCCAACTGATTGAATAATGACAAAAAAAAAAAAAATATTTACAAAAAGTTGTCACTAAATGATATATTGCTCACACAGGCCATGGGCCTATGTGGAATTGCACCCCAAAATACATTCAGCTGCTTCTCCTGAGTATGGGGATACCACATATGTGGGACTTTTTGGGAGCCTAGCCGCGTACGGGGCCCCGAAAACCAATCACCGCCTTCAGGATTTCTAAGGGCATAAATTTTTGATTTCACTCCTCACTACCTATCACAGTTTTGAAGGCCATAAAATGCCCAGATGGCACAAAACCCCCCCAAATGACCCCATTTTGGAAAGTAGACACCCCAAGCTATTTGCTGAGAGGCATGTTGAGTCCATGGAATACTTTATTTTTTGACACAAGTTGCGGGAAAGTGACAATTTTTTTTTTTTTTTGCATAAAGTTGTCACTAAATGATATATTTCTCACACAGGCCATGGGCATATGTGGAATTTCACCCCAAAATACATTTAGCTGCTTCTCCTGAGTATGGGGATACCACATGTGTGGGACTTTTTGGGAGCCTAGCCGCATACGGGGCCCCGAAAACCAAGCACCACCTTCAGGATTTCTAAGGGCGTAATGTTGTGATTTCACTCCTCACTACCTATCACAGTTTTGAAGGCCATAAAATGCCAAGATGGCACAAAACCCCCCCAAATGACCCCATTTTGGAAAGTAGACACCCCAAACTATTTGCTGAGAGGCATGTTGAGTCCATGGAATATTTTATATTTTGACACAAGTTGCGGGAAAGTAACACTTTTTTTTTTGCACAAAGTTGTCACTAAATGATATATTGCTCAAACATGCCATGGGCATATGTGGAATAACACCCCAAAATACATTCTGCTGCTTCTCCTGAGTACGGGGATACCACATGTTTAGGACTTTTTGGGAGCCTAGCCGCGTACGCGGCCCCGAAAAACCAAGCACCGCCTTCAGGATTTCTAAGGGCATAAATTTTTGATTTCACTCCTCACTACCTATCACAGTTTTGAAGGCCATAAAATGCCAAGATGGCACAAAACCCCCCAAATGACCCCATTTTGGAAAGTAGACACCCCAAGCTATTTGCTGAGAGGCATGTTGAGTCCATGGAATATTTTATTTTTTGACACCAGTTGCGGGAAAGTGACAATTTTTTTTTTTTGCACAAAGTTGTCACTAAATGATATATTTCTCACACAGGCCATGGGCATATGTGGAATTGCACCCCAAAATACATTTAGCTGCTTCTTCTGAGTATGGGGATACCACATGTGTGGGACTTTTTTGGAGCCTAGCCGCATACGGGGCCCCGAAAACCAAGCACCGCCTTCAGGATTTCTAAGGGCGTAAAGTTGTGATTTCACTCCTCACTGCCTATCACAGTTTTGAAGGCCATAAAAAGCCCAGATGGCACAAAACCCCCCAAATGACCCCATTTTGGAAAGTAGACACCCTAAGCTATTTGCTGAGAGGCATGTTGAGTCCATGGAATATTTTATATTTTGACACAAGTTGCGGGAAAGTGACAATTTTTTTTTTTTTTTTGCACAAAGTTGTCACTAAATGATATATTGCTCAAACATGCCATGGGCATATGTGGAATTACACCCCAAAATATATTCTGCTGCTTCTCCTGAGTACGGGGATACCACATGTGTGGGACGTTTTGGGAGCCTAGCCACATACGGGGCCCCGAAAACCAAGCAACGGCTTCAGGATTTCTAAGGGCGTTAAGTTGTGATTTCACTCCTCACTACCTATCACAGTTTTGAAGGCCATAAAATGCCAAGATGGCACAAAACCCCCCCAAATGAGCCCATTTGGAAAGTAGACACCCCAAGCTATTTGCTGAGAGGCATGGTGAGTATTTTTCAGCTCTCATTTGTTTTTGAAAATGAAGAAAGACAAGAAAAATGTATTTTTTTTTTCTTTTTTCAATTTTCAAAAGTTTGTGACAAAAAGTGAGGTCTGCAAAATACTCACTATACCTCTCAGCAAATAGCTTGGGGTGTCTATTTTCCAAAATGGGGTCATTTGGGGGGGGGGGGGCGGGGGTTGTGCCATCTGTGCCATGGCCTCCGAAACTGTGCTAGGCAGTGAAGAGTGAAATCAAAAATTTACGCCCTTAGAAAGCCTGAAGGCAGTGCTTGGTTTTCGGGGTCCCGTGCGTGGCTAGGCTCCCAAAAAGTCCCACACATGTGGTATCCCCATACTTAGGAGAAGCAACAGAATGTATTTTGGGGTGTAATTTCACATATTCCCATGGCATGTTTAAGCAATATATCATTTAGTGACAACTTTGTGCAAAAAAAAAAAAAAAAAAAAAAAAGATTTGTCTCTTTCCCGCAACTTGTGTCACAATATAAAATATTCCATGGACTCGACATGCCTCTCAGCAAATAGCTTGGGGTGTCTACTTTCCAAAATGGGGTCATTTGGGGGGGGTTTGAACTGTCCTGGCATTTTATGCACAACATTTAGAAGCTTATGTCACACATAACCCACTCTTCTAACCACTTGAAGACAAAGCCCTTTCTGACACTTTTTGATTACATGAAAAAATTATTTTTTTTTGCAAGAAAATTACTTTGAACCTCCAAACATTATATATTTTTTTAAAGCAAATGCCCTACAGATTGAAATGGTGGGTGTTTCATATTTTTTTTTCACACAGTATTTGCGCAGCGATTTTTCAAACGCATTTTTTGGGGAAAAAACACACTTTTTAAAATTTTTATGCACTAAAACACACTGTATTGCCCAAATGTTTGATGAAATAAAAAAGATGATCTTAGGCCGAGTACATGGATACCAAACATGACATGCTTTAAAATTGCGCACAAACGTGCAGCGGCGACAAAATAAATACATTTTTAAAAGCCTTTAAAAGCCTTTACAGGTTACCACTTTAGATTTACAGAGGAGGTCTACTGCTAAAATTATTGCCCTCGTTCTGACCTTCGCGGTGATACCTCACATGCATGGTGCAATTGCTGTTTACATTTGACGCCAGACCGACGCTTGCGTTCACCTTTGCGCGAGAGCAGGGGGGGACAGGGGTCCTTTTTTTTTTTTTTCTTTATTATTTTTTTGCTTTTTTATCTTATTTTTAAATTGTTCCTTTCATTTTTATTTTTCTTTAAATTAATTTTATTGTTATCTCAGGGAATGTAAATATCCCCTATGATAGCAATAGGTAGTGACAGGTACTCTTTTTTTTAAAAAATTGGACTCTATTAGACCCTAGATCTCTCCTCTGCCCTCAAAGCATCTGACCACACCAAGATCAGTGTGATAAAATGCTTTCCCAATTTCCCAATGGCGCTGTTTACATTCGGCGAAATCTAAGTCATGAAATGCTCGTAGCTTCCGGTTTCTTAGGCCATAGAGATGTTTGGAGCCATTCTGGTCTCTGATCAGCTCTATGGTCAGCTGGCTGAATCACCGGCTGCATTTTCAGGTTCCCTGTTGGGACAGGAGAGCCAAAGAAAAATTTGGAAGACGGTGGGGGGGGGGGGGCATTCCCTCCCACTGCTTGCAAAAGCAGTCTAGAGGCTAATTAGCCGCTAGGATTGCTTTTACATGAAAGCCGACCGCTGGCTGAAAAGAATGATACCAAGATGATACCTAAACCTGCAGGCATCATTCTGGTATAACCACTCAAAGTCCAGCAACATACCAGTACGTTGCTGGTCCTTGTTGGGCATATATTGTAAACTTTTTTTCATGCAGCCTGTGGGCTGAACGAAAAAAAGATATTGATCAGTGGGTATGCCCACCATTAGAATACCTCCCTTCATCCACCCACTTCTAATGATGGGCATACATGCACCATTTATATATGCCGAAGCATGGGGGCATCCTCCCGCAAAAGGCAGGAGCAAATCGCTCCTCCACCCACTGCTGCCCCCACGCTTCGGCATATATGCTGAAGTATGTAACTGTGGTGGTGAAATCACCTCCGACAGCGCTGGAGTCACGGCTTTATATATCGTGGGAGCAAACGCTGTTTCTGTCAAGATAAATAAATCCGCGCTGCAACTGAATGGCGTACCTGCTAAGCAAATGATGGTTAACAATAAAACAAAGTAACATTACAGTATAACAGTAAGACTTACCATACCTGCAAAGCAAATACAAAAAAAAACATAGTAAAAAATAAAACATTTAACGCAACCTGTGCCTAAAATATATATATGCCGAAGCATGGGGGCATCCTCCCGCAAAAGGCAGGAGCAAATCGCTCCTCCACCCACTGCTGCCCCCACGCTTCGGCATATATGCTGAAGTATGTAACTGTGGTTGTGAAATCACCTCCGACAGCGCTGGAGTCACGGCTTTATATATCATGGGAGCAAACGCTGTTGCTGTCAAGATAAATAAATCCGCGCTGCAACTGAATGGTGTACCTGAAAACAATAAAATGGTTACCAACAAAACACAGTAAACAGTAAAGTATAAAAAATCTGAAAAGCAAACATGGTAAAACATAATAACAATAAAACATTGCAGAATAGAATAGAGTAAAAAAGAGCAGAACAATAGAGAGAGAATAGAGAGAGAGAGAACAATAAAACAACAACTATTTTTGGTTTTTTTCTTTTATATTTTTTTTGTGTTTTTATTTTTTTATTTTTTTTACACTTTTTTTTAGTAACTTTTAACTTTTGTAACTGGTTCCAGGTTTGGGTCTCTCAAAATGCAATGGCATCTTGGGAGACCCTGTGTTAGTGTGCCTAGTCTGTGCAGTGCTGAACCCTACGCTAATACTCAACTAGTGTATGGTAGCGTTCAAAGCATTCACCCATGCAAAGACCAGGATTGCCAGGACAGGAGGGACAATAAGACCGGGTGTCACGCCTAAATCCGCGCTTGCTGCAGACACGACATCTTTTTTGGGGGGCTCGTTGGGTAGGGGTACTCGGGAGGGCATAAAGAAAATGCCTCCCATGCAGCCGGCTTACTGCATTTGGTTGGGGAAGGTGAGGTAGAGCACCGTCTGGAAACAGAAGGGCTCTGACGATCTCTTCCTGAAATTTAAGGAAGGATCCAGTCCGTCCTGAAGCTCTGTATAGCACATGAGCGTTCAGCAAAGCCAATTGAAATAAATAAACAGACACTTTTTTGTACCAGCGTCTGGCCTTACGGGCAACTAGGTACGGCGCCAACAACTGGTCGTTGAGGTCCACCCCTCCCATATTAAGGTTGTATTCATGGACACAGAGGGGTTTCTCCACAACACCAGTCGCCGTAGTAATTTGGGTCGTCGTGTCTGCATGAAGGGAGGTGAGAACGAAAACATTCTTCTTATCCCTCCACTTCATAGCGAGCAAATTATTATACTTCAAGCAGGCTCTCTCCCCCAGCCTAAGATGGGAATCTACAAGCCGCTGGGGAAAGCCCCAGCGATTAGGTCGCACGGTGCCACATGGTCCAATCTGATGATCAAACAAGTGACTAAAAAGTGGCACGCTCGTATAATAATTGTCCACGTACAAGTGGTACCCCTTTCCGAATAAAGGTGACACCAAGTCCCACACTATCTTGCCAGCGCTTCCTATGTAGTCAGGGCAGTTTGTCGGCTCTACGTGGCTATCTTTTCCCTCGTAAACCATAAAACTACATGTATAGCCTGTGGCCCTGTCACAGAGCTTATACATCTTGACCCCCTATCTGGCACGCTTGCTGGGAAGGTACTGTTTGAATGACAAGCGGCCAGAAAATTTAATCAGGGACTCATCAATGCAGACAACTTGATGGGGGGTAAACAAGTCTGCAAAACGTTGGTTGAAGTGGTTTACGAGGGGCCGAATTTTGTAGAGCCGATCGTATGCAGGGTCTCCACGAGGACAACAGAGTTCATTGTCGTTGAAGTGCATGAACCGCAAAATCTGCTCGTATCGCGCCCTGGCCATGGAGGCAGAGAACAAGGGCGAATGGTAAATTGGGTCAGTGGACCAATATGACCGCAACTTATTCTTTTTATTCAACCCCATGAGGAGGGAAAGGTCCAGAAAGATCTTAAATTCGGAGACCGTAATTGGTCTCCAATCTCTGGCAAGGGAGGACTGGGGATTAGCGGCGATGTGTTGACCAGCGTATAAATTGCTTTGGTCCACAATAGATCTATAGAGATCTTCGGTGAAAAACAGTGAATAAAAATCCAGTGGCGTAAAGTCAACTGTTTCCACCTGAATTCCGGGTTGGCCAGTGAAAGGGGGAAGTACGGGTGCTGCAGAAGTGGTGGGTTCCCAATTCGGAATGGTGAATGCAGCAGGAAGGGCACTATGGGCACGACGGGCCTGTCTTTGTCTTCTTGGTGGCAGCGGGACACTACTAGTGCTTGCCACCTCACCAGCTTGAACTGCACTTATGGGACTCGCCACGTCACCACGTGATACTGCAGTGCTGGATGTACGACCAGGGTGTACTAGGCCGCTGGTGCTTGCCAGTTCACCAGAAGGAGTAGCGGCGCTAGTACTTCTCTGCTCCATACGAGAGCCCTGCGGTTCTTGCACTTCAAGGACAGAAGAAGTTCGGGGTCTGGTACGCCTGACCCTAGCAGGGACCACAACTCTGTCGTCAGAGCTATCTATCATGGAGCCGCTGTCCTCTACAGGTTCGTATTCTGAGCCTGAACTTGACAGATGAGTGACTTCCTCTTCACTATCTGTCATGCTCAGAAATGTGTAGGCCTCTTCACTAGTGTACCTTCGATTTGCCATTTTGGGCTCTAAATTTAGGGGTACACTAGTGAGACTCACAGGCAAAAAAGCTCCTGACTGTCAGCGACTGTATCAAAACGCTACCAAAAAACTGTTAGCGATCGCAGGGATCAGGCCTGACTCTGCGAACGCTGCAGTTATGTGTGCTTAGTGTTTTGTAAGTGTCAGTTATCGATCGATACTGCACTTGGGTGGGCTGGGCTGGGCCGAGGGGCAAAACGCAGGTGCTAGCAGGTATCTGGGCTGATCCCGCTAACACTGTGTTTATGGGAACCATAAAATGCTGGGGAGTATAGATCTGATCGGATCAGATATCGATCCGCTCAGATACTATAGCACTAAGGGAGGTGTATGCTGCGTGCGTGGGTTTTAGCGGTACTAGCGCTAACCTGACGCTGCCTGGGGCGACGCAGACCTTAGCTGACCCTAAAAACATCATTTATATCACCGCCGGGCAATTAGGGGGTTAAACCTTTATAAGGTAATAAACGGCGGGTGCCCTAAAACTATAATAAACTATAATAAACTACAAAAAACAAACTAGCTAACTAGCGTCACCCGTAACACTTATACGGTGATCGCTGGTGAAAGGGTTAACTAGGGGGCAATTAGGGGGTTAAAACCTTTAGCAGGTAGTATATGGGGGTCCCTGTCGCTATAAAACACTGACAGCGAACCTATATACTTACCTCCCTAACTAGCGTCACCTGTGTCACTAATACAGCGATCAGAAAAACGATCGCTTAGTGACACTGGTGACGGGGGGTGATCACGGGGTTAACCTTTATTAGGGGGGGATAGGGGGGTACCCTGGACCTAAGGGGGGGTACTCTAGACCTAAAGGGGGCTAACCTAACTCCCCTAACACTTGTAACTGACACAAACTGACACCAATGCAACAAAAAAAAAATTCTATTGGTGTCAGAGTGACAGGGGGTACAGGGGGGTGATCGGGGGTGATGGGGGGTGACAAGTGTGCCTGGCATGTTCTACTGTTAGTGTAGTGTTGTGCAGACTTACTTGATGTCTTCTCTCCTCTGCGCCGGATCGAAAAGACCGGCTCGAGGAGGGATGACATCACTTCCTTTCCCTCTGTTTACATTACAGAGGGAAAGGAAGCATTTTCATTCGCCGGGAGCGATCGGGAGGGGGTGGCCAACAATGGATGGCCTCCCCCTGACCTCTCATCGCCCGGGAAGAAATGGCGACCCCCCACCCGCGGAAGGCAAATCACGTGCATGTACGTGATTTTGCCTGTCCGTGCCACCTTGCCGACGTACATCGGCGTGGGGCGGTCGTCAAGTGGTTAAACAGGGGCAGAAAAATTGGGCCTTGGGTGGTGGTGGTGTTGCCACAGCACTGTAACCCCTTACAGATACTCTTTTTGGGCGCAGGAACGGGCCCTGCTGTGAAATATTAGATCAAAAATTGCAATTACAATACAGTGCAGCCATACTGCAGTTGCTACTACTTTTCTGGTGGTGTACACAGTACACAATACAGTGCAGCCGTAGTGCAGTTGCTTCTACTTTTCTGGTGGTGTACACAGTACACAATACAGTGTAGTGTGGTGTTGCAAAACAAAATATACATCATGTCCGGAAGGCCACCAAGGAGAGGCAGATGCTCACAGGCCACTAAAAGAGGGCAAGCAGGCTCTGTGTCTACAGTCAACAGTACTGGTCGTGGACATGGTGCATCCTCTGCAGGTGGCCGTGGGGCACGCTTGTCCTATTTCTCTGCTGCTGGCCATGTTATTGAACCAGAACATGCAGAAGAGTTGGTGGAGTGGATAACAAAGCCGTCCTCATCCTCTGTCACCCAGGCTCAGAGTAGTTTGCCTTCCAATGCAGCTGCCAAAGTGGCCTATTCCACCGGCTCCTTGTCCACAGTCACTCCTTCCGTAGTTCCACCATCATGCACGGAGGAGTTCCCTGAACTATTCAATCACAGTGTCGGATAAATGCTGCCGGAGGATGCGCAGCAATTTGAAGGCTCCGATGTGGGTTCCCAGGTTGAGGAAGGGAGTAACGTGAGCCTAGAGAGAGGGGGTGCCCAAGAAGGACAAGAAACTGGAAGCCATGTTCCCCCAGCTGCAGCATAGTGCCAAGTTTGCTCCAGTGGGAGGGAGCGGATGATGAGGTCACTGACTCTGCTTGGGTGACTGATAGAAGAGAGGAGGAGGCACAACTCCAAAGAGGCAGGATGTCCTCTAGGGGGCAGCTTAAGGGCAGCCACCCTACTGCATCACACCGCAGAGCTCCGCAGGTGCAGGGCGCTGCTGACTCCCCGCTGATTTTGAAAAGTTCCTCGGTGTGGGCCTTTTTTGACACGTGTGCACCAGATCGCACTGTTGCTGTTTGCAACCTATGTCTGAAGCGGATCAAGCGTGACCAGAACAGCAGCCGCTTGGGCACCACATGCTTGACCAGACATATGACGACCTCCCATGCAGTCTGTTTCCCGTATACTATATACTATATTTGAGATTTAATATCTCTCAGATATGATTTGGGTTAAATGAGAGTTCTTTGACCATGAGTGAAAGCTTTAACCCAATAAAAACATTTATTGTTGAGTAGTTGAAAGTCTATCTAATACACAACCATCTATCTATAGTCTACACCAAGGAAGAAAATATTAGGTTAAAATAAGAGAATTACATGAAGGAATACAGAGTATATTCCTTAAAACATTAATCTACAAACACATATAGTTACAAGTAAAATGCAGACCTTTCCCATAATTACCCTTTACACCAAGGTTCCACTCTGATGGCTGCTCTCCCATAAAAGTGTGCGTTTCCCTCCCATCTAGTCTGTGTATATCATTAGGCTGATGCCTCATTGATTGGCATTAGGGATGAGCCGAACACCCCCCCGGTTCGGTTCTCACCAGAACCTGCGAACGGACCGAAAGTTTGCGCGAACTTTAGAACCCCATTAAAGTCTATGGGACTCGAACGTTCAAAATCAAAAGTGCTAATTTTAAAGGCTAATATGCAAGTTATTGTCCTAAAAAGGGTTTGGGGACCCGGGTCCTGCCCCAGGGGACATGTATCAATGCAAAAAAAAGTTTTAAAAATGGCCTATTTTTTGGGAGCAGTGATTTTAATGATGCTTAAAGTGAAAAAAAAAGTGAAATATTCCTTTAAATATCGTACCTGGGGGGTGTCTATAGAATGCCTGTAAAGTGGCGCGTGTTTCCCGTGCTTAGAAAAGTCCCTACACAAAATTACATTTTTAAAGGAATAAAAGTCATTTAAAACTGCTTGCGACTTTAATGTAATGTCGGGTCCCGGAAATATGGATAAAAATCAGTGAGACAAACGGCATGGGTACCCCCCACCCCCCAGTCCATTACCAGGCCCTTTGGGTCTTGTATGGATTATAAGGGGAACCCCGGCCACCAAATTAAAAAAAGGAAAGGCGTGGGGCCCCCAGGCCCTATATACTCTGAACAACAGTATACAGGCGGTGCAAACAAGACAGGGACTGTAGGTAGAATCTGTTTGTAATTTTGAACTGGTACATTTTTAAAGTGTAGCTCCAGCCAAAAAAATCTATTTTTAAGCTTTTTGGAAAACATAGGGAAGGGTTATTACCCCTGTAACATTTGTTTTGCTGTCTGTGCACCTCTTCAGAAGATTTCACCTCACTTTCTGTTCCAATGACAAATGTTTTTTAAAAATTTGGGGTGTTTAGTGAAACAAGGATTGGTGATAAAGCATCAGTGAAGAGGAGACACGTTTTTCCCATATTAACTCTTACAGGAGAGAATTTCCCGTTCCTAGTGGTAGATTTCATCTCACTTCCTGTTGTCTCCTTCCGTTTGCAAGTAGGAGTCGTTTGTAAGTTGGATGTTTGAAAGTAGGGGCCTGCCCTATATACTTTGCATAAAATGGGGCCTTAGGTTGCCACAACACTGTAAGCCCTCACAGTTACTCTTGGTGGGTGCAGGAATGGGCTGTGCTGTGAAATATTAGATCAAGAATTGTAATTACATGCCATTGCTTAACAGGGGCAGAATAATTGGGCCTTTGGTGGTGGTGGTGGTGGTGCTGGTGCCACAACACTGTAAGCCCTCACAGTTAGTCTTGGTGGCCGCAGGAATGGGCCCTGATGTGAAATATTAGATCAAGAATTGTAATTACATGTCCCTGTTGAACAGGGGCAGAATAATTGGGCCTTAGGCACTGGTGTCACAACACTGCAACCCCTCACAGATGCTATAGTTGGAGCGCAGGAATGAGCCCTGCTGCATAGTATTGCATCAAAAATTGAAATTATACGCCCCTGTTAAACTGGGGCTGAAAATTTGGGCCTTGAGCAATGGTGCTGGTGCCGCAACACTGCAACCCCTCACAGATACTCTAGTTGGAGCGCAGGAATGAGCCCTGCTGCAAAGTATTGCATCAAAAATTGTAATTACACGCCCCTGTTAAACAGGGGCAGAAAAATTGCCACAACACTGCAACCCCTCACAGATGCTATAGTTGGAGCGCAGGAATGAGCCCTGCTGCAAAGTATTGCATCAAAAATTGTAATTATACGCCCCTGTTAAACAGGGGCTGAAGAATTGGGCTTTGGGCACTGGTGCTGGTGCCACAACACTGATACCACTCACAAATACTATAGTTGGAGCGCAGGAATGAGCCCTGCTGCAAATTATTGCATCAAAAATTGTAATTATACGCCCCTGTTAAACAGGGGCAGAAAAATTGGGCCTTAGCCACTGGTGACGGTGCACAGAACCAAAATTGTTCTTACAAGCTATCAGCATGAAAATTGAGGAGGAAGAGGATTGTGACTCAGCATAACAGGATAGTCACTCAGCATCAGCATAGGCAGTCTTGAAGGGATCTCACATTAAAAAAAAATATTCGGTTACATCAGAATCAGGTGCTTGGTAGCTGGTGATTCAAGACCGATTCATTTTTATGAAGGTCAGCAGATCGACCAGTTCGGTGGACAGGCGCACCCTGTGATCGGTTACAAAGCCTCCAGCAGCACTGAATGTGCGTTCCGAAAGAACGCTGGATGCAGGACAGGCCAGTAGCTCAATTGCATACTGTGCAAGCTCTGGCAGTGATCCATCCTCAAGACCCAGTAAGCCAGAGGATTTTTCGGTGGGAAAGGTGTCCAAGTCTGATCCTGCACCATGTGAATCAGACGCTGGCGATGGTTGCTGGAACCGATCAGACCTTGGAGCTGCGGACTAAAAAATTGTCTAAACGCATCGGTCAGGCGGCGACCTTCTCCACCGCTCCTTCTGTGACCAGGAAATTGTAACCTCCCAGACTCTGGAAACGCGTTGCACAAACCTTTCTGCAAGGCCTCCCGAAGATGTTTCATCCTCTGCTCCCTCTGCGATGGCAAGATAAGGTCCGCAACCTTACCCTTGTAATGTGGATCAAGGAGGGTTGCCAGCCAGTAATCATTCCTCCCCTTGATGCCATGAATATGAGGATCCTTCCGCAGGCTTTGCAGGATCAGGGAGGCCATGCAGCGTAGGTTTGCTGAGGCATTCAGTCCAGAGTCCTCTGGGTCACTAAGGACAACATGATCCGCAGCCACCTCCTCCCAGCCACGTACAAGTCTAAGGGTTTCTTCGGACTGTAAATGATCCCTTGAAGACTGCTGCTGATGCTGAGTGCCAGGCTCCACCTCCATGCTGACACAATCCTCCTCCTCCTCTTCCTGTGTGATCGGCGGGCATGCAGGAAGACTGTCTGGATAAAGGGGGCCTTGAGAGGTAAGGAAGTCCTCCTCTTCCTCCCTCTGTTCTGCCTCAAGTGCCCTGTCCATTATTCCACGCAGTGTGTGCTCCAACAGGTGGACAAGAGGGACAGTGTCACTGATACATGCGCTGTCTCTGCTCACCATCCTCATGGCCTCCTCAAATGGTGACAAGACAGTGCATGCATCCCTGATCATAGCCCACTGGCGTGGGGAAAAAAAAACAAGGTACCCTGACCCTGTCCTGGTGCCATAGTCGCATAGGTACTCATTGAAGGCCCTCTGCTGCGTGTGCAGCCACTGCAGCATGGCCAACGTTGAGTTCCACCTAGTGGGCATGTCACAGATTAGGCGGTTCTTGGGCAGGTTAAATTCATTTTGGAGGTCAGCCAGCCGAGCACTGGCCTTATATGACCTGCGGAAATGCACACAGACTTTCCTGGCCTGCCTCAGGACCATGAGTCAGCGGTAATATGCAACTTACCGCTGACCGCCCTGTCCAGCGAGGCCAAGACATTGCCTTCCACATGCCGGTAGAGAGCCGGAATCGCCTTCCGTGAGAAAAAGTGGCATTTGGGAACCTGCCACTGAGGAACCGCACATTCCACAAACTCATGGAAGGGGGCAGAGTCTACCAACTGAAAAGGCAGCAGTTGAAGTGCTAGCAATTTAGCCAAGCTAGCATTCAACCGCTGGGCATGTGGATGGCTGGGAGCAAACTTCTTTCGTTGGTGCAGCAGCTGGGACAGAGAAATTTGCCTGGTACAATCTGACGTCGGTGTACCGATAGCAGATTGCCCTCAAGTACTTGGCTGTGACACACCTAATTCCACACCTTCATTCCTCTCAGTGCAGGTTTCAGAGAGGACTGAAGGTATAGTGGGGTTGGAGATCCCAGCTGATGAGGAGCGAGGAGAGGTCCGCTTTGTTCTTTGGTGTGGATCTTGCCATTGAACTGCATGGCAGGTCGACATATGTCTGGTCATGCATGTGGTGCCCAAGCGGGTGATGTTTTGGCCAGATAAGCTTGAGACATATGTTGCAAATAGCAGCGGTGGGATCTGATGCACTTGTCTCAAAAAAGGCCCACACCAAAGAACTTTTGGAATAACGCGCAGAGACAGCAGTGCCCTGCACATGCGGAGTTCTGCGGTGTGAGGCAGTCGGTGTGCTGCCCTTAAGCTGGCCCCTGGAGGGCATCCTGCCTTGTTGGAGATGTGCCTCCTCCTCTCTCCTATCAGGCACCCATGTGGAGTCAGTGACTTCCTCATCATCCCCTCCCTCCTCATCACTGGAGCAAAGCTGGCAGTATGCTGCAGCTGGGGGAACATGACTGCCAGATTGCTGTCCTTCTTGGGCACCCCCTCTCTCTGGGCTCACGTTACTGCCTTCCTCTAGCTGGATACCATCATCAGAGCCTTCAAAACGCTGGGCATCCTCCTGGAGCATGTACCCAACACTGTGGTCAAACAGTTCGGGGGACTCCTCAGGAGGACATGGTGGGGCTAGGGAAGGAGTGAATGATGCAGTTGAGCCGAAGGAAGAAGCCGCATTGGCAGCTGCTTTGCTAGACAAAGTACCCTGAGCCTGGGTCAGAGAGGATGAGGACGGCTTGGTCATCCACTCTACCAAGTCTTCCGCATGTTGCGGCTCAACACGGCCAGCTGCCGAAAAAAAGGACAACCATGTCCCACGGCCACGTGCTGATGAGGATGCACCGTCTCCACGACCAGCACTGTTGCCTCTAGACACAGAGCCTGCTTGCCCTCTTTTATTGGCTTGTGACTGTCTGCCTCTCCTTGTTGACCTTCCAGACATACTAATGGCCTGCAGTGAGATGTTGTTCTGTCTCTGGGACAGCTAGCTAAACCTTCTTATCCTAATAACTGTAGATACCATATTTCTTTTTTTTTTTTTTTTTTCAAAAAGTTTTTATTTCGCTTTTCAACATACAATAAAAGGTATAAAACATAGTGTTGTATACAGATATTTTGATATTCTTGTACATTCACAGATAAGGGAGACATTTCGGTATTAACTCAAGTCTAGAAAAGGGGGGACAATAATTTTCCGGAGCATATGCATATAAGGGATGGTTGAATGGACAAAATTAGACAGATCCTAACAGAGAAGATAGTTGACTAATATGGTGGATGCCTGGATGGATCCGAGTAGACAATTTCTGTGAATACTAGATTATTTAATATCAATGAGATACCTGTAAGTGGGAAAAGAACTCAAACCAGGGGAGGGGGCGGGAAGGGGGGGGGAGGGGGGGAATACCATATTTCTTTGATCTCAGTTTTATTAGAACAAGCCAGGTGAAACTACAAAATAACAGAAATAGACCTCAATAGGTATAATATTGCATACAATACAGCATACATTGCATAAACAACGATATACAGTACAAGATGAGATAATAAAAACGTACTTTTTAAGTTCTCTAAGGGGAGAGGATGATAGATTGAGAAAGACATGTCTTGCTTCCTGCAATGTGTTGAAAAGAATGGTGACTGGTTCACTTCATGTTAAGATTCTACCCAGAATTCCCTGCTTGCTGACAACTTCCTTAATTACACATACATTAAAACAAATAAACAGAACTGCAGCAATACCAAAAAGGAACACTAGGTGGAGCCTGCACACCGCATATGATTGTCTTAAGTAAATTACACATTTTGCATGTAAATTTAACAACATAGGTACAAATAAGGTACAAATAATCAGCAAGACATCTGGTGGACAGAACACTCCTCGCCTGACATCAAGTGATGTCACTAACAGAGTCCCCCGTAGAAAGCAACAGAATAAGTTCGGTCACTGGTCTCAAGAATACTTTAGCTTCATTCTGTTGAAAGATCTTGACCTCGACCTTACGGAAACAATTATCCTTGCTTAGCAGTACTTAGTGATCAAACCTAAAGGCCACATATTCCTTAGTGCCTGGCAATCTTTCATGAGTACAACATCACCAGGTTTAAGATTAGGCTTTTCAGTGTGCCACTTTCTCCCTACTTGTAGAGTAGATATATATTGTTCCCTTCACCGGTTCCAAAAGGTATTGGCAAGGGTTTGTACTTGTCTCCATTGACGTTTGTAAAGGTCCTTCTCACAAAACTCTCCAGCAAGACAAGTCTTTTGCGAGAGTAACATGTCAGGTGTGAGGACTACTGGATCTTCAGAGTCATTTGAAATGGAGGTCAAAGGTCTGGCGTTAATGATAGCTGTAACCTCTGCCATAAATGTCACTAGACATTCGTGAGTAAGCCTTGTAGTTCCTACTTGTAGGAAGATAGAGTCCAGAATTCTGCGGGCTATGCCTATCATCCCCTCCCAAACACCTCCCATGTGAGAAGAGTGAGGTGGGTTGAAGATCCACATGCAGTCTAGTTCACTCAAGTATCTTTCTACTCTGAGAACATCCAAGTTAGAAGGAATTTGATGTTATTTTACTGCTCCTACAAAGTTAGACCCTCTGTCAGAGCGAATGAGTTTTACTGGGCCACTGATTGCAATTAGTTCAGCTAGCTCTGTGGCTAATATTGCAGCACAAAGTTCCAGCCTGGGTATGGTGTGTTCGGGAAGTGGTGTAAGTTTTGCTTTCCCCATTACAAACCCTATGTGGCCTTGTCCTTTAGTATCTATGGTTTTCAGGTAAGCTACAGCAGCAATTACTTTAACAGAAGCATCCGAAAACACACAAAGTCTTTGCATCTGGACGTCAGCAGATGACAGAGGAGCATATGGTCGTGGAATTTTAAGGTTGGATAGAGCTGTTAGTGACTCCTTCCACTCTAGCCATAGGTTCTTCTTGTTGGTGGGGAGAGGGTGGTCCCAATCTAGCGACTTACAGGTTAAGTCTCTCAGTAGTGCTTTACCCTGGATGGTGACAGGTGCTGCAAAGCCTAAGGGATCATACAGGCTATTTATGGTAGACAGGACACCTCTACGGGTAAAGGGTTTTTCTTCTGTGTTTACTTGGAAAGTAGACGTGTCAGATCTTAAGTCCCAAAGCAAACCAAGACTGCGTTGCATGGGAAGTGAGTCTGTGCCTATATCTAAACACACGGTCGGACTTTTCGGCTACAAAAGTCCGACAGCCTGTCCGACAGACTTTCGACGGACTTTTGGCGGACTTTTGGCGGACTTGCGGCAGACTTTCTAACGAACGGACTTGCTTACATACGATCACACAAAAGTCAGACGGATTCGTACGTGATGACATACACCGGACTAAAATAAGGAAGCTGATAGCCAGTAGCCAATAGCTGCCCTAGCGTGGGTTTTTGTCCATCGGACTAGCACACAGATGAGTGGATTTCTGGGTCCAGCGTAGTTACGATGTAAAGATTTGAAGCATGTTTCAAATCTAAAGTCCATCAGATTTGCGGCTGGAAAAGCCCGCTGAAAGTCCGGGGAAGCCCACACACGATCGGATTGTCAGCCGTATTTTGTCCGTCCGCGTCCGTCGGACTTTTGTAGACGAAAAGTCCGACCGTGTGTACGCGGCATCAGTCCTTTAACTCGCTAGAATGATCTTGGACAGGAAAGGCTTCTAAAACTTCTCTACTGTTGGAAGCAATCTTGTGGAGTCTTAAGTTGGAACAAGCAAGCATTGCCTCAGTTCTTTTGAGGAGACTGATTGCGGCTTCATTTGTGGGTAGTGATTTTAAACAATCATCTACATAGAAATCCTTGTCCACAAACTGTCTGACATCTGACCCATACTCTGACTCTAGCAGAGTGTCTAAGGCCATATATAGCAACTGCAGGGGAAGGACTGTTGCCAAAAATGTGCATCTTCATGCGGTATTCTGTGATGTCTGCAGAGGGGTTGTTGTCCCTGAACCAGAGAAACCTCAGAAAGTTTTGGTGTTCTTCCTTAACAAGAAAGCAATAGAACATTTGTTGTATGTCTGCCATAAATGCGACTGAATCCTTCTGAAAGCAGAGAAATACTCCTAGTAGTCCTTTGTTAAGGTCAGGGCCAGAGAGAAGGACATCGTTTAGAGGAACAACATTCATGCTTGGCGCTGGAATCGAACACCACTCTAATCTGTCCTGGCTTCTTAGGGTGATAGACCCCAAATATGGGTAAGTAACAGCATTCCTCTGAGACTTTGAGGTTTGGGGCTATCTCAGCATGACCATTCTGGAATATTTTCTCCATGAAGGAAAAGAAATGTTCTTTCATCTCTGGTTTCCTTTGAAGATTGTGTCTTAGGGAAGAGACGTTTATATGCTAGTTCACTGTTGTTAGGCAAACGTCGTCTTTGTGGTCTAAAGGGAAGAGGTGGAACCCAGCTATTAGTCCCGTCTTTCTCCATACTCTTTTCCATAACTTCTAAGAAGAACCTATCCTCAATGGACATTGCTACCTGGTTGTCTTCCTTTGTTCTCCTGAACACTGTGCTTCCTAAGTCGCTTTGGTAATTGTCATAGGTATTGCTGTCACAGAGGGGACTTAGGAAGGGAAGAGGTACAGGGTTGTTGTGTGGTAGTTCCTTTATGAGGATGTGATTTTGACAGGGTTGAACAAGAGAAGGATGACCATTTTCGAGGGTACTAGTGAGCAGGTTATTAACAGATGCAGGTTTGTGTGCACCTCCCAGGCAAACATCACCTATAATGACCCACCCGAGATCCAATTTTTGGGCATATGGGGCATTTTTAGGACCGTTGATCAGTTTTCTTACTTTGTGGACTTGCAAGATATCCCTCCCTAGGAGTAAGATTATCTGAGCCTGATCATCTAGTTCTGGTATGAGATGTGCTATGTGATTCAAGTGAGTCTGGTGAGCTGCTGCGTCTGGTGTGGGAATCTCTGATCTGTTGTCTGGCATCTGGTTGCACTCTATTATGGTCGGTAAGGGTAGGCATGTCTTACCATCCATAGATTCAATTTGTAGGCCGTCAGCTCTTCTCCCTGCCGTTTCTACTGTACCTGCACAAGTCTTAAGGGAGTAAGGACTGCTGGGGCCTTTAAGGTTTAGAATGTCAAAAAACATAGATCTGGCTAGTGACTTATTACTCTGATCATCCAAGATGACGTAGAGCTTGACTGCTTTGTCTCTGCGTTCTTTTGGGTAAACTCTCACAAGACAGATTTTAGAGCAAGATCTGCCACCAGTACTTCATTTGCAAACTTCAGTACACTGTGAAGTGATTGCTATGGTGTCTGTGCTAGAGTCTTTGGTCTCCCCGCTTTGCTCCTTGTCCCTATGAACAGGTGGGAAAGTTCTTGGAGTAGGCCTCGGGTGTAGAGCTGTGTTGTGCTCTGTGCTGTCACATGCTGTACATTTGACACTGACCTTACAATCCTTGGCAAAGTGTGTGGACGAAGAGCAGCACTTGTAGCAGATATTGTTCTCTTTGAGGAAAGCTTTGGGATCCTGGATGGTCTTTGTCCTGAAGGCTCTGCATTCCAGAAGAGGATGTGGCATCTTTTTTTTTTTTTTTTTTTTCAAATAACTTTTTATTATAATATTTTGCGGTACAGAAGTACAAAATATAATAAAGGTAATAAGCGACAAGAGCCTGTCATACAATAAAAGAAGGAGAAACAAAGAGTACAGATATACTAGGCTCTCTCTCTCCTCTTTCCTTTTTTTTTTAGCTCCTATTTTATTTTCATCTTTTAGTTTGCTTATAACTAAGCAAGAAACTGAAACACTCAAAGTAGAGTAGAAGGATAGTGAAAGAGGGAGGGAAAGAAGAAGATGAAAGGAGAAGGGGAGGGGGATGATTGTATAATTCGTTTACTTGTTCATGGTGGGTCCTCTCGAAGATGCCACAGCTCCCATACTTTATTATGTACCTCCAACCTGTCCTGTATCCGGGCTGTCATCTTCTCCATCAACTCCACATCTTTGATTCTAGTGTATAAGGCTTCAAGTGTGGGGGGGAGGGTTTTTTTCCAGTGTAGAGCAATGAGACAACGTGCTGCTGTGAGGATGTGACGTATAAGTTTTTTTTGAACCTTGGGGATCTTTAATTGTGAGATTCCTAAAAGGAAGAATTTGGGGGTCATAGGGATCTGTGTCTCCAATAAGCGAACTAGTAGTTGTTGAACCTTATCCCAGAATGGGGTTATCAGTGAGCAGTCCCAATATATGTGAAGGAGGGTCCCTCTGTCTTTTTGACATCGCCAGCAGCGATCTGAACTAGACGGGTATATGGCATGAAGGGTATCCGGAGTCATGTACCAGTAGAGGAGAATTTTATAGGTATTTTCTTTGTATAGAGTGCAGAGGGAACTTTTTGCTGCCTGTGTCCATACCGCCTGCCATTGCTCCATGGGAAGTTCCTCACCGAGAGCTTTTTCCCATTTAATCATATAGTTATGTTTACCTTTGAGTTCTATTGGATAAGCATTTAGTATTTTGTAGATATCAGAGATTAACCCTTTCTGGGCCGTGCCCTCCAGGATTAGAGTTTCAAAGGGTGATGGGGGGGAGAACTGTAGGTCAGGCGCTATAGACATGGCATAGTGGCGTATTTGCATGTAGCTGTAGAACGCTTGTTGCGGTAGGTCAAACTTAGTCTGTAGGTCAGGGTAAGATAGCAGTTTGCGGGATCTGGGATCTACCAGGGCTCTGTAGTGGAAGAGATTTCGTGATGTCCACGGGTATGACATCTGGTGGGTGAGGCTGTCTGGAATTTTGGGGTTACAAACGAACGATGTTAGGACTGATTTTTCTGAGGCCAATGTATGTGAGCGGGATAGTTTGTTCCATAAGCGTCGGAGTTGGGTCATAGGTCCCAATAGTCTCTCGGGGGGCACCTCTGCCCCCGCACTCCATAGCAAGCTGTTAGGGTGGGTTGGGGCTAGCCATATTTTTTCTATCTCTGTCCATCTGTTATAAGATCTTTGCGTGAACCATGATGCTATCGCTCGGAGTTGGGCTGCTTGATAATATTTGGTAAGATTGGGGAAGGCAAGACCACCGTCCGAGCGTGCTGCCATCATTACTGATTGAGGGATTCTGTGTCTCTTATAATTCCAGGTGAATTTAAGGAGATCAGATTGGAGTTTATTCAAATGCTTGGGGGGGACAGGAATTGGTAATGTTTGGAAGAGGTACAATAATTTCGGGAGGATCGTCATCTTAATAGATGCAATCCGGCCCAGCAGGGAGATATGGTGTTTTTTCCAATTAGTGAGCAGGATTCTGATGGAGCGGAAAAGGGGGGGGAAGTTCTCTTGATATAGGGTGTTAAACTGTGGGGTGATATGTACTCCTAAATATTTCAAGGAGGTATCTTTCCAGTGATAGCTAAAATTGGTTTTTAAGTGTGCTGTTTCTTCGTCCGAGATATTGATTGGGAGGGCTTCTGACTTAGATGTGTTAATTTTATAGCCTGATAGGGCTCCATAACGACTAAGTTCTGCATGTAGGTTTGGGAGAGAAATTCTGGGTTGGGTCAAAGTGAGGATCACATCGTCAGCGAACAGCGAGATCTTGTACTCCCGACCCCTGACTGAGATTCCCCGTATGTTTTGGTTGCTTCGAATGGAAGCGGCCAGTGGTTCGACGCATAGTGCGAATAGTAATGGTGATAGTGGGCATCCCTGTCGAGTGCCATTGGTTATTGGGAAGGTAGTTGAGATGGCAAAGGGTGTCCTGTCCTGAGCAGAGGGCTTGAAATATAGGTGTTGTATGGCTCTCATAAAGGGTCCTTGGAACCCCGCATGCTGTAGTGTTGCAAATAAGAAAGGCCACCCAAGGCGGTCAAAGGCCTTTTCGGCATCTAAACTAAGCAGCAAGGATTCTGATTTCTCTCTATTTGCCACGTCTATCAGATCAATCACCTTTCTGGTATTATCTCCTGCTTGCCTAAGGGGGACAAAGCCCACTTGATCCTTATGGATAAGGGATGGGAGGATCATGTTCAAGCGGATTGATAACAGCTTTGTAAAGATTTTTAGGTCCGAGTTCAGTAAGGCGATGGATCTGTAGTTGGCGCATAGGGTGGGATCCTTATCTGGTTTAAGGATCACAGTGATAAATGATCGCTGCATATCAGGGGGGATGGGAGAGTCCCGATAGAAGGCATTAAAAAGTTTGCACATATGGGGTAGTAGGATAGGTAGAAAGGCCTTATAGTATTCATAAGGCAGTCCATCCGGACCTGGGGCTTTGTGTGATGGGAGGGTTTTAATGGTCTGTTCTATTTCTTCTTCGGTAATTGGCATGTTTAAAGTTGCTAGATCTGACGTTTGTATTTGTGGGACTCCACTCTGTGCTAGGTACTGCTGCATATGTTGGTGTAGGTCGGGAGGTAGGGGTTTACTAGGTATGTTAGGATTATTGTAGAGTTCCTGATAGTAATCTGCAAAAGTATTGACAATGTCTTTGGGGTGGGACATCAGGGAGCCTTGTTTATTTTTAATCTGGTGTGGCGTGTTCATGTGCGCATTGTCTCGTAATGTTCTCGCTAGTAGGGAATGAGCTTTGTTGCCCTTGTCGTAGTACTTTTGTCTAAGCTTAATGATAGCCTTTTCCACTCGCCCCATTGCCAGATCACTCAGAATAGATCTCAAGTGTATGATTTTCTTGAGAAGGGATAATGTAGGAGCTTTTTGCAGTTGAGTTTCTAATGTTCTAAGTTCTTTTTCAGTTTGAATTTTAGTGATTTGGGCATCTTTTTTCATGGCAGATGATAGTGCTATACACCTGCCTCTAAATACTGCCTTGTGGGCTTCCCAGAGTATGGGAGTGGATACGTCAGGAGTGTTATTTTCTGTGAAATAGTGTTTCAGGGTGGTGACAAGTTCCATTTGCGATGGGGGATGTTGAAGAAGGTATGTATTTAATTTCCAATTATAAGGTCTGCAGTTGGGAGATCCTATTGCCAGTTTGATTAAAATAGGCGCGTGGTCAGACCACGAGATCGGAAGTATCTGTGCCTCTCGTATGTTTCTAAGCGTGTGGTTATTTACAAAAAAATAATCGATACGTGAATGTGTCTGGTGGGGGGCCGAGTAAAATGTATATTGTCTATCGCCAGGGTGGAGAGCCCTCCAGGCGTCAAAGAGAGCATATCTTCTAGTGAGTTTACGAAAAAGCCTCGAGTCTCGGAGGGCTCGAGCTGATGTCGCCCTGGGGTTCACCACCTGGCGATCCATTAGTGTGGAGTGGAGTAGGTTAAAGTCACCCCCTATCACCAGCATCCCGTGTTCGAGTTTAAAGAGGCGAGTGAGTACTTTAGACAGAAAGTTGTGTTGTTTAACGTTGGGGGCATATAGGGCGCAGAGGGTGATTGCTTGTTGTTGCCAGTGTCCCTGTAGGATAACAAAGTGGCCGTGCGGATCACTGTACTGAGTTGTGCAGGTGAAGGGGGCCCCGTTCTTAATGAGGATCGCAACCCCCGCTCTTTTGTGCAGACCTGAGGAGTGGTATATTTGGGAGTATTGTTTAGAGGCGAATGTAAATGAACCCCCTTTGTCAAAGTGTGTCTCTTGGACCAAAACGATGTCTGCCCCTGATTGTCTAAATTCTCTCAACGCCAAGTGTCTTTTTTTATTGGAGTTTAGGCCGTGTACGTTTAGTGATAAGATCTTGGCCATGATACTGAATGAGTGAGGGGGTATGCCTTACCTGATGTGGAGGAGGAGTTTCGGAGGTTGTGGGTTGACGATACGCAGTCTTCGAGAGGAGAACCATTCAGGCTCCACCGATTGTGGAGTATGTCATACGGTAGTGGAGGGGTGGGTGGGAGAAGAAAAGAGAAGAAAGAGGGTGAGAAGAAGAAAAGGTAATTAGTACATGCAGAACATTTATAAACTTGTATAGTTAACATGTCTCGACCTTGAGAGGCTAAAGGGCCTAGGTCGGTGTGGGATTCCAGGGATCCTCCCAACAAAGGTCCCGAGGGGCCCGTCGGTCGGATGCACCGGTGCCCAAAGTTGGTCATATATAGCATGAACTGTAAAACAACTAACATTGCTAACATTTAACCAGGAGAGGGGTGACTAGGAGTGGGAGTTCCTATTCTCTCGGGTCTCTACTGAGACATGCCCATGTTGTAGACTAAGGTATAAAACTAGGGCGCATATAAGGGGGGACTAAATTTGCTACATTGTCCAGGGCTAGATCATCCGCGGGACCGGGCGGAAAAAACTGTTCATCAATAGATGATTTAAAATGCGAAGACTTTCACTGGAGTCAACCATTCTTTTGCTTGGTGCTCTTGCGGGGTGTTTCTCTGTTCCGGAATCGGTTGGAAGAAGGTACCTTCTGCCATATTGTGGGCGGTGCAGGCGGGGTGGTGACCAGATCCCAATCTGGGAGTCGAGGGACGGAGATTCCGATGGTTTCACAAAAGGTTTCTATGTCCTCCGGGTATCTTAAGACAGCAGATTTGCCTTGGGTTTTGGCTGTGAGGCTGAAGGGGAATCCCCAACGATAGTTGATGTTTTTGTCCTGCAATAGACGTAGCAGTGGTTGGAGGAGCCTTCGTTTTTGCAATGTGATCCATGAAAGATCTGGATATAGTTGTACATGGGCATCTTTATAGGTTACTTTACGGGCCAGTCGGGCTTGCCTCATGATGTCTTCCTTCAGGGGGTATGAGTTAATCCTGCAGATAATGTCCCTCGGTTGTGAGGTGGAGCCCTTGGGGCGCAGGGCTCTATGGGCTCTATCCATTTCTATAAAGTTGGTAATGGGTTCACCTAGAAGATTATTGAACACGTCTTGTAGTGTATGTTGAATGTCCTCTGGACCTTCGACTTCTGGTATCCCCCTCACTCGTATGTTGTTTCTTCGTCCCCTATTATCTAGGTCCTCTACGTGCCGCTGCATTTCTCGTAACATAGTGTGGTGGTCTGCTCCTTGGAGTTGGGTTCTGTGTACTGCCAGTTTAGTTTCTTGGATCTCTTCCTCAGCCATCTCCACTCTGTCTGCTAGGTGTTTAAGGCCTGACTGAAGTACTTGTATTTCTGAGCGACAAGTGGACTTTACGTCTTCTATCAGCTGTCTGAAGTCCTCTTTAGTGGGGATCGCCTGTAAATACGTTTGCCATTGTGGGGGTACCGATTGGGTGTGAGCTGGTACCGGGTGATCCTGCTCTGAGGTTGTACGTGGAGGTAGGGGGTCTGTGAGCTGCTGTGCAGATCTGGATGGGGGATCCCATGATTCGTTCCAAAATGGAGCTTGAGCGTGTGGGGGGGCCCGTGCTTTATCCAACCTCTGGGGGTGGGGGTCTGGTGTACCCACTTTTTTAGCATAGGTGGTCTGTGGTACTGTCTTTTCTGTGGGTGAGCTGTTAGCCCATGAGGAGGTTAGTTTTTGCGTTTTTAAGGGTGGTGAGTCAGAGTCCCTGTGACTGGAGGGTGCTGGGCTCAGTGCGGGCTCTGGTGGGATTCGGGTGACTGGGTACATGGGGTTTGGTAGAGCTGGAAAGTCCGCAGAGAAGTCTGATGGGGTCGGTGAGTATGGCTCTATGCTCTGCATGCAGGGATCCGATGCAGTTCTCAGTAGGCGAGGATATGCCTCTGAGCATTGTGTATACTGCTGCAGGGGGAGGGCCATCATGGCGTCCTGTGCGGCCTGTGGCGCTGCCTCATGTATGGTGGGTTCGGGGTTAGGACTCACCATTCCTGACGGAGGAGGCTCAGCTGCGCTGCCCGTCTGGGCTGATTCACGGTCCGTGAGCTGCCTGTATGGTGAGTGAGGCGATGGGGGGATTCGAGCGGAGCCGCGCTTGTAGGCCGCGGATGTGTCCGGCGCCATCTTGGCTGGTCCGGTGGGAGGCATGTCCGTCGTCGGAAAGTAGGACCGGAGGTCCGTGGAGGTTCCCGGCGGGGGTAAGGATGATCCCCTGGCTGCTGTGGATCTAGTGGTCCTGGATCTGCCCATGTGCGGTCAGCGAAGCGTCCCCTATGCGCTGTAATATCACGGGCTGAGAGAGAGCAGGAGGATTAAGCTGCCATCCAGAGCGGCTTCCGGTCACGCCCCCGAGGATGTGGCATCTTACGTAGAGGGCAGAACTAGTAGGGTCGCTGTCTTGATCCTCTGGCTGAGACTCTGCAAATCTGTTGGAAGAAATGTTACTTTTGTGCACTGCTACTGGAGCTCTGAGTTGTTTTGGGCCAGAAGAAGTGGTATAAGACACTGGAAAAATGAAGCTGGGGTCATCTTTCATTCCTGCTTGTCTGTCTACAAAGTCCACAAACTCACTAAAGGGTGGAAAAGGCACATTGTGTTTTCGTTTGTAGTTACAGCCATGAGTAATCCATCTTTCGTGTAACTCATAAGGAAGTTTTTGTGCTAAGGAGTTAATACCTCTAGCAGAGTCAAGATAAGAAAGGCCAGGTAAGTCTCCTTCTGCTTTAGCCACTTGTAACTCCATACACAGGTCACTGAATTCTCTGAGTCTTTGGTAACCTCTGCTAGGTATTTTTGGGAAGTCTTCTATCCTTTTAAACAGTGTACTCTCTATAGCCTCTGGTGAGCCATAACATCTATCCAGTCTGTTCCAGATGTCTGCAAGGCCTATCTCAGGGTGGTTTATGTTAATGTCTCTGATCCTTTTGGCATGTTCAACAGAATCATTGCCAAGTCACTTTATGAGGAGTTCTATCTGTTCCCTGCAGGATAGATCTAGACCTTGAATGGCACTCTGGAAAGAGGATCGCCACGCCCTGTAGTGTTGGGGGCGATCACTGAATTTGACAAGTCCTTGGGTAACTAACTCTCTCTTGGCCAGGAACTTAGCAAAGTCTACAGTAGCCTGATTGGCATTGGGGTAGGCTGCTGGTGTATTGTGGTGCGGTGTAAAGGCATACCTGGTAAAAGTCTCTTCTTTAGGCGCGCTGGGTTCAAACTTGCTTAAGGTTGGCAGTTTGTACCGGCTCGTTGCATACACCTTTGGAGTGAAGACTGGTGTTTGATGTTTGTATGAAGGCTGGGTACCTTGTGGAGTAGAAGGTTTGGTTGGGACTGGAAAGTCTGGAACAGATCTTTCTTGCTTGTAGCACTGGAGTCCATGGTCATCTTGTTGCTGCTTTATTTGATGTGACTCACTGACTTCATGTTTGATTTCTTGTTGTGGGATGCTGCTTGGTTCCCAGTTCTGGTAGACATAATCTGCCGTGCGTTGTGAAGAATCTTGTTGATCCTCCTCTAAACCCGGTATGCTGCTGCCTACTCTTGGCTCATCATAGACGGCTGCTTCTAAAGCTTCTGCTTCTGCAATGGCGGCGGCAGCATCTCTTTCTACTGCCAGCTTCTCCATGTTAGCTTCTAAGATAGCTTGCTTGCAATTTCAGAGATGCTTCCTGCTGGGCTAGCTTTTCCTCCAGGCGTATTCTCTCCTTCTCTCTCTCCTGTTCCATGCATACTCTTTCCTTCTCTCTCTCTTGTTCCTGTCTCACCTTTTCTGCATCAAGGTGGGCCTTTTCCTTTTTCATCTGCAATAGCTGCTGCATTTGCGACAGATGACTTAGATGAGCTTGCTCGTGAACGTGTTTTGTAAGAAGATGTCCCATGTGAGACATGGCTGCGGGGAATAAGCTGTCTTGCTGTATAGAGACCGCTCTAGTGTCAATGCTGCTTGACAGAGCGCGTCTCTGTGCAGCGTGGCTGCTTGCTTCGCCTGCCGCAGGCCTGTTTCTTTAAGGCATCTGACTGTATGGATACTGCGTAGCCCCGGGCTGTACAGACTTCCGAAGTCAGCTTATCTTCCTTCAGAGGTCAGCTTAAAAATGTCACTGTTCTGTCTCTGGGACAGCTAGCTAAACCTTCTTATCCCAATAACTGTAGATACCATATTTCTTTGATCTCAGTTTTATTAGAACAAGCCAGGTGAAACTACAAAATAACAGAAATAGACCTCAATAAGTATAATATTGCATACAATACAGCATACATTGCATAAACAACAATATACAGTACAAGATGAGATAATAAAAACTTACTTTTTAAGTTCTCTAAGGGGAGATGACTATAGATTGAGAAAGACATGTCTTGCTTCCTGCAATGTGTTGAAAATAATGGTGACTGGTTCACTTCATGTTAAGATTCTACCCAGAATTTCCTGCTTGCTGACAACTTCCTTAGTTACACACAATTGCAGCAATACCAAAAAGGAACACTAGATGGAGCCTGCACACCACATATGATTGTCTTAAGTAAATTACACATTTTGAATGTAAATTTAACAACACAGGTACAAATAAGGTACAAATAATCAGCAAGACATCTGGTAGACAGAACAGATGTAGCTGCACAAAGCTGGGATGTATATATATATATATATATATATATATATATATATATATATATATATATATACTGATAGTGCAGCTGGCAGAATCAACTGCCTGCCTGTAGTATTATTAGTATGAGAACACCAGCAATTGTCTTCAGGTAGCTTTAGGTACACACTGTGCAGAGGACACAGTACACTAACTGTAAATACTGCAGCTGCCTGCCTGCGGTACTAATAGGATCAGAAGAACACCACCAATTTTCTTCAGGTAGCTTTAGGTGCACACTGTGCAGAGGACACAGTACACTAACTGTAAATACTGCAGCTGCCTGCCTGTGGTATTAATAGGATCAGAACAACAGCAATTGTCTTCAGGTAGCTTTAGGTGCACACTGTGCAGAGGACGAAGTACACTAACTGTAAATACTGCAGCTGCCTGCCTGTGGTACTAATAGGATCAGAAGAACACCACCAATTTTCTTCAGGTAGATTTAGGTGCACACTGTGCAGAGGACACAGTACACTAACTGTAAATACTGTAGCTGCCTGCCTGTGGTATTAATAGGATCAGAACAACAGCAATTGTCTTCAGGTAACTTTAGGTGCACACTGTGCAGAGGACGTACTACACTAACTGTAAATACTGCAGCTGCCTGTGGTACTAATAGGATCAGAAGAACACCACCAATTTTCTTCAGGTAGCTTTAGGTGCACACTGTGCAGAGGACGCACTACACTAACTGTAAATACTGCAGCTGCCTGCGGTACTAATAGGATCACCACGCAGGCGGCCTTATATAGTGTGGGGCGTGTACTAAACCCCCTAAACCACAATTGGCCAAAAGCCACCTTGGCTTTGGCCAATTACAGCTCTCTGTACAGACGGCGCTTTGATTGGCCAAGCATGCGGGTCATAGTGCATGCTTGGCCAATCATCAGCCAGCAATGCACTGCGATGCCGCAGTGAATTATGGGCCGTGACACGCCACTCGAATTTGGCGCGAACGGCCCATAACGTTCGAAATTCGATGAACAGTTAAACATGCGATGTTCGAGTTAAACATGGGTTCAACTCGAAGCTCATCCCTGGTTGGCATAGCGTGGCTCTGATTGGTGAGTTTCCCTATTTCTGGTTAAGGACTGGCTACATCTACAATCCCTATACTTTGCATAAGTCAGCCCCCTTTAATGCAAATCCATGCGACTATTCTGAGCATGAGATTAACTTGAATTTTCCCGGGAAGTTAAGTATTGATTACGGGTTGGCCTCCCTTCATTGCATATCCCAGCATGGGATCTTTTGAAGTGAGTATGTGTAAAACAATGAGGTTTGGATCCCATTGTTTGTATACACAAGCCTAGGCACCGACTTGTCTGGTCTACTAGAGATTTCTGTGAAGATAATATGTTCCGCCCTACATAGATACAAGCTAAATGAAATATATTCATAATTACAATATTTTAAAGCTATTAATGGAGATTTCACATAAACTCATAAGGCAACAAGTCCATTGGCAACAGCACTTGAAAGACCCACATCAAAGAAAAAGGCGGACTTCTCCTTGCTCCTCATGTGGGATCTCCATTCCTACTATACCTCCAGTCCTCTCAAAAACCTGCACTGAGAGGAATGAAGGTATAGCATTACGTGTCCCAAGTACTTGCAGCCAATCTGCTAGCAGTACACCACCACCATCTGATTTTAGCAGGCAAATTTCCCTACCCCAGTTGCTAAACCGTAAAAAGAAATTCGGTCAGAGCCATCCCCTTGCTCAGCGTCTGAATGCTAGCTTGGCCAAATTGCTAGCACTGCAACTGCTGCCTTTTCAGCTGGTAGACTCTGCCCCCTTTCGTGAATTTGTAGAATGTGCTGTACCTCAGTTGCAGGTTCCAAAACGCCATTTATTTTCACAGAAGGCCATTCCGGCTCTCTACCGGCATGTGGAAGGCAATGTTTTTGTCTCGTTGGACAGGGCGGTCAACATTAAGGTGTATATTACTGCTGACTCATGGTCTAGCAGGCATGGGCAGGGATGTTACCTTTCTTTCACGGTGCACTGGGTAACTCTGCTGGCAACTGGGAAGGATGCAGACAGGGTTCCGTATTGTTGAAGCTTGTTCCGCCACCACGCCTCCAAAATGCTAGTGGTGATTCTGCCACAGCTCTCTCCTCCACCCCTCCTCTTCTTCTTCCTCTATGGCCTCTTCTGCAGATTTGTCCTCTGAACCAGCGGTGTTCCGTAAGCATTCAAGGGGCTACGCAAGCACTCAGGCAAAAAGATGCCATGCGGTGCATGAGTTACATAGTTACATAGTAGGTGAGGTTGAAAAAAGTCCATCAAGTCCAACCTATGTGTGTGATTATATGTCAGTAATACATTGTATATCCCTGTATGTTGCGGTCGTTCAGGTGCTTATCTAATATGTTTTAAAATGCAAAATGCCAGGGGAGGGGGTTTAAAGCAAATACCCCGAGGACTTTTAAGGTGCTTTTTAAATATATAGTCGACACAGAAGGTAGAAGAATCTGTACAGTATTTTTAAAAGATCTATAATTTTTATTAGAAATTCATTTTTAAAACCATATGTCCTTACAAGTAAGACATCATCATAAAAATTAGTACAAAATGGACCAACAATTTAACCCATTCAGGGTCACATAAAGACAGAGCTACTTAATTCCATGACAATCTGCCGCTCGACATGTTTCGCTCTAATGCGAGCTTCTTCAGGAGCTTGTGGCAAAGATTGTAGTAAGCTCAGGTTGTCGTGTTCAAGCAATGCATTAAACTTAAAAATGGCTGAAAAACTGCTACAGCTTTTTCAAAATATAGGCTCTCATAAATATTTGTTCCCTTGTCTTGGTATGGCCACAAAGGGATATAAAGTTTTTTATAATCCTTAATAGAACCAATAGATGATTGCTCAAAGTGAAAAACACCTCCCAGCAGTTGATGAAAATAATGACCAAGATGAATTTGTATATAATAGGATAACAATGATGTGGGATATTATGGATATACAAATTCATATTGGTCATTATTTTCATCAACTGCTGGGAGGTGTTTTTCACTTTGAGCAATCATCTGTTGGTTCTATTAAGGATTATACAAAACTTTATATCCCTCTGTGGCCATACCAAGACAAGGGAACCCATATTTATGAGAGTCTATATTTTGAAAAAGCTGTAGCAGTTTTTCAGCCATTTAAAGTTTAATGCATTGCTTGAACACGACAACCTGAGCTTACTACAATCTTTGCCACAAACTCCTGAAGAAGCTTGCATTAGAGCGAAACATGTCGAGCGGCAGATTGTCATGGAATTAAGTAGTACTGTCTTTATGTGACCCTGAATGGGTTAAATTGTTGGTCCGTTTTGTACTAATTTTTATGATGATGTCTTACTTGTAAGGACATATGGTTTTAAAAATGAATTTCTAATAAAAATTATAGATCTTTTAAAAATACTGTACAGATTCTTCTACCTTCTGTGTCGACTATATATTTAAAAAGCACCTTAAAAGTCCTCGGGGTATTTGCTTTAAACCCCCTCCCCTGGCATTTTGCATTTTCATACATATTTGATATGGGATGTGGTGCTCTCTGCTGACTACTTCTGCCCTCTTCATTATATTTGTGTTTATCTAATAGTTTCTTTTTTTTTTAATATCTCTTTATTAAATTTTATCAAATTACAATTTAATATACAAAAGGGGTAAGTAACACAGACTGCACTACACAGTTTTCTTCTTCAAAATACATTTAAAAACCCCTATCCCCCCTCCCCCCCCCCAGGCCCTCCTCTCTCAAGCTAATCAAATGAATTATAGCCTTATCAACTTTCTCTCTAATCTTCACTAGTCATAACCTCAACATATCTCCATGTCTTCTTGAACTCCTGCCAACAGTTCCACTTATCCATTAACCCTTCACTAACATCAGGCCCAGTATATCTCAGGCCATCCATTTCGTGCGTACCTTCTACAGCCATGACCCAATCCTGTAATGAAGGGCTTTCTACCTCCTGCCATTTCTTAGGTATAAGACCTTTCACTGCATTCAGCAAGTAGGGTATTATTGATTCCCTATAATGTTTCACAGAGCCCTCTATTCCATGGAACAAAACTATCCATGGGTCTTCTAGAACAGCTTTACCTGTAATTTACGAAATCAACTGTGATATTTCTTTCCAGTATTTTTTAATTTTGGTACAATTCCACCCCAAGTGAGCCATCGTTCCAGTGGCCTTACAGCCTCTCCAACACTCATGTGATTTTTCCAAGTAATATTTACTTAGTTTGTCAGGGGTAGAATACCACCTAGTCAAACATTTATAGTTCATTTCAGTCGTTCTAATATCTATGGCAGAGGTATGTGTTAAGTTCAAAATCTTCACAATCTTGTGTTTATACTCAAGTGACCCTAGTTCTATTCCTCATTTTGTTAAGAATGGCGGTGTCTCCAGTTCGTCAATTGCCAATAACATTCTGTAAATCCACGAAATATCCTTTTTTGCCTTTTTAACTATACATAACTGCTCAAATGGCGTTAATTTATCAACTGTTCTAATTGGTTGAGGCAGGTTTTCCACAAAATGCTTTAACTGGAGATAGCGCCATTCATTAATCGACATTAAATCCGTGTTTTGTTGTATCTCAAAAAACGTGCTTTTTTCCCCATATTAGTTATATCCCTTAATTGTACATTATCTCTTTTTATCCAGTTCCCTCCTATTGTCCTTTTCCCTGGTGCAAAGTAATCATTATCTTTCAAACAAATTAAGGGTGAATTATATTTCCATTTACTTTGTTTATGAATCAAATCCCAAATATTGAGTGAAATACGTATAATCTCGTGCGTTTTGGCTCCCAATACCCTGTGTTGTGGGGGATTCCATATTAAACTATTCAACCGTGCTTCACACAAATTATTTTCTATTTTAACCCACCGTTTTTCACTTTTCTCTCTGGCCCATTCCATCACTCGTGATAGTATTACTGCATAATAATATTTTTTTACATCGGGGACCGCTAGGCCACCTTGTTTTTTCTCCTGTCGCAGAACTTAAAAAGATATTCTGGGCTTTTTATTTTGCCAAATTAATTTCATTAATATAGATTTAAGTGTCTTGAAATAATAGTGCGATAGTGCTATGGGCAACATTTGAAACTTATATGTGATCTTCGGAAGTATAACCATTTTAACCCTGCTGATTCGTCCTATCCATGACAGGGGTCTTACTGACGTTTTTTTAATTTAGTTTTTAATTTCATCCAAAAGAGGGATATTGTTAACTTTGTAGATTTTTTTAAGGGAAGTCATCAACTTTATCCCCAAATATTTTAAGCCCTCCTTCTTCCAAGGAAACTGAAATTCCTTTTAAAGACGCTGTTCTTCTTGTTTACTTATATTTATGTTTAGAATCTCAGATTTGTTAGGGTTTATTTTGAAATTGGACAGTTCTCCATATTGTTTTAAAATTTTGAGTACATTTGGTAAAGTAATCCTAGAGTTAGATATATAAAATAAAAGGTCATCGGCAAATGCTGCCAATTTATGTTCTTCATCCCGATCCTAATACCTCCTATGTCTACGTTGGTTCGGATCGTTGAGAGAAGGGATTCCAAGGTTAGTACAAAAAGTAACGGAGAGAGGGGACACCCCGTCTCGTCCCATTTTTCATTTCAAAGGGGGCAGATAGCTCTCCATTAATTTTAATAGCCGCCGTTGGATGTTTATATGGGGTTTGGATCCACTGGATCATTCTAGGACCCAGTCCCATAGATTCCAGTGCTTTTATCATGAGTCCCCAGTCTACCCTGTCGAAGGCTTTTTCCGCATCTATCGACAGGAATATACCTGGGGACCCACTAGTCTTTGAGAAGGAGCAAAGTCCTCACTCCGTTGTCTCTTTCCTCCCTCCCCGGGATAATTTCAACCTGATCCAGGTGAACCAGTTCATTCATCAGATTTTTTATCCTTGTGGCTAAGACTTTTGCATATAGTTTCGTGTCGGCATTCAAAAGGGATATTGGCCTATAACTTGAGCAGAGCGTCCCATCATTTCCCTCCTTCAAAATGACTGTTATTGAAGCCAGAAGGGCATACCCTTAAATTAATAAGTAGAAAGTCGCAAACCCATCTGGTCCAGGGCTTTTGCCCTGGGCAGAGTCTTGAAGTGCTTTAATAATCTCTTCTTCAGTTATAGGTCTATCAAGCATCCCTCTATCACTCTCAGATATTTGGGGAAGCCCTGCTCTAGCTAAGAACTCTTCCATTTCCTTTACTTTATCTTTCACTTGTTGCCCCGTATGGTTTACGGAATACAATGCTCCATAGTAACATCTAAACAAATTTGCTATCTCCTTTGTCTTATGTACCATTTCAATAAAAAGAATAAAAAGAAAAAAATTTGTGCGCTTGCATTAGATACTTAAATCTATATTCCTGTGTGATTGTCATAAATAGATGAATAAATGAATAAACACCATCAGAGTTAATTTTAAGTGTAAGGGAATAAAAAGTCGCTATGCGAGACAGCAAATAGTGATATGGAAATCAAATACTAATATTAACCATTCCATACAGATAAATATAGAAAACTATATGCAAAAAACAAGGTTATTCCACCCAAGTGCAAAGTCATAAGTGAAAGAGTTCAAAATTGCATCATGAGTTGCAAAAAAAACGCATATCCAAAGTTCATAAGTTGCATTCCTTAGTGTGTATAAAGGAATAAGGGGATGTGAAGGGACCTCCAATCACCAGTGGATCCAAAGGTTGATAACAGATGTATCCTTACCAGACGCGTTGGACCTCCTTTATAGCAAGGTCTTAGAAGCATACAGATTTAGCCCTCTGCAGGGACAGGAGATGACAGCTCCCCACACGACCGGAGATGATTCCGACACTTCCGCGTTGATGTAAATACTCCCTCGTTTTAAACTCGTGAATAAAGAAGGGGAGAAAAAGAAACTCCAATAGTGTAGTAGATAAAAAAAGGGAAATTTTTTGCCTCAGACAACTAGGCATCATACAAAAACATCCAAAATATAAAAGCCGGCAAAATATAAAAACAGCAGAGGCGCCCGTGCTAAATTACATGGGGCTCTATGGTGATCTGGCATACACTGCATAGCCACGCCCTACATGTTTCGTGATAGGTCACGTCTTCAAAGGGTGCCAGTGTATGCCAGATCGCCATAGAGCCCCATGTAATTTAGCACGGGCGTCTCTGCTGTTTTTATATTTTGCCGGCTTTTATATTTTGGATGTTTTTGTATGATGCCTAGTTGTCTGAGGCAATAAAATTCCCTTTTTTTATCTACTACACTATTGGAGTTTCTTTTTCTCCCCTTCTTTATTCACGAGTTTAAAACGAGGGAGTATTTACATCAACGCGGAAGTGTCGGAATCATCTCCGGTCGTGTAGTGAGCTGTCATCTCCTGTCCCTGCAGAGGGCTAAATCTGTATGTTTCTAAGACCTTGCTATAAAGGAGGTCCAACGCGTCTGGTAAGGATACATCTGTTATCAACCTTTGGATCCACTGGTGGTTGGAGGTCCCTTCACGTCCCCTTATTCCTTTATACACACTAAGGAATGCAACTTATGAACTTTGGATATGTGTTTTTTTTGCGACTCATGACGCAATTTTGAACTCTTTCACTTATGACTTTGCACTTGGGTGGAATAACCTTGTTTTTTGCACACAAGTTTTCTATATTTATCTGTATGGAATGGTTAAAATTGGTATTTGATTTACATATCACTATTTGCTGTGTCGCATAGCGACTTTTTATTCCCTTACACTTAAAATTAACTCTGATGGTGTTTATTCATTTATTCATCTATTTATGACAATCACACAGTAATATAGATTTAAGTATCTAATGCAAGCGCACACATTTTTTTCTTTTTATTTAAATTTTTCACCTCATTGATTTGTGGTTTTTGTTGCAGCTGCAGTCACACAAATTTTTGCTTGGTAGCGCAGGTTTTCTTTTTTTCTTTTTATGTACCATTTCCCCTTGTTTGTTTTGGATCTTTTCTATGTAATTTATTGATTTTTTTCTTTTTTGACATCCTGGCCAAATGTTTACTCGTTTTATTTCCCCATTGATATCTGTCTTTTAGTATTCTATTAAATGTCCTTTTTGTGTCCTGTACCATAAGATCCTTTAATTCATCTCTCTTAACTACCAACTGATGAAAAATTTCCTGATTTTTGCCCTTATGCTTTTTATGTGCTTGTTCTAATCTATTTATTTCCTCTATTACTAATTTTCAAATTTTTTGTTCTTTCTTTCCCCCCCCCCCCGCCCCTATGGAAATGAGGATGCCCCTAATATAGGCCATATGAGCCTCCCATAGGGTAGCGGAGGAAATATCTTTCGTATAATTGAACTGGAAATAGTTCTCCAACTCCTTTAGGACTATTTCTACTTCTTTTTAATTTGTATTAATGATTCATTTAGTCGCCAGGTATACGATGGTCTTTGTAATCCTCTTACTCACATTTTCACGGTTACTGGGGAATGATCCGATAACGTCGCTATTTTTATGTTTGTTTCAGTTACTAATTCCAGAGCTTTATGGTCTACCATAATATAATCGATTCTAATGTACGTCCCGTGTACAGGGGAGTAGAACGTATAGTCTTGCGTTTTAGGAGGCATGATCCTACATACGTCTATTAATTGATGTTGGTACAATTTCTGATTGCTCTTCTTTAGTAATGCGTTTCCAGTCCCCTGTGCACGAGACGTACTATCCAGTCCAGGGTCCAAGCAGAAGTTCAGGTCACCCATCATTATCACAATTCCTTTCTTAAAATCCATCAAATTCTCCATAACCCCTTTCAGGTATTTTATTGGGTTCAAATTTGGGGCATATATATTTGCCAATGTGCATTCCGTATCCCCCAGGGAGCCCCTTAAAAAGAGGTATCTACCTTCAGGGTCTGTCATCCTATTCCCTAGCTTGAACCTTACCCTGGATGCAAATCCGATTGCCACTCCTTTAGATCTCTTTGTAGACGAGTCGGCATAATACCATGTCTTTAGAGAATAATTTACCATTTGTATCCAGTGACAAGTGGGTCTCCTGTAAAAAAACTACTTTTGCGCCGTAGGATTTTAATTCTTTCAAAATGTTATGTCTTTTTGTAGGGGTGTTCAGTCCGCGGACGTTATATGTCAGGAATTTCGTTGTTAACTTATATTAGTAAATGCCATATTAAATTGAGAGGTGCCTCTTCCCCTCCTCCCCTCCCCACCCTCACCCCTACCCTCAAGTCCCTCCTCCCACCTCCCCCCCCTTTTTGGCCTCCTCTGGCCACTGAAACCGTAGTGGTACTCAACTCCATTTCCACTAATTGTTCTTCTCCTTGAGATGAGGATCTGACCCTGCCCCCGATTCCCCACCCCCCCATTTCCCCCAAACATAGGGGGGGTTGTGTAGGGAACGTATCGGAGACCCAGAGGTAGCCATATTCAGACCCCCCTTTTCACCTCCCCCCTCCTCCCCTCCCTCCCCACCCCCCCACACCATAAACTCTTCCCTATCTTCTTCCAGGAGCTATGTAACATTCTCAGGAAAAAAAATAATTATCCAACATCCTAGAAAAGACTTTCTCCCTCCGACCAAGCAGGTATCTCTGGAACTTGCAAGTCCAACTTAGAACAGAAGTCCTGTAAGGCTTCCGGAAACCTCAGTCTCGCAGAACTTCCATCTTTGTAGCCTATGCATGCCGGTAATCCCCATTTATACTTGATGTTTGAAGAACGCATTTGCTCAAGTAATGGTTTCAGGTGTTGTTGCCTGGCAAGTGTCTCCGGGGCTAGATCTGCAAAGATTTGAAGCTCAACCCCTTCATATTTTATAGGTGATCTTCCCCTCATTTTACCCCAGATTTCTGCTTTTTCCTCATATTTCTGGAATCTGACTAGAATGTCTCTAGGGCGGTCAACTGCTATGTTTTTAGGTTTTCTAACCCGGTGAATTCTATTGATCTTTAACCTATCATCGACGCCTTTATCCAACAAGGGGTTAAAAATTGATTGCATAGTTTTCCTTAAATCTTCACCGTTTTTCTCAGGGAGGGCTTGAATTCTCAGGTTTTGTCTTCGACTTTGATTTTCCTGGTCTTGCAGTTTATAGAGAATTTTTCTTTGATTTATTTGCGTTGTTCTTACTTGCTCTTTAAGTTTGTTGAGTTCCTGAGCTTGCTTATCTGTTTGTTCTTCCATCCCTTTCACTCTAGTCAGCAGCATTCCCAGGTCTGTTCGTAATGCGGTGATTTCACCTTTAATTGAATTTTCTAGTTTCAGTAGCATCCCTGACATTTCAAATTTTTTTGGAATTTGAGCTCCTTCGTTCTGATCTTCCATCCTGCTTGTCTCTGGGTCGCTCTCTGTACTTATATTATCTCTAGAGAGATCAGAAGTCTCTCTTTTCTTCTTTTCCGATTCCTTTTTCTTGTCTTGTTTTACCTGCTGTTGTTGTTTGCCAGAATCTCGGTTCTCAGGGCTTTTCTCTTTTGTCATGTATTGTTTGATAGTGCTGGTATTTGCTTTACCCTTAGGGGATTTACATTTGCTTCCCTTTGAGGTCCTGCCTTTCATACTGATTTTTTTGGTCGTGATTTTACGTTCCCCAGTTTTATATATTTGCACTCCCCTTATACGAGAAATGTTCCGGTAGTTCAAACTGTTATTATTCTCAACTTTCCTTCTGGACGTCTGCTCCAGGTCGTATGTAATGCAAATTTGTTAAATAAGAAGGTAAGTCCAAAAACCAGCGGGAAAGCTAAGGCTGCCCAAACAAGTTACTGCAAAATTAAAAGTATTATTGCATTTCAAACAAATTTAGGTTCAGACCCTCTATATAGCTGATATAAATAAATGTAGCTGGTCAGGCAGACAGGCCAGCTAGTGGTTATACATGTGTGTAATTAATTCGGCCAGCTGGTTGTAAAGATATTTAATTGTTGAGATCCCAGATGTTATTACTTGGTACTCCTATGTGCGGCCCAAGGAAATGCTACACAGCAGGTATATATTGGTTCCTCTACTATGTCCAGAGGTGCACAGGTAAATATCATCTATTCACAACTAGGCCTTGTTATTTGCAGGGATTTACCAGAAAGAATTAGTCCTTGCAGATTTTATACTGGGGAGTACTATTATGCGCGTTTGAGTCTGATTATTGTGGAAATGAATACTCTGATCAAGCATCAGGCATCCTCAAAATCCAAAACAGATCAAAAAGGTAAAAAAAAAATCCAGACTCCACTAACGTACACTGGTATTTATGGGACAGACACAAGAAAAAGACCTCTCCTGCGCTCAGGTGTCCATGAACTGGATATGTGGTGCAGCCACCTATAGAAGTAATGCCTAGCGTCTTGCAGCCCTCATTTGAACAATGGGTATTCAAGCTATAAAAAACAGAAAAGAAAGAGGGCGCACCAACCTAGTGCATTACCACTGGTAAATTTTAATGCAGCATAAAAACAGTAAAAATTATACTCACAAACGAGCTAGTATAAATAGCTTTCAAAAGGGCGCAAAAGCGCTGTTTCTGTGGATCGACACCCCAGGACCTGTTGCCGAGAGGATAAGACCAGCGCAAATGGCTGATGGCTTAGCCATCAGCCAGTTATGGGACAGTTCAACCGTCTGTTGGAGTTCATAGACTTATGTTGATTTATGTGCAGGTATATGCAGGAGTATATAACAGCCTGAACATCAAAGTAACCAATAAGTTAAGGGTCCTTTCAGTCACACATGTAAACAGAATTTAAGTCCGCCTGTATGACCTAGTACATCCATTTAGACAACCGCTGATTTACTCTGACTTGCAGTCTATCAGCTATATCTGTTTCACTGGTAAACTGATAGTAAGATTATGGGTAGGGGGCGTTCCTGCAGCCCTCCAATACATTGACAATCAGGTCCAGGAGGTACATAGATAGATCTGCTTGTACAGATATATCCCAGTGTCTCCAAGCGTATGCAGATATATTCTAAGCATCAGCAGATGTATAATAAGGATTGCAGTTGGATTCAAAAGATAACCTATGCAAGCAGGATATTCATGCTATTAAGTACTGGAATACGCGGCCATTTCAACTATTGCAGTTATTTGTTGTTAAATACCAGGATGTATTGGTAGCAAGAACTTTCTGGTATATTTAAAGATGCATTCAGAAGCATACAAATACATATAGTAATGAGCTGATAGTTGCAGGCACGAGCAGGCTCTCTTCTTATGTGCAAAATTATGCTGATATATATATGGACCCTTGCAGATGTATATAGGTACTTGTAGGAGTATGCTGGCATATGCAGATATATGATGATATATGCAGATATATGCTATAACAGTTTCTAGCACATCTCACAGTCCATAACTCATATAGAAAAGTACCTTGCTCTGTCCACTGCCGCTGTTCCGTCCTGTTTTACATCCTGCTGCTGGCTCCAGTCAAGCATTCAGTCCTCCGCTGCATTCCTCTTCGGACCTGACACTTCAGAGAATCCTTTCTATGGTTGTGGCTGTTATCCAGCCTCTCACACTGCCTCCTATTCCAGCGTGTATTCAAGCTGGTGCTGACACTGAGCCGGAGCCACGCTCCTATCGAATGTTGTGGGGGGGGGGAGGCGGGAGGGGAGGCAATAGACCCTCAGTTCTCCGCCATCCCTCCATGATCCAGAATTCCCACTGTCTCCCGGGCTGGATGAAGGGTCTCTGGTGGGTCTCTGGGGGAGCGTTGGGTCTTCATCCATGGCTCACCGCTGCCTCTCACTCAGCGGCTCCACCGCGGCTTCCTCCAGATCTCCCCGTGCGCTCCGTTGGCAACACGGTCTGGCCCCTCCCTCTGCGAGGCGCGTCATGTCCTCACGTCCGCATCACAGCCCGGCACACACACCATCAAATAGTTTCTTGAAACTATCGATGCCCCCCGCTGAAACTACCGCCTGTGGAAGGGAATTCCACATCCTTGCCGCACTTACAGTGAAGAACCCTCTACGTAGTTTAAGGTTAAACTACTGCTTAGGGGACAAGAGTCACACTGGGGCAGAGATTCTGTCAGCTCTGCAGGGGCAGGCTCAGAGGTGGTTGACGCCAGCCAGAAATGGTTGTATGCGACAATGGCACCAACCTTCTCTCCACCCTCCGACAGGGACACTTGACCCATGTTCCATGTTTGGCACAGGTCCTGAATTTGATGGTGCAGCGGTTCTTGAGCAGGTACCCAGGCTTACAAGATCTCCTGAGGCAGGCCAGAAAAGTCTATGGTCATTTCCACCAGTCATGGCTGTCATTCAAAGGGGATGCAACCTGCCCACCAACCGCCTCATTTGTGACATGTCCAAAAGGTGGAACTCAACATTGGCAATGCTGCAGCGGCTGCACATGCAGCAAAGGGCCATCAATGAGTACCTGTGTGAGTATGGCACCAGGACAGGGTCAGGGGAGCTTGGCTTTTTTTCCCCATGCCAGTGGCTACTGATCAAGGATGCATGCACTGTCCTGTCACCATTTGAGGAGGTCACGAGGATGATGAGCAGCGACAATGAATGCATCAGTGATACTGTCCCTCTTGTCTTCCTGTTGGAGCACACGCTTCATCGAATAATGGACAGGGCACTTGAGGCAGAACAGTCGGAGGAAGAGTAGGACTTCCTTACCTCTCAAGGCCCCCTTTATCCAGATATTATTCCTGCGGGCCCACCAAACACACAGGAAGAAGTGGAGGAGGAGGATAGTATCTGCATTGACGTGGAGGATAACACTCAGCAGCAGTCTTCAAGGGATGGTTTTTAGTCCCCAGAAACCCAAGGAGTTGTACGTAGCTGGAGGAGGTTGTTATGGATCATGTGATCATTAGTGACCCAGAGGACTCAGAATTTAATGCCTCTGCAAACTTTCGCAGGCTTTGCAGAATCAGGGAGGCCATGCAGCGTAAAGACCCTAGGATTCGTGGTATCAAAGAGAGGGATCATTACTGGCTGGCAACCCTTCTTGATCCACGTTACAAGGGTAAGGTTGCAGAACTCATCCTTCCTTCGCAGAGGGAGCAGAGGATGAAACATCTACAGTAGGCCTTGAAGAAAGGTTTGTGCAATGCATTTCCAGACCCTGGGAGGTTACAATTTCCTGGTGCTGGACAACGTGTTGCTGAGGCTTTGTTCAGTCAGAGGAAGAGTGGTGGAGAAGGTGGCCGGCTGACCTAGGGCTGGTACAAGGGGTGGGCGGAAGGGGCACCTGCCCTGGGCGGTGTCCTGATATGCAGTGGGGGGGGGCACATTGGGAGCTTCCACGGTTCTCCTGCCTCATTGACAGGAGTGACTGTTATTCTCCTTCATCCGCGGCACTGTAAGGATCCTCACTCTACCTTATCTCTCTCTCTCTTATCTGTGAAGTTATAATTCTGTCTCCTATAGCCTGTGCCATGCCCTCTGTGTACTTCTACACTGCACACACAATAGAATGCCATGCTCACTGAACTCTCCTGAGCAGTGAATAGTGATTACAGAGAACTGATCTTTTAGCAGCAGCCGACAGAGACAAGAGCAGCTGAAAGATCCGTTTTCTGTAATCACTACTGCACTGCCTAAGATAGAGCTCTGAAATTCTAAACACCTCCGTCTCCCCCTCTCCCTCCAGTTATTGGGGTCCTAACCCCCAGCTCCCAGGGGAGGACAGAACCTCCCGTTACACACTTGTTCCTCCTCCAATCTCCCACTGTGAGATACAGCCATGCTGCTTAAGGTAGGGGGCACACTAATGTAAGGGGGGGTCACACTAATGTAAGGGGGGTCACACTAATGTAAGGAGGGGATGCTCTTGTGTGAGAAGGGGGCACACTAATGTAAGGAGGGGATGCTCTTATGTGAGGAGGGGGCACACTATTGTAAGGAGGGGGTGCTCTTATGTGAGGAGGGGGCACACTAATGTAAGGAGGGGATGCTCTTATGTGAGGAGGGGCACACTAGTGTAAGGAGGGGGTGCTCTTATGTGAGGAGGGGGCCCACTAATGTAAGGAGGGGATGCTCTTATGTGAGGAGGGGGCACACTATTGTAGGGAGCGGATGCTCTTATGTGAGGAGGGGGCCCACTAATGTAAGGAGGGGCTGCTCCTATGTATAGAGGGGGTGCTCTTATGTGAGGAGGGGGAACACTAATGTTAGAAGGGGATGCTCTTATGTAAGGAGGGGGCACACTAATGTAAGGAGGGGGTGCTCTTATGTGAGTAGGGAGCACACTAATGTAAGGAGGGGGTGCTCTTATGTGAGGAGTGGGCATACTAATGTAAGGAGGGGATGCTCCTATGTAAGGAGGTGGCACACTAATGTCAGGAGGGAATGCTCTTATGTAAGGAGGGGGCACACTAATGTAAGGAGGGGGTGCTCTTATGTGAGGAGGGGGCACATTAATGTAAGGAGGGGGTGCTCTTATGTAAGAAGGAGAGCACACTAATGTAAAGAGGGGAGCACACTAATGTAAGAAGGGGGCACACTAATGTAAGGGGGGTACACTAATGTAAAGAGGGGGGCACATTTATGTAAGGAAGGACTCTGATGTATGATGGAGAATTAATGTAAGAAGGGACACTGGTTATAAAGGGGGGCAATGATGTAAGGGGGGACTTTACTGTGGGAGGGCACATTGATGTAAGGAAGGACTCCAGTGTAAGGCAGTGTAAGGGAGGACTGTGATATAAGGGAGGAATGTGATGTAAGGGAGGACTCAGATGTAAAGGGGGACTTGGGTACAACCAGCCAGCCCACAGATGGATTAAATCTTGGCATGTTCCTGTAAAATCACATGTTTTCCCATCACGCACAGGGTTGTGCTTTCCTTGACACACAACAGTGCCATTGATGGCACCCCCATACATCTGCTAATGCACACATTTTCATGGGCCTCAAACTGCATGGTGCCGCAGCATCATGCGGTTTGGTGTGGGGCGTCTTTTGAAAAGGGTCAGGGACTTTTCCAATTTCCTGCATGTAAGGCAGCCTATTGAAATAAAGGGGCTGCCTTAAACACAGAAACACATGCACACTCGATCGCACCTGTAGGTGTGAACCTAGCCTAACTTTATGTTACATTTTCTAACTCAAATCTTATCACTCACAGTCTCTATCAACTCTTAACACAGATCCCTTTGTGCATTCTGTCATAATTCCGTTACATATCCAACTGTCCACTAAATGTGACGGGGGGATCATTTTCCATTATACAAAGCCTCACAGCTGCAGCACGTGTATAGCCCCATACGCCTGCCTTTGTAGCCTGGGGGGGAATGTTAAAACAACCCACCAACCCCAGTTGTAAACAAGACCTTATCAGGAACCATGAATCAGACCGAGACAGAAGTATAGTTAAATCACACTTGTTTAATAATAATAATAAGGTAAACAGAGTAAGCGTAGTCAAAACAAGCCAGAGTTCAGTAACCGAATCGGGTAGTCAGCCAAGCGAATGTCAGAGAGCCAGAGATAAACGTAGTAGTACAGCAAGCAGGATGAGGAGCCAGAAGGAACGTCAGCCGAGCAAGTCTTCAACAGGAACGCAGGAGAAAGTCTCTGTGATATTGACAAAGGCGAAGGCAGAGATCAAGTGAGCTGGACGACTTTAAGTAGGCAGGACTGACGAGCAGAATCAACAACAGCTGGGTAACTGTTGGGAGATGGGAGCTAGCAATTAGCCGACAGCTGAGCGGCCAGCTCAGAGAAGAAAGGGCTGAGCCCAGCCCTGACAGTACCCCCTCCTCAATGATCCCTCCCCCTCGGAGGACCACCGGGCTCGAAAACGTCTATGGAAATCACAGAGGAGGACAGGGGCATGTATGTCTGAGGATGAGACCCAAGAGCGTTCCTCCGGACTGTACCCCTTCCAATGAAGCAGGTACTGTATGCGCCCACGGAACCTATGGGAGTCAACAGGAGTACTTTATACTCCTCCTGTATAGGGTGAGGACGTGGCACCGAGGTGGTAAAGCGATTGCAGACCTAATGTTTCAATGAGGAGACATGAAACACATTTGAGATACACATACTAGGAGGAAGGTCCAAGGTGTATGCCACTGGGTTAATCCTGCGAAGGATACGGAAAGGCCCAATAAACCAAGGTGCGAAATTCAAAGAAAGAACACAAAGTCGGAGGTTGCAAGACGACAGCCAGACTCTGTCCCCAACCTGGTAGGAAGGTGCAGGCAGGCGTCTGCGGTCAGCATGGCGTCTGTACCTATTGTTAGCATGTTGCAAGGCCTCCTGAACTTGTGCCCAAGTGCAATGAAGACCACTGAGATGCTCCTCTAATGCAGGAATACCCTGCGGAACAAACGAGTTAGGCAACATGGAAGGTTGGAAACCATAATACACACGAGCGGACTTTTCGACCGGACTGGTCCGATGGACTATCCGACGGACTTTCTGCAGATTTCCAACGGACTTTCCCAACGAACGGACTTGCCTACACATGATCACACCAAAGTCTGACGGATTCCTACGTGATGACGTACGACCGGACTCAAATAAGGATGTTGATAGCCAGTAGCCAATAGCTGCCCTAGCGTCAGTTTAAGTCCATCGGACTAGCATACAGACGAGCGGACTTTTCGACCGGACTCGAGTCCGTCGGAAAGATTTAAAACATGTTTTATTTCTTGGGAAAAAAAGTCTGCTGGAGCCCACACACAATCGAATTGTCCGACGGAGTCCGGTCCGCCAGACCAAGTCTGCCGGAAAGTCCACTCGTGTGTACGCGGCATAATTCGCCATAAACGGGGACAATCAGGATGCAGAATTCAAGGCACTGTTGTGAGCAAACTCTGCCCACAGTAATAGGTCTGACCAGTTGTTATGATGGTCAGAAATAAAGCAACGTAAGAATTGCTCCAAGGACTGATTGGCTCGTTCTGCGGCCCCATTAGACTGCGGGTGATACGCAGAGGAGAAAACAAGCTGAATTTCCACTGTGCACAAATGGCTTGCCAGAACAGGGAGACAAACTGACTACCCCTGTCCGAGACAATCACCTTGGGTAGCCCAAGATCTCCTGAGCAAAAATGGAAGCCAGTTCCTTAGAAGTGGGAAACTTCTTAAAGTGGAGTTCCATCCAAAAATGAAACTTCCACTTTTTGGATTCCTCCCCCCCTCCGGTGTCACATTTGGCACCTTTCAGGGGGGAGGAGGGAGCAGATACCTGTCTAATACAGGTATTTGCTCCCACTTCCTGGCATAGATCACCGCGGCGCTTGCAGTGACCTACGCCACTTCTGGCACCTACACTGTCCTCCCCCGCTGTATTCTGGGAGACACAGAACACAGCAGGGACCAGAGAGGAAGCGCAGCGCGATTTGTGCATGTGCAGTAGGGAACCAGGAAGTGAAGCCGCACGGCTCCACTTCCTTATCCCCTTACCAAGGATGGCGGCGGCAGCAGCCGAGAGCCGACGGACGGATCGACATCGCGGGCTCCCTGGACAGGTAAGTGTCCATATATTAAAAGTCAGCAGCTGCAGTACTTGTGGCTGCTGGCTTTTAATATTTTTTTTTCAGCGGACCTCCACTTTAAGTGGAATACAATGACACTTCTTTGAGAACCGGTAAACCACCATAAGGATAACAGTGTTGCCTTGGTAGTTGGGTAACTCCACAATGAATTCCATAGACAGGTGGGTCCAGGGCCTTTCTCCATTGGGTATGGGTTGTAGGAGGCCCACTGGAAGGTGTCGTGGAGTCTTACTCTGAGCACACACAGAACAGGCAGCTATGAAGGCAGTTACATCAGCCCGTAGACTAGGCCACCAGAATTGTTGGGAAATGGCCCAAACAAGTTGATTCTTACCAGGGTGGCCAGCTGCCTTGGGAGAATGGTAAGTCTGGAGCACAGCAGTACGGAGACTCTCTGAGACAAAGCAGCGGTCACAAGGTTTCTCAGGAGGAGCATGGACCTGAGCAGCAAGAATTTTGTCACCCAAAAGAGAAGTAAGACTGGTGTGAACCGTAGCCAGAATACGATCAGGAGGAATCACAGGAACCAGAACCGACTCCAACTTGGAAGTGGAGGAAAATTGTCGTGACAAGGCATCAGCCCTTACATTCTTAGTACCGGGTAAGAATGAGACAATGTAATTAAAACTCGACAAGAAAAGAGCCCACCGCGCCCTTCTGGGAGAGAGTCGCTTAGCCTCAGACAAGAATGTGAGATTCTTATGGTCAGTAAGAATGAGAAACGGCACAGTGGTACCTTCAAGGAGATGTCTCCATTCTTTCAGGGCTAAAATGATCGCCAACAGCTCTCTGTCACCAATCTCGTAATTGCACTCTGCAAGTGACAATTTCTTGGAAAAGTAGCCACACGGATGCATAGCGCTCTCAGTGTAAGGACATTGAGACAGAAGGGCGCCAACTCCAGTCTCAGAAGCATCAACTTCTAGGATAAAAGGCAACATAGGATTCTTTCCTTGTACTTATCATGCCTCTAATCAAAAAGCAAAATCTAAAGGTATATCAATTTTGATTTCTAACCGGGTGCCGTGGTCCCTTACGGATAAATATTTAGACACAAATGGTCGGTATCTTTTTTTGAAAGGCCATATTGGAGGCACTAAAGTGACGTTAGCCACTGTATATGTACCGAATATACATCAAGACTCCTTTTCTGGGGAAAGTTTTATCAGAATTAGCAGAGTTCGCGGAGGGAAAGTTGATTCTGGGGGGGACTTCAATATCCAACTGGACCCCAGGGTAGACACCTCCTCCGGGACCTCCTCAGTTTCAAGTGGTACCAGGAAGGGTGTAATACGGAAACTGCATGAATTACAGTTGGTAGACGCATGGCGGACTTTACACGCAGGAGAGAGAGATTATACTTTCTTCTCGAATCCACATCAAGTATACTCCCACATAGACCTATTCCTGGTTCCACATTACCTGCTTGATTCAGTTTTGGGGATTTCCATAGGAAGTATAACGTGGTCAGACCATGCCCGGTCACGTTGTGCCTCTCCCTGCCGGGCACGGCTCCCTCCCCGGAGTGGCGATGGCACTTAAATGAGAGCTTGTTGCAAGATCCCAATATTTGGGAGGATGTAGCTAAAGAAATTATGGTATACTTTCAAATAAATGACACTCCAGGGAGTGACCCGGGCATGGTATGGGAGGCTCATAAAGTGGGGATCCGGGGGATTTTGATTAAACATGGATCTAGGCGGAAGAAAGAACGAGAAAAACAGATAAAAAAACTATTAGAGGAAATACAGGTCTTGGAATCCCAGCATAAGAGGACACAGGCACCCGCTGTTGAGAGAGAATTGATGCATCTAAGGCGGCAGATCACGGACATTCTTTGATATAAAGCTAAGGCAAAGATACAATCAGGTAGAAAGGTAACATATGAACTGGGAGACAAATGCAGTAAATTATTAGCTGGGAAACTTAAAGAAAGAGGTACGATAACATACATACCTCAAATAAAAGGGGGAAATGGACAGTTAATATCATTGCCAAGGGATATAGTGCAGAGGTTTGGAGAGTATTATTCCTCTCTATATAATCTGAACCCAGCACTCTCACCTCTTACAATACTGGAGGAATACCTTTCCTCAGCACGGCTCCCTCGGATATCATCATTAGATCATCATAACTTTGAAATGCCCATGTCCACTGAAGAGCTTAATACTGCGTTAAAAACAGTCAAATCTGGGAAAGCCCCAGGCCCTGATGGATGTTCCATACAATATTATAAGAGTTTTTCTGCGATACTGGCTAACCAGATGACAAAGGTATATAATGCTTTGGACCGAGGTGCCACACTACCCCTGGAAGCATTACTGGCACATATTTCAGTGATACCAAAGGAAGGGAAGGACCCGGCGGAGTGTGGCAGTTACCGGCCCATTTCATTATTGAACGTGGACTTAAAGCTTTTTACCAAAGTATTAGCCTTACATTTTCAACCATTGCTGTCCCAGCTTGTGGATTTAGATCAAGTAGGGTTTATCCCGACTCGTGAGGCGAGGGATAATACCATTAAGGTACTTTAGTTAGTTCAATATGCAAACAATACAAATACACCTTGTGTTTTTTTGAGTACAGATGCTGAAAAAGCATTTGATAGAGTAAATTGACAGTTCATGTTTGAGGTTCTTAAACATATGAGAGTGCGAGATCTATGACCCAATGGATATCCGGGGTTTACACTACACCACAGGCAGCAGTTAAAGTGAATGGGGTATTTTCAAAACCTTTCAAAATGACAAATGGCACGCGCCAAGGATGTCCCTTGTCGCCATTATTGTTCGCTCTTACGCTAGAACCTTTACTTAACAAAATTCGCCAAAACCCGAATATTCAGGGGGTATGCTTAGGAAATAAGAATTATAAAGTCTCAGCCTATGCAGACGACTTGCTGCTTTCCATGTCTAACCTGCTTATCTCATTGCCTAACCTTATGAAAGAATTCAAGATTTATGGAGTCTTATCAAATTTAAAAATTAATTACGCTAAATCAGAAGCGATGGGGGTGAGACTGCCTCCTTTAATACAAAAGGCTATACAACCAAATTTCAACTTTAAATGGGTATCTGCGGTGCTGAATTATCTGGGCACATACATACCATCAAATATAGGAAAACCTTTGCGGTAAATTTCCTACCATTATATAATTCAGTACGGTCCTTACTAGACAAGTGGCAACACGAATTACATTCGTGGTTTGGCTGCTGTAATATTATTAAAATGTGTATTCTACAAAAATTTTTATATCTTTTTCAGGCGTTACCTATTACTATCCCGGTAGCTTTTTTTCGCCAGATAGGTAATCTTTTTACTAAATTTATATGGGCGAAGAAAAGACCTAGTATTGGTAGAAGACTAATGATGATACCCAAGTGCTATGGGGGTGTAGCTGTTCCGGATGTATTCAAGTATTATCAAGCTTCCCATTTAGGGAGGCTAGTGGACTGGTGTAGACACGTGGAATTTAAGCAATGGATAGACATTATTATTATTATTATTCAGGATTTATATAGCGCCAACAGTTTACACAGCGCTTTACAATATAAAAGGGAGACAATACAGTCATAATACAATAAAATACAAGAGGATTAAGAGGGCCCTGCTCAGAAGAGCTTACAATCTAATAGAGTGGGGCAGGTGGTACAAAAGGTTGTAACTGTGGGGAATGAGCTGGTGGAAGTGGTAGGAGATTAGTTGGAGACGTGATAGGCTTTCCTGAAGAGATGAGTTTTCAGGGATCGCCTGAAGGTAGCAAGAGTAGGGGATAGCCGGATAGATGGAGGTAGCGAGTTCCAGAGGATGGGAGAGGCTCTGGAGAAATCCTGGAGACGAGCATGGGAGGAGGAGATGAGAGAGCTTGAAAGCAGGAGGTCTTGAGAAGAGCGGAGAGGTCGATTTGGGTGATTTGGAACAGCAGCTGAGCCCTGTACCCCTGCGTAGAGCACCCTGGTGTTACGAGGAGCTACCGCTCTCCCTTAAAAAACACCCTATTTTAGGTCCTACACTACGAATTTGTGCTAAGATATTCTTCAATCCACTCACCTTTGTACCCTATACTGGGAAATCCCAAATTCCAGCCAGGAATGGAAAAGGGAGCATTTAATAAACTGGAAGAGAATGGATGTTTTCAAGTGTCACACTTTATGCCTGGCCAACAATTGCAGCATTGATACAACCAGGAGGGTATTATGAGGTAAATTTTTGGCAGGCAATACAAATTCGCCACTTCTTAGGATCCTTGGGTTCACCAATAAATTACCGGCGTCAACTTACTGTATTTGTATTATATTGTGAGGAGAAATAACCTCTCCCCCGGGTGATCTCTAAAATTTATACACTTTTAAACACCCCGTCTGAGGAGTTTGTGATGCCATCCATTAGTAAGTGGGAAAGAGATCTTAATAAAACTTTTACTCCAAACCAACGTCGGAATATCATCTATTTGGCAATGAATTCGTCAATAAGTACACGAACACAGGAATTAAATTACAAATTGTTAACTAGATGGTATTACACCCCGTCGAGGCTCAGTAAATTTTCAGCGGAGACCTCAGATCGGTGCTGGAGATACAGAAAAGAAGAGGGAACCCTTCTTCATATTTTTTGGTCCTGCACTAAGATTAGGAAATATTGGCTAGAGGTTCAGAAAATCTCTCAAAAACTTACAGATCTTTTAATACCAGATGACCCCGCTTTTTTTTTACTCCATTGCTCACAGATCCCGATGCAGGTATATAAAAAATCGGTGCTGTACCACTTGGTAAATGCTGCCAAGGCCTGTGTCACTATGTGTTGGAGAGACACAAGACCACCCTCTATTGCAAGGTGGCTTAATAAGGTCAGAGAAATTGGAGCCATGGAAGACTTGGTCTACTCGGCCAAAAACAGAAAAGAACAATATGTGCAAACATGGTCAATATGGGACCGATTTGTATTTTCAGAAGAAGGGAAGAGAAAGATGGAAGATAGAACGGGGGAGTGAAATTGTTTCATGTGGAACCTCTTCATCTGGCTGTGAAGGGGGGAATGGGGAGGGGGGGGGGTTTGGGTTTTTTTTTTTTTTTATTACGTTTAGGTAGGGTCTGGGGTATTTATTAAAAGGAACTAAAGGGAGGATTAGAGAATTAAGTAAGGAATAAGATCCTGGGAATAAACTTTGTAGTATTGAGGTCTCAATTTAGGTAAATTATAAGGGTATAATCTATGAATGTCTATGTAGAGATTAAGGAATTTTAAGTTAACACAAAATGCAAGTATAAGTATCGAATAGATGTATTTGTAAGTGTTGAAATGTGATGTAATTATGTACTCTCTAACACCCTTTATATAAATAAAGAATTATAAAAGAAAAGGGAAAAAAAGGCAACATAGGATAGGATGTGCCAACACAGGAGCAGAAACAAAGGCAGCCTTGAGACTCTCAAAGGCCTTAATGGACTCCGGAGACCAACTCTGTGGGTTACCGTCCTTTCTGGTCATATCAGTCAGGGGCTTGACCAGAGACGAGAAGTTACGAATAAACTTCCGCTAATAGTTGGCAAAGCTCAGGAAATGCTGCAGAGAACGTAAACCCACGGGTCGGGGCCACTGTAGGACTTCCGAAAGTTTCTCTGGGTCCATCGAAAAACCAGCAGTAGAAATGATATAGCCCAGGAATTTAACCTGTTCACGATGGAACTCGTACTTCTCCAGTTTACAATAGAGATTGTTTTCTCTTAGTTTCTGAAGCACACGACAGACATCTGTGTGGTGGCTCTCCAGGGACTTGGAAAATATGAGGATATTATTGAGATAAACCACCACACATAACTGCAACAAATCTCGGAGGACATTGTTAATAAATTCCTGGAAAACTGCCTGGGCATTACAAAGGCCAAAAGGCATTACGAGGTACTCATAATGGCCTGTTCTGGTATTAAACGCAGTTTCCACTCGTCGCCCTCCTTAATCCGCACAAGATTGTAAGCCCCTCTTAAATCAAGCTTCATGAAAACTGTTGCTCCCTTGAGGCGGTCAAATAACTCTTATTGACTCTTATTTATAATTCTGAATCGTGAAACAATTGAGACCCCTATAATCAATACAAGGTCTCAGCTCACCGCTCTTCTTCTTCACAAAGAAAAAACCAGCACAAGCAGGAGACGAGGATTTGTGGATGAAACCTCGAGAAAGTGCATCTGCAACATACTCCTCCATGATCTTATCCTCCAAGACCGACAAAGGGTAAACCCGGCCACAAGGGGGTATGGCACCAGGTTTGTCAATTGCGCAATCATAAGGCCAGTGCGGAGGGAAACTACCGGCTTGACCTTTGTCAAAGACATCGCTAAAATTGTGGTACTCCTCCGGCAGGGAGGAGAGTGAAGAGGTGCAGGGGACCTTGTCTACCTTCTGGAAGCATGTCTCAGCCAATCAAAAGAGGGGTTGTGTCTCTGTAACTAAGGATAACCAATAACCAGCGGAAACCTAGGTGAGGAAATGACTTGGAATTGGATTATCTCATGGTGAAGAGCCCCTACGGCCATGGACAGCGGAACGCAAGAGAAAGTCTCTGTGATGTTGACAAAGGCGAAGGCAGAGATCAAGTGAGCTGGATGACTTTAAGTAGGCAGGACTGATGAGCAGAATCAACAACAGCTGGGTAACTGTGGAGAGAGATGGGAGCTGGCAATTAGCCAACAGCTGAGCGGCCAGCTCAGAGAAGGAAGGGCTGAGCCCAGCCCTGACAAACCCTAAGGCTTATTGTGGGTTGCAAAGAGCAAGCAGTGTCAAACACCAGCAATGATTGCAGTACATCTGAAGGAACCCTTTCAGTCTCATTCCCTCTGAGCCCCCTAGAGTCCTTTAGTCCCGTGCACCCAACAGAGCCTAACTTCCAGCCAGTGGCGTAGCGTGGATTGTCAGCACCCGGGGCAAGGTAAGTAATTTGCTCCCCCTAAGCTGCGGACTTTTAGCACTCCCTGAGTCCCTTCAAATATAATAGTACTGGTGACCAACCTGATTCCAAGACTGATCTACCTGATTCCTATACTGACCACTATACTATACTGTCCACTACACTGACCACTATACTGACCACCACACTACACTGACCACTATACTGTCCACTACACTACACTGACCACTACACTACACTGACCACTACACTACACTGACCACTACACTACACTGACCACTATACTGTCCACTACACTACACTGAGCACTATACTGTCCACTACACTACACTGAGCACTATACTGTCCACTACACTGACCACTACACTACACTACACTGACCACTACACTACACTAACCACTACACTGACCACTATACTGTCCACTACACAACACTGACCACTATACTGTCCACTGTACTATACTGTCCACTACACTACACTGAGAACTATACTGACCCTAATACTATACTGTCCACTACACTGACCACTACACTACGCTGGCCACTATACTGACCACTACACTACACTGACTACAATACTACACTGACCACTACACTACACTGACCACTATACTATCCACTACACTAACCACTATACTACACTGTCCACTACACTGACCGCTGTACTACACTGACCACTACAGTAACCACTATACTACGCTGAACACTATAGTACACTGACCACTATACTGTACACTACACTAACCACTATACTACACTAACCACTATACTACACTGACCACTACAATACACTGACTACTATACTGTCTGCTACACTACACTAGCTACTATACTACACTGACCACTATACTGTCCACTACACTACACTGATCCCTACACTGACCACTATACTATACTGTCCACTACACTGCACTGACCACTATACTGGCCTGCCTACAGTAACTCTCTCTCTCTCTCTGCTCCACTCTCTCCCTCTCCTCCTCTCTCTCTCGCCCCCTCTCTCTCTCTGCCTCTCTCTCTGTCTCTCCCTCTGCCTCTCTCTCTCTGCCTCTCTCTGCCTCTCTTTCTCTCTGCCTCTCCCTCTCTGCCTCACCCTCTCTCTCTCTGCCTCTGTCTCTCTGCCACTCTCCCTCTGCCTCTCTCTCTGCCTCTCTCTCTGCCCCTCTCTCTCTGCCCTCTCTCTCTGCCCCTCTCTCTCTCTGCCCCTCTCTCTCTGCCTCTGTCTCTCTCTGCCCCCCCCTCTCTCTCTGCCTCTTTCTCTCTGCCTCTCTCTCTGCCTCTCTCTCTCTGCCCTCTCTCTCTCTCTCTCTCTCTCTCTCTCTCTCTCTCTCTCTCTCTCTCTCTCTCTCTCTCTCTCTCTCTCTCTCTCTCTCTCTCCCCCCTCTTTCTCTCTCTGATCCTTTTTCTCTCTCTGCCCCTTTTTCTCTCTCTGCCCCTCTCTCTCTCTGACCCTCTCTCTCTGCCTTTGTCTCTCTGCCTCTCTCTCTCTGCCTCTCTCTCTCTCTCTCTCTCTCTCTGCCCCTCTATCTCTCTCTCTCTCTCTCTTGCTCTCCCTCTCTCTCTGCCCCTCTCTGCCTCTGTCTCTCTGCCTCTCTCACTCCCTCTCTCTCTGCCTATTTCTCTGCCTCTCTGTCTCTCTGTCTCTCTCTCTCTCTCTCTCTCTCTCTCCCTCTCTCTCTCTCTGCCCCCTCTCTCTGCCTCTCTCTCTGCCCCCCCTCTCTCTCTCTGCCCCCTCTCTCTTCCCCTCTCTGCCTCTGTCTCTCTTCCTCTCTCTCTCTCTCTTTGCCTCTCTCTCTCTCTGTCCCTCTCTCTACCTCTCTCTCTCTGTCTCTCTGCCTCTGTCTCTCTCTCTCTGCCCCCTCCCCCTCTATCTCTGCCTCTCTCTCTGCCCCCTCTCCCTCTCTCTCTCTCTCTGCCCCTCTCTCTCTCTGCCCCTCTCTCTCTGCCTCTGTCTCTCTGCTCGTCTCTCTCTCTCCCCCCCTCTCTCTCTCTCTGCCTCTCTCTCCCTCTGCCTCTCTCTCTCTCTGCCTCTCCCCCCTCTCTCTCTGCCCCTCTCTCTCTCTCTCTCTGCCTCTCCCCAGCCTCTCCCCAGTCCGTGTTCGTCCTGCATCGGTCCGGAGAAGACAGCGGCTGTGGCGGCTTTTCATTACTTGTCTCCCTCGCGCTCTGGCTGCCATGTTCAGTGTCCAGCGCACTGTGATTGGGCGTATGGGGGTCATGTGCAGAGGCGGGACTTCAGGAGCAACTGTGATCACGGACAGGCCAGCCCCACGCCGCACATAACCCCCATACCCCCAATCACAGGGAGCCAGACACTGAACATGGAGGCTGGAGTGCGGGGGACACTGGAAATTAAAATTAGGAGGAGGCAGCCAGTAGTGACACACACTGGCTCGAAATTTCGCCCCCCTAAATGTTGCGCCCTGGGCCACGGCACCCCCTGCACCCCCACGCTACGCCACTGCTTCCAGCTCCCCTCCCCTCCTTCATACCACTGACTTAGATGCCAATCAGTCCTCTTCAGACTGACACCAGTGGCACAGTGGCAATTATTTCCTTCTACTGACAACAGAAGAACTCAGCGCCAAGGTCTGATCAGTTCAGGGTCTGCATTACATGGTGCAGGAATATCTAGGGGCAAGAGCAGACTTGGAGACCTTTCTAACAGAGCATCCACTGGGTTACTGGGTCTTGAGGATGGACCACTGGCTAGAACGTGCTCAATATGCAATTGAGCTACTGGCCTGTCCTGCATCCAGCGTGCTTTCTGAACGCACATTCAGTGCTGCTGAAGGGTTTGTAACGGATCAAAGAGTGCGCCTGTCCACAGACTCTGTTGATAGGCTCACATTCAGAAAAATTAATCAGTCTTGGATCAGAAGCTATCAAGCACTTGATGCTGATGTAACTGATTGAATTTGCTTTTGATCTGGGATCCCTTAAAGACTGCCTATGCTGACTATCCTATTACTCCTCAATCTTGATGATGCTAGCTTCCAACAATATTTTTGGTTTAGGGCACCAACATCACTGCCTAAGGCCCAAATTTTCTGTCCCTGTTAAACAGGGGCATGTAATTACAATGTTTAATCTAATATTTCACAGCAGGGCCCGTTACAGTGTTGTGGCACCACCACCCAAGGCCCAATTTTTCTGCCCCTACCCCAGCAGCAGAAAAAAAGGACAAGCGTGCCCCAAGGAAACCTGCAGAGGATGCACCATGTCCAGGACCAGCACTGTTGACTGTAGACACAGAGCCTGCATGCCCTCTTTTAGTGGCCTGTGAGCATCTGCCTCCCTTTGGTGGCCTTCCGGACATGATGGGGATTTTGTTTTGCAACACCACTACACTGTATTGTGTACTGTGTACACCACCAGAAAAGTAGTAGCAACTGTACTATGGCTGCATTGTATTGTGTACTGTGTACACCACCAGAAAAGTAGTAGAAACAGTACACCATGGAATGCACTGTAGATCTAGGCTACACTGGCTATATATATATATATATATATATATATATATATATATTAGACTGACTGTATATATATATATATTTATATATCAAATACACCGCCTGAAGTAGATTATACATAGTACACCACGGAATGCACTGTAGATCTAGGCTACACTGACTGGATACAGAGTATATATATATATATATATATATATATATATATATATATATATATATATATATATATATATACTAATCTGACTGTATATATATATATATATATATATATCAAATACACCGACCTGAAGTAGATTATACATAGTACACCACGGAATGCACTGCCGACGTGTAGGCAGCCTTATATAGTGTGGGGTGTTTGCGGCAAATTCGAAAGCCGCGGAACACCCTTTAAAAGTCTATGGGAGAAATTTAAAGTACTAATTTTAAAGGCTTATATGCATGGTATTGTCATAAAAAGTGTTTGGGGACCCGGGTCCTGCGCCAGGGGACATGCATCAATGCAAAAACATTTTTTTAAAACGGCCGTTTTTTCAGGAGCAGTGATTTTAAATAAGCTTAAAGTGAAACAATAAAAGTGAAATATTCCTTTAAATTTCGTACCTGGGGGGTGTCTATAGTATGCATGTAAAGTGGCGCTTTTTTACCATCTTTAGAATAGTCTGACAGCAAAATTACATTTCTAAAGGGAAAAAAAAGTCATGAAGTAATAGCGGTGTCGGCTATAGTGAATGGTCTATGGGAGAAATCAAAAGTGCTAATTTTAAGGGTTAATATGCAAGTTATTGTCATAAAAAGTGTTTGGGGACCTGGGCCTGCCCCAGGGGACATGTATCAATGCAAAAAAAAAGTTTTAAAAACGGCCGTTTTTTCGGGAGCAAAATGATATTTCTAAAGGGAAAAAAAAGTCATGAAGTAATAGCGGTGTCGGCTATAGTGAATTGTCTATGGGAGAACTCAAAAGTGCTAATTTTAAGGGTTAATATGCAAGTTATTGTCATAAAAAGTGTTTGGGGACCTGGGTCCTGCCCCAGGGGACATGTATCAATGCAAAAAAAAGTTTTAAAAATGGCAGTTTTTTCGGGAGCAATGATTTTAATAATGCTTAAAGTGAAACAATAAAAGTGTAATATTCCTTTAAATTTTGTACCTGGGGGGTGTCTATAGTATGCCTGTAAAGGGGCGCATGTTTCCCGTATTTAGAACAGTCTGACAGCAAAATGACATTTGTAAAGGAAAAAAAGTAATTTAAAACTACTCGCGGCTATAATGAATTGTCGGTCTGACAATACACATAACAGTTCATTGATAAAAACGGCATGGGATTTCCCCCACAGGGGAACCCCAAACCAAAATTTAAAAAAAAATGCGTGGGGGTCCCCCTAAATTCCATACCAGGCCCTTCAGGTCTCGTATGGATATTAAGGGGAACCCCGCACCAAATTTTTTTTAAAAATGGCATGGGGTCCCCCCAAAAATCCATACCAGACCCTTATCCGAGCACGCAACCTGGCAGGCCGCAGGAAAAGGGGGGGCGAGAGAGCCCCCGCCCCTCCTGAACCGTACCAGGCCACATGCCCTCAACATTGGGAGGGTGCTTTGGGGTAGTCCCCCAAAGCACCTTGTCCCCATGTTGATGGGGAGATGGGCCACAACCGGGCAAGGGTTGTGGGGGTCTGCGGGCGGGGGGCTTATCGGAATCTGGAAGCCCCCTTTAACAAGGGGACTCCCAGATCCTGGCCCCCCTGTGTGAATTGATAATGGGGTACCTACCATTTCACAAAAAAAGTGTCAAAAAGGTTAAAAAACACAAGAGACGGTTTTTGACAAGTCCTTTATTAATTTCTTCTTCTTTCATCTTCTTTCTTCTGATCTTTCTTCGGTGTTCTTCTTCCTCTATCTTCTTATTCTCCATCTTCTTCTTCCTCCACTCTTCTTGTCCCGCATCTTCCTCCTGCTTCTTCTCCGCTTCGTCCGCACGATCCGCCTCAGTGGGAGTCTTCCGCCGTCTGACGCTTCGGTTCTTCTGACACTTCTTATATAACGGAGGGCGGGGCCACCCGGTGACCCCGCCCTCCTCTGACACACGGGGAGTTCCCTATGTCTTTCCCCGTGTTGTCAGAGAGGGTGGGGTCACCCGTTGACCCCACCCCCCTCTGACAACACGGGGAATGCCATAGGGAAGTCCCCTGGCATCAGAGGAGGGCAGGGTCACCAGGTGGCCTCGCCGTCCATTATATAAGAAGTGTCAGAAGAACCGAAGGGTCACACGGCGGAAGACTCCCACTGAGGCGGATCGTGCGGACGGAGTGGAGAAGAAGCCGGAGGAAGATGCGGGACGAGAAGAACGGAGGAAGAAGAAGATGGAGGAAGAAGAAGAACACTGAAGGAAGACCAGAAGAAAGAAGATGGAAGAAGAAGAAATTAATAAAGGACTTGTCAAAAACCGTCTCTTGTGTTTTTTAACCTTTTTGACACTTTTTTGTGAAATGGTAGGGGTACATTTGTGCCCCATTACCAATTCACACGGGGGGGCAGGATCTGGGGGTCCCCTTGTTAAAGGGGGCTTCCAGATTCCGATAAGCCCCCCGCCCGCAGACCCCCACAACCACTGGGCAAGGGTTGTGGGGATGAGGCCCTTCTCCCCATCAACATGGGGACAAGGTGCTTTGGGGGGCTACCCCAAAGCACCCTCCCAATGTTGAGGGAATGTGGCCTGGTACGGTTCAGGAGGGGGGCTGCTCTCTCGTCCCCCCTCTTTCCCTGCGGCCTGCCAGGTTGCGTGCTCGGAAAAGGGTCTGGTATGGATTTTGGGGGGGACCCCACGCCATTTTTTTTCAATTTTGGCGTGGGGTTCCCCTTAAAATCCATACCAGACCTGAAGGGCCTGGTATGGAATTTAGGGAGACCCCCACGCCATTTTTTTTTAAATTTTGGCGCGGGGTTACCCTTAATATCCATACCAGACCTGAAGGGCCTGGTATGGAATTTAGGAGGACCCCCACACATTTTTTTTTTTAAATTTTGGTTCGGGGTTCCCCTGTGGGGAATTTCCATGCTGTTTTTATCAATGAACTTTTATGTGTATTCCTTTAGAAATTAAATTTTGCTGTCAGACTGTTCTAAATACGGGAAACATGCGCCTCTTTACAGGCATACTATAGACACCCCCCAGGTACGAAATTTAAAGGAATATTACACTTTTATTGTTTAACATTAAACATTATTAAAATAACTGCTCCCGAAAAAACGGCCGTTTTTGAAACTTTTTTTTGCACTGATAAATGTCCCCTGGGGCAGGACCCAGGTCCCCAAACATTTTTTATGATAATAACTTGCATATTAACCCTTTAAATTAGCACTTTTGATTTCTCCCATAGACAATTCACTATAGCAGACACCGCTATTACTTCATGACTTTTTTTTCCCTTTAGAAATGTAATTTTGCTGTCAGACTATTCTAAACACAGGAAAAAAGCGCCACTTTACAGGCATACTATAGACACCCCCCAGGTACAAAATTTAAAGGAATATTTCACTTTTATTGTTTCACTTTAAGCTTTATTAAAATCACTGCTCCCAAAAAAATGGCCGTTTTTAAAACTTTTTTTTGCACTGATACATGTCCACTGGGGCAGGACCCAGGTTCCCAAACACTTTTTATGACAATAACTTGCATATAAGCCTTTAAAATGAGCACTTTTGATTATTCATGTTTGTGTCCCATAGACTTTAACGGTGTTCGCGTGTTCGAACAAATTTTTTGCCTGTTCTGGATGTAAAGCAGACTAGGGGGTGTTCAGCTCATCCCTAGCGCACACCCGATGTTCGAGTCAAACTCATGTTCGACCCAAACATCAAGCTCATCCCTAATGCCCAACACCGAATTCGGCTGAGTGAAGATAAGCCCTTCAGAGAAAGAGCCAGATGAATCCCTCTGTGTGACTTTGAGGACCTTTGGGAACAGCTGAACTGAAGAAATCGGGAGTCATTAGGGAATCCAGGAGCCTTTATGCCTCCCCTATTGTGGTCGTGAGAAAGAAAAATGGGTCTCTCCGGATGTGTATTGACTATCGAACTTTGGATCGGAGGACTATACCAGATCAGTACACATTTCCCCCGTATAGAAGAGGCCCTACAATGCCTATCAGGAGCTAAATGGTTAAGTGTGCTAGATCTGAAGAGTGGATATTATCAGATAACCATGCATCCGGACGACCGAGAGAAGACAGCCTTTATCAGTCCTCTAGAATTATTTGAATTTGACCGCATGCCACAGGGGTTAACAGGGGGCCCCGCCGTCTTCCAGAGACTGATGGAGAACACAGTGGGTGACATGAACTTGGTAGAAGTGCTAGTGTATCTGGATGACATCATTGTGTTTGGAAAAATGTTGGAGGAGCATGAAGCTCGATTGGAGAAAGTCTTTCAACGACTACACACAGAGTGGCTGAAGTTGTCGTTAGAGAAGTGTCAATTCTATCAGACCTCCGTCACATATCTCGGACATGTAGTTTCATCTGAGGGAGTAGCCACTGACCCTCAGAAGTTGGAGGCTGTTACCTTCTGGCCTTGTTTAAGCATTGTTACTGAATTAAGGTCATTTTTGGGTTTCTGCTCTTACTAGCGAAGATTGTTAAAGATTTTTTCGCAGATTGCCAAGCCTCTGAATAAGTTGTTGCAGAAGCAGATGGAAGGGGACCTGCAGAAGACTCACCCTGGAGGTCCTAGGAAGGCCCAGGAGTCTATTCAAGAACAATGGACCGGGAGGTGTGAAAGGGCCTTTGAATGACTCAAGGGGAGCCTTATTGAAGCGCCAGTGTTGGCCTATGCCGATCCCTCCAAACCTTATGAATTATATGTGGATGCTAGCAGAGATGGCCTAGGGGGAGTGTTATATCAGGAGATGGAAGCTTCCTCTGGTGGCTTATGTGAGGCGCAGCCTCACTCCCCCTGAGAAGAATTATCCAGTACACAAATTAGAGTTCCTGGCCCTCAAGTAGACTGCAGTAGACAAGCTTACCTATATGGGGCCACGTTTCTGATGAAAACGGATAATAACCCTCTGACTTACTTGCTGTCCACTGCCAAGCTGGATTCCACTTGACATTGGTCGTTAGCCACTTTGTCTGAGTTCTGGTTCAGTTTCGGCCAGGGGTGGGAAACCGAGACTCTGATACTCTTTCCCGAATATCTTAAACCATGGATACTGGTCAGAAGAACTGGGTCCATTTGCCCCTTCGAGGGAGTACTAGCCATATGTCAAGGAGTAGAGCACAGACATAGAGGGGCGACAGGGGGCTGAAGCCCAGGGGGGTCACCCCCGCTGGAGTACCAAGATACTACTGTGATTTGACAGAGGTGTGTAGTCAAGAACTGCCTCAGTTAACCAGAAAAGACACGAGGAGAGATCAATGTGAAGAACTTTTGGGTAGCCTTCTAAAGAAATCTTTGTTGGTTCTGGGTCCCAAGATGCTGTTAAATAGTTTCATTGAGGGAGCCAAGGTGGCCTATAAAGAATGGGAATGAATGAAGTTGTAAGATGGAGTCATATATCGGAGAGGCCCATCTGAGAAACCAGAGGGTGTTCGTCAACTGTTCCTCCCTGGGAGACACCGATTGGTAGTGTTAGCTGCTCTTCACGATGACCATGGCCATGTAGGTCCAGTTAGAACCTTCAGAATGGTCAGGGATCGATTCTATTGGCTGTCCATGAGGGCTGAAGTAGAGAGTTACTGTCGTTCTTGCAGCCGGTGCATCCAGAAAAAGACTTTGCCAAGTAAGGCAGCCCCAATGGGCAATCTACAGAGTCAGGGACCAATGGAGTTGGTGTGCATTGATTTCTTGTGTTTGGAACCTGACCTGAGTGGGCTTTATGCTCAGGCTTTCCCCACTAGGGATCAGCAAGCCAGTACTGTAGCCAAGACCTTGGTGGGGAAGTTTTTTACGCATTATGGGCTACCTCAGCGCCTATATTCAGACCAAGGTTGAGACTTTGAGAGTAAACTCATTCGAAGATTGTGTGAGCTCTCGAATATCCAAAAGTCGAGAACTACTCCTTACCATCCTCAGGGGGATCCACAACCTGAACACTTTAACCGTAGGTTGTTAAACATGTTAGGCAATAGGGATGAGCCAAACACCCCCGGTTCGGTTTGCACCAGAACCTGCGAACGGACCGAAAGTTCACGCGAACTTTAGAACCCCGTTAAAGTCTATGGGACGTGACCGGATGCGGGAGTGAGAGGGTGTGTGTGAGATCTCCTCTCCCCCTGCTCTAACCAGCAAGCACACAGCCGAGAAAATGTTAGCCGGTCCGGCGGCAGGAGAATGCAGCTGACTTCGGTCCCAGAGACCGGCATCCCCGCCCATACCTGCCTATACCTGGTCCCGGCGAGAGCGTGGATTCGGAGGACGGCGGAGGACGAGACGGGGGGGGGGCGTGAGAGGTCTCCCGGGCTTGTCGGTGGCTGGCGAGGAAACCGGCTTTAATAGCAATAACAGCGCCGGCGTGAGGGACAGAGAGAGTGCTTGGAGAGCGGAACCAGAGGGGTAGTGTGAGAGGCTCCCATCTGGTGCGTCAGCAGCCGACGAACGAACCAGCCTCAGTAATAGTGGTGGCGGGGAGTGGAGCGGTGAGCAGTTGATAACAACATAAGGTAATGCTGGAGACTGACAGACATGTGTGAAGACGTCTGATGCAGGTGAAAGCTCTTCCTATTGTTCTCAAATCCCATACCTGCCATATATGTTCGTTTATTCTTAATTTATAGCTGAAGAAATATAAATTAACTGAACTTTTAGTTGAAACTTTGGCCGAGCTGAATCCGTTGATTTTATAGCTGTTGTTGTTAAAGACTTTATACCTGAAACCTAGAAAGTTGCAGCCCTAGTCCGGGGTGGGAGACGGACAGGGAGCTGGCTGGTGATGCAATCTAAACAACAACAGAATTAACATAAATCAATATAAGCAGAGGAATGGCGTTTAAAAGTTGATTACTATGACTAAAGTTGCAATTTGAAGTGCATCATTTCATCACCTAATACTTAATCGCAGGCTTGGCTGTTTGGGTTGATACTGTAGAGCTGGAAGTGAGCAATGGGACAGTGTTTCCTTTTTATTGACCCCAACTGGAATCAATAGTGTGAAATAACGTGAACTGTAGGTTAATTTAATTGAAGGAAGGTTGCGACTTGAAGGCCTAAATTAATGTAAAGTGATGCTGTAATACTGTGCAACATTTTGAAACAATGTGAAAATTGGTTAATCCCTAAAGGAAAAGGAGAAAGGAGGAAAACACCATGGCTGGGAAGCGAGCAGCTGATGAGAAAGCAAACCAGCACCAGCCACAACATCAGGCACAACAAGAAGGATCCCAGGTCACACGCTCTGCAAAAAATCAGACAAATCAAGCAAAAGTCGCAGCGGCAACTGCAGCAGCAGCAGCAACGAAGTTAGAGCGATTCGCTAGAACCTCTCTTTCACCAGCAAAATCATCACAATTAACCCATACAGGACCATCAGGGGCTAGGAAAAACCTAAGCAGTGGATCAATGCCGGTGGTGTCAAGCCCGATGACAGCGCCGCCTATAAAGGAACAAGAAGCGGGGAAAGTGGATACCTTAAGTGGTGACATAGCAACTAGAAAGCTCTCTAATATAACAGAGGCAGATGTGGAGGGAGAACAAAGGGGAAGAGCAGAAGAGCCCACAATGAGGGACCTCCTATATGCGATAACTGCATGCAAGGAATCAATCGCAGGTCTGGATACCCAATTGAAAGGTATAAAGGAGGAATTCGCAGTGATAGCTGGCAGGCTGAAAGAGACGGTGGAAAGAACAACGATCCTTGAGGAAAGATTAAGTGCAGTAGAAGATACGTTATTCCCACTCAGACAGGATATCACTGAGATGAAGAAATATATAAAAGACCAGGCAGCCAAAATAGACGAATTATAAAATAGAAATCGAAGAAACAACGTAAGAATAATTGGCATGCCTGACTGGAGTGAGGGTTCTAACCCCATAGAATTTTTGGAGGGATGGGTTAAAGAGACATTTGGGGCCGAAACTTTCTCTCCATTTTTTGGTATTGAGCGTGCACATCGAGTCCCCTTTAGACCTCGTCAGGGAAAAGAGTACCCAAGGCCTATAATTATAAAATTGTTCAACTTTAGAGATAAAATATCTTTACTCCGGAAGGCAAGAGAAATGAGAGAGATCCTTTATAAAAGGGGTAAAAATTTCATTATTTCAGGACTTTTTTCCAGATCTGCAAAAACGCCGAGCGGCATATATACCAATCAAACGCACGTTACAGCAAATCAAGATGGACTATGCACTGCTATACCCCGCCCGTATGAGAGTAACTACTACAAACGGCATACACTTTTTTGATTTCCCACGGAATGTAGAAGAGTGGTTGAAGGACAACGGGAAAACAGCACGGAATATAGAAGATGAGAGATCAGAGACTATTTAGACTTTTTTTTTTTTTTTCCCTTCTCCTCCCCCTTTTTTTTTCCCTCTATCCCCTTGGACCCTGCAGCGGACATAACATAGAAATAAAATTTGGTTTTTTGAAAACATAGGGGTAGAGGGAAGGGAAGGGGAAGATAGTGATAATAGCTAATAATTAATAAGTAATAACAAATGTTTAGCGTTGGCAAGTAAAACACGGATTAGGGGGTGGAGGGGGATTAGAATATAATAAAATAGTAGATTAGAGATATATCAATTAGATTAAAATGAGGCTGATATGATGTAAGTATTTATCCTTATAAACACAAAAGTTATTGCACATGAATAGCACTAAAAAATGGTTGGAGAGGGGGGGAGGGGGGGTAAGACCCTGAGGAGTAAGGGGGTATAGAGATGTATGGTATAGATAAGGGTGGATGGAGTATGTTGGGGAGTGAGTATAGGTGGGAGGTCAGGAATAAAGCCCCTAGGGTAGGCCCAGTTGGGCGGGGGGGAGGGGAGGGTGGGAGAGGAAGGGGGGGCAGGATTGGGAGGGAGAGGGCTGGAAAGGGGGGAGGGGAGGGGGAAGGGTAGGCACGAGAGGGGGTGGATTTATGCAAACGAGAAAGGGAAGATATCACAAGTATAAGTTTTGCCACGAATATTTATTGTATTTCACAACCGATAAACAGAGGGAAAAAGGAATGGTATGTAGAAATGTATTGTATGCTGGCAGGGTCCTTGGGATGGTTAAAATCCAGAAGGATAATGGTAGTGTGATTTATTATTTATGTCGCTGCTTTCGGTTCTATGAGTGCAGAAAATGGTGTGCTCCCATGCATGAGTAAGGGGGGGAAAAAAGTGTTATCTTATTAATGACATGGAATGTAAGGGGGGCTGGGGGATAGGGATAAGAGAAGTGCAATGTTTAAATATTTCGATAAAATGAAACCCCAGATAAATTGTCTGCAAGAAACACATATGCGGCCCGATTCTGTACACTTATTGCGCTCAAGGAGATACCCGATACAGTTTCATTTTATGCATACCTCATATTCAAGGGGGGTTAGTATAATGATCTCCTCGGGTATCTCCTTTGAGTGCTTGCAACAAAGGGTGGATAAGGAGGGAAAGTTTGTTTTTCTACTGTGTAAAATTAATGGATTAATTTGTATAATAGCCTCTATATATATCCCCCCGCCTTTTTCAGCAGTCCCCCTTGGGTGCCTTTTGCAATTTATGGCTCTACATCCGGGTGTCCCGGTATTAGCATTAGGAGATTACAATAATATCTTGGATAATTTCCTGGATAGAATGTCTTTGACATCTAAAAATACGAGACATACATCCGGAAGGACGGCTTTTGCTGCCCTGCTCGAGGAACTGGGACTTCGGGATGTATGGAGGGAGAGACATGATAAGGATAGATGTTACTCTTGTCATTCTGCAACACATGACCGGTCTTTCACGTATCGATCTGGGCCTGGGGAATGAGTCACTTTTGCAGTGGGTAGAGGACTCAGCATATGAGCCGCGCCTTCTGTCTGACCACTCCCCATTCTGGGTACGGCTAGGCACTACTGGTACTTCAGGACGCCCCCTATGGAAAATGAACCCATATTGGTTAACCCTGTTTCCGCAGGTAGATAGAACGGGAGTCATTTTACGGGAATTTCTGCAATTAAATGGGGGGTCAGCCAGTACAGCGGTAATTTGGGATACACTCAAGGCATTCTTGAGGGGTTGTCTCATTAAAGAAATTGCGGGAGTTAAATCTCGTTCCAGAGAGTGGGAAACTAGGGTACGGGAAGAAAGGGAACAGGCTTTAATAATGGACCCATCACAATCCAATCAAGAGTCATGGAGGGAGGCACACGCAGTACACAATTCGGTGTGGCTATCTGCAGCAGAGAAGAGAAGATACTTCCAGCAACAGAGTTATTTTGAAGAGGGGGAAAATACTGGTCGTCTTTTAGCTTTAATAGCCAGAGAGCAACGGGAATCTGCCAACATACTAGCTGTAAGGACTGAATCTGGAGAGAAGTTGACTCTCAGCTCAGACATTTTAAATAGCTTTCAGCAGTTTTACAGGGATCTATATTCCAGTAAAACTAGGTATGAACCATCTGACCTGGAACAGTTTTTACAAACCTGTCCTTTTCCGCGGTTAACGGAGGAGGAGAGGGAAATTTTGAACTGCCCAATTTCACTGGCTGAACTAACAGAATCATTGGAGGGGGCAACGCATCATAAATCCCCAGGCCCAGACGGATTACCGGTAGAGGTATACTCCCATTATAGGGAGGTCCTCCTACCATCATTGCTGCAGACAATAAAGGAGGCTGGGGAAGTGGGTAGGTTACCAGACAGTATGCAAGAAGCAATAATTACAGTTCTTTTGAAGCCAGGAAAAGATAGACTTCTAATGGATTCATATCGCCTAATCTCGCTATTAAATGCGGATGTTAAGTTGCTTGCCAGTGTCTTGGCTAAGAGGCTTTCCCAGGTAATTGGCAAGCTGGTTCATTGTGACCAATCTGGCTTTATGCCAACGCGCTCCACGTCTGATAATATAAGGAGGCTATATATGAATTTACAGATGCCAGTGGACAATCCGGGGGGTAGGGCCATTCTGTCGCTCGACGCTACAAAGGCGTTTGATAGTGTGGATTGGCCCTACCTCATGGAAATATTGGAAAGATTTGGAATGGGAGGCAAATTTATATCCTGGGTAAGGGTACTCTATTTCAAACCTAGAGCCAGGTTGCGCATCAATGGTGTCCTCTCCTCTCCATTTGGATTACACAGGGGGACTAGACAGTGTTGCCCGCTGTCTCCATTACTGTTCGCCTTGGCGATTGAACCCCTGGCTATATTGATCCAAAACTCACCAGAGGTAGTGGGGTTCCGTAGACATCAGAGAGAGGAAAAAATATCTTTATACGCAGATGATGCACTCATATATCTAGGGGACATGGCCTCCTCTTTGCGGGCAGTGATGGAGATAGTGGGAAACTTTGGCAGCTTTTCGGGCTTCGCAATTAATTGGTCGAAATCAACTATAATGCCACTAGATCAACCGAGGGATGGACTCCAAGAGGGGGCGGAACAAATAGCTATTGTTAATAGCTTTAAATATTTGGGAGTGATGGTATCCCCAGAGCCGGCTGAGTATCTTCGACTGAATTTGGGGCCACTACTTACCAGACAGAAAGAAAAATGTAGCAGTTGGTGCAGGCTCCCATTATCAGTTGTAGGACAAGCAAATCTAGTAAAGATGGTATGGGCCCCACAGCAACTGTACGTCTTCCATAACTCACCAATATGGATTTCAAAAAAGTGGTTTAGGCTAATAGATACATTAATGAGAGAACTGATATGGAAAAAAAAGGTGCCTAGAATTAGCTTGGAAACATTGCAATATGAAAAGGATAAAGGAGGGTTGTCAATACCTCATCCCAAGTTATATTTTTTGGCATCACAGTTACAACAAATGGCAGGATGGGGTCGAAAGGGAAATGAGGACCCTATATGTAAATTGGTGACCATTTCGGAACCCACGTTAGCGGCGGCCTCCCATCTAGAAATGGATTTACCAAGTATGAAGGGTTTAGAACCCATGAGTTCCCTCTTTAAAAGGGTATGGGGGGAAATTCGGAAAATGCTGAAAATAACGGGTGTGTTCCCATTTACACCAATATGGCATAATAAAAGATATACTGAGGTACAGGAATTGCGAGGTTTTTCACACTGGAAGGAAAAGGGGATCTGGTTTTTCTCACAACTTTACGAGGGGGAAGTGTTAAAGACATATGAACAACTATGTAGGGAATTCCATTTGCACCCTAGGGGCTTCTACCAATACCTTCAACTTCGCCATGCGCTGCAGGCGCAACAAATAACTCATTCTTTAGGAGTAACAACAGTCCCACTATTGAGTGAAGTTTTAAAAGCAGACACAAGGAAAGGATTAAAAACAAAAATATATAGGGAATTATTGACTGCGGTCCAGGATCATACATCATTAAAGTGTCGGAAAAAATGGGTAGAGGATGTAGGCGAGATAGATGATAATCAGTGGGAAATGGCACTTGAAGCTATCCCAGTGGTCTCGTTATCCGCATCACAAAGGCTATCACAATTATTTATTCTGCATAGGGCTTACAGGACACCAGTGCAACTCCACAAATGGGGGGGAAGGGATTCCCCGTTGTGCCCTAAGTGTGGAGTGCACAGGGGGGACTTTATCCATCTAATGTGGAGGTGCCCAAAGTTGCATAGGTATTGGGATGAGGTATCCCGATGCATTTCTAGGTTGGCGCAAGTCCATATTCCCTTGAACCCGACAGTTTACTTGCTCGGCGCTATTGACGCAGAAATGTTTCCGGGAGGAAAGTTTCTTATGATAACTAGATTGATGTATTTAGCTAGAAAACTTATTGCAAAACACTGGATGGCCCCTACGGTACCCACAGGGAAGCAATGGATCTCATACGTAAATTCTCTCCTTCCTAGAGAACGACTGGCCTATAGCCGTAGAAGTGACAAGGGGAAATTTGATAGAATATGCCAACCTTGGTTGGGGGACGCGGATGTGGCCCTCCATCAACTGGTAGTGGAAAAGCTCCAGATGTAGAAAAATAGGGGGATTGGGGGAGAGGAAAGAGCAGATAAAATGGAGATGGAAAGGGAGGAAGAGAGAGTATAAGGAAGGAAAGGGAAAAAGAAGGAACAGGATAGCAAATGGGCCCGAAGAGGTGATGATTGTACAACGAGTCAAAAAATAATAGGTTTTGGGGGAAGGTAGAAGTAAATGAGGGAGTGTCGAAATAAAATGATGCAATTCATAAGGGATGTTTGTTGGGTGGAGGTGGGAGAGGGAAGGGGGAAGGATCGGGGTGGGTAAAAGGATGGGATAAGACATAATAATGAAAATATAATAGTGATTTTGTATAATTTTATAGAAATTGTATTATCATATATTATGTACAACTGTTTTGAGAAATGTATGCATTATATTAAAATAAAAAAAAAATTCTGATAAAAAAAAAAAGTCTATGGGACTTGAACGTTCAAAATCAAAAGTGCTAATTTTGAAGGCTAATATAAGTTTTTGTCCTAAAAAGGGTTTGGGGACCCGGGTCCTGCCCCAGGGGACATGTATCAATGCAAAAAAAAGTTTTAAAAAACGGCAGTTTTTTCGGGAGCTGTGATTTTAATGATGCTTAAAGTGAAAAAAAAAAAGAAACATTCCTTTAAATATCCTACCTGGGGGGTGTCTATAGTATGCCTGTAAAGTGGCGCGTGTTTCCCGTGCTTAGAACAGTCTCTGCACAAAATGGCATTTGTAAAGGAATAAAAGTCACCTAAAACTGCTTGCGGCTTTAATGTAATGTCGGGTCCCGGAAATATGGATGAAAATCAGTAAGACAAACGGCATGTGTACCCCCCCCCAGTCCATTACCAGGCCCTTTGGGTCAGTATACAGGCGGTGCAAACAAGACAGGGACTGTAGGTTTGTTGTTAAATAGAATCTGTTTGTAATTTTGAACTGGTAAATTTTTAAAGTGTAGCTCCAGCCAAAAAAATCTATTTTTAAGCTTTTTGGAAAACATAGGGAAGGGTTATCACCCCTGTAACATTTGTTTTGCTGTCTGTGCACCTCTTCAGAAGATTTCATCTCACTTTCTGTCCCAATGACAAATGTTTTTTGAAAATTTGGGGTTTTTAGTGAAACAAGGATTGGTGATAAAGCATCAGTGGAGAGGAGACACATTTTTCCCATATTAACTCTAATGCCCTGTACACACGATAGGATGGAAAACGTGTGATAGGACCTTGTTGTCGGAAATTCCGACCGTGTGTAGGCTCCATCACACATTCCGACACACAAAGTTAGAGAGCAGGATATAAAATACTCAGTCAACAAAATCCGTTGTCGGAAATTCCGATCGTGTGTACACAAATCCGATGCACAAAGTGCCATGCATGCTCAGAATAAATTAAGAAACGAAAGCAACTGGCTACTGCCCCGTTTAAAGTCCCGACATACGTGTTTTACGCCACCGCGTTCAGAACGGTCGGATTTTCAAACAACTTTGTGTGACCGTGTGTATACAAGACAAGTTTGAGCCAACATCTGTCGGAAAAAATCCATGGATTTTGTTGTCGGAATGTCCGATCAATGTCCGACCGTGTGTACAGGGCATTACAGTAGAGAATTTACCTTCCTAGGGGTAGATTTTATCAAACTTCCTGTTGTCTCCTTCCGTTTGCAAGTAGGAGTCGTTTGTAAGTTGGATGTTTGAAAGTAGGGGCCTGCCCTATATACTCTGCAGAAATTGGGGCCTTAGGTGTTGGTGTTGCCACAACACTGTAAGCCCTCACAGTTACTCTTGGTGGGTGCAGGAATGGGCCCTGCTGTGAAATATTAGATCAAGAATTGTAATTACATGCCATTGTTGAACAGTGGTAGAAAAATTGGGCCTTTGGTGGTGGTGGCGGTGCTGGTGCCACAACACTGTAAGTCCTCACAGTTACTCTTGGTGGGTGCTGGAACGGGCCCTGCTCTGAAATATTATATCAAGAATTGTAATTACATGCACCTGTTGAACAGGGGCAGAAAAATTGGGCCTTTGGTGGTGGTGGTGTTGCCACAACACTGTAAGCCCTCACAGTTATTCTTGGTGGGCGCAGGAATGGGCCCTGCTGTGAAATATTAGATCAAGAATTGTAATTACATGTCCCTGTTGAACAGAGGCAGAAAAAGTGGGCCTTAGGCACTGGTGCCACAACACTGCAGCCCCTCACAGATGCTATAGTTGGAGCGCAGGAATGACCCTGCTGCAAAGTATTGCATCAAAAATTGTAATTACATGCCCCTGTTAAACAGGGGCAGAAAAATTGGGCCTTAGCCACTGCTGCCACAACACTGCAACCCCACACAGATACTATAGTTGGAGCGCAGGAATGAGCCCTGCTGCAAAGTATTGCATCAAAAATTTAAATTATACACCCCTGTTAAACAGGGGCTGAAAAATTGGGCCTTGGGCACTGGTGCTGGTGCCATAACACTGCAACCCCTCACAGATACTCTAGTTGGAGCGCAGGAATGAGCCCTGCATCAAAGTATTGCATCAAAAATTGTAATTATAGGCCCCTGTTAAACAGGGGCAGAAAAATTGGGCCTTAGCCACTGCTGCCACAACACTGTAACCCCTCACAGATACTATAGTTGGAGCGCAGGAATGAGCCCTGCTGCAAAGTATTGCATCAAAAATTGTAATTATACGCTCCTGTTAAACAGGGGTTGAAAAATTGGGCCTTGGGCACTGTTGCTGGTGCCACAACACTGCAACCCCTCACAGATACTCTAGTTGGAGTGCAGGAATGAGCCCTGCTGAAAAGTATTGCATCAAAATTTGTAATTACCCACCCCTGTTAAACAGGGGCAGAAAAATTGGGCCTTAGCCACTGCTGCCACAACACTGCAACCCCTCACAGATACTATAGTTGGAGCACAGGAATGAGTCCTGCTGCAAATTATTGCATCAAAAATTGTAATTATACGTCCCTGTTAAACAGGGGCAGAAAAATTGGGCCTTAGCCACTGGTGGCGGTGGCCAGAACCAAAATTGTTCTTACAAGCTATCAGCATGAAAATTGAGGAGGAAGAAGATGGTGACTCAGCATAACAGGATAGTCGCTCAGCATCAGCATAGGCAGTCTTGAAGGGATCTCACATTAAAAAAAAAATTATTCGGTTACATCAGAATCAGGTGCTTGGTAGCTGGTGATTCAAGACTGATTCATTTTTATGAAGGTCAGCCGATCGACCAATTCGGTGGACAGGCGCACCCTGTGATCGGTTACAAAGCCTCCAGCAGCACTGAATGTGCATTCCGAAATAATGCTGGATGCAGGGCAGGCCAGTAGCTCAATTGCATACTGTGCAAGCTCTGGCCATCCTCAAGACCCAGTAACCCCGAGGATTTTCGGTGGGAAAGGTGTCCAAGTCTGATCTTTCCCCTAGGTAATCCTGCACCATGTGAATCAAACACTGGTGATGGTTGCTGGAACCGATCATACCTTGGGGCTGCGGACTAAAAAATTGAACGCATCGGTCAGATGGCCACCTTCTCCACTGCTCCTTCTGTGACTGACCAAAGCCTCAGCAACACGTTGTCCAGGAGGACCAGGAAATTGTAACCTCCCAGGCTCCGGAAACACGTTGCACAAACCTTTCTGCAAGGCCTCCCGAAGATGTTTCATCCTCTGCTCCCTCTGCGACGGCAAGATAAGGTTCACAACCTTATCCTTGTAACATGGATCAAGGAGGGTTGCCAGCCAGTAATGGTCCCTCCCCTTGATACCATGAATATGAGGATCCTTCTGCGGGCTTTGCAGGATCAGGGAGGCCATGCAGCGTAGGTTTGCTGAGGCATTCGGTCCAGAGTCCTCTAGGTCACTAAGGACGACATGATCCGCAGCCACCTCCTCCCAGCCACGTACAAGTCCATGGGTTTCTTCGGACTGTAAATGCTCCCTTGAAGACTGCTGCTGATGCTGAGTGCCAGGCTCCCCCTCCATGCTGACACAATCCTCCTCCTCGTCCTCTTCCTGTGTGATCAGCGGGCACGCAGGAACACTGTCTGGATAAAGGGGGCCTTGAGAGGTAAGGAAGTCCTCCTCTTCCTCCCTCTGTTCTGCCTCAAGTGTCCTGTCCATTATTTCACGCAGAGTGTGCTCCAACAGGTGGACAAGAGGGACAGTGTCACTGATGCATGCACTGTCACTGCTCACCATCCTCGTGGCCTCCTCAAATGGTGACAGGACAGTGCATGCATCCCTGATCATAGCCCAATGGCGTGGGGAAAAAAAACAAGCTCCCCTGACACTGTTCTGGTGACATAGTCGCATAGGTACTCATTGATGGCCCTCTGCTGCGTGTGCAGCCTCTGCAGCATGGCCAACGTTGAGTTCCACATGGTGGGCATGTCACAGATTAGGCGGTTCGGTTCTTGGGCGGGTTAAATTCCTTTTGGAGGTCAGCCAGCCGAGCACTGGCATTATATGACCTGCGGAAATGCCTACAGACTTTCCTGGCCTGCCTCAGGACATCCTGTAAGTCCGGGTACCTGCCCAAGAACTGCTGCACCACCAAGTTAAGGACGTGAGCCAAACAGGGCACATGGGTCAGTTGTCCCTGTCGGAGGGCAGAGAGGAGGTTGGTGCCATTGTCGCAAACCACCATACCTGCCTTAAACTGGCGTGGCGTCAACCACCTCTGAACCTGCCCCTGCAGAGCTGACAGAATCTCTGCCCCAGTGTGGCTCCTGGCCCCCAAGCACACCAGCTCAAGCACCGCATGGCATCGTTTTGCCTGCGTGCTTGCATAGCCCCTTGAAAGCCTACAGAGCACCGCTGGCTCCGAGGACAAATCAGCACAGGAAGAGGCCATGGAGAAAGAAGAAGAGGAGGGGGTGGAGGATAGAGGTGTGGCACAATCACCACTAGTAGAATTTTGGAGGCGTGGTAGTGGAACAACCTCCAACACTACTGCACCCTGTCCTGCATCCTTCCCAGCTGCCAGAAGAGTAACCCAGTGCGCTGTGAAAGATAGGTAACGTCCCTGTCCATGCCTGCTGGACCATGAGTCAGCGGCAATATGCACTTCACCACTGGACCTGTCCAGCGAGGCCAAGACATTGCCTTCCACATGCCGGTAGAGAGCCAGAATCGCCTTCCGTGAGAAAAAGTGGCGTTTGGGATCCTGCCAGTGAGGAACCACACATTCCACAAACTCACAGAAGGGGGCAGAGTCTACCAACTGAAAAGGCAGCAGTTGAAGTGCTAGCAATTTAGCCAAGCTAGCATTCAACCGCTGGGCATGTGGATGGCTGGGAGCAAACTTCTTTCGGCGGTGCGGCAGCTGGGGCAGGGAAATTTGCCTGGTACAATCTGACATCGGTGTACCGATAGCACTTGGCTGTGACACACCTAATTCTACACCTTCATTCCTCTCAGTGCAGGTTTCAGAGAGGACTGAAGGTATGGTGGGGTTGGAGATCCCAGCTGATGAGGAGCAAGGAGAGGTCCACTTTGTTCTTTGGTGTGGGTCTTTTAGGTACGCTTGCCAACGAACTGCATGGCAGGTCGACATATGTCTGGTCAAGCATGTGGTGCCCAAGCGGGTGATGTTTTGGCCACTCGAGATACAATTGAGACATGTGTTGCAAATAGCAGCGGTGCGATCTGATGCACTCGTCTCAAAAAAGGCCCACACCAAAGAACTTTTGGAATAACGCACAGAGACAGCAGCGCCCTGCCCATGCGGAGCTCTGCGGTGTGATGCAGTCGGTGTGCTGCCCTTAAGCTGGCCCCTGGAGGGCATCCTGCCTCGTTGGAGATGTGCCTCCTCCTCCTCTCTCCTATCAGGCACCCACGTGGAGTCAGTGACTTCCTCATCATCCCCTCCCTCCTCATCACTAGAGCAAAGCTGGAAGTATGCTGCAGCTGGGGGAACATGACTGCCAGATTGCTGTCCTTCTTGGGCACCCCCTCTCTCTGTGCTCAGGTTACTGCCTTCCTCTAGCTGGGTACCATCATTGGAGCCTTCAAAACGCTGGGCATCCTCCTGGAGCATGTACCCAACACTGTGGTCAAACAGTTCGGGGGACTTCTCAGGAGGACATGGTGGGGCTAGGGAAAGAGTGACTGATGCAATTGAGCCGAGGGAAGAGGCCGTGTTGGCAGCTGCTATACCAGACAAAGTACCCTGAGCCTGGGTGAGAGAGGATGAGGAGGATGAGGACGGCTTGGTCATCCACTCTACCAAGTCTTCGGCATGTTGTGGCTCAACACGGCCAGCTGCCCGAAAAAAAGGACAAGCGTGTCCCACGGCCACGTGCTGATGAGCATGCACCGTGTCCATGACCAGCACTGTTGCCTGTAGACACAGAGCCTGCTTGCCCTCTTTTATTGGCTTGTGACTGTCTGCCTCTCCTTGTTGGCCTTCCAGACATATTAAAGGCCTGCAGTGAGATGTAGCTGCACAAAGCTGGGATGTATACATATACTGATTATACTGCAGCTAGCAGAATCAACTGCCTGCCTGTGGTATTAATAGGATCAGAACACCAGTAATTGTCTTCAGGTAGCTTTAGGTGCACACTGTGCAGAGGACACAGTACACTAACTGTAAATACTGCAGCTGCCTGCCTGTGGTACTAATAGGATCGAACGAACACCAGCAATTTTCTTCAGGTAGCTTTAGGTGCACACTGTGCAGAGGACACAGTACACTAACTGTAAATACTGCAGCTGCCTACATTTGGTATTAATAGGATCAGAACACCGGCAATTGTCTTCAGGTAGCTTTAGGTGCACACTGTGCAGAGGACACAGTACATTAACTGTAAATACTGCAGCTGCCCGCCTGTGGTACTAATAGGATCAGAAGAACACCAGCAATTGTCTTCAGGTAGCTTTAGGTGCACACTGTGCAGAGGACACAGTACACTAACTGTAAATACTGCAGCTGCCTGCCTGTGGTATTAATAGGATCAGAACACCAGCAATTGTCTTCAGATAGCTTTAGGTGCATACTGTGCAGAGGACACAGTACACTAACTGTAAATACTGCAGCTGCCTGCCTGTGGAACTAATAGGATCAGAAGAACACCAGCAATTTTCTTCAGGTAGTTTTAGGTGCACACTGTGCAGAGGACACAGTACACTAACTGTAAATACTGCAGCTGCCTGCCTGTGGTATTAATAGGATCAGAACACCAGAAATTGTCTTCAGGTAGCTTTAGGTGCACACTGTGCAGAGGACACATTACACTAACTTTAAATACTGCAGCTGCCTGCCAATGGTACTAATAGGATCCGAAGAACACCAGCAATTTTCTTCAGGTAGCTTTAGGTGCACACTGTGCAGAGGACACAGTACACTAACTGTAAATACTGCAGCTGCCTGCCTGTAGTATTAATAGGATCAGAACACCAGCAATTGTCTTCAGGTAGCTTTAGGTGCACGCTGTGCAAAGGACACAGCACACTAACTGTAAATACTGTAAATACTGTAAAAACACCTGCCTGCCTGTCAGTATATTAGGAAGAGAATAACAGGAACAGATCTAGCTAAACTGTCTGGGGACAAGCAAGGCAAACAGACAAACAAACAAGATATCTGAGCACTACACATGCATCTGCAATGGAGACCACCATGTAAATGTACTGCAAAAAGCAAAGGACAAAACTTGAGGACACCGCCAGAGCCCCACAGTCCTGATATGGATATAGGAAAAAAGAAGGCAGATGCAGAAAAAGCAAATGTCAATTCCCAGCGTGAGCACAGTTAGCAGAGATGACCATCTAGAGAATAAAGTACCTTGATTTGGTATATAGATGTGAAGCTCTACCAGTAGTGAGCTGTAAATGTGCTTCATTATCAGCTGGGATATAGATAGCCGTGATGGTCCATAGCTGTAATAGCTGAGAGTGGAGGATCCTTTCAGATACAGCCGTTTCCATAGAGTGAGGCAGTCTTGTGAGTGGCCGCTGGGCACAATAGCCCGTGCTCCTGTATAGCGATCCGTTCGCACCGTGGATCCTAGGCCTTGATGCAGTGCTGCACGGAGTGTCAGACGTTCAAGGGAATGACGTTAACGCATTTCACTGGGAAACTGCAGCTTCGTCAGGACGAAGGAGCATGGTTTATTGTGCCCAGTGGCCACTCACAAGACTGCCTCACCCTATGGAATCACTCCCCAAACACAGCAGGTGACGGGACTCCTAGTCTCAATGTAGATATTTGCCAGCACACCAAGTATCAGCACAAAGTGGCGTCCAAATGGTTTAATCAATTGCATGATCACAACACAAGAAGGTGCAACGTTTCGGAGTCAGGCAGGACCCCTTCGTCAGGCATGTTGCCTGACGAGGGGGCCTGCCTGACTCTGAAACGTTGCACCTTCCTGTGTTGTGATCAGGCAATAAATTAAACCGTTTGGACGCCACTTTGTGCTGATCCTTGGTGTGCTGGCAAATATCTACATTGTGACTTGAACCAGTATCCAGCTGGTTGTTGCTACAGCACCTAAACCTTTAGAGCTTATACCAGGAACGTGTGCGATGGGATTAAGAAGTATTACTTGGGACTCCTAGTCTGACGCGTTGTGGTTCACGACAAGGAAACAACCGTATCTGAAGGGATCCTCCACTCTCAGCTATCACAGCTATGGAACAGCATGGCTATCTACAGTGGGGACGGAAAGTATTCAGACCCCCTTAAATTTTTCACTCTTTGTTATATTGCAGCCATTTGCTAAAATCATTTAAGTTCATTTTTTTCCTCATTAATGTACACACAGCACCCCATATTGACAGAAAAACACAGAATTGTTGACTTTTTTGCAGATTTATTAAAAAAGAAAAACTGAAATATCACATGGTCCTAAGTATTCAGACCCTTTGCTCAGTATTTAGTAAAAGCACCCTTTTGATCTAATACAGCCATGAGTCTTTTTGGGAAAGATGTAACAAGTTTTTCACACCTGGATTTGAAAAAAATGAACTTAAATGATTTTAGCAAATGGCTGCAATATAACAAAAATGAAAAATTTAAGGGGGTCTGAATACTTTCCATCCCCACTGTATATCCCAACTGATGATGAAGCACGTTTACAGCTCACTACTTGGTTCCATCAGTAGAGCTTCACATCTATATACCAAATCAAGGTACCTTATGCTCTAGATCAGGGATCCTCAAACTACGGCCCTCCTGCTGTTGCAGAACTACATGTCCCATGAGGCATTGTAAAGCTCTGATATTCACAGACATGACTAGGCATGATGGGAATTGTAGTTCCTGAACAACTGGAGAGCCATAGTTTGAAGACCCCTGCTCTAGATGGTCATCTCTGCTAACGGTGCTCATGCTGGGAATTGACCTTTGCTTTATGAGTGACTATGCTGTCTACAAATACTCTATATTTTTCGTATTTCCTCTGATCAGCGTGTATGGTTTATCAAATACCATCCATCAACAAGCCTCTTGTACAATGTCCCATCCCGTGTGTAACTCAGCCACATACCACAGTTCCTAGGGTTTTTTGATTTTTTGAATTCTGCATCTGCCTTCTTTTTTCCTATATCCATATCAGGACTGTGGGGCTCTGGGGGTGTTTCCTTCGTTTTTGTCCTTTGCTTTTCGCAGTGCATTTACATGGTCTCCATTGCAGATGCATCTGTAGTGCTCAGATGTCTTGTTTGTTTGTTTGTCTGTTTGCCCTGCTTGTCCCCAGACAATGTTGTCTATGGATGGTGTTTGGTGAAGGATTTATGAATTGTATTTGGTCTATTGTATTAATTTTTGCAATTCTATTTTTGATAATTGTAGTTAATATATTTTTTCAGACACTATATCTCAGAGGCTTAATGTAGTGGCACTTTTCTATACCTATCTTCTTTTGGCATAGGGTTTGTTTTATGTTATTTAGCCACTGAGCCCCACCTCCTTATTTATGGGGTGAGTGGATGAGTGCCTGGCGGTAATTACGTTTTATTTGAATGGCTTGGTTTCCAAAATCTTTTCATGCTCAAACATGTTAGGGACCCTTCCTTTGGAGAAGAAGCAACATTGGGGAGACCACATTGCTGCAGTGATTCATGCCTACAATAGCAAAGCGAATGATTCAACTGGATACTCCCCCTACCGGCTGATGTTTGGAAGGGAGGCTCACTTGCCGGTGGATCTGGCTTTTGGGACGTCACTAGATCATACATCTCAGGCTTCTTACCATGGGTACGTGGACAGACTTCAAAAGAACTTAAAGACTGCTTATGAGAAAGCTAAGGAAGCATACATCACCAGGGAGCAGAGAAACAAGAAAAACTTCAACCTCAAAGTAAGGGTTCAGGACCTGCAACCTGGAGATCGGGTGCTATTGCACAACCTAGGAGTGCCTGGAAAGCATAAGCTGGCTGAACAATTGCACTCCCAGTCCTGTATTATCTGTAGACGCTTACCTGGACTTCCCGTGTATCATATCCGCACTGAAGGAAAGACTGGCCCCTTGAAAACTTGGCACTGAAATCATTTGTTACCTATATCAGAGGCTGTCGGAGTGCTTCCACCCCCCTGCTCAGAGGCCTACCAGTCTCCTACGCTAAGGCCTAGGATTTCTCGGGGCCATGAACCCATGCCTCCAGTGGAGGAGAGTGAAGAGGAAGACCTAACCATTGATTGGTTATGGATTACCCCCTAAAGACTACCCTGCCACTTGTAAGACTCCAGGAGGAAACAACAGAGTTAAGAGAGAGTCCAATGACCATCTTCAGGCACCTGAGGTGGTAGAAACCCCGGCTCCCCATGATAATGAAGTAGAAAGTGAGAGGGTCCTTGAAATCTGGGAGGAACCTGAACATGAGCCAGAACCTGGATGTAGTTTCTGGGGAACAGAGCAAGGACCATAGCCATTGGAGAACATCTATTCTAGGTTGAGACAGAAAATCTGCCCTCCCAAGAGATTGACTTACGACAGCTTTGGGGAAAACTCTGATGAACTTATCCCTACCGCTCAACGTTCTAGTAACGCACTTGCCTTCTTTATCGAACCTTTGATAGAGGATGACCTTGATCCACCTCCTGACACTACTGGGTGGGACACTAATCTATTACTGGCCTGTCACAAATTGATAAGACTTTACCTGAAAATGTATATAGTTTGCTGCTAGAGAATCCTTCTATGGATCAACTGTTGACTGTTGCAGCTTCTGGTTTGTGACATAACTAATTTCTTATTTCTTAGGATACAGTAAAGTGATTTCACAGGTTGTGTTCTTCGGGAACCAAAGACTTTCAAGTGGGGGGAGGATGTAGTGATGTGGACTGCAGTCATAATATTGTGCAATTCCCTGTCAATCTTCACTTATATCCCTCTATTGCTGGGCGCCAGTGACTGTCATCACATCTGTGAGCCCGACCAAAAAGGATTGTGGGATTAGTAGTCTTTCAGACCAGCGATTCCTTTGTGTGACATGACATCTGGACTACACATCCCAGGGATCCTTGCTACAACCCGAAGAGACTCCTGTGAGGAACTATAAAAGAGTCCAGAGATCCGCGCCGCTCTCTCTCTTCTTCCTGGGCCTTGCTGTGCGCACATCTCCCTGTGTAATCGAGTGATTCCAACCAGGCCTCAGAGGGCTTAATCCTGCGTGCTATTCATCGGACATCCACACGGCACCCACCTATAAGATCTACACTACGGTCACCCGCATCCATCATTCGTGGGTCATCGCTGGTTGTTTTGCTGAAGGATGTTTCTTCCAGGATCGCTGTCTGCAAAGTGTAAGCCGGTCCGGTCGTTGGTGAGAGGGCAATTGCCCATCCTTTGCAACCCTTCCCTGCTACTTTATCTGAACACTGTGTACAGACACCTTTACCTTGGAAATACTTTACTGCAATACTATTTGGAACACTATACATAGACACCTTTACTTAAAACTACTTCAAGGAACATCACTAGCCTTTTTAAGCCCTTCGGCTATCACCATACCATTGTGCCTTATTGGATACAATCTAATGAGCTCCAACTGCCAGTGAAGACTATCAGGCCTGCATCTTGGACACTGCTGTTATTACCATTTAAAGGGCCCATTCTATCCCCTATTCTGTCTGTTCTCTCATTAGGATATAAAGGCTGAATAGGCCGACCTGGGGTTTAGTGTGTGACTGCCTGTCCTAGATAGCTAACCGTTTACTGCCCTTACAGGTTATGCTCCAGGTGGTAATCCATTGTACATATATGTAAATTATGCTTTTGTGTTGTTGATCTGTTTCTAAGCTGTCTTGTAGGGAAATTATTCTTCCGAGTCTGGGCTGTTATCCAGCACTCGGTTGTCCAATTACCCTCCTCTGTGTATCAATACCACATTCCTTCCTCCAGTAAAAGCTTAGATAATATAAACATATTTGACTTGTGTGACACGTCATTTAAAGGTGTTGTGGAAGATGTCTGAACCCAGAGTGTCAGGTAGGTTGGAATGTTCACAGGGTCATGGCGATGCAGAAGAACAGGTAAATCCAAGCAGTCCTCAAGGGAGCCATGCTACAGTTAAATTTGCGTGTGCACGTTAAATGGGGACAAACTTCAGTACCCTATGTTTTCCATAAGAGACGCTTTAACAGTCACCTATAGGTCATCAGTTTAGTGTTACCGAGAAGGTCTGGTGCTAGAAATATTGCTTTCACTCCAGCGTGCGTGGCAATATGTAACATGTGTATCTCAATCGATGTGTTCATGGATAGGCGCCCCCAACGTGTGCGTTTATATTTGTACGTGTGTATATGTGGGAGTGGGGGGCCTCAAACATTTTTGGGGGGTGATGCTAGGGTGTAAACATTTTGTTTCTATTAGAATTTTTTCTACATGCCAAAAAGTCCCCTATGTGATGATTTTTTGGTGACAAGTTCTCTTTCAAGTTCTCCATTGAATGTAATGCAATGCAGATCGTATTGCAATGCATTCTTTCCCTGCAAACATGTCGCATTTTTGGGTCAGCAACAAGGAAGGGAGGAGAGTGGTTGTGAGTCCGCTCTTCTCCCTCCCCTCTGCGTGGTTACACCCGCTTTGTCGGTTTCAGACCCGCAGAAGGGCAAGCGGAGCCCAGAATACATAGTGAGGGCACACGGGGTGGGGGGGCGCCATTCCTGGGGGTGTGTGGAAGCAATCAGGTGGCAGCACAGCTGCTCAAATGCTTCCATCTGACAGGCAGGAGTCTGCTTGTCAGATTTTCACACAATCCCCATGACGATAGCCACTGGGAATGTATGTAAAACGCCCCACTGTCAGGTCCATACAACGTACGGACCTGGCAGCGAAAGGGTTAAAGTAGTATTTCAGCCTGAACCTATCTAGTCCTAAAAATGTTCCCTCCCCCTCCTACGCGTATGCTGATTAACCTGTGTAAAAAAAGATGTATATTCTTCCTGTATATACTTCCGGCTCTGGTCCAGTCATGTGATCCAGCTCCCCTCAGCCAGCACTGCCTGCAAGCGAGAGTTAGGAGCACCGACAAAAGCTGGGACATGGGAATCTATGGGTGATGTCACTGCTCCCGGGTTTGCCAGCCGTTGTCAAGCGCTCTCTTTCGCCCTTTCCAGTGTAGCTGCCACTGGCTAACACAGGATCACATGACCACCTGAAATAGGTAAGTATATATATATATATATATATATATATATATATATATATATATATATATATTTTTTTTTTTTTTACACAGGTTGGTAAGCACAACAAGTTAGAAGTCAAAGAAGCACGCGTCCATGCCAGGGACACTTCAAGAGATACCACTCCCTCAACAAACGTAGTCCTAACAGCCTTAGGCCTAACACTGATCCAACTTCTCTAGTGTTTTCCACACCCTATAGCAGTGATGGCCAACCTTGGCACCCCAGATGTTTTGGAACTACATTTCCCTTGGTGCTCAACTACACTGCAGAGTGCATGAGCATCATGGGAAATGTAGTTCCAAAACATCTGGAGTGCCAAGGTTCGCCATCACTGCCCTATAGCCTACAATGTCATGATGTTAAACGCATAATTTTCAGGTATCTCCCTATTTTATATGGAGACTCTGAGTATAGGGCAGTACAGAAGAAAGGGGTTAAGTTTGTAGCCAGAAAAGCACAATCGGCAATAAGGTCTCACCTAGCTTATTTGTCTCTAGAAAATGAATTCATACATGGCTACACACCACAGGTAAGTTTAAAGGAAAAGTACAGCCAAAGCTCGTTTGGATGTACTTCTCCTCTGGATCACAGGAGTGCAGTACATTTTGCACTCCTGTGACCCACTTTCAGCAGGCTGAAGCCCGCCATCGGCTGATGTCACAGAGTCGGTCCAGGCTCATGCAAGATCGCGACAATGAAGTCGGGATCTACCCATATGTCTGGACTGGCACCCGGCTCAGACTCTCAGAAAGCCGCTGAGAGCCTGAGTCGGCCACTTCCGCCCCTTCACAATCCAATGCTCCAGTGAGTGCGGGGGGCAGAGTTGAGAGTTGCTGACTGAATGTCACCAGCTCTCTGCTCAGGGAGCTGTGAGAATCAGGCAATCAGTAGTGTTCGATCGCATGGTTCTCAGTGTTAGAGGCGCTGGGGGACAGATGCAGCATCGGACCAATGCTACATCCACCTAGGTAAGTATGATTATTAAAAAAAAAAATGCTTTGGCAGCGCTGCCCATTGATTTCATTGGCAGGGGCGATACACCACTCCCACTCCCAAAAGATGCTGCTTGCAGGGGTCTTTTTCTCCTGTCCTGCAAGCGCACCACCCCAGTGTAAAAGCACTCAGGCTTTCACTCTGGAGCTGCAGAAGAGGCAGTTTACATGCGATTTTCAGGCGCTATTTTTAATGCAAAAACGCCTCAGTGTGAAAGTAGCCTAATGCCGCGTACACACGATCAGAAATTTGGCCAGCAAAAGACCGATGAGAGCTTTTGGACGGAAAATGCGACCGTGTGTATGCTCCATCGGACTTTTGCTGGCCGAATTTACACTCAAAAAAAAGATTGAGAGCACGTTCTCAATTTTTCCGACGGAAAAAGTTTCTATCAGACTTCCGCTCGTGTGTATGCAATTCCGACGCGCAAAAAAACATGCATGCTCAGAATCAAGTACAAGACAGAGCCGCTCAGTCTGGTAAAACGACCGTTCATAATGGAGATGGCACATTCGTCACACTGCAAATTTTTAAATCTTTCAATGCAGAGCATTCTCTTCTTCTTTATAATGCTAGAAGAATGAAGTTGTTTTGCTGCTCATATTTACACAGAGTTATGTCTTACTTTTTTCTACTGATCCCATGAATAATCTTTTTTGTTTTTAAAGCCAGATCTCCATAATAATGTTTTTATTTTTTTTTATAGTCATTTTTTTTTTATATCAAGATCTCCTGTTGTATTTTATTTTTTTAAATTATTTTATAGTCATCTCCATGGTTTTTTTTTGTATGTCACCTTTCAACAACATCATTATTATCTTGTATTTGTTAACCTCAAGGAGGTTGCTTGGTGTTGGTGTCCCTTGTTAATTTGACATTGTATTTTTGAAATGTACCTGCCTACTCACAAAAAAATCTGTCCTATTTGAAGAAAAACACATCGGCAAGTATTTTCATAACCAAAAATCTCCATTTATTCTGGCTCATAATAACAAAATAAAGAGGGAAGGCAACGCTGGAGAAACAGCTGGAATTTGCGAAGCCTTTGGCCCCCAGGGCAGACATCAGCTCTGTGCATAAAAAAATTGGTAGCTTGAGAAGTCCATATAGAAGGGAGCACAATCTGGTCCAGGACTCCCATAGATCAGGAACAGCAGCAGATGACATATATGTCCTCAGGCTGTGGTACTACCACAGCCTGCGTCTTCTGTAGGCAGACTGAACCCAGGCAATCACTTTCTTCTCTTCCGTGCAACCTTCCCTCCATGCTTCCCTGCAGCCTTGCCTGGAGGCTGTGGCTCTGGAGGTGGACTTGTGACAGGAGGATGGGCAAGCATACATAAGTGGACGTCATCCGTCATTTGGCCACTCAACCCCTTATGGGTGGCCTCAAAAATGATTTTCTCGCATTTGCGGAGTTGGCCCTCCTCCATTTGCTGCAAATTTGAGGCTATATGGATGCCATAGGCCTCTACAGTGCCGAGGGGGGCTTTCAGGGCCGCATTAGCCTCCTTTACCACTTGCTTACTGGGCACCCAAACCCCCCTTCTGCCCAGACCAATTTTCAGCTTTCAGCGCTGTCGCACTTTGAATGACAATTGCGCGGTCATACAACGCTGTACCCAAATTTTTCCCACAAATAGAGCTTTCTTTTGGTGGTATTTAATCACAGCTGGGATTTTTATTTTTTGCTAAACAAACAAAAAAAGATGGAAAATTTGAAAAAAAAAAACATGTTTCATAGTTTGTTATAAAATTTTGCAAACAGGTAATTTTTCTCCTTCATTGATATGCGCTGATGAGGCGGCACTGGTGGGCACTGATAGGCTGCACTGATGGGCACGGATAGGCACAGTTAAGGCGGCACTTATAGGCACAGTTAAGACGGCACTGATAGGCACAGTTAAGGCAGCACTGATGGGGACAGATAAGGCGGTACTGATGGGCACAGATAAGGCAGCACTGATGGCCACTGATGGGCGCTGATGGGTGGCACTGATGGGTGGCACAGATGGGTGGCACTGATGGGCACTGATAGGTACCACTGATGGGGGCGCTGATGGGGGGCACTGATGGGCGGCACTGATGGGCACTTATGGGCACTGGTAGGTGGCACTGATGTGCAGCACTGTTGTTGCACTAATGTGGGCGCTGATGGGTGACACTGTGGGCGCTGATGGGTGGCACTGTGGGCACTGATGGATGGCACTAATGGATGGCACTGTGGGCACTGATGGGTGACGCTGGTGGGCACTGGTGGGCACTGGTAGGCGGCACTGCTGCCTATTGCTGTGGGGGCAGATGATCGCCGTGATCGGGACTGATGTCCCGATCACGGCCGCCGGGGATCGGGTTTTTTTTTTCCTCCTCACGCTGTCAGCGCGAGGAGGAAAAATAGCCAATTACTGCCTCTGTTTACATCACATGATCAGCTGTCATTGGCTGACAGCTGATCATGTGGTAAGGGGTCGGGATCGACCCCTTACTCTGATCTGTGATCAGGCGAGTCTCATAGACTCGCTGATCACCGAGCGCGCCCTGCAGGGGGCGCGCAGGCCGCTCATGCACGGGACGACGTCAATAGACGTCGTCCCGGCAATGTAGATGTGCGCTGTTGCCGTCATTTGGCAATAGCGCGGATCTGAAGAGGTTAAAGAGGGCAAGTGCTGCCTCATCCACGTTCCTCCCCTTCCTGGGCCTTTTGGGAGGAAGGCGGAGGGGAGGGACCTGGGATTGGGTGAGACTGGGCCCCGCCACCTCCTGGCTGACACTTACCCCACGCCTCCTCCTGGCTGACACTTACCCCCGCCTCCTCCTGTGTGCCACATTCCAGAGCCTCGTCCTGGCTGAGGTCTTCCTGTGTATGAAAAAGGGACATAGTTTTTGTTTTTGGTTCATCAATCACACAGAATTTTCAGCTCATGACTGTTGCAAATTAAATGTTAATAAATAGAAAAGACTATCATTCTGAGCCCAGCATTTTTCATTCTTGTCACAATCATTTTTGGACCCTACTGTTTATTGATATGTAAAACACTTTTTGTTAAATCATTCATTTGTTAGCAATAATAACAACTAGTTAACAACAATCATTTTCCCACAAAGAATATGTTTAAAAATACTATACCTGGCTCCATCTGGGCTCCTCAATTTCTTCCTGGATGGAAGGCCCAGGTTGGTCCTCGGAAGCCTCAGCTGGGGTTGAGGGAAGGGTTGAGGGAAGGCTGGATGGAAAGGAGGCTGGAAGAGTCGAAAGTGATTCCCTGGCTTCAATCTGGTCTTCTAGAAAATGCATCCTGTTGTAGTACCACAGACTGGGTACATACACGTCTTCTGCTGCTGCTCCTGATCTCAGGGACTTCTGGACCTTCTGAAGCTCCTTCCTATCTATGCGTGCTTCTCAAGCTACCAATGTTCTTATCCACAAACTCGATGTCTGTGTCGGAGACCCGAGTCTTCACAAATTCCAGCAGTTTCTGCAGCGATGCCTTCCTTGCTGGTTTGTTGCGATATAAGGGGTTTTTCCCCTCCCACAAATTAAGCATATCCCTGTATCTGTCTATGAATTCATCGAGGAAGTCTGGGTCTTTAAATTGTTTCATTTTTGCTGCAAGACCAAACAAAAGACAAAAACACTAATATCAGGCTAAACTCTCCTAATCTTATCCCAATATAGGCCTCAATCTAGAATCAGTATAGGCTACTCATGTCCCAAGTTAAAATGTTACCTTCGTTATTACGTTCCTTTACTTCCGTTCCTCCTTCTTCCGCACACAGAATGTAGGTACGACACACACGTGTTAGCTTTATATACACTGCGCATGCGTGGAACTCCCCCCGCGTCAACCACCCCTGATGTTCTTTCTATAGTATTCCCGCCCCGTCTCTTTCATCGCAGTGGGAGAGGAACATGGCGGAGACACAGCAGGTGCTTAATAGCAGTAACGAGGAGGAAAGCCCGGAGAAAGAAACGTAACGTTCCCGGAGGAGATTTAAGGCCTCAAATATGTCCTTTGAAGAGATGGTGGAGATGGTGGACATATTGAAGAGGGCCGACTATGATGGGAAGTATGGACCTACCTAAACCCAAATGTAAAGAGTGGTTTTCTCTTCCCTTCCCCAAAGCATCCACCATGGTGGAACAAGACCTATCCGACCTTGACCTCCGAGCCCTACTTTGGGGACATGGACGACACTTAAACCTGCTCTCCTCTATCTCCCCACTGACAACCGTGGCCCTTCACCTCTGGTACAAAAAAGGCATGCAGTCGTTACTGTCCTCAGATCCCTCACCCCTCACTTCTTTGTTTGACCACCCCACACTACCTCAAGACAGGGGCTCCAACACAATAGGCCCCTACTCCCGCTCCACCTGGCCTGTGGCGAGCACATTTGTGGACCCCACCTCAGGCACGCCCGTGGTGCCAAATGACCAGGGCAACTGGCTCACAGCCCTTTGCATATCCTCCTTTTGTTCAGACCTTTTTTCCTCTTCTCAGATTCACAGGCCACTAACAGGATATGAACAGCTGTGCTCTCTTTCAGAAATTCCCAGACACCTGCTCTCTACCATGTACACACTGCAACATGCACTGCTGTATGATCAACCCCCCTCTTACACCAGGAGGTGGTCCACGGATCTGGGAAAGGAACTTCACTTGATAGACTGGCAAATGTCATACTACTTCACACACAAATCCTCAATATCTTGTTACATCCAGGAGAAAAACTTCAAACTTCTCTGCCGATGGTACAGGGACCCTCAATCTCTCCACAAAATATTCCCATCCGTACCTCCCTCGTGCTGGAGATGCGGGTCGGCAAATGGAAGTTATTTACACATATGGTGGGACTGTCAATCCATTCAGCCCCTCTGGTCACAGGTCTTTGCCATATACAGCAGTCTATATGATCGGCCCCTGCAACCTTCCCCAGAAATAGCTCTACTATCTATGCTCCCTGGCTTCATAGCTTCCCAGAAACTTACCTTTTTGCGCTTCTTCCTCTCAGCCGCCAGACAGCTTATACCCTTATTTTGGAAAACTATCACTAGCCCCCCCCCCCCCCCTGGCCTTATGGGTCTCCACTGTCAATGACATCATGCGCATGGAGGAGATGTTAGCCCTTGATAATGACACCTTTGAAAATTTAAGATACTATGGCTCATATGGATCTACTACTCTACATCAGACTCCCTGAAAACTTTGTTGACATCCCAAGGTCAACCCGGACACATATCCTAATTATACCATACAATTATACCATACAGGTTTGCCGCACCAAAGTCTGCCCAAGCCACCTTCACCTTTACCCCATGTCCTTTCTTTCCCTCCCCCTTCTCCCCCTACTCTTCTTCTCCCTCCTCTCTTCTTGCAAATATAACCTTTTACCCCATTGTCAGATGTTATATCCTTTAACCAAATTAGGCCTCATGGTTCCTTTAACAGGTTGTTACTGTCTGCTCTTGATGGGTGGCGGGATATCGGTGCTCTCGTTGACAAGGTTTCGTGTTGTATACTGAAAATGTGACATACTTTGTACTATCTATGATATTGACATATGACTACTACTTATGTTACCTTATTTTGTTAATGACAATAAAAACATATTTGACTCTAAGCCCAAATGTGAGAAAGGCCAAGATCATTACTAAAGTTGTGAAGAGTGTGCGCCGGAATTTTGGGGTACGACATTCCAAGGAGCAATTGAGGAAACGCTGGTCGGACCTCAAATTAAGGGAGCAGAATCAGTACAGAAGGATCAAGAAAGTGCTTCTAAAAAGTAAATAGTTGTCGTGTGTTCCTATTCTTATTATTACTTGCATGCTGCTCCATGTGCTTTTCTTTACTGTTGTACTATGGCTACTTTCATGTTCGTGGGCACAGTAATCGGTCGTAGTAAACATCGTTCGTTTGCCAACTAAATACAATGTTTTTGCCAGACACAGGGTTAACTACATTTGGTCATGATAATTTGTATAAAAAGAAGTTTAGGACATTGTTGTCTAGATATGTTTGAAACTAGAATGAATTGCAAACTTGATTCAGTGTAATGTAAGGAGAGGACACTCAGCAGCTGTTTACACATCTGGACTCAGGAGCACTAGTGTTGGACACAAGAACAAACTTTTTAGGGTGTCCCACACAGGTGCTCCAGTGGATACTTGGGGTGTCTACATGTGTGAAACTTGTCCAAAAAAGGTAAGTATTCCAGCTTTGGTAAGGGAAAAAATCATGTCTTCAGCTTTGAACTCTGCCAACACAGACAATTGTACCCCACTTCCAAGCAATATTTCATATTCCTATTTCTGGCCTCAAATATCGGTGTGCTAAGTATACCTTTTGTTTCTTTCTCATAGGGGAGAAAAGACTCTGGACATCAGAGGACACTAGGGACCCCCTCCTTCTCCTGAAGAATTGGAACAGAGGTTACAACCTGAGGATGTGGAGGAAGGAGAGGTGGTGGAGATTGTCACCACAACAGGTGAGTGTCTGACACCACAGATTCAGGTAATCGATGTATGCCTGCATATTTTTAATACATGGTGTGTATTTTTTATAGGTGATTTTAGGTGATGTGCAGGTTGTGGAAGAACAATCACATCATTTCACCAGTAGGGATGGGCTTTATGTTCGGGTCGAACATGAGTTTGACTCGAACATTGGCTTTTCGCCAAAAAAAGTGTCAAAAAGGTTAAAAAACACAAGAGACAGTTTTTGACAAGTCCTTTATTAACCTCTTCTTCTTTCATCTTCTTTCTTCTGATCTTCCTTCGATGTTCTTCTTCCTCCATCTTCTTCTTCATCTTCTTCTTCCTCCGCTCTTCTCGTCCCGCATCTTCCTCCTGCTTCTTCTCCGCTCCATCCGCACGATCCACCTCAGTGGGAGTCTTCTGCCGTGTGATGCTTTGGTTCTTCTGACACTTCTTATATAACGGAGGGCGGGGCCACCCGGTGACCCCGCCCTCCTCCAATGCATTGGGAGTTCCCTATGGCTTTCCCTGTGTTGTCATAGGGGGCGGGGTCACCCGTATGCGTAACAGGGTGACCCCGCCCCCTCTGACAAAACAGGGAATGCCATAGGGAAGTCCCCGTGCGTCAGAGGAGGGCGGGGTCACCAGGTGGCCCCGCCCTCCGTTATATAAGAAGTCTCAGAAGAACCGAAGCGTCACACGGCGGAAGACTCCCACTGAGGCGGATCGTGTGGATGGATCGGAGGAGAAGCTGGAGGAAGATGCGGGACAAGAAGAGCGGAGGGAGAAAAAGATGGAGAAGAAGAAGATGGAGGAAGAAGAATTACACCGAAAGAAGACCAGAAGAAAGAAGATGGAAGAAGAAATTAATAAAAATACTTGTCAAAAACCGTCTCTTGTGTTTAACCTTTTTGACACTTTTTTGTGAAATGGTAGGGGTACATTTGTACCCCGTTACCAATTCACATGGGGGGCCAGGATCTGGGGGTCCCCTTGTTAAAGGGGGCTTCCAGATTCCGATAAGCCCCCCGCCCACAGACCCCCACAACCACTGGGCAAGGGTTGTGGGGATGAGGCCCTTCTCCCCATCAACATGGGGACAAGGTGCTTTGGGGGGCTACCCCAAAGCACCCTCCCAATGTTGAGGGCATGTGGCCTGGTACGGTTCACGAGGGGGAGCACTCTCTCATCCCCCCCTCTTTTCCTGCGGCCTGCCAGGTTGCATGCTCGGAAAAGGGTCTGGTAATGATTTTTGGGAGGACCCCACGCCATTTTTTTTAAAATTTTTGCGTGGGGTTCCCCTTAAAATCCATACCAGACCTGAAGGGCCTAGTATGGATTTTGAGGGGGACCCCCACGCATTTTTTTTAATTTTGGTTCGGGGTTCCCCTGTGGGGAAATTCCATGACGTTTTTATCAGTGAACTTTTACGTGTATTATCGGACCGACAATTCATTATAGCCACGAGTAGTTTTAAATTATTTTGCTGTCAGACTGTTCTAAATACAGGAAACATGCACCCCTTTACAGGCATACTATAGACACCCCCATGTAAGAAATTTAAAGGAATATTACACTTTTATTGTTTCACTTTAAGCATTATTAAAATCACTGCTCACGAAAAAACTGCCGTTTTTAAAACTTTTTTTTTGCACTGATACATGTCCTCTAGGGCAGGACCCAGGTCCCCAAACACTTTTTATGACAATAACTTGCATATTAACCCTTAAAATTAGCACTTTTGATTTCTCCCATAGACAATTCACTATAGCCGACATCGCTATTACTTCATGACTTTTTTTTCCCTTTAGAAATGTCATTTTGCTAACGAAAAAACGTCCGTTTTTAAAACTTTTTTTTGCATTGATACATGTCCCCTGGGGCAGGACCCAGGTCCCCAAACACTTTTTATGACAATAACTTGCATATTAACCCTTAAAATTAGCACTTTTGATTTCTCCCATAGACAATTCACTATAGCCGACACCGCTATTACTGCATGACTTTTTTGTTCCTTTAGAAATGTCATTTTGCTGTCAGGCTATTCTAAACACGGGAAAAAAGCGCCACTTTACAGGCATACTATAGACACCCCCCAGGTATGAAATTTAAAGGAATATTTCACTTTTATTGTTTCACTTTAACCACTTGCTTACAGGGCACTTAAACCCCCCTCCTATCCAGACCAATTTTCAGCTTTCAGCGCTGACGCACTTTGAATGACAATTGCGCGGTCATGCAACACTGTACTCAAATGACATTTTTATCATTTTTTCCCCACAAATAGAGCTTTCTTTTGGTGGTATTTGATCACCTCTGCGGTTTTTATTTTTTGTTAAAAAAATTTAAAAAGAGCGAATTTTTAAAAAAAAATTTTTTTTTTTATATTTTGCTATAAAATTTTTTAAAAGGGTAATTTTTCTCCTTCATTGATGTACGCTGATGAGGCGGCACCAATGGGCACTGATAGGTGGCAGTGATGGGCACTGATGGGTGGCAGTGATGGGCACTGATTGGTGGCAATAATGGGCACTGATCTTGTACACTGCTAGGTGGCACTGATTGGCACCACTGGTGGGCATTGTTAGGTGGCAATGGTGGGCATTGATAGGTGGCACTTGTAGGCATTGATAGGTGGCACTTATGGGCATTGATACGTGGCACTGGTGGGCACTGTGGGCACTGTGATGTGGCAATGTCAGGTTGCACTGTCAGGGGGTACTGTTGGCACAATTGAGGCACGTATGAGGCATTATTGCCTCCTCCTCTTCGGGACTGATGTCCCTTGCTGGTGAGCCGGTGATCGGCTTTTTTTTCTCCTCGCACTGTCAGCGCGAGGAGAAAAAAAAAACGATCACAGAGCTTTTGTTTTGATCATGTGATCAGCTGTCATTGGCTGACAGCTGATCACATGGTAAGGGGCCGGGACCGGCCCCTTACTTGGATCGGTGATCACCCGAGTCTCAGTGACTCGGTGATCACAGCGCGCTCCACGCGCGCCCTGCAGGGCGCGCGCAGGGCACGTGCACAGGGGAGGCCGTCATATGACGGCCTCCCGGGAATTCAGGTCCTGCGCTGTAGCTGTCATTCGGCTATAGCGCGGATGCCAAGCGGTTAAGCTTTTTTAAAATCACTGCTCCCGAAAAAAATGTCCCTTTTTAAAACTTTTTTTTGCACTGATACATGTCCCCTGTCCCCTGCTCTCCTCTATCTCCCCACTGACAACCGTGGCCCTTCACCTCTGGTACAAAAAAGGCATGCAGTCGTTACTGTCCTCAGATCCCTCACCCCTCACTTCTTTGTTTGACCACCCCGCACTACCTCAAGACAGGGGCTCCAACACAATAGGCCCCTACTCCCGCTCCACCTGGCCTGTGGCGAGCACATTTGTGGACCCCACCTCAGGCACGCCCGTGGTGCCAAATGACCAGGGCAACTGGCTCACAGCCCTTTGCATATCCTCCTTTTGTTCAGACCTTTTTTCCTCTTCTCAGATTCACAGGCCACTAACAGGATATGAACAGCTGTGCTCTCTTTCAGAAATTCCCAGACACCTGCTCTCTACCATGTACACACTGCAACATGCACTGCTGTATGATCAACCCCCCTCTTACACCAGGAGGTGGTCCACGGATCTGGGAAAGGAACTTCACTTGATAGACTGGCAAATGTCATACTACTTCACACACAAATCCTCAATATCTTGTTACATCCAGGAGAAAAACTTCAAACTTCTCTGCCGATGGTACAGGGACCCTCAATCTCTCCACAAAATATTCCCATCCGTACCTCCCTCGTGCTGGAGATGCGGGTCGGCAAATGGAAGTTATTTACACATATGGTGGGACTGTCAATCCATTCAGCCCCTCTGGTCACAGGTCTTTGCCATATACAGCAGTCTATATGATCGGCCCCTGCAACCTTCCCCAGAAATAGCTCTACTATCTATGCTCCCTGGCTTCATAGCTTCCCAGAAACTTACCTTTTTGCGCTTCTTCCTCTCAGCCGCCAGACAGCTTATACCCTTATTTTGGAAAACTATCACTAGCCCCCCCCCCCCCTGGCCTTATGGGTCTCCACTGTCAATGACATCATGCGCATGGAGGAGATGTTAGCCCTTGATAATGACACCTTTGAAAATTTAAGATACTATGGCTCATATGGATCTACTACTCTACATCAGACTCCCTGAAAACTTTGTTGACATCCCAAGGTCAACCCGGACACATATCCTAATTATACCATACAATTATACCATACAGGTTTGCCGCACCAAAGTCTGCCCAAGCCACCTTCACCTTTACCCCATGTCCTTTCTTTCCCTCCCCCTTCTCCCCCTACTCTTCTTCTCCCTCCTCTCTTCTTGCAAATATAACCTTTTACCCCATTGTCAGATGTTATATCCTTTAACCAAATTAGGCCTCATGGTTCCTTTAACAGGTTGTTACTGTCTGCTCTTGATGGGTGGCGGGATATCGGTGCTCTCGTTGACAAGGTTTCGTGTTGTATACTGAAAATGTGACATACTTTGTACTATCTATGATATTGACATATGACTACTACTTATGTTACCTTATTTTGTTAATGACAATAAAAACATATTTGACTCTAAGCCCAAATGTGAGAAAGGCCAAGATCATTACTAAAGTTGTGAAGAGTGTGCGCCGGAATTTTGGGGTACGACATTCCAAGGAGCAATTGAGGAAACGCTGGTCGGACCTCAAATTAAGGGAGCAGAATCAGTACAGAAGGATCAAGAAAGTGCTTCTAAAAAGTAAATAGTTGTCGTGTGTTCCTATTCTTATTATTACTTGCATGCTGCTCCATGTGCTTTTCTTTACTGTTGTACTATGGCTACTTTCATGTTCGTGGGCACAGTAATCGGTCGTAGTAAACATCGTTCGTTTGCCAACTAAATACAATGTTTTTGCCAGACACAGGGTTAACTACATTTGGTCATGATAATTTGTATAAAAAGAAGTTTAGGACATTGTTGTCTAGATATGTTTGAAACTAGAATGAATTGCAAACTTGATTCAGTGTAATGTAAGGAGAGGACACTCAGCAGCTGTTTACACATCTGGACTCAGGAGCACTAGTGTTGGACACAAGAACAAACTTTTTAGGGTGTCCCACACAGGTGCTCCAGTGGATACTTGGGGTGTCTACATGTGTGAAACTTGTCCAAAAAAGGTAAGTATTCCAGCTTTGGTAAGGGAAAAAATCATGTCTTCAGCTTTGAACTCTGCCAACACAGACAATTGTACCCCACTTCCAAGCAATATTTCATATTCCTATTTCTGGCCTCAAATATCGGTGTGCTAAGTATACCTTTTGTTTCTTTCTCATAGGGGAGAAAAGACTCTGGACATCAGAGGACACTAGGGACCCCCTCCTTCTCCTGAAGAATTGGAACAGAGGTTACAACCTGAGGATGTGGAGGAAGGAGAGGTGGTGGAGATTGTCACCACAACAGGTGAGTGTCTGACACCACAGATTCAGGTAATCGATGTATGCCTGCATATTTTTAATACATGGTGTGTATTTTTTATAGGTGATTTTAGGTGATGTGCAGGTTGTGGAAGAACAATCACATCATTTCACCAGTAGGGATGGGCTTTATGTTCGGGTCGAACATGAGTTTGACTCGAACATTGGCTTTTCGCCAAAAAAAGTGTCAAAAAGGTTAAAAAACACAAGAGACAGTTTTTGACAAGTCCTTTATTAACCTCTTCTTCTTTCATCTTCTTTCTTCTGATCTTCCTTCGGTGTTCTTCTTCCTCCATCTTCTTCTTCATCTTCTTCTTCCTCCGCTCTTCTCGTCCCGCATCTTCCTCCTGCTTCTTCTCCGCTCCATCCGCACGATCCACCTCAGTGGGAGTCTTCTGCCGTGTGATGCTTTGGTTCTTCTGACACTTCTTATATAACGGAGGGCGGGGCCACCCGGTGACCCCGCCCTCCTCCAACGCATTGGGAGTTCCCTATGGCTTTCCCTGTGTTGTCATAGGGGGCGGGGTCACCCGTATGCGTAACAGGGTGACCCCGCCCCCTCTGACAAAACAGGGAATGCCATAGGGAAGTCCCCGTGCGTCAGAGGAGGGCGGGGTCACCAGGTGGCCCCGCCCTCCGTTATATAAGAAGTGTCAGAAGAACCGAAGCGTCACACGGCGGAAGACTCCCACTGAGGCGGATCGTGTGGATGGATCGGAGGAGAAGCTGGAGGAAGATGCGGGACAAGAAGAGCGGAGGGAGAAAAAGATGGAGAAGAAGAAGATGGAGGAAGAAGAATTACACCGAAAGAAGACCAGAAGAAAGAAGATGGAAGAAGAAATTAATAAAAATACTTGTCAAAAACCGTCTCTTGTGTTTAACCTTTTTGACACTTTTTTGTGAAATGGTAGGGGTACATTTGTACCCCGTTACCAATTCACATGGGGGGCCAGGATCTGGGGGTCCCCTTGTTAAAGGGGGCTTCCAGATTCCGATAAGCCCCCCGCCCACAGACCCCCACAACCACTGGGCAAGGGTTGTGGGGATGAGGCCCTTCTCCCCATCAACATGGGGACAAGGTGCTTTGGGGGGCTACCCCAAAGCACCCTCCCAATGTTGAGGGCATGTGGCCTGGTACGGTTCACGAGGGGGAGCACTCTCTCATCCCCCCCTCTTTTCCTGCGGCCTGCCAGGTTGCATGCTCGGAAAAGGGTCTGGTAATGATTTTTGGGAGGACCCCACGCCATTTTTTTAAAAATTTTTGCGTGGGGTTCCCCTTAAAATCCATACCAGACCTGAAGGGTCTAGTATGGATTTTGAGGGGGACCCCCACGCATTTTTTTTAATTTTGGTTCGGGGTTCCCCTGTGGGGAAATTCCATGACGTTTTTATCAGTGAACTTTTACGTGTATTATCGGACCGACAATTCATTATAGCCACGAGTAGTTTTAAATTATTTTGCTGTCAGACTGTTCTAAATACAGGAAACATGCACCCCTTTACAGGCATACTATAGACACCCCCCATGTAAGAAATTTAAAGGAATATTACACTTTTATTGTTTCACTTTAAGCATTATTAAAATCACTGCTCACGAAAAAACTGCCGTTTTTAAAACTTTTTTTTTGCACTGATACATGTCCTCTAGGGCAGGACCCAGGTCCCCAAACACTTTTTATGACAATAACTTGCATATTAACCCTTAAAATTAGCACTTTTGATTTCTCCCATAGACAATTCACTATAGCCGACATCGCTATTACTTCATGACTTTTTTGTTCCTTTAGAAATGTCATTTTGCTGTCAGGCTATTCTAAACACGGGAAAAAAGCGCCACTTTACAGGCATACTATAGACACCCCCCAGGTATGAAATTTAAAGGAATATTTCACTTTTATTGTTTCACTTTAACCACATGCTTACAGGGCACTTAAACCCCCCTCCTATCCAGACCAATTTTCAGCTTTCAGCGCTGACGCACTTTGAATGACAATTGCGCGGTCATGCAACACTGTACTCAAATGACATTTTTATCATTTTTTCCCCACAAATAGAGCTTTCTTTTGGTGGTATTTGATCACCTCTGCGGTTTTTATTTTTTTGTTAAAAAAATTTAAAAAGAGCGAATTTTTTTAAAAAAAAATTTTTTTTTATATTTTGCTATAAATTTTTTTAAAAGGGTAATTTTTCTCCTTCATTGATGTACGCTGATGAGGCGGCACCAATGGGCACTGATAGGTGGCAGTGATGGGCACTGATGGGTGGCAGTGATGGGCACTGATTGGTGGCAATAATGGGCACTGATCTTGTACACTGCTAGGTGGCATTGATTGGCACCACTGGTGGGCATTGTTAGGTGGCAATGGTGGGCATTGATAGGTGGCACTTGTAGGCATTGATAGGTGGCACTTATGGGCATTGATACGTGGCACTGGTGGGCACTGTGGGCACTGTGATGTGGCAATGTCAGGTTGCACTGTCAGGGGGTACTGTTGGCACAATTGAGGCACGTATGAGGCATTATTGCCTCCTCCTCTTCGGGACTGATGTCCCTTGCTGGTGAGCCGGTGATCGGCTTTTTTTTCTCCTCGCACTGTCAGCGCGAGGAGAAAAAAAAAACGATCACAGAGCTTTTGTTTTGATCATGTGATCAGCTGTCATTGGCTGACAGCTGATCACATGGTAAGGGGCCAGGACCGGCCCCTTACTTGGATCGGTGATCACCCGAGTCTCAGTGACTCGGTGATCACAGCGCGCTCCATGCGCGCCCTGCAGGGCGCGCGCAGGGCACGTGCACAGGGGAGGCCGTCATATGACGGCCTCCCGGGAATTCAGGTCCTGCGCTGTAGCCGTCATTCGGCTATAGCGCGGATGCCAAGCGGTTAAGCTTTTTTAAAATCACTGCTCCCGAAAAAAATGTCCCTTTTTAAAACTTTTTTTTGCACTGATACATGTCCCCTCGGGCAGGACCCAGGTCCCCAAACACTTTTTATGACAATAACTTGCATATAAGCCTTTAAAATGAGCACTTTTGATTATTCATGTTGGTGTCCCACAGATTTTAATGGTGTTTGTGTGTTCAAACTAATTTTTTGCCTGTTCACATGTTCTGGATGCGAACCGAACCAGGGGGTGTTCGGCTCATCCCTATTCACCAGTGAGAGTGCCCAAAGGCTAATCCAGGACATAATGTTTTGTAGTCGGGATTTAGACTTTATAAAGCAAAAAACAAATGAGATAGAACAAAAACTGAAGAACATGATTGATGTACTAGGAAGAATATAAATACCCAAAAAATGGCACCATTTTTGATATTTGTGGACAAATTTTTTAAACATTTTAAAAGCCAAATGTTGTGGAAGAACAATCTATTCATTTCACCACTGACAGTGCACAAAGGCTAATCCAGGAGATAATGTTTTGTAGTCGGGATTTGGACTTCATAAAGGAAAAAACCAAGGAGATTGAACAAAGAATGAAGAACGTGATTGATGTACCAGGAAGAATCTAAATCCAAAAAAAAACACCTTTTTTTTTTTTTAAAGAAAATTTAACTAAAGTTTTAATACAGTTTAAAAGCCAAATTTGGAAGATGCACAGTGTGTCAACATGTGCTATCTGCTATCAGGGGATATCAATGAACGCGTTTTGTGCCTGCAACCCCTTCCTCAAAACTCAAGTAAGTGAGAGGAAGGGGTTGCACCCCCAAAACACGTCCGTTGATCCCCCATGATGGGTGATAGCACATGTTGACATTAGGCATGAGATCAGGAGGAAAATCCCCAGTTTGACTCCCAATTTGTGTGCATCTTCAGAATTTGGCTTTTACAGGGGTAACTTCACCTCATCTGATGAAGGCAATATCAACACATTTTGGACACTATAATGTCTGATATTGCCTTCAGTTTTTCAATGTTGAACTTTGTAAGTTCCAGAGTTGTGTATGTTATGTTTTGAAACATGCCTGTTGTACCCTAAAAAAAAACTTTTTGTGTTTTTTACAAAAATATGTTTTACAATGCACATGTGCACGTAATAAAAGGTTTTATACTCAACAATGTGTGGCTTCTTCTTTCAATGATGAATACCAGTTTTTGCGTTAATTTGGTGTTTACAGTGACTATGGGTGTTATTTAATAATGGAAAAACCACTTGGCACTACAAGTGCACTAGGAGAACCTAGGAGACATCAAAAATAAACCCAAGCAGTAAATGAAAATCAAGATTTTATCTGATAAAAGAGAAAATTTATATCAAATTTGCTGGCAAAGCAATGGCCCCTCTACCTGTAAAATATTCTACATATTTTTCCCGCACTTCACGGGCGCTTTGGGGGGGCAGGCCAGGATGGCCAGCTTCCAGGGCCGTCATTGTTTCCTGAAATCCAGCCTCAGGCCCAACTGAGACAACATAATTAAGATTATTGCATCTTAAAAAGTTATGCAGGATGCAGCAACATAAAATTATGTGATTTAGTTTGTACTCTGCCATATTTATGGCTGTTTGAAATAGGTGGAACCGGCTGGCCAGTATCCCAAACGCATTCTCCACGACTCCTCTGGTTCTGGCTAGGGATGAGCCGAACACCCCCCTGTTCGGTTCGCGCCAGAACATGCGAACAGGGAAAAAGTTCGCTCGAACACGCGAACACCGTTAAAGTCTATGGGACACGAACATGAATAATCAAAAGTGCTAATTTTAAAGGCTTATATGCAAGTTATTGTCATAAAAAGTGTTTGGGGACCTGGGTCCTGCCCCAGGGGACATGGATCAATGCAAAAAAAAGTTTTAAAAACGGCCGTTTTTTCAGGAGCAGTGATTTTAATAATGCTTAAAGTCAAACAATAAAAGTGTAATATCCCTTTAAATTTCGTACCTGGGGGGTGTCTATAGTATGCCTGTAAAGGGGCGCATGTTTCCCGTGTTTAGAACAGCCTGACAGCAAAATGACATTCGAAGGAAAAAAAGCCATTTAAAACTACCCGTGGCTATTGCATTGCCGACAATACACATAGAAGTTTATTGATAAAAACAGCATGGGAATTCCCCACAGGGAAACCCCGAACCAAAATTTAAAAAAAAAAAAAATAAGTGGGAGTCCCCCTAAATTCCATACCAGGCCCTTCAGGTCTGGTATGGATATTAAGGGGAACGCCGGCCAAAATTTAAAAAAAAAAATGACGTGGGGTTCCCCCTAAATTCCATACCAGACCCTTCAAGTCTGGTATGGATTTTAAGGGGAACCCCGCGCCAAAAAAAAAAACGGCGTGGGGTTCCCCCAAAAATCCATACCAGACCCTTATCCGAGCACGCAACCTGGCAGGCCGCAGGAAAAGAGGGGGGGACGAGAGTGCGGCCCCCCTCCTGAACCGTACCAGGCCACATGCCCTCAACATTGGGAGGGTGCTTTGGAGTAGCCCCCCAATCACCTTGTCCCCATGTTGATGAGGACAAGGGCCTCATCCCCACAACCCTGGCCGGTGGTTGTGGGGGTCTGCGGGCGGGGGGCTTATCGGAATCTGGAAGCCCCCTTTAACAAGGGGACCCCCAGATCCCGGCCCCCCCCTGTGTGAAATGGTAAGGGGGTACTTACCCCTACCATTTCACTAAAAAAGTGTCAAAATAGTTAAAAATGACAAGAGACAGTTTTTGACAATTCCTTTATTTAAATGCTTCTTCTATCTTCCTTCATCTTCTTCTTCTTCTGGTTCTTCTGGCTCTTCTGGTTCTTCCTCCGGCGTTCTCGTCCAGCATCTCCTCCGCGGCATCTTCTATCTTCTTCTCCTCGGGCCGCTCCGCACCCATGGCATTGGGGGGAGGCTCCCGCTCTTCTCTTCATCTTCTTCTTCATCCTCTTCTCTTCTTCCTTCTTCTCTTCTTCTCTTCTTCTCTTCTTAATTTTCTTCTCCGGGCCGCTCCGCATCCATGCATGGAGGGAGGCTCCCGCTGTGTGACGGCGTCTCCTCATCTGACGGTTCTTAAATAGCGGGGGGCGGGGCCCCCCTCTGACGCACGGTGACTTGACGGGACTTCCCTGTGACGTCACGGGGAATGCCACAGGGAAGTCCCGTCATGTCCCGTGCGTCAGAGGGGGCGGGGTCACCGGGTGGCCCCACCCCCCGTTATTTAAGAACCGTCAGATGAGGAGACGCCGTCACACAGCGGGAGCCTCCCTCCATGCATGGATGCGGAGCGGCCCGGAGAAGAAAATTAAGAAGAGAAGAAGAGAAGAAGGAAGAAGAGAAGACGATGAAGAAGAAGATGAAGAGAAGAGCGGGAGCCTCCCCCCAATGCCATGGGTGCGGAGCGGCCCGAGGAGAAGAAGATAGAAGACGCCGCGGAGGAGATGCTGGACGAGAACGCCGGAGGAAGAACCAGAAGAGCCAGAAGAACCAGAAGAAGAAGAAGATGAAGGAAGATAGAAGAAGCATTTAAATAAAGGAATTGTCAAAAACTGTCTCTTGTCATTTTTAACTATTTTGACACTTTTTTAGTGAAATGGTAGGGGTAAGTACCCCCTTACCATTTCACACAGGGGGGGGCCGGGATCTGGGGGTCCCCTTGTTAAAGGGGGCTTCCATATTCCGATAAGCCCCCCGCCCGCAGACCCCCACAACCACCGGCCATGGTTGTGGGGATGAGGCCCTTGTCCTCATCAACATGGGGACAAGGTGTTTTGGGGGGCTACCCCAAAGCACCCTCCCAATGTTGAGGGCATGTGACCTGGTACGGTTCAGGAGGGGGGGGGCCGCACTCTCGTCCCCCTCTCTTTTCCTGCGGCCTGCCAGGTTGCGTGCTCGGATAAGGGTCTGGTATGGATTTTTGGGGGGACCCCACACCGTTTTTTTTTTGTTTTTTTGGCGCGGGGTTCCCCTTAAAATCCATACCAGACCTGAAGGGTCTGGTATGGAATTTAGGGGGAACCCCACGTCATTTTTTTTTTAAATTTTGGCCGGGGTTCCCCTTAATATCCATACCAGACCTGAAGGGCCTGGTATGGAATTTAGGGGGACTCCCACATCATTTTTTTTTTAATTTTGGTTCGGGGTTTCCCTGTGGTGAATTCCCATGCCGTTTTTATCAATGAACTTCTATGTGTATTGTCGGCAATGCAATAGCCGCGGGTAGTTTTAAATGGTTTTTTTCCTTCGAAATGTCATTTTGCTGTCAGACTGTTCTAAACACGGGAAACATGCGCCCCTTTACAGGCATACTATAGACACCTCCCAGGTACGAAATTTAAAGGGATATTACACTTTTATTGTTTGACTTTAAGCATTATTAAAATCACTGCTCCTGAAAAAACGGCCGTTTTTAAAACTTTTTTTTGCATTGATCCATGTCCCCTGGGGCAGGACCCAGTTCCCCAAACACTTTTTATGACAATAACTTGCATATAAGCCTTTAAAATTAGCACTTTTGATTTCTCCCATAGACTTTTAAAGGGTGCTCCGCGGCATTCTAATTTGCCGCGAACACCCCAAATTGTTCGGTGTTCTGCGAACTTGCGAACAGCCAATGTTCGAGTCGAACATGAGTTTGACTCGAACTCGAAGCTCATCCCTAGTTCTGGCCAGCTGGTAATTAAAAACCCTCTTCTCCAGGGTGAGGGTCCTTTGGGGAAATGGCCTCATCACGTGGTCACCCAGACCGAATGCCTCATCTGCGAGGAAGACAAATGGCAGTCCCTCCACGTCCTCCTCCGGAGGTGGCAATCCCAAGCCACCACTCTCGAGACATCGATAGAACTCGGTCCGGGCAAATACTCCACCATCCGACATCCGGCTATTCCTCCCCACATCCACATACAGAAACTCATATGTCGCCGACACCACCACCATCAACACAATACTATTAAACCCCTTGTTTATAATATTTGACCACGAATGGGGTGGTAGGACGATGTGGACGTGCTTCCCATCAATTGCCCCTCCGCAGTTAGGAAAGTCGCACCGCTGGGCAAATTGGGAAGCCGCAGTCTGCCATTCCTGTGGCGTTGAAGGAAACTGTGGAGTCAGACAAGAAAAAAAAATAGTCATTTTGCACATAAACATTCTTGGCCAACATCAGTATAACATTTATTTTAAGGAGTATTTAAAAGTAAAAATATAAAGGTCCACTTATCAGATTCCTCACCCCCTCTGATGGCCCCTTGGAAATATTTTAGGGGGGGTATGTTTTGGACAGGTAACCCTCTCCACTTCATTGAGAGATGAATGCATAAATAGTGTGTGTTACTTTGGCCAGCCCCTCATTACTTACTGTCAGAGAAGATCCCAGAGCGGGGTTGTTGTCGGACACTCTGGTGTGCGCCGGTTTGCGCCGGTCCGCGCCGGCGCGTGCGGGCGCGCGCCCATGCGCGCTGGTGTGCGCGGGCGTGCGCGGTGTTTGGCGCCAATCGCCCTATTTAGTGTGCTGTTGCACTTGGCTCGGTGCTGTCCAATCTGCAGCTCCCTGTTCCTGTACTTCCTGTTTGCCTGTCTGAAAGTTTGATCTCCCTGTGACCCGGCTTGTCTATTGGATCCTCCCCTGCTATCTGCCTGCATATGACCCCAGCTTGCCTTTGACTTTGAATCTGCCTACTCCTTTGTACCACGCTGACCGCCTGCTGCCGACCCTGCCTGTGACCTGGACTTTGAATCTGCCTGCTCCCTTGTACTGTGCTGCCAACTCTGCCTGTGACCGGACCTGCCTACTCTGCTCCTGCTCTGCACCAGTTAACTGTGCTCCAGTCAACCAAGTACCTCCAATCTGCTTGCATGAGGATCTTGGGCCTTATCTCCACAAGTCACCCGCCAGGCTCTCATACCACTCTGCGCTCCTGTGCCTTCTGTTTACACTACCAGGGGCCGGGAACCAGATACGTAAGGGAAGCCTTCCCCTGCTATATCGGGTTCGTCAGTCAGGTACGTGAAAGTCTGACAGTATCGGCCAGCCATGTCCGAGCCCGAGCAGGGGACCTCTCCCATGGAGGAACTGTGCAGACACCTGGCGGGTCTCACACAAGCTGTGAAGAGCCTTCAAGAAGGTTATACTAGGCTGGAGGAACGAGTCCAGGTGTTGTCCTTACCTGCTAACTCTCAAGTTGCTTCCGCTGCTGGACTTACTTCTGCACCCTCTGTGGTTATGTTACCCCCTGAACCCAGGGTCTCTACACCCGAAAGGTTTACTGGTGAGCGTAGTAAATACCGATCATTCCGCAACGCCTGCGAACTTTACTTCGCTTTGCAACCACGCACCTTTTCATTGGAAGCAACCAAGGTGGGCTTTGTGATTTCTCTTCTGTCCGGTGAACCACAGACCTGGGCCCACCATCTTCTGGAGCAAAAATGAACCTTTCTGGATAGCCTGGATACCTTCTTTGCCGCCATGTCTCAGTTGTATGAGGATCCCCAGTTAAAAGCCACCGCTGAATCTGCCTTGCACGCCTTACAAGAAGGACGCAGACCCGCAGAAGATTATGTCCTGGAGTTCAGGCGTTGGAGTTCGGATACGGACTGGAATGACGCTGCCCTGCGTTACCAATTTCATTTGGGTTTATCCGATTCGCTTAAAGATGAATTGGCATTGGTTGGAATACCCCAAACATTGGATGACCTTATCAACCTGTCTGTTCAGATTGATCGGTGCCTAAGGGAGCGCCGTTCCGAGAGGTCCACCAACCAGTTCCTTCCCACCTGGGTCCTCCCCAAGGTCCCTAGCGCTACCAGCTCTGTTGGCCAAAGCCCTCATGTACCACCTACCTCAGTCCTTGATACCTCTGAACCGATGCAACTCGGGCTTCTCCGCCCATCCCTCACTCCAGAAGAGCGACAGCGCAGACGAGTCAACAATCTATGTATGTATTGCGGAGAATCAGGTCACTACGTGAGATCTTGCCCTAACAAGACACGTAAGTCCCTTTTAACTTCTTCTAAGTTTGCACCTGCCTTGCCTAACCTTGCTAACCACCTGGCTCTCTCCATTATTCTCCAGCTTCCAGGATAGGATCTGCCAGTCTCGGTCATAATTGACTCTGGAGCATGCAGCTGCTTCATTGATCTAAATTTTGCTGCTCACCACCGCATTCCTCTCCAACCGAAGTCACAGGGACTTGCTGTCCACCTTGCTGATGTTTCCACCCTTAGCTCTGGTCCGGTCACCCAGGAGACTATCCCTCTGCTGGCTATCATGGGCACTCATCATCGGGAATTTCTTTGGTTGGACGCCATCTCTTCACCACTTTTCCCTATTATTCTGGGGATGCCTTGGTTACTGGCCCATAACCCTAGCATTGATTGGGTCTCTGGGGAAATCAAGTTCCTTTCCAGTTATTGCCAACAGCACTGTTTGCACAGCACCCCTGTGAAATCCAACCAACTCCTGTGTCTGGATATTGACACTGAATCGCAGCAGGCGATTCCGCTCCTTATCGGGACTTTTATGATGTCTTTAGTAAAAAGGGGGCAGAGACCCTTCCTCCTCATAGACCTTATGATTGTCCAATAGAACTTTTGCCTGGATCTGAAGTTCCCTTTGGGAGAATCTTTCCCTTAACAGAGCAGGAGTTGGATACCCTCAAGGTGTATATTGATGAGAATCTGAAGAGAGGTTTTATCCGTCCATCCACTTCACCAGCCGGAGCCGGCATTTTCTTCGTCGAAAAGAAGGATCACTCTCTATGGCCTTGTATCGACTACAGAGAACTGAATAAAGTGACCATTAAGAATCGTTACCCTTTACCTCTCGTGCCGGAACTTTTTCAAAGACTGGGTTCAGCAAAAATCTTCACCAAACTTGACCTCCGTGGTGCCTATAACTTAATTCGCATCAGAGAGGGAGATGAGTGGAAGACTGCCTTCCGTACAAGGTTCAGGCACATTGAATACCTTGTCATGCCCTTTGGTCTGTGCAACGCACCAGCGACTTTTCAACACTTTGTTAATGACATCTTCCGTGACCTACTGGACTTATACGTTATACGAGCATCGCAGGCATGTCCGGAATGTTTTAACCCAGCTCAGGCAGCATGGACTTTATGCCAAATTAGAAAAATGCGAGTTTGAACTCCAGTGCATTTAGTTCCTCGGCCTAATCATCTCTATCAACGGCATTAAGATGAATCCCCAAAAGGTGGCAGCTATCCTGGACTGGCCCGCTCCCTCCGATAAAAAAGGGGTCCAACGCTTCATCGGCTTCGCCAACTTTTATCGGAAGTTCATAAGGGGCTTTTCTGCAATAATTGCCCCATCACTGAACTGACCAAGCAAGGGAACCGATTCAGTTGGTCCCCTCAGGCGCAATCTGCCTTTGAAAAGCTCAAGGAACTATTTACCTCCGCCTCTATTCTGAAACACCCAGACCCTGCCTTACCGTTTGTCCTTGAAGTGGATGCATCAGAGTTAGCAGTAGGGGCAGTACTTTCTCAGCGGCAAGGTGCCAAAGCTCTCCTCCATCCAGTAGCCTTTTTCTCACAGAAGTTCTCCACTGCGGAGAAAAATTAAGACGTAGGAGATCGGGAGCTCTTGGCCATCAAGGCCGCACTAGAAGAGTGGCGCTACCTATTGGAGGGTGCTGCTCATCCCATTTTGGTCTACACAGACTACAAAAACCTGGAGTACCTGAGAACAGCCAAGAGATTGAGACCACAGCAGGCAAGGTGGGCCCTGTTTTTCTATAGATTTCAGTTTCACGTTACGTACAGGCCTGGCTCCAAGAAAATCAAACCGAATGCATTATCCCGCATGTTCAATGACCCTAGGGAATCCTTGCCTCCAGATACCATTCTCTCTGCTGGAAATTTTCTGCTACTTCAGGGGGATCTCATATCTCAAATTAAACAAGCCTCCAGGAGTTGGTCTCCTTCTGCGGAAGTTAATGTAAGCATGCAAGATGGCCTGTTCTGCTACAAGGACAAAATCATGGTCCCAGAGAATCTGAGAGTGGCAGTACTGGAACTCTGCCACGACCACAAGTTGGCTGGGCATTTTGGTATTCTGAAGACAACAGAGCTGGTACAACGTACTTTTTGGTGGCCTCAGCTGGCGAACGATTGCAAGAGTTATGTGGAATCATGCATCACCTGTGCTCGAAGCAAGAATAGCCGAGAGAAGGCCTGGGGCCTATTAAGACCCTTATCCGTCCCAGAAAGGCCATGGAAAATGATTTTGATGGACTTCATTGTAGAGCTCCCTCTGGCAGAAGGTTTCTCCACCATCTTCGTCATTGTGGACAGACTGTCTAAAATAGCCCATTTCCTGCCCATGAAAGGTACACCTTCAGCTTTGGAAACAGCGAAGATCTTCATCAAGGAAGTAGTGCGACTACATGGAGTGCCTTCAAGTATAGTATCGGATCGGGGTGTTCAGTTTACTTCCAGGTTTTGGAAGGCTCTCTGTAATTCTCTTGAGATTGAATTGGCATTCTCGTCTGCCTACCATCCCCAGACGAATGGGCAGACGGAGAGAACTAATCAGACTCTAGAACAATACCTCCGATGCTTTTCTGCCTTCTCACAGGACGATTGGGTCTCTCTTCTGCCTATTGCCGAGTTTGCCTACAACAACTCTGTGCACTCGGCCATTAAACAAACACCATTCTTTGCAAACTACGGTTTTCACCCGTCCTTTCTGACCGCTTCCTTACCCGAATGTGCGATTCCCGCAGTCTCCGAAACAATGAACTTCTTCGTCACCAATAATAAGTTACTACAAGAAACCATGGCTAAAACCCAGGAATACAATAAAAGGATGTATGACAGGAAGAAGCGAGTAGAACTCATGTTAGAACCTGGCAACCAGGTTTGGCTGTCTACTGTTAACTTGAAGATGGCTTGCCCTTCAAGGAAGTTGGGTCCCAAATTCATGGGTCCCTTTTCGGTCAAGAGGAAGATCAATGATGTGACCTATGAGCTTGACTTACCGGATACACTGAGGGTCCACCCAGTCTTCCACGTGTCCTTGCTTAAACCTGTTACTCCCAATTCCTTTTCGGGTCGTAATACTGGCCCGCCTGAAGCCGTAATTATCAACAATGAGGAAGAATTTGAGGTGGAAGCAATCCTGGACTGCAGGAAGAGACACAACCAAGTCCAATACTTAATCAAGTGGAGGGGGTATGGACCAGAAGATAATTCCTGGGAATCGGAAAGCAACCTGCACGCTGAAGAACTCTTAAGGGATTTTCGGAGTGCCCACGTGGGCAGACTGGCCCAGCTGGGCATCCAGAGGCTGCCCTTAAGGAGGGGGCACTGTCAGAGAAGATCCCAGAGCGGGGTTGTTGTCGGACACTCTGGTGTGCGCCGGTTCATGTCGGCGCGCGCGGTGTTTGCCGCCAATCACCCTATTTAGTGTGCTGGTGCACTTGGCTCTGTGCTGTCCGATCTGCAGCTCCCTGTTCCCGTACTTCCTGTTTGCCTGTCTGAAAGTTTGATCTCCCTGTGACCCGGCTTGTCTATTGGATCCTCCCCTGTTATCTGCCTGCATCTGACCCCGGCTTGCCTTTGACTTTGAATCTGCCTACTCCTTTGTACCACGCTGACCACCTGCTGCCGACCCTGCCTGTGACCTGGACTTTGAATCTGCCTGCTCCCTTGTACTGTGCTGACCGTCTGCTGCCAACTCTGCCTGTGACCGGACCTGCCTACTCTGCTCCTGTTCTGCACCAGTTAACTGTGCTCCAATCAACCAAGTACCTCCAATCCACTTGCATCAGGATCTTGGGCCTTATCTCCGCAAGTCACCCGCCAGGCTCTCATACCACTCTGCGCTCCTGTGCCTTCTGTTTACACTACCAGGGGCCGGGAACCAGATACGTAAGGAAGGCCTTCCCCTGCTATATCGGGTTCGTCAGTCAGGTACGTGAAAGTCTGACACTTACACTATTGGCAGCCCACTGGACAGGTAAAGAAGTGTCATAATACAAAAATAGAAATACACACTGTACAAATTGAAGCACATTTTTACATCCTGCAATTACCTATCAAGATAATAGGAGAACAAAACTTTAAACAGTACCATTTGAAAGTATTCAGGCAGGCCCTTGCACTACATGCTTTGGTGAATTCATCCAAAAATATGAACACAAAAGAGGTAGGTATAGTGTGTATGGGTTTGGCAAAGTCAGCAGATAGAGGATTGTTATCAGCTGACTTAGTCGTTGGGGTGGAGGGAGGGTTCCAAATGAGTTTGGGCCTCAAAAAAAAAAAGCTCATGCACTATGCATGAATTTACGGACACAAATAACATTTGTACACATTTTAGGGGGTGTTTAGGGTAAAGCACTACAATGGAGCAGACAAAATACATTGTTAAGTGACTCGGCTTGGTGTATATGGGCCCAGGATAGCATGCTGGGGAGGTTAGTGAAATCATCAGGGTTATTCTCCTGTATCTCCCGCAGCAAAGGCATGTGAGAGAATTGGTCACGCTGGAGCAATCAATTCTTGGTCCATGAACTCCTCACTCTGTTCATGGACTGGGCTTGTGTCAAAGCTAGAAGCCCAACAACTCTACGCACGTACCCGCAACATGGCTTCAATATGGTCGGCTGGTCAGAACGAACTAAACAGAACGCACTGAAGAACAGCAAGGCCTGTGAAGAGCAAGCTCAAAATCAGTAACGAGCGGACAAGAACACACTGAAAAACAGATATGAATTGACTACACGCACTGAAAACCAGATACAAACCCACAAGCACAAACTGCAGTAAAACGATCTTTAAAAGCATGAGTCTGAAAAGCGCGAATCATCTCTCACCAAACTTCTACTAACACAAGATAAACACGAGATTAGCAAAAGGAGCCCAAAGGGTGGCGCAGTGACTATTGAATTTATCTTGTATAGTCCCGTTGTACGTCAACGCGTTCTTGGCGGTCGGAATTTGGTGTGACCGTGTCTATGCAAGACAAGCTTGAGCGGAATTCCATCAGAAAAACCATCATAGCTTTTTCCGACGAGAATTCCGATTGTGTGTACGCGGCATAAGAGTTAAAGTACAACCAAATGCAAAACTTTTTGTTTTTTGTTTTGGACAGGGTGGAGCAGGATTAGGCCCCTGTCAGCTCTTTTTGCTGTCTGTGCCCCTGTTAAGGAGATTCACCTGCTCTATTTGTCCTGTTTACTATTATCATTCACAGTGAAAGTAAAAAGAAAACCCCAATTTTTGGGTTGCCTCCAGAAAAGTAATAGATGGGAAATCTTCCAATGGGAACACTAGTTCTGGTGAGCTGGGTGTCCCCAAAAAATTATTTTCATTTGCAGAGACTTCCTCTCACTTCCTGTTTGGCTATGGGACAGGAAGTGAAAGGAAATCTCCACAATGGGACAGAGATGGCGAAAAAAATTCTACTTTAAAATTATTGAGAGAAAAAAAATCACCCTGCTTGTGATGGAGATTGCTTCTCCCTTCTCTGAAAAAGGAGGTGTATTGGCTTATCGTTCTTGATACTCAAATCCCTGAGGGTCTGAACCACGAATGGGATATCACTCATTATTCTGATTCCCTTTATTAAGGTAGATGTAAACCCGATTCATGAAATCTGACCTGGGCACATACAGGGAGGTTTCAAACTCATTTTAGGGAAGTGACGCTTAGTGCCGGCGTCAACCCCCCAATAAAATACAGCCTTACCAGTGCCAATTAACCACTTAAGGACCGCCTCACGCCGATATACGTCGGCAAGGCGGCACGGGCAGGCAAAATCACGTAGATGTATGTGATCTGCCTCCCGCGGGTGGGGGGTCCGATCGGACCCCCCCCCCGGTGCCCGAGGCGGTCCTCTTTTGTCCCCCGGCGATCGGAGATGAGGGGGAGGCCATCCGTTCGTGGCCCCCCCCTCGTGATCGCCGCCGGCCAATCAGAATCTTCCTTTGCTGCTGTATGCTAAACAGCAGCAAAGGAAATGATGTCATCTCTCCTCGGCTCGGTATTTTCCGTTCCGGCGCCGAGGAGAGAAGACATCTATGTGAGTGCACAACACACACACATACAGTAGAACATGTTTGTGACAGTTACAGTGTTAGGACAGTTAGGGTTAGCCCCATTTAGGTCTAGGGTACCCCCCTAAAACCTCCTAATAAAGTTTTAACCCCTTGATCACCCCCTGTCGCCAGTGTCACTAAGCGATCAATTTTCTGATCGCTGTATTAGTGTCGCTGGTGACGCTAGTTAGGGAGGTAAATATTTAGGTTCGCCGTCAGCGTTTTATAGCGACAGGGACCCCCATATACTACCTAATAAATGTTTTAACCCCTTGATTGCCCCGTAGTTAACCCTTTCAGCACTGATCACTGTATAACCGTTATGGGTGACGCTGGTTAGTTCGTTTATTTTTTATAGTGTCAGGGCACCCGACGTTTATTACCGAATAAAGGTTTAGCCCCCTGATCGCCCGGTGGTGATATGCGTCGCCCCAGGCAGCGTCAGATTAGCGCCAGTACCGCTAACACCCACGCACGCAGCATACGCCTCCCTTAGTGGTATAGTATCTGTACGGATCAATATCTGATCCGATCAGATCTATACTAGCGTCCCCAGCAGTTTAGGGTTCCCAAAAACGCAGTGTTAGTGGGATCAGCCCAGATACCTGCTAGCACCTGCGTTTTGCCCCTCCGCCCGGCCCAGCCCAGCCCACCCAAGTGCAGTATCGATCGATCACTGTCACTTACAAAACACTAAACACATAACTGCAGCGTTCGCAGAGTCAGGCCTGATCCCTGCAATCGCTAACAGTTTTTTTGGTAGCATTTTGGTGAACTGGCAAGCACCAGCCCCAGGCAGCGTCAGGGAAGCTTCAGTACCGCTAACACCCACACACGCACCGTACACCTCCCTTAGTGGTATAGTATCTGAACGGATCAATATCTGATCCAATCAGATCTTTACTAGCGTCCCCAGCAGTTTAGGGTTCCCAAAAACGCAGTGTTAGCGGAATCAGCCCAGATACCTGCTAGCACCTGCGTTTTGCCCCTCCGCCCGGCCCACCCCAGCCCACCCAAGTGCAGTATCGATCGATCACTGTCACTTACAAAACATTAAACGCATAACTGCAGCGTTCGCAGAGTCAGGCCTGATCCCTGCGATCGCTAACAGTTTTTTTGGTAGCGTTTTGGTGAACTGGCAAGCACCAGCCCCAGGCAGCGTCAGGTTAGCGCCAGTACCGCTAACACACACGCACGCAGCATATGCCTCCCTTAGTAGTATAGTATCTGAACGGATCAATATCTGATCCGATCAGATCTATACTGGCGTCCCCAGCAGTTTAGGGTTCCCAAAAACGCAGTGTTAGCGGGATCAGCCCAGATACCTGCTAGCACCTGCGTTTTGCCCCTCCGCCCGGCCCAGCCCAGCCCACCCAAGTGCAGTATCGATCGATCACTGTCACTTACAAAACACTAAACGCATAACTGCAGCGTTCGCAGAGTCACGCCTGATCCCTGCGATCGCTAACAGTTTTTTTGGTAGCGTTTTGGTGAACTGGCAAGCACCAGCGGCCTAGAACACCCCGGTCGTAGTCAAACCAGCACTGCAGTAACACGTGGTGGCGTGGCGAGTCCCATAAGTGCAGTTCAAGCTGGTGAGGTGGCAAGCACAAGTAGTGTCCCGCTGCCACCAAGAAGAAGACAAACACAGGCCCGTCGTGCCCATAGTGCCCGTCCTGCTGCATTCGCCAATCCTAATTGGGAACCCACCACTTCTGCAGCGCCCGTACTTCCCCCATTCACATCCCCAACCAAATGCAGTCGGCTGCATGAGAGGCATTTTCTTTATGTCCTCCCGAGTACCCCTACCCAACGAACCCCCCAAAAAAGATGTTGTGTCTGCAGCAAGCGCGGATATAGGCGTGACACCCGCTATTATTGTCCCTCCTGTCCTGACAATCCTGGTCTTTGCATTGGTGAATGTTTTGAACGCTACCATTCACTAGTTGCATATTAGCGTAGGGTACAGCATTGCACAGACTAGGCACACTTTCACAGGGTCTCCCAAGATGCCATCGCATTTTGAGAGACCCGAACCTGGAACCAGTTACAGTTATAAAAGTTAGTTACAAAAAAAGTGTAAAAAAAAAAAAAATATATAAAATAAAAAAAAATAGTTGTCGTTTTATTGTTCTCTCTCTCTCTATTCTCTCTGTCTATTGTTCTGCTCTTTTTTACTGTATTCTATTCTGCAATGTTTTATTGTTATGTTTTATCATGTTTGCTTTTCAGTTATGCAATTTTTTATACTTTACCGTTTACTGTGCTTTATTGTTAACCATTTTTTTGTCTTCAGGTACGCCATTCACGACTTTGAGTGGTTATACCAGAATGATGCCTGCAGGTTTAGGTATCATCTTGGTATCATTCTTTTCAGCCAGCGGTCGGCTTTCATGTAAAAGCAATCCTAGTGGCTAATTAGCCTCTAGACTGCTTTTACAAGCCGTGGGAGGGAATGCCCCCCCCCACACCGTCTTCCGTGTTTTTCTCTGGCTCTCCTGTCTCAACAGGGAACCTGAGAATGCAGCCGGTGATTCAGCCAGCTGACCATAGAGCTGATCAGAGACCAGAGTGGCTCCAAACATCTCTATGGCCTAAGAAACCGGAAGCTACGAGCATTTCATGACTTCGATTTCGCCGGATGTAAACAGCACCATTGGGAAATTGGGAAAGCATTTTATCACACCGATCTTGGTGTGGTCAGATGCTTTGAGGGCAGAGGAGAGATCTAGGGTCTAATAGACCCCATTTTTTTCAAAAAAGAGTACCTGTCATTACCTATTGCTATCATAGGGGATATTTACATTCCCTGAGATAACAATAAAAATGATTAAAAAAAATGAAAGGAACAGTTTAAAAATAAGATAAAAAAGCAAAAAAATAATAAAGAAAAAAAAAAAAAAAGCACCCCTGTCGCCCCCTGCTCTCGCACTAAGGCGAACGCAAGCGGCGGTCTGTCGTCAAACGTAAACAGCAATTGCACCAGACATGTGAGGTATCACCGCGAAGGTCAGATCGAGGGCAGTAATTTTAGCAGTAGACCTCCTCTGTAAATCTAAAATGGTAACCTGTAAAGGCTTTTAAAGGCTTTTAAAAATGTATTTATTTTGTTGCCACTTCACGTTTGTGCACAATTGTAAAGCATGTCATGTTTGGTATCTATGTACTCGGCCTAAGATCATCTTTTTTATTTCATCAAACATTTGGGCAATATAGTGTTTTTTAGTGCATTAAAATTTAAGTAAGTGTGTTTTGTCCCCAAAAAATGCGTTTGAAAAATCGCTGCGCAAATACTGTGTGAAAAAAAAAATGAAACACCCACCATTTTAATCTGTAGGGCATTTGCTTTAAAAAAAATATATAATGTTTGGGGGTTCAAAGTAATTTTCTTGCAAAAAAAAATAATTTTTTCATGTAAACAAAAAGTGTCATAAAGGGCTTTGTCTTCAAGTGGTTAGAAGAGTGGGTGATGTGTGACATAAGCTTCTAAATGTTGTGCATAAAATGCCAGGACAGTTCAAACCCCCCCCCCCAAATGACCCCATTTTGGAAAGTAGACACCCCAAGCTATTTGCTGAGAGTCATGTGGAGTCCATGGAATATTTTATATTGTGACACAAGTTGCGGGAAAGAGACAATTTTTTTTTTTTTTTTTGCACAAAGTTGTCACTAAATGATATATTGCTCAAACATGCCATGGGAATATGTGAAATTACACCCCAAAATACATTCTGCTGCTTTTCCTGAGTACAGGGATACCACATGTGTGAGACTTTTTGGGAGCCTAGCCGCGTACAGGACCCCGAAAACTAAGCACCGCCTTCAGGCTTTCTAAGGGCGTGAATTTTTGATTTCACTCTTCACTGCCTATCACAGTTTCGGAGGCCATGGAATGCCCAGGTGGCACAAAACCCCCCCCAAATGACCCCATTTTGGAAAGTAGACACCCAAAGCTATTTGCTGAGAGGTATAGTGAGTATTTTGCAGACCTCACTTTTTGTTACAAAGTTTTGAAAATTGAAAAAAGAAAAAAAAATGTTTTTCTTGTCTTTCTTCATTTTCAAAAACAAATGAGAGCTGCAAAATACTCACCATGCCTCTCAGCAAATAGCTTGGGGTGTCTACTTTCCAAAATGGGGTCATTTGGGGGGATTTTGTGCCACCTGGGCATTCCATGGCCTCTGAAACTGTGATAGGCAGTGAAGAGTGAAATCAAAAATTTACACCCTTAGAAATCCTGAAGGCGGTGATTGGTTTTCGGGGCCCCGTACGCGGCTAGGCTCCCAAAAAGTCCCACACATGTGGTATCCCCATACTCAGGAGAAGCAGCTAAATGTATTTTGGGGTGCAATTCCACATATGCCCATGGCCTGTGTGAGCAATATATCATTTAGTGACAACTTTGTGCAAAAAAAAAAAAAAATGTGTCACTTTCCCGCAACTTGTGTCAAAATATAAAATATTCCATGGACTCAACATGCCTCTCAGCAAATAGCTTGGGGTGTCTACTTTCCAAAATGGGGTCATTTGGGGGGGGGGGGTTGTGCCACCTGGGCATTCCATGGCCTCCGAAACTGTGATAGGCAGTGAAGAGTGAAATCAAAAATTTACACCCTTAGAAATCCTGAAGGCGGTGATTGGTTTTCGGGGCCCCGTACGCGGCTAGGCTCCCAAAAAGTCCCACACATGTGGTATCCCCATACTCAGGAGAAGCAGCTAAATGTATTTTGGGGTGCAATTCCACATATGCCCATGGCCTGTGTGAGCAATATATCATTTAGTGACAACTTTTTGTAAATTTTTTTTTTGTCATTATTCAATCACTTGGGACAAAAAAAAAAAAAATTCAATGGGTTCAACATGCCTCTCAGCAATTTCCTTGGGGTGTCTACTTTCCAAAATGGGGTCATTTGGGGGGTTTTGTACTGCCCTGCCATTTTAGCACCTCAAGAATTGACATTTTTTTTACCAAAGACATGTGGCCGAATACATTTTGGCCTAAATGTATGACAAAATTTAGTTTATTGGATTTTTTTTATAACAAAAAGTAGAAAATATCATTTTTTTTCAAAATTTTCGGTCTTTTTCCGTTTATAGCGCAAAAAATAAAAACGGCAGAGGTGATCAAATACCATCAAAAGAAAGCTCTATTTGTGGGAAGAAAAGGACGCAAATTTTGTTTGGGTACAGCATTGCATGACCGCGCAATTAGCAGTTAAAGCGACGCAGTGCCAAATTGGAAAAAGACCTCTGGTCCTTAGGCAGCATAATGGTCCGGGGCTCAAGTGGTTAAATGCAGCCTGATCAGTTCTAATTAAATGCAGCTATACCAGTGCCCAAGTAAATGCAGCCTGATCACACAGCTGCTGGGCTACTGGCCCTGGGGTCTGGCTGCTAGGGCCTGGCTGCTGGGGCCAAGGGTCTGGCTGCTGGAGCTGGGCTGCTGGTCCTGGGGTCTGGCTGCTGCAGCTGGGCTGCTGGTCCTGGAGTTGGCTGCTGGGGCCAGGGGTCTGGCTGCTGGGGCCGGCTGCTGGGACCAGGGGTCTGGCTGCTTGAGCCAAGAGTCTGGCTGCTAGAGCTGGGCTGCTGGTCCTGGAGTCTGGCTGCTGGAGTCAAGGGTCTGGCTGCTGGAGCTGGGCTGCTGGACCTGGGGTCCGGCTGCAATGGGGCTGGTGAGCCATCCCAGTTAGAGAATTCCCCAGAAGGAAAGGGTTGGGCTGAGGCAGAGGGGGGGGGGGGACCGCCAATACTGTTTTTCCTAGCCTGCTGCATGGGTAATTTTTTGGGGTTGGTCCGGCCGATTCAGCAGGGAAGGAAGGGGGTGGGCGGAGGCAGAGTGAAGACTGTGATCTGCAGGCGGTAGCAATTAAAAGAAAAAATAAAAATTTCCCCTGTCAAGCAGACTCTTTCCCCACTTTCAGTCCTGGTCTGCCCAGCGGATTGATATAGAAGGGACTGTCATGTACTAAGAGGCATGTTGAGTATTTTGCAGATCTCGCTTTTGTCACAAAGTTTAGAAAAAAGAAAAAAATTAATACATTTTTTCTTTTCTTTCTTCATTTTCAAAAACAAATGAGAGCTGCAAAATATCTACCATGTCTCTTAGCAAATACCTTGGGGTGTTTACTTTCCAAAATGGGAAATGGGGGGGGGGGGTTGTGCTATCTGGACATTTCAGGGCCTCCATAACTTTAATAGGTAGTGAGGAGTAAAATCACAATTTTACACCTTTAGAAAGCATGAAGGCAGTGCTTGGATTTTGGAGTTCTGTACACGGCTAGGCTCCCAAAAGGTCCCCAATATATCATTTAGTGACAACTTTGTGTAAAAAAATATAAATTAAATAAAAATTTTATATTTCCCGAAACTTGTGGCAAAATATAAAATATTTCATTGACACAACATGCCTCTCAGCAAATAGCTTGAAGTGCCTACTTTCCAAAATGGGGTCATTTGTGGGGGTTTTGTGCTATCTTGACATTTCATGGCCTTCGAAACTGTGATAGGTAGTGAGGAAGTGAAATCACCATTTTACGCCCTTAGAAAGCCTGAAGGCGGTGATTGGTTTTCGGGGTCCTGTACATGGCTAGGCTCCCAAAAAGTCTCACACATGTGGTATCCAGGTACTCAGGAGAAGCAGCAGAATGTATTTTGGGGTGTAATTCCACATATGCCCATGGCATGTTTGAGCACTATATCATTTAGTGACAACTTTGTGCAAAAAAAGAAAAAAAAAAAAGAAAAAGCAAAAAAAGAAAGTTTATAATTTTCCCAAAACTTGTGGCAAAATATAGAATATTCCATGGACTCAACATGCCTATCAGCAAATAGCTTGGGGTGTCTACTTTACAAAAAGGGGACATTTTGAACTGTCCTGGCATTTTATGCACAACATTAGAAACTTATGGTAAGAGAGAGAGGGGGGTGGTGCTGCGCTAACCAGAGGGGTCTCGGCTTATAGGAATAGGTAATATTTCCTAATATCCATAGATCACGAAAATTTAAATAGTGAGAAACGTCAGAAAATCGCATAGATTAAAATAAAGAGTATGCATGGATGTAGTGACTCAAAATTAATTATGTAGATCCAATCAATGCTATAGATATAAGAATAAATACTGGTGTATAAGTTAATTAAAAAAGTAATAACAACCAATTTTACATATGTTAAAGATGTGTAAAAATTCAATATAGCCAAAGTGCTCGTGCTCTTGTGCCTTAAATCTCAAAATTAAACTCATACATAGGTTAAAGTGCAAAAATGAAATAATAAATGAAAACGAACAAGTCATATATCAAGTGAAAAATAGAAACCAAGTGAGGCAAACAAGGAAAACAAAATGGTCGCCTGATCCTTATATTGCGACCCTGTGCGACAGTGCAAATATATTGTGAATAATCACGTATGTGAATAAACCCACTCTGATAATTAGTGTCCAGAGTAAAAATAATAATTCAAGTGTCCAAAGAAAAAAATAGTGTTCAAAAAGCCAGTGTTTAAACGCAATAACTCCAATGGCAGTGGGGTGTTATTTGCAGATCAGACACTCTATATCTTCTTCATGCAGCATGCACTAGTGTAGGCAATGGCCCCTTACCTAGCGGTGCTAGGTCAACCGCATATAAGTTGTTAACTCTCGAGGTCCTGGGTCTCTCCTGTGTCCCTGTGTCCAGGCTTGCTGACTCTACAGGATCCTATAGGGGGCTGGGATATGTCTAGCTGAGGTCCTGGGACAGTGCCGCTCCTAGCTCCTCCTCCACATCATATCTCCATTATATGTAAGATATAGGATAAAGTACCCAGATAGTGAAGTATGTTTTTATAGGTCACTTTATTCACATAAACCATATACAAGGTACTCACATTAGCAGTTGTTCTTATAAAGCATGGTATCCTACGAGCAGCGGGCTCGTAATGCATTCAGCAAGGAAGGTAAAACGAAACAAGCCTATTCCGTCCCTACGCGTGACGTCACTTGATCACGTGACTTCTTCAGGGGATAAACGAAATAGGCTGATGTTGGTCTTAAATAGTCTCTCCCATAAGAATAGATTGGCGGCCATTTTCTTGTAGCCACGCCGGCTATCATTAGGTCACCCATGTGCGCGGCCATTTTCTTGGTTAGTAAAAGGTATGGCAAATGTATTCAGTGGGAGGAGGTCAAATTGTTGATGTGTTTCCTTGGTGATAGAGCGGGACGCCCTTATCTCGTTTGTGTATCTTTCAGAGGTGGTTGTTACACCACACCAGATTCTGAGAGGATGTAGACCCGTTAGTATGTAGTTAAAATGGAGGGCTAATCGCGGGTTCTGATTCTTTGTAGCGATGTGAATAGGGCATATATAAAAATCTTTATTATAAATATTAAACTTTAAAAAACCGAAGAACCCTCAGGTTCTTAGTATAAAAACTTGTATACGACTTCAGGGGTATATTAATTGGTAAAAGGGACCAGTTCCTTCTGTATAAAATCTGTATATATAAAAAAAAACACGTGGTAATAGGTTAGCTACTTCACAGGGAGGTAGTGGAATAGGCTTATTTCCCCTATCCTGTAAACAATACACTTTGGTAAGCAGGGGGAAGGCAGGGGGAGGGGGGAGGTGGGGGAAGGGGGGGGGGGGACGGAGGGGGGGAGGGGGGAGGGGAGGGGTGGAAAATCCAGGGAGATAAATATCAACATCCAGAATATATGTATTAAGTGAGAGGAGATTGTAATGCACACTACTCATTGGGAATCGCATAAAAAGTCACATTAAAAATCACTTAAAAAAGGCGTATTAAAAAATCGCATTAAAAAGTCGCTAAAAGACAGTCGTATTAAAAATCACTTAAAAAGCAGTTTAAATCGAACTCAATGTTTAAACCTCTCGGGGCGAAAGTATCTAAGGTGTATATCCATTTGGATTCTAGTTGACTGAGGGTTCTTACTTTGTGACTTCCCCGCCAGTGTCTTACATACGGTTCAATTCCCCAAAATTTTAGTTGTGTGGGGTCTTTGTTATGGCACAACAGGAAGTGTTTGGAAACACTGTGTTTATCATACCCCTTCAAGATGTTATTCACATGTTCCTTAATCCTGACTCTGAGGGGTCTTTTGGTGCGGCCTATGTATTGTAGGCCGCAACTGCATTCTAGAGCGTATACTGCTCCCTCTGTGTTGCAGCAAATTAACTTTTTAATCTCGTATGTCTCTCCAGTACTATTTGATGCAAAATGGAGTTTCTTTTCGTTTGGGCGCTTAGTTCTTAAGCACGCGAAACACCTTTTGCAGGGGAAGAAACCATTGCGTGTGAAGAAGGAGATCGTTTTCTTAGGAGGGTCAATAACGTTTTTTACGATTTTGTCTTTCAAGGTGGGTGCTTTTTTGTATATGAATCTGGGATTATGGGGAAGTTTATCTTGCAGGTCTTTGTCGGCCAGAAGTATATGCCAGTGTTTCCTGATAATTTTCTCTATTCTTTTATGTTGAACATTAAAATCCAAAATTAATGGTACTGGCACAGATTCCGTTTCTTTCTTGGTTTTGTCTCTGATAAGTTCATTCCGGTCCATATTTTGTACTTCCAATATCTTCTTTTTTATAAATTGCTGATCGTATCCTTTGTTGGTGAATTTCTGTGCAATATGCTCTGCCTGTTCCAAGTAGGTGTTTAAGTGGGTACAGTTACGTCTGACCCTCATCAATTGGCCTTTGGGGACGTTGAACAGCCAATTCTTGTGGTGGCAGCTATCTTTCGGAAGATAGCTGTTTCTATCTACTGTTTTAAAATGCGTCCTCGATGATAATTTGCCGTGTTCCTGTGTAATGTCTAGGTCTAGGAATGTTACCTTTTCTTCGCTAATTTCCCAGGATAACCTGATATTTCGGTCATTGATGTTTAGATTTTCCAAGAATCTGGTGAGTTGGTCTGCTTCGCCTTTCCAAAGAATAAAAATATCATCAATATACCTCTTATAGATGGTTAGTTCAGTGGGTCTGTTCTTCAAAACGTTTTGCTCCTCCCACTGGGCCATGAAGAGGCCTGCCACGCTTGGGGCGAACTTGGCCCCCATGGCTACTCCTGTTTGTTGGTGGTAATAATTTTTATTGTACCAGAAGTAGTTATTCTTAAGACAAAAATCTAGACATTTCACTAGGAACTTCCTTTGGACGCAGGGTAATTTGGTGTGTAGTCTAAGGCCCCATTTTGTGGCTTCACATGCTTGGTGGTGTAATATCACTGTGTATAAGGAAGAGACATCTGCCGTGGCTAGGATCCATGGTCCTTCTTCTTTCGGGATTTCTTCTAATATTTGTAGCATCTGCTTCGTATCTCTAAGGTATGCCTCTGTTTTCTGGACCGCTGGCTGTAGGAATACATCGATATATTGTCCAATCCTTGATGTTAAAGAATCTATGCCGTTTACAATGGGCCTTGGTGGTGGATCCGTCTTATTTTTATGTATTTTCGGCAGCGAGTATATGATTGGAGTTCGGCAGGAGTCCGGTATCAGATAGCGGGCTTCCTTTTTGTTAAGTATATTTTTCTTGATTCCCAGGCACACCACCTTTTCTAATTCCTTCCTGCACTTGAACATGGGATTACTTAGCAGTCTATTGTAGGTCGTTTCGTCTTCCAGCATCTTGGTCATGCTCATGTGATATTGTTCTTTAGATAAAATCACGATTCCTCCTCCTTTGTCAGCTGGTCTTATGACTAGATCTTTCCTTCTTGTTAATTTCTTGATACCGCTTTTTATATGATTTGGTTCTTCTTTCTTTTTAATTTTTAAAACTTTAATATCATCTAAAACAACTTGTTTAAAAACTTCAGTGTACTTATTGTTTTTTACAGGTGGATTAAAAACAGATTTATTTAGTAGTGTGCTGTGTACAATCTCTTCATCATAGGGTACCGTATATTTGGGCCTCACTGGGTTGCCTGCCATGTATTTGGTAATATTCAGTTTTCTCACGAACTTTTGGATTCCCAAATAGGTTTGAAATTTGTCCATATTTTTGTGAGGTGCATATTTTAATCCTTTGTCCAGAACCCCTATTTCTTCATGCGTCAGGGTCTGGCCACTCAGATTAAATATACCTTCTCCTTTTATACTCTTCTTCTTTTGCTCTCTCTTTCCGGATCGCTTTCCTCTCTTCTTTCGTCGCTTCTTCTCTGGCTTCTGTTTTCGTCTAAATGTCTCTGGGGAGGATTCTCCCGGCCTCTGTCTAAAAAAGGCCTGCTGTGGTCGGGATTTTCATTTTGTGGGGGGTATTGTCTATATTGGTTATTTCTCTCTTCCCCTTGGTCGGTCAGAGGAGCATAATAATTATAGGTGGGTATCGGGCTTCGTTCGCGGTCCTGATAGTCTCTTTGTTGGGGTCCTCTTCTGTCTCTCTGTTGATAGTCTTGGCCCGGGCTTCTACCCCTTGGTCCATGGTAGTCGTATCCTGGTCCTCTATTTTCCCTGTATTCATATGGCCTTCTGTATTCTCTGTAGTCTTGTACATATCCTTTTTGGTCCCTTTGGTCGTATGGCGGTTTGTGCCAATTGTTGTAAGGTTTCCTGTTGTTTTTCCCATAAAATGGTCTCCTCCCTCCATTCTGTGGCGTTCTATTACTTTGTTGGGGTCTTCTGTTCCCTCTCTGGGGGGTATATGGATATTCATTCCTATATCCATAATCTTGGTAATGTTGTCTCGGTGTCATTTCTTCGTTTCCGTCTTTCTGATTGTAGTAGCCTCTACTTTGTGGGCTCTGTATGGGAGGTTCATTTGTCTGTTGTGGGTACATTCTTACTGTTTTCTCAGGAGTTGAGTATGTGGAGCTGGCTTCTGTCTTTCCTATTTGATTTTGCCATTTGAAGGCTTGGTTGTTCCTAAAATCATTAATGTCCCTAATGTATTTTTTACTTTTTCTTTGTTGTACCTCTTTGTACCAGCTCCACATACTCAACTCCTGAGAAAACAGTAAGAATGTACCCACAACAGACAAATGAACCTCCCATACAGAGCCCACAATGTAGAGGCTACTACAATCAGAAAGACGGAAACGAAGAAATGACACCGAGACAACATTACCAAGATTATGGATATAGGAATGAATATCCATATACCCCCCAGAGAGGGAACAGAAGACCCCAACAAAGTAATAGAACGCCACAGAATGGAGGGAGGAGACCATTTTATGGGAAAAACAACAGGAAACCTTACAACAATTGGCACAAACCGCCATACGACCAAAGGGACCAAAAAGAATATGTACAAGACTACAGAGAATACAGAAGGCCATATGAATACAGGGAAAATAGAGGACCAGGATACGACTACCATGGACCAAGGGGTAGAAGCCCGGGCCAAGACTATCAACAGAGAGACAGAAGAGGACCCCAACAAAGAGACTATCAGGACCGCGAACGAAGCCCGATACCCACCTATAATTATTATGCTCCTCTGACCGACCAAGGGGAAGAGAGAAATAACCAATATAGACAATACCCCCCACAAAATGAAAATCCCGACCACAGCAGGCCTTTTTTAGACAGAGGCCGGGAGAATCCTCCCCAGAGACATTTAGACGAAAACAGAAGCCAGAGAAGAAGCGACGAAAGAAGAGAGGAAAGCGATCCGGAAAGAGAGAGCAAAAGAAGAAGAGTATAAAAGGAGAAGGTATATTTAATCTGAGTGGCCAGACCCTGACGCATGAAGAAATAGGGGTTCTGGACAAAGGATTAAAATATGCACCTCACAAAAATATGGACAAATTTCTAACCTATTTGGGAATCCAAAAGTTCGTGAGAAAACTGAATATTACCAAATACATGGCAGGCAACCCAGTGAGGCCCAAATATACGGTACCCTATGATGAAGAGATTGTACACAGCACACTACGAAATAAATCTGTTTTTAATCCACCTGTAAAAAACAATAAGTACACTGAAGTTTTTAAACAAGTTGTTTTAGATGATATTAAAGTTTTAAAAATTAAAAAGAAAGAAGAACCAAATCATATAAAAAGCGGTATCAAGAAATTAACAAGAAGGAAAGATCTAGTCATAAGACCAGCTGACAAAGGAGGAGGAATCGTGATTTTATCTAAAGAACAATATCACATGAGCATGACCAAGATGCTGGAAGACGAAACGACCTACAATAGACTGCTAAGTAATCCCATGTTCAAGTGCAGGAAGGAATTAGAAAAGGTGGTGTGCCTGGGAATCAAGAAAAATATACTTAACAAAAAGGAAGCCCGCTATCTGATACCGGACTCCTGCCGAACTCCAATCATATACTCGCTGCCGAAAATACATAAAAATAAGACGGATCCACCACCAAGGCCCATTGTAAACGGCATAGATTCTTTAACATCAAGGATTGGACAATATATCGATGTATTCCTACAGCCAGCGGTCCAGAAAACAGAGGCATACCTTAGAGATACGAAGCAGATGCTACAAATATTAGAAGAAATCCCGAAAGAAGAAGGACCATGGATCCTAGCCACGGCAGATGTCTCTTCCTTATACACAGTGATATTACACCACCAAGCATGTGAAGCCACAAAATGGGGCCTTAGACTACACACCAAATTACCCTGCGTCCAAAGGAAGTTCCTAGTGAAATGTCTAGATTTTTGTCTTAAGAATAACTACTTCTGGTACAATAAAAATTATTACCACCAACAAACAGGAGTAGCCATGGGGGCCAAGTTCGCCCCAAGCGTGGCAGGCCTCTTCATGGCCCAGTGGGAGGAGCAAAACGTTTTGAAGAACAGACCCACTGAACTAACCATCTATAAGAGGTATATTGATGATATTTTTATTCTTTGGAAAGGCGAAGCAGACCAACTCACCAGATTCTTGGAAAATCTAAACATCAATGACCGAAATATCAGGTTATCCTGGGAAATTAGCGAAGAAAAGGTAACATTCCTAGACCTAGACATTACACAGGAACACGGCAAATTATCATCGAGGACGCATTTTAAAACAGTAGATAGAAACAGCTATCTTCCAAAAGATAGCTGCCACCACAAGAATTGGCTGTTCAACGTCCCCAAAGGCCAATTGATGAGGGTCAGACGTAACTGTACCCACTTAAACACCTACTTGGAACAGGCAGAGCATATTGCACAGAAATTCACCAACAAAGGATACGATCAGCAATTTATAAAAAAGAAGATATTGGAAGTACAAAATATGGACCGGAATGAACTTATCAGAGACAAAACCAAGAAAGAAACGGAATCTGTGCCAGTACCATTAATTTTGGATTTTAATGTTCAACATAAAAGAATAGAGAAAATTATCAGGAAACACTGGCATATACTTCTGGCCGACAAAGACCTGCAAGATAAACTTCCCCATAATCCCAGATTCATATACAAAAAAGCACCCACCTTGAAAGACAAAATCGTAAAAAACGTTATTGACCCTTCTAAGAAAACGATCTCCTTCTTCACACGCAATGGTTTCTTCCCCTGCAAAAGGTGTTTCGCGTGCTTAAGAACTAAGCGCCCAAACGAAAAGAAACTCCATTTTGCATCAAATAGTACTGGAGAGACATACGAGATTAAAAAGTTCATTTGCTGCAACACAGAGGGAGCAGTATACGCTCTAGAATGCAGTTGCGGCCTACAATACATAGGCCGCACCAAAAGACCCCTCAGAGTCAGGATTAAGGAACATGTGAATAACATCTTGAAGGGGTATGATAAACACAGTGTTTCCAAACACTTCCTGTTGTGCCATAACAAAGACCCCACACAACTAAAATTTTGGGGAATTGAACCGTATGTAAGACACTGGCGGGGAAGTCACAAAGTAAGAACCCTCAGTCAACTAGAATCCAAATGGATATACACCTTAGATACTTTCGCCCCGAGAGGTTTAAACATTGAGTTCGATTTAAACTGCTTTTTAAGTGATTTTTAATACGACTGTCTTTTAGCGACTTTTTAATGCGATTTTTTAATACGCCTTTTTTAAGTGATTTTTAATGTGACTTTTTATGCGATTCCCAATGAGTAGTGTGCATTACAATCTCCTCTCACTTAATACATATATTCTGGATGTTGATATTTATCTCCCTGGATTTTCCACCCCTCCCCTCCCCCCTCCCCCCCTCCGTTCGCCCCCCCCCCCTCCCCCACCTCCCCCCTCCCCCTGCCTTCCCCCTGCTTACCAAAGTGTATTGTTTACAGGATAGGGGAAATAAGCCTATTCCACTACCTCCCTGTGAAGTAGCTAACCTATTACCACGTGTTTTTTTTTATATATACAGATTTTATACAGAAGGAACTGGTCCCTTTTACCAATTAATATACCCCTGAAGTCGTATACAAGTTTTTATACTAAGAACCTGAGGGTTCTTCGGTTTTTTAAAGTTTAATATTTATAATAAAGATTTTTATATATGCCCTATTCACATCGCTACAAAGAATCAGAAATCACGATTAGCCCTCCATTTTAACTACATACTAACGGGTCTGCATCCTCTCAGAATCTGGTGTGGTGTAACAACCACCTCTGAAAGATACACAAACGAGATAAGGGCGTCCCGCTCTATCACCAAGGAAACACATCAACAATTTGACCTCCTCCCACTGAATACATTTGCCATACCTTTTACTAACCAAGAAAATGGCCGCGCACATGGGTGACCTAATGATAGCCGGCGCGGCTACAAGAAAATGGCCGCCAATCTATTCTTATGGGAGAGACTATTTAAGACCAACATCAGCCTATTTCGTTTATCCCCTGAAGAAGTCACGTGATCAAGTGACGTCACGCGTAGGGACGGAATAGGCTTGTTTCGTTTTACCTTCCTTGCTGAATGCATTACGAGCCCGCTGCTCGTAGGATACCATGCTTTATAAGAACAACTGCTAATGTGAGTACCTTGTATATGGTTTATGTGAATAAAGTGACCTATAAAAACATACTTCACTATCTGGGTACTTTATCCTATATCTTACATATAATGGAGATATGATGTGGAGGAGGAGCTAGGAGCGGCACTGTCCCAGGACCTCAGCTAGACATATCCCAGCCCCCTATAGGATCCTGTAGAGTCAGCAAGCCTGGACACAGGGACACAGGAGAGACCCAGGACCTCGAGAGTTAACAACTTATATGCGGTTGACCTAGCACCGCTAGGTAAGGGGCCATTGCCTACACTAGTGCATGCTGCATGAAGAAGATATAGAGTGTCTGATCTGCAAATAACACCCCACTGCCATTGGAGTTATTGTGTTTAAACACTGGCTTTTTGAACACTATTTTTTTCTTTGGACACTTGAATTATTATTTTTACTCTGGACACTAATTATCAGAGTGGGTTTATTCACATACGTGATTATTCACAATATATTTGCACTGTCGCACAGGGTCGCAATATAAGGATCAGGCGACCATTTTGTTTTCCTTGTTTGCCTCACTTGGTTTCTATTTTTCACTTGATATATGACTTGTTCGTTCTCATTTATTATTTCATTTTTGCACTTTAACCTATGTATGAGTTTAATTTTGAGATTTAAGGCACAAGAGCACGAGCACTTTGGCTATATTGAATTTTTACACATCTTTAACATATGTAAAATTGGTTGTTATTACTTTTTTAATTAACTTATACACCAGTATTTATTCTTATATCTATAGCATTGATTGGATCTACATAATTAATTTTGAGTCACTACATCCATGCATACTCTTTATTTTAATCTATGCGATTTTCTGACGTTTCTCACTATTTAAATTTTCGTGATCTATGGATATTAGGAAATATTACCTATTCCTATAAGCCGAGACCCCTCTGGTTAGCGCAGCACCACCCCCCTCTCTCTCTTACCATTCGTTTTGGGCTGGTGTTTGAGCCCTTGTTTTCGGTGCATGCAGCTTTCCATTAAGAGAAGTTGCATATAGTCTCAAAAAATCGATTAGTAGACCGACTTTCCCAATTGGTAGCGCAGGAATAACCCCCGTTTTTAATTAGAAACTTATGTCACACATCACATTTTTTGCTAGAAAATTACTTTGAACCCCCAAACATTATATATTTTTTAAAAGCAAAGGCCCTACAGATTAAAATGATGGGTGTTGCAATTTTTTTTCAAACAGTATTTCCGCAGCGATTTTTCAAACGCAATTTTTTGGGTAAAAAAACACTTTTTTAAATTTTAATGCACTAAAACACACTATATTGCCCAAATGTTTGATGATCTTACGCCGAGTACGTGGATACCAAACACGGCATTCTTTAAAATTGCACACAAACGTGCAGCGGCGACAAAATACATACATTTTTAAAAAACTTTAAAATCCTTTCCTGCTAAAATTACTGCCCTCGATCTGACCTTCGCGGTGATACCTCACATGCATGGTGCAATTGCTGTTTACATATGACACCAGACCGATGCTTACATTCGCCTTTGCGCGTGAGCACGGGGGGACAGGTGTGCTTTTTTTTTTATTATTTATTTTGCTTTTTTATTTTATTTTTAAACTGTTCCTTTCATTTTTTTCAATCATTTTTATTGTTATCTCAGGGAGTGTAAATTCCCCCTATGATAGCAATAGGTAGTGCCATGGCCGAGATATATCAAAATATTATATTTTTCATGTAGCCTTCAGCTGAGGAGTCATCACTCCAGGAGAGCGTCCCCCCCCCCCCAACATAGAAGGCTGATTAAATTATCCTATCCAGTGGAGAGCTGAAGTCAAGAGACCAAAATTATGTTGAAACAGAGTAACCTGAACAATGGTGCCATCTTACACGAAACCAGCTGACAATGGTCAAATTTGTGTTTTAAGATCCAAATAACAAAGCCTTTGATTAAAGGAAAAGATAGGGTAAATAACCCCATTGTTTTGAAGGGTGAGATCGCCTCCCTAGTAAGAATCCAATGTTGACTCAGCTTTTCCTCAGACAATGACTGAGATGCGAGGTTAAAAGCGGGGTTCCACTCAAATTTTTAACTTACTCTTACCCCCTTCAGTTAATTGCATAGATGTTCAAATGCTGCACGAAAATTTTTTTTATCGCTGTAATTACCTTTATATTGTACTTTATTGTGGCACTTCCTGTCTCTCCTCCCATGGGAGTAGGCGTGTTTATTGCCTTTCCCTGGCGCCGCACTGTCTCCTGGGAGCTTAGTGTCAGGCTTCCCAAGATTCAGTGCGGAAACAATGATCATGCGTGTGAACAAGCTGTGAATGAACAGCATTCACTGCATCCAGGAAATCAATGCTTGTGGGCTTCACATGCCCACAAGCAAGATGGAAACCGCCAGCATCACATTTTTTAAGTTATTCTTCAGTACGAAAACAGACAGAGGCGGAAATATTACACCCAAACTGTGAGTATTATTTTGGGGTTAGCAAAGTGTCTCAATGACCTAAAAAAAAAAGATTGGTCGCCGGACTCCCGCTTTATTGATACATCAGAATGACAACAGTCACAAGTATCTGAACAGTCAATAATGAATATGTGTCTAAAAATGCCTAAAAGGAGGAATTGTTTGTACAGCTAAACCCTTATTTAAATCTTCATTGAGCCTGTCCAAGGTTCATTTCAAATGCTTTAGGAAAACATTTAAATTCTGTATACATGTGGTATTTTAAATATATGTGATTATAAGTGAAGCAAATTCTATGCAATAATTTCAATCAAAAGGTAATCTTTCAAAACTTCAGCAGCGCTAAAGATTTTAAATAGAAGCTAAAAAATCTGTATATTCAGCTGAGAACTGGAAAAGCCATAATGCTTCAACGCCTATTGATAAAGACGGATTCACGAAGTGCGTCTAGGTGTACCACAGGGCTTGCCTACAGGTCATTCGTTTTGGGCTCTCCCCGGGAACCACCACGGACAATTACAGCTCTCTGACAGATGGTGAGATTCTCATAACGGAATGTACCACGCTACCATTTATTGGATGCCCTATTTTTTTACTTGTTTGTAAGTTCAATGTAATAAGGGAGGGGTGGTTTTTTTTGGATATTAAAAGCTTTACAGTTTTACACTATGAGGCTTCCTCTCTCCTTATTTGCCCGAGTACTAAGGATAGCTTTCAGCTGACTGGATCTGGGTGAATTAGAAGACAAGAGTGCTGGCCTCCCTATTTGCTGATCGGTCACTGTGGATTTTATTGATGTTCGTTTGGCAGCGATTGCAGCCACTTCACATACACCACAAGGCTTTCGATTGATCTTCTTTCTGGTGAGTGCATTTCCTAGAGGGATCTCAAGCACTAGATGTATCGATTTTTGAAGTTTTCAAACAACTGATGAATCACTTATGAACATTTATTTGCAAATCACTTTGGCTTCTCCAGTTTTAAACAGATGAATCACATATGAACTTTTATTTATAAAGCACTATGGCTTTTCCAGTTCTCAGCTGAATATACAGATTTTTTAGCTTCTATTTAAAATCTTTAGCGCTGCTGAAGTTTTGAAAGATTACCTTTTGATTGAAATTATTCCAAATCGTAGTTTTGATTGCTTCCCTTGTATCAGGAATTTTTTTCATTATAGCAGCTGCTCTTTTACTTCATTTATGTCTTTTCCTAAGTGCCTGATAAGTGATCGTTTGTCTGAGAACTTCTGTGTAGTTAATGCAAATTCTATATTATATTCCAGGTCATAAATACAACTATGATTTTAGTATCCACTGACCCAATGAGTACTCTACCATAATGTAGAAATATGATATTTTGATAAAGAACAAATTAAGAATTGTGTTAAGATACCCATCATTGTTATAAAGACATATAAATTGTGACCGCATCTACATAAAAATACACATATAGCATGTGTTGTCCCAAGATAAATAGGTCTTCATAGGATATGCAGGAGTTATACATTTATCCATATAGACAATCATTTTGTGTGATATTGGTTAATTAGAATTATACTGAGTGCATTGTATATTGTACCAGTTGCCGGTGTCCCTGAATAATATAGATATATATTCATCAGCCCCAATATATAGGTAGATGCCCATTATGAAACAGAACATATTTTCTTTTTATAAATAGTTTAGAACACATTTTTCTGCCCTCAGACACACCTAGTGGTTGAAGGTGATAATACATGAGCTCACCAGGTAAATCATTAGAGTTTTCCAACCAATGGAGAATAAGCCAAACCTTCTGGGCTCAGTTTATGATAATTCTGACAGACCTAGCTGGGACAGAGGCTTTTGGAGGGGACTGAATGCTAGCCTGTTGCGGACCGATTATGGGCCCTGGCATTTGGGGGAACGGTGCTCTTTTTGAGCTGTATGCCTGGGGACCCTTGAGGTGGCGTTAATTTAGATTTGGGTCCATATCCCCCCAAGAGACACAGACTCTGGGGACCCTGTATGTGCCATATTACAAATAGTGACTGATTCATACTGTTGGGACACATACTGTGAGGAGATGCTGATGTCAATTCCAGCCACCTGTCTCTGTCTGTTGTCTTCTATAATGTAAATGAGTCTAGTGTGGCTTCTCTTTCAGCCGTTGTTATCTGGACTAATTAACCCTGCAATTGTATGAAGGAGTCCTGTATTTATACTAATGTGTGAAGCTCAGTGACCACAAGTCTGTCCTAAAGGTCATGTCTCTGAGTCACCTAGTTTGGGTAAATGATTAGATAATTAGCTCATGTTAATTAGGTTTCTGGTGAGAGATTGTATTTTCATCCTGCGGTATATATTTGTGTGAAATCTCAAAATAAAGAGTCATTCCTGTGTGAACCTCAAGATAGAGCCTTGACTCGTACTTGGGGAAGAATTATTCGTATGGGTTTCTTGTTCGGCTGATTGAAGTGTTCAGTAGCTGCCTTTGTGTTCAGAAATGGAATGTCTTAAACGGCTTTAACCCCTTTCATACTCGGGCTGTCGTTACAACTGGTGGCAAGCAGCGGGATCATTCCCACAGCCCAGAAGGACAGCTACAAGAGGACACAGGCCAATGGAAGCACAGTATGAACAGCTAAAGCACTCTACCTTCAAGGACTTACTGGAGAACCGGGGCCGACCGGCCAACAACCGTAAGAAGAGGGACAGTCAGAACTAGTCGAAATGGATAGAGTCGAAAGACCCAACATAACCGAAAGGCCTAGCATAACAGACAGGACACCCGAAGAGGCAAGTTTTAATCGGGCTGTTAACATAAGACTAGCACATTATGGTCCTAACCCTACAGCAGAGATTATAGACCTAGTCATAGCGGCTGTGGAGGCAAATTGGCTACAGCAAAGAGGTGCTGCAGCAGCAGAAGTCACAGCAGCACCAACTGAAAGGAGAGGAGAGGTACAGATACCAGCCACCATGGAAGAGGAATTCTGAAGGAGGTTGCAAGAGATGCAGATACAGCATAGAGGACCAGTATCAGAGCAGGTCCTGCTGGGATGGTCTGATTCTATCCGCTGCGAACTCTAGAAGAAAGCACTAGCTCTCGAGCAGCAACACCAGGGAAGAGTTCTCCCCTCCGTTCATGTAAGGTACTGGTCACAGTATGAAGTACAAATGCTGTTATTGGGGGAACAACCGAAGCAGAAGTGGACAGCTGAGTTAAGTAGGCTGATCCGGGCAGAGATGCGGTTGGATGAGAACTAGAGAGCCCTCCAGTGGTATGTAGCCCAAGAGTGCCCGTGGTCAGCGAAGGACAGCCCCACGGAAGGCTTTGACTATGATGGCCTGGGATTGTTGTATTGGAGGCTGTCCAGGGACCCTGACTTTGGGAGTGATCGGGAGTGGCGTTTGAGGAAATAATGGAGCACAGAGAGCGAAGACTGAATGTCTTGGAAGGGCACTGGGCACAGGAAGATTTGGAGTTTCTGGCCATTCAGGAATGGGAGCTGGAGATCGCCTACAGACAGCTGCTAGACTCTGCTCAGCAGCAGGGTGGGGGCTCCCTTTGCCTGGTACTATCAAGAAATACCAGTTGACAACTCTGAAATCCTAGTTGAAGAATCGGCAGTGGAAAATCTGGAGATTGCCATCCCAAAGCTGAAGTGCTGACAACAGGGCAGAGTTCTGCTAACCTCTGCCCAGCACTGATAGCATCTTCTGGGTTCCATGGACAGGAGATGGTGAACCTCTATCGCCAGATACCAGTTGCAGAGACAGGGGATTTGATAGACTTTTCTGCTGAGAAATAACAACCTGATGAGCCTCCAGCAGAAGAGCTGGTATCAGGGCCAAACTTCAGTGTGCTCTGCCCAGCACCATAGCAGCATCTGTGGAGTTGCAAGGAACTTCCCCAGCTGAGGCGTTGGTCACCGGACAGAGGGTCCAAGACCTCTGCCCCACACCTGTGGCAGTTCTGGAGGCTCATGGTGAGAAGGTGGCAATCACTTCCCAGCAGCCAGATGAGGGAACGGAAAAGGAAGCAGCCAGCTCACCTCCCCAATGGCAGCTGCACAGTTTGGGAGGGTAGGAATTAAGTCTCCTGCCCCAACGGTTAGCCGAAGCGGATGATGTGGATTCCCCAGCAGAACTGCTGGCAACAGGGCAGAGTGCTACCAAACTCTGCCCAGCAATGGCAACAACTGTGTAGTTCCAGGGAGCTGGGGCAGTTGGCTAATCTCTGCAGCCACAGATTACAGAATGTATGAACTTAATGTACTGTTCAGAGGATGTTATAGATTATGCATCACCTGCTCAAGTACTGGCAGCAGGACAGAGTTCTGCAGACCCCTGCTCTACACCCGTGGCAGTTTCGGAGGCCCGAGTTGAGAAGGTGATGGTTCCTCTCTCTCCGTGGATTTCAGAGATGCAAGGAGGAGAAGCAGCCATTTTCCCTCCCCAACAAGGGTTCGTGCACCTGGGAGACAACACCCGTGAAAGGGAGTGCCAACAGCAGACGGCACCCCAGAATGATGACACCAACCCAGCTGAAGAGCTGGCAACCGGGCAGAGTATTACCAACCTCTGCCCAGCACTGGCAACAACTACAGAGTTCCAGGGAGCCGGGGCAGTCAGCCTCCCTCCCCAACAGTTAGCTGGAGCAGATGGTGTGGGGTTTCCAGCAGAAGGGCTGGCAACAGGGCAGAGTGCTGCTGGCCTCTACCCACAACTAACAGAGTATGAATTTCCTGTAAAGGTGGATGGGGCTTCAGTCCCCACCTGTATACCCCAGGGATTCTGGGCAGTGGGCCCAGATCCCCAACAGCATGACGGAGTGAGCCCAGTCACCCTGTCTTCTCTCCAGCGGCTGAAAGGACTCCAGGGAGAAGGGCCAGTCCAGGCTGCTCCCCAGCGGCAGATATGTTCTCTGAGAGAGGCAGAGGTTGGCTGGGTGAGTAATACTCTGTTTGGAACAATTTGTTTGGGGTACTGTGTGGATACCAGCATTAGAGGACTGGAACTACTGACTAACTTCGGAGTCAACCCATCTGGGGTCTCCTCCTGTGTTTCTCTTCTGCCGAAAGGGGAAAAATGTGACAGACCTAGCCGGGACAGAGGCTTTTGGAGGGGACTGAATGCTAGCCTCTTGTCGACCGATTATGGGCCCTCGCATTTGGGGGAACGGTGCTCTTTGTGAGCTGTATGCCTGGGGACCCTTGAGGTGGCATTACTTTAGATTCGGGTCCATATCCCCCCAAGAGACACAGACTCTGGGGACCCTGTATGTGCCATATTACAAACAGTGACTGATTCATACTGTTGGGACACATACTGTGAGGAGATGCTGATGTCAATTCCAGCCACCTGTCTCTGTCTGTTGTCTTCTATAATGTAAATGAGTCTAGTGGCTTCTCTTTCAGCCATTGTTGTCTGGGCTAATTAACCCTGCAATTGTATAAAGGATTCCTGTATTTATACTAATGTGTTAAGCTCGGTGACCACATGTCTGTCCTAAAGGTCATGTCTCTGAGTCACCTAGTCTGGGTAAATGATTAGATAATTAGCTCATGTTAATTAGGTTTCTGGTGAGAGATTGTATTTTCATTCCTCGGTATATATTTGTGTGAGATCTCAAAATAAAGAGTCATTCCTGTTTGAACCTCAAGACAGAGCCTCATCTCGTACTTGGGGGAGAATTATTCGTATGGGTTTCTTGTTCGGCTGATTGAAGTGTTCGGTCACTGCCTTTGTGTTTGGAAATGGAATGTCTTAAACGGCTTTAACCCTTTTCATACTCGGGGTGTCGTTACAATAATTTTATGAGCTTATTGTCCCAGATGATATAAAGTATGTGAGGGCCATAGAGGGGGGATCACAGACCCACACACCGGATACACCCCCTAGACAATCAAGAAGCCTGCTGATAATTGACCACTCCCGATCTTGCTGGACCTTGTTACTGGAACTGCTCGAAGTACTTATAATATCTTCCCCTTTTAAACCATGGTAAGATACAGACCATACGAATATTAATTAATCTTTTCCTCTCAAAATCGTAGGGATTGTATTTTACAGTTTATGTGGTAACCTTATCATGTACAGTGTGTAGGGTAGTTTTATATAATTAATAATTTTCCCATATTGATTGTCTAGGCTGTGTGTATTGAAGCCATGTTTGCGGGAATTCAGATATAGACCTGTATTACAACAATTTAAATTACTGTGGTCCCAGGGAAAGTATTTATCGCCCCATTCAATTTAGTAGCTCTGTTGGATTAATATTTATTTCAAATTGACAATATCTATCTATTGACTTCGCGAGACATACTTTGGATTCCTTCCGGCCGGAGAAATTCAGAGGACTGTTTACCCGAGCGACAAGGGATATTGTGTTTTTGAACGTATGGCGTGACTACCGCAAATATTTTTCTAACAGAACCATTTGGTTTGAGTTATTTGTAATATATTCAAAAAAATAGTTTAATTGCCGTGTTGATGTTTTTGATAATGTGTGTGAAATATTAATCACCAGAAATCCCGGTACTGTATGAAATTGTGTAACTATACTTGTAAATTAATACATTCAAATTATTTACTTATTAATTTTATTGGGAGATATTTATACATTGGTAAGAATTCCCCATAGATTAACAAACTCAGGAAATTATTGTGGTATGTTATTGATTATCTAAACAAAGTTCACAATTTTACAGTAAGGTTGGAGGCACTGAAAAAAAAAACACCTAATCTTAATTTAATTCCCCATATGTATTATTCATTTTTTTTTTTTTTTTTTTTCCACTTCAGCGAAATTTTTCTGAGAGACATTATTTCAACTTTATGTGTCAAACTTTATCTCTTCTCATTTTTCACATCATTGTGGATTGTTTCCGTCACTTCTTTATTATTTATTCCCTTCAAGGGTATTATTTATTATTTTTAAAAGCCAACAACGAAGCGCCTCCCATATCTGTAAGCCCACTATTATATAATTTCCTTTTTGTCCCCCCCCCCTCCTCCCCTCCCCCCTTCCCCCTGTACCCCTCCTGTGTCTGATCCATTCTTTTATGTTATTCATTTATCCACTAGGCTCTGCACCTATTCTTTCTTTCATCTTATCTAAATAAATGTCTGAGGCTTTGTATTTTTTCCAACTTTCCCATCTACTATTATCCCTTTTCTTTCCTCCTTCCATTTTATAGTAATATTCTATTTCCTCTAGCCAATTTCTTATCTCTAGTTTTCCGCATTTTAACCAATTCTTAGGAATCAATGCCTTGGCCGCATTCAAAAGGTTAGGCACTATTGATTTCATGTATTGTTTCTTAGGTTTGTTATGTATATGGAAAAGACAAGTCCAGATATTTTGTTCTATTTCTTCTCCAGTTATTCCCTTTATGATCTTTAACACTTCCTTCCAGTATTCCGTTATTATTGGGCATTCCCACCATATGTGTATGATCGTTGCTGATTGGCCACATTTTCTCCAACACAAGGGTGTTTTGTCCTGTTGAAATTTATGTATTCTTACTGGGGTCATATACCATCTTGATACTAATTTATAGTTCATTTCGATAGTCTTCATATCCCAGGCCTTATTATATCCCATTTCAATCATTTTTTCCACTTTTTGGTTATCTATTTTTAAGTTCAGCTCTTTTTCCCATTGTTTTATGTATTCTGGTCTTTCTTGTGCTTCCAAGTCTGTCAGTATATTGTAAATTTTTGATGTTCCGTTTTTTAATGGTATTTCCTTACTACATAGCTTTTCCAGTGCGGTTAGTTTCGTTACATCTCTCAGTGGGTGTGGAATTGTGCTTACTAAGTGCCTTAATTGATTGTAGTTCCATTCATTCATCTTCCATCCGTTCATTTCCTCTAAGTCTGCTCGTGTTCTTATTTTGCCATTTCTGGTGATATCTTTTAATTGTGGATTACCTATACCTTGAGTTCCAAATATTTCCTTCCCGGGGGTGAAAAAGTTCGATCCTGTGAGTGCTAACAGTGGTGAATTGTATTTCCATTCATTCTTTAGGTGAGTGGTGTCCCAAATTTTTAAAACATTTTTTGTTATTTCATGTGTATCTGTGTCCAGTGTTCTGTATTTCGGTGGTATCCAAATAATCTTATGCAGTGTGACTCCGCTTATTATGTTTTCCATTTCAACCCATTTTTTTTCACTTTTCTCGTTTGTCCACTCTAACATTCGTGTTAATACTATGGCTTTATAGTACCTGCTTATATCTGGAGCGGCCAGGCCTCCATGCTCCCTTTTCCTTGTAATCAGCGTGTATTTAATTCTTGGTTTTTTGTTAAACCATATGTATTTTATCAACATTGTTTTAATTATTTTAAAAAAGCTCTGGGGGATTTTAACTGGTAGCATCTGTAATCTGTAATTTATTTTAGGTAATATCATCATCTTAAACATATTTATTCTTCCTATCCATGAAAGTGGCTGTATTCTTAACTTTTTCATTTCTTCTTTGACCTCATTGATCAGTGGAATAAAGTTTGCCTGGTAGATCTTTTCAACTCTGGAAGTTATTTTTATTCCAAGGTAGTTCAGTTCTTTTACCCAGGTAAATGGGAATTCCTTTTGTAAAAACTGGGCTTCCTTTTTCTCTAATCCTATATTTAATATTTCCGTTTTCATTGGGTTAATTTTAAAGTTTGACAATTCTCCATATTTTTTTATTTCTTTCAGTATATTTGGGAGTGACACTCTTGGGTTGGAGACGTACATCAAGATGTCGTCCGCATAGGCTGCGATCTTATGCTCTTTTCCTCCTACTCTCGCTCCTTCCACCTCTTTGTTATTTCGGAGTGTTGCTAATAGTGGTTCTAAGGCCAGTACGTATAGTAGTGGAGACAATGGGCAGCCTTGCCGTGTTCCGTTCTGCATCTCAATTCTTGGAGAAAGTCTACCATTTACTTTTACGACTGCTGTCGGGCCGTTATACAAGTTTGTTATCCATTTCATCATTTTTGTCCTAATACCCAAGTGCCGTAATGTATCCATCATGAAACCCCAGTCTACCCTGTCAAATGCTTTTTCAGCATCCAATGACAGGAATAGAACTGGGGTCTCCTTCTGCATCTTCTTATGCAACATCAGTATTGATTTTAGGCTGTTGTCCCTCCCTTCTCTCCCCGGGACAAAACCTGTCTGGTCCGGGTTGATCCACTGTGGGATTAATTTTTTCATCCTGGTGGCAAGGATCTTGGAGTACAACTTCGTATCGGCGTTCAGTAGGGCTATTGGCCTGTAGCTTGAGCAGTTTACTTTGTCTTTTCCATCTTTTGGTATTATTGTGATATGTGCTAGTAATGATTCACTTCTTATTTCTTCTTCTTCACCTATGGAATTCAGGTATTCTGCTAATTTTGATATCAAGTATTCTTCAAATTTTTTATAATATTTGACCGTAAACCCGTCTGGTCCTGGACTTTTTCCTACGGGGGTTTCCTTTAATGCCCGTTTTATCTCTTCTTGCGTGATATTTTTTTCCAGTTCTTCCAATTGGTCTATTTTTATTTTTGGTAGGTTTGCTTTTATTAGATATTCTTGTATCTTCTTTGTTCTTGTATTCGCTTCTTTCCAACTTTCCTGTCCTTTTATTGCATATAGAGAACTGAAGTATTTTTGAAATGTTATCGCTATATCCGTAGTTTTATTTACCACTTCTCCCTTTTCGTTTTTAATCTTCTCAATATAATTCAAAGATTTCTTTTTTTTTACCAAATTTGCTAGATATTTTCCTGATTTGTTACCCCATTTGAATTTTTCTTGTACTACTCTGTTATACTCCTTCCTTTCTTCTTGTTCCATCCAGTCTTTTAATTGCTCTCGCTTTTGTGATAATAGGCCAAAAATTTTATTATTTATTTGGTTTTTGTGTTTTCGTTCCAATTCATAGATTTCCTTAATCAATTGCTGCATATTTTTTTTCCTTTCTTGTTTTTTTTTTGCCCCTATGGCTATTAATTTGCCCCTAATAACGGATTTGTGCGCCTCCCATATTGTTGCTTTCTGTACCTCTGGTGTGTCGTTTTCCTCGAAGTATCTTTTAATTTCTTCTGTGATACTTTTTTCGGTCTCGGGGTCTTCTAACAGATTTTCATTAATTCTCCATGGCCCCCTTTCGTGTACTTCTCCTTCTATTTTCATTCTCAGCGTTACTGGGCTATGATCTGAAGCAGTTATTATCCCTATTTTTGTTTCTTCTATTTCTTCTAGATTTCTATGTTCGACCATGATATAGTCCAATCTGGAGTAGCTTTTGTGTACTGATGAATAGTATGTATAATCCTTTGTACTGGGGTGCTGGATTCTCCACGGGTCTATTAGTTGCTGTTCATATAGTATTCTTCTTAATTTCTTTAGTTGTTTTACTTCTCTGTCCCTTACTATTGAGGTACTGTCCATTTTATTGTCCATGCTGAAGTTGAAGTCTCCAGCTAGTATTAATTTTCCTTGTTTGAAATCCATTAGTATTTTTATTATATCGATCAAGTATTTTTTAGGGTTCTTGTTAGGGCAGTAGACGTTGGCCAATGTATATTTTACTCCCTGTATAGTTCCTGTGATAAAAAGATATCGGCCCTCCGGGTCTGTTTTTCTTTGATCTATTAGAAAACGTACGTTTTTCCCTATGCCGATGGCTACTCCTTTAGCCCTTCTTATTGGCGAGTCTCCTTGATACCATGTTGGTATATTTCTTGAATATATTTTGGTATTTGAGTTTTGGGATATGTGTGTCTCCTGTAGGAAAATTATTTCTGCATTACTTTTTTCTAGTTCTCGTAAAATGATGTTTCTCTTCCCCGGGGAATTTAGACCTCGGACATTATAGGAAGATATTTTTATACTGTTTACCCTTTCCATTCTTGTTCCTTTTTTTTCTTTTCCCTTTTTCCTTCCCTTATCTCAGAATAGGTGCGCCTCTGTAACCACTCATATGGATCAGACCTTCCCACCCTCCCTTCCCCTCCCCTCCCCCCTCCCACCCCCCCCTCCCTTTTTTTTGATATGGGTTTTTTACCCCCATATTCTCTAGAGCTGAGAGCGTTTTACTTTGTTTTGTGGGGCACGCTCTGCCCCCTCTGCTCTATTTATTGTGAGGCGGAGCTCTGTAAGACACCCTATTCCCCCCCTGCCTAAGCACTAATAGGGCGACCCCCTGTCCACTCCGTGCGTCCCTGTCTCCCTCTCCCTGCATTTTTGTTGTGTTTTACCAATCCTTTCACTTTCCTTTTTTCCCATCCCGTCAACCCCAGCCCCCCCCCCTTTCCACTCTAAGGCCCCTTGCACCGTTGTGTGGTATTTTCTCAGATATTAATTTCCTCGAGAGTCCACATCTTGATGTCTGATCCTTGAATTTACTTGCCACTGTAGGTCATCTCTTGCCGTTATTCGCTCCTGACTATTTGCGTATTTTTCCAGTTCTGGGGAGGGGATTTCTAGTTTGTTGCAAAAGTCCGGAATCTCCTCCACATGTCTTAGCCTCGCACTTATTCCGTTTTTCCTTGCTATTAGACATGCTGGAAAACCCCAGTTGTATTGAATTTCTTGCTCCCGGAGGATTTCTAATAATGGCTTTAGTATCCGTCGTCTTTTCAACGTTTCTTGAGATAAGTCTTGAAATATTTGTAATTTACCTCCCGCAAACTCTATTTGTGTTTTCCTCTTTAGGTTTATCCAGATCTGTTTTTTTTCTTCCCATTTTTCGAAGCGTACTATTACATCTCTAGGTGTTTCCCTTGCGAACCTTTGAGGTTTTTTTACTCGAGAGACACTTTCTATTCCTATTGTGTTAGTTGTTTCCTTTCCCAAGATTTGGTTGAAGAGATTGTTCATTTTTTCTATTAGATTTTCTGCTTGTTCTGTTTCCGGTAACCCACGTATTCTCAAGTTTTTCTTTTTATCTCTATTTTCTTGCTCTTCTATTTTATATGATTGTTCCTGTTGTTCCCGTTTTAATTTCTTTATTTCGTCTTCTAGTTCCTTTATGTTTTTTTTATGTAGGTCTACTTTGATCTCTACTTCTTCCACTCTGTTTAACATATATCCCATATCTTTATGGAGTGTTGACATCTCTGCTTTTAGGGAATTCTCTAGTGCCGCGAACATTTTTTCCATATCCTGTTTTGTTGGCAACTGTGGCCCTTGTTGTCCTTCCTCCTTTCCTCTGTCTTCCTCTCCCATTTCTGGCTCCATTCTGGGTTCTGAGAGGTGGCTGGTTTCTGTTTGTACTTTATACTGGCCTTTTTTATCCTTGTTGTCCTTCTCTTTTGTATCTGTTTGTCTGCCCTTTGAACCCACTTGTTTCTCTCCTTCTCCAATTCCTTGCTGTATATACTTGTTCATAGGGCCTGGACTTGGGCCAAGGCTGGTCCTAGGTGATTTCGGTATTGCTCCCGCACTTCTTGTTGTTTTCCCCTTCATGTTTGTTTCTATGGCTGGATTTATAAGATCTTCAAAGCTGCCTTCCAGAATACCCCTTGATTGGGGTCTCTTAATGATGAAAAAATCTCCCAGCCTTTTTAAATTGACTTATTTTTACTAATGTTTCTATTATTTCGTTCTCATACCCGGCATCCTCCCCACAATCCAATAATAGAAATAATTAACGAGATATGAGTAGTCCCCGTTTTCCAGAAGTTATGTTACTACCTTAAGTACATTAAGCATTCCTTGTTGCTGTTCAATTGTTTAAGCGTTCTTAAGCTGTAAAAAAAAAAAAAAAAAAAAAAAAAAAGTCACTGCAAAGACACCGGCGTCTTCACAGCGCTTTTATGTATTATTAAGATTCCATACCACACCCACAACATAAAATTGGCAAGCACTGCTGAGATCTTTTGTAAGAGGGAATCTTACCACATTACAGAACATACTGGTGATTGTATTTGCATATACATTGTGAAAAATATCTGTTGTATAATAACATGGCAGGTAGTGATAATGAATCAAATTAATCTATAAACAGGCGGGATGGTAATACCGCCCCAGCTGTAGCTACCTCAAACCTGAAAAAGGCTACTGGGCCTCAAGAAAACTTAAGTGGGGTCCTTGACTATGGTGTGACCGAATATATTAGCAAAAGATTAAACCTAGAAGGCAATTTAGAGAAATTGATCAAAGAGGAGAAAGAACAGGCCCAGAGGTTAAGTGATAATTTTTTTATTGAAGATGGTCGGGTTTACCAAATTTGGCTTTTGCTAGCGCAAAAGAGACAAAAAAATCTAGACCGGCTCATTATGGAGTCTTGGCCGATCAAACAAATGCCAGCCTTAAAGAGAAAATTGCTGGAAACCCACACCACCTTAAATAACAAAACAGAGAAGATAGAATCCCTGTCAACCAAAATCCAACAGGCTGAAAGTAGACTCAGACAATCTAGAGGTCAGGAAGAGTTAGTGGGCCAGATCCAAAATGCTCAGGCCTTATATGAAGAATCCCGTCACCTACTTAAAAAACTGCAAGAGAAATATCAAAAATGTAAACAAGAAATAGAATATTACAAACGAGAGAGAAAAGGCCCCATTGAAGCAAACTCTGCTGCTGGAGATAAAGAGAGTGAAGCAGATATTGAGAGACTCAAATCCGAGCAGAGAGCAATGGAGGGACGGATAAAAAATTAAAATACCAGTTAGACTATGAATCCTTGAGCCGAAGTCACTTAGAGGAACGGGAAATTGAAAAAACGGAAATATCCATATTTCCAGGGGATACAGGTATGTCATGATATGAGACAGGGTCAGAAGACAGGTCACCCTCTAAGCTGCAAAGATACTCCCCAGAGTGTACAGAGGAGGAAGTAGAAAGAACTTCATATGGGCAGAAAAGGAAGCCTAGGACCCTAGTTAATAGGTATGACACCCCCAAAATGATAAAATTCTTATAAGAAACCGTTCCTGTTTTTTCCAAGAAGGGATCCCCAACCATCACTGACCATCTAGGAACCTACGAATGTACCCTAAAAATCTTAGACATTCAGGGCGATCGTACCAATATTGAGTTACTGCCACGGATATTTGATGGAAAGTACAGACAAATCTTTGATTCATTACAGGCTCTATATGGTCAGTCATGGAGGGAGATTAAACATAGGTTTCAAATACAGTTTGGACCCTACAAAACTGTCACCGCTGCCAAAGCCGTGGCCTACAATTTAAAATGTGTCCCTAATCAGAGTCCCACAGAATTTCTGGCCGTATTGAAAAGCGCATACTTTCTGGCTGAAAAGGACCCCAATCCAGACCAGCCAGAATTCAAGACTATATTTTATGAAGCACTACCTGCTTATATAACATTAGGACTGGTAAGGGATTTTAAGAAGGACGTTCCCTGGATTGGTTAGTCAGAGAGAGTGATCACCTATACTCAATCCAGCAGTCTAGCGAAGGTGGGGTGAAAAGAGAAGCCAAACCTAACCCTAAAAACGTAGCAGCAATTACTGTGACCCCCCCAACCTCTTGGTCTACAAACAGAGAGGAAATCATATGCTAAGGCAGTCTGAGATGGGAAACCCATGGGACCTCCCGGAGCTTCGCCCCAGCCACAGCAGATGATGGAGGACAGACAGAGGTTGCCAGGTTACGGTAGTGAGGGTGAAAAAGGCCCCGGGCACAGAAATAGCCACAGGGGATATATGCAGGGATCCCAGAACAACCAACAATCAAATTTGTATCGAGATCCCAATTCTAATAAGCACCCCTACTTTAACAGGAACCCTAACTGACAGAAACCCTAATTTTAACAGAGACCCCAACTATCAAGGGTACCCACGCTTCAACAGAAACCCCAACTTCAATGGGCACCCTGGTTATTACAGAAACCCCAGCTTTAACCGAGACCCCAACTTCATTAAAGACCCTAACTTTAATGAAAATGCCGATAATCGAAGGTCACCTCCCAATCAGGAACACGTCAATAACCCCAGGGTTGGTGTAGCTCCTTTAATTCCCCAAAATCAAAGGGAACCACAGGAACCCCCTGAGAGAAAGGCCGCAGCATCAAGACCAGAGGAGCAGTGATGAGTCTGATGCATCTCTGCAGTCCTGTCCTGAACACAACTGGGTCAGGCGAAATAGGGCAAGTCGCCAAAGTGCCGTGGGCCAGCGAATTGAACAGGTAGAGACACAGACTGATCGGGTGTGCGAACAAATGACACACCTGATTAACTGCCAATCTGCCAACCCGTCTTTTTTAGGGGCAGCTCCTGTGACCAACCCAGGGTCACAGAATGCTTAATACCCCAGACAGTCCCCCAGCAGGGGACAGCCCTGGATGCGATGACAGGAGACACACACCATACCCCTGACATGCCCCTAAACAGGGGGGATCAGTGTTGGATTGTTAATTCTGCTTCTGTTTTTCAGTATCCTTCTAACCCCTCTAATGTATATGAGATGCTGGGAGTCGTGGTAAATGACCAATTGGGCAGGATGCCTCCTACTCTGTGTGCTTTCGCCTCGAGTAGGCCCCGCAGGCCATCCCACAGGAATCATAAGCGCAAAGAAGCTGTGACATGCGGTGAGATGAATGCCAACTGTAAATTATTGGAAAGCCCACAGATCCTCAACCACGCTAATTTCATGTGTGAGTTGACTGAATCTGATGGAAAATATTTCACTACTGTAAAAGGTACATAAGGTCGGTGATCACCCCATTTCAGGTTTAATTGACAAGGGATCCCAAGTCACCAGCCTGTCGCAGGAACAATTTAATGAAGCAATAATCTCAATGCCCAACAAACCAAAACAGGAGCTTTGATTGCTCACTAATCGGGGTGGGGGGAGAGGCACTGCAAGTCATGGGTACTGCCTGGCTTAAACTCAAATTAGGTAATAAGGAAATTAGGCACCCATTATTGCAAATCTCCCACACCATCACATGATAATTGGAATGGATCTCCTTAAGAGGCTCAACACAATTGTCGTCTGTGTAAATCAAGTAATGTGGTCACAGGTCAACTCCACGATTAAATATGAAAGACTTAAAACTCCCCATTCCCAGCAACACTGCCACCTGGTGGAAGAAAGGCCTGGTTCCCTAGAAATCCACTTCAGTAATAGTCAGTTCCCCGATTTTATGGTTATCCAACCTGACAATCATGGCCTTGGAGTAGGAGATGAGGACCATATTTTTAAAATTCCCCGGGATAAAATGAAAGAGTTCTCCCTCCAGTATAACGTACTGACCATATCCTTCCATCAGGAAAATAAAACTAAGAAAGGGGGAAATCACGACCTTCCTGACAGAAGTGGAAAGGGTTAGCAACGACCTATTTATCCCTATCCGGATAAATGGTCTTAATAGGTCAAAATATGCCAAAATAAAAATGATCCGTTTCTCCACTCCTCAGTGACATTGGATGTCAGATGCCCTTGATGACTCTGAGGACCATAATTCAGTTGCTAGATGCCTTTTAAATATCATTATAGGTAATAAAACAACCACCCACGTGTTCATAGTGCTGGATAATCCCCAATCCCAACTTTACCTCGGCAACGACTTACTGCATCATTTTGCCACCTAAATTGACCTGATAAACGACTGCTTATGGAGTCGACTAAAGGGGGACCCAGAGGAATACCAGGATATGACCTCAGCCCTGAAGTTCCAGCAACAGATGCCTTATGCTGTTGAAATTCAGTTAGCTCAAGAAATTATCATCCCCAGGGACATAAAAAATGTCCTACTCCCTATAAATGTAAAAAAGGGACAAAAACTGAAGGGGTCAGATGCATTAGTATGCTTGTCCCAACGAATACAGGAGGAGGGAATAAAAATTACCCACGCACCTTTGATCAATACACATCAGTCTATAATATCCATCTACATCCACAACCTCTCAAATCAGGACCTTAACCTAACCAGGGGCATCCTTATCGGCCTTGCGGTAGAGATGGGGTATTATACGTTTGGAGTCACCAACCAGGTGATTGGACTCATACCAGATGAATATTTATCTGAGGAGAAATTAATTGAACAATTGTATGTTCACCATAGAGTCCATTTACCCCTTCGATTCTAAGGATGGTACCCGTAGAATTGAAGAGATGTCTCTTGTCTTTGATCAACCAAAGAACAAGAGTACTCCAAGGGACCTGACTGGGAGAGAAGTACACATCGCATACCCAATGACCTGACCACCAGGCTTGAAGAGGCCTATGAGATAGGGCAACCTGAAAGCTTTCCTGGATTTAAAGAGATAGTCGAGGAGATCATAGCCCTAGCCAATGCATGCACCAATGATCTTGAGCAACAATTGCTCCGCAAACTTCTCTTTGAATTCCAGGAAATCTTTGCACAGGATTCTTACGATTGTGGGAGTACTGATCTCCACATCGCCAGAATCCAGACTGACCCTCAGGCCCCACCAGTATTTGTAAAGCAGTATAGACTTCCGCTAGCCTCCTATGAGTTTCTCGCTGAGATCATTAGGAAGTTACACAAACGGGGTATAATTAGGCCCATTCACAGCTCGTACAATCACCCCATTCTGGGGATTTTGATACCCAATGTACAGTGGCGCTTGTGCGCTGATCTCTGACAACTCAACAAATATGTCTACATGTCAGGATGGCCCATACCCTACATAGACCAGTGCCTTGCCCAACTCCAGGGATCCCAGGTATTCTCGGCCCTCGACTGTACCCAGGGGTACTGGACCATAAAAGTCAATGAAGATCAGTATAAACTAGCCTTCCAGTTTTGGAAATCAACAGTATTGCTGGGTGCGTATGCCTTTCCGCTATATTAATTCTGGCCATGAATTTAACTGTCTTCATGCACAAGGCTATGCCAGATGCCTTAGAGCGAGGAACATACGTCGATGACATCCTCATCAAAATTACTGATACTGATATGATCAAGAAGCTTACAGAATTCAGATATATCTTGGGCCAGTTGACGACCGGAGTGAAGTTATCCATTCAGAAAGCACAGTGGTGCCGCACCCCGGTACATTTCTTAGACCATGAAGTTACCTCAGAAGGTTTAAATCCCCAAAAGAAAAAGGTTGAGGCAGTATTTAACTGTAAGGTCCTTACTAATCCTAAAGAATTAAGATCGTTTCTAGGAATGGTTAACTATTCACGTAAGTACATAGACAATTACGCCAAGATTAGCAAACCGTTACTTCATCTGCTGAAGAAAGACACTGAATGGTCATGGGGCAAGGGACAAGCAGACGCGGTGAAGGAACTGAAGGTATGACTCACCCAAGCCCCCTGACTTGCGTATCCAGAAGGAGGTAAACCTTTTTTCCTTGAGACAGGCTACACGCAGGTGAGTATGAGTTCTGTTCTTTACCAAAAACAAGAGAATGTCAATAAGATTATCACCTATGCCAGTAAAACATTGTCCTCAGGAGAGATGAAGTTCCTAACTGCGAAAAAGCTTTATTCTCAACTGTCTGGGCATTACAGAATTTCCGCAGTTATATTCAAGGTGAAAGAATTATTGTTGAAACCGCACACCAGCCTTTACAGTATTTACAGAGTGAACGCATCAGGGATGGAAATGTGTTTTTCGTTCAGCCTTTGCGCTGAACGGAAAAAAAAATTGATCGGTGGGTATGCCCACCATTAGAATACCGCCCTTCATCCACCCACTTCTAATGATGGGCATACATGCACCATTTTTTTTAAACTGTGGTGGTGAAATCACCTCCTACAGCGCTGGAGTCGCTGATTTTCGTATCGTGAGATCAAACGCTGTTGCTGCCAAGATAAATAAATCAGTGCTGCAGCTGAATGGTGTACCTGAAAAGCAAACAATGGTAATAGACAGAGAGCATCTAAATGGTAGATTCAAAAAGTTTCTCTAGAGCAGAGTTGTTTAAAACGCTCTGCAGCTGGAAGGGAATTGGGGATTTGTTCAATCACCCAAAGTTGTAGACCTTTTGTAGATTTTTGATGAGCTATGGTGAAATGCTTGGGCACACTGTGGGCCACTTTATGTGGGTCAATGCAACTTTCAATTGACCTTCTGTGTTCCCCAAATCTGGTCCTGAGAGAGCGTATGGTGCGGCCCACATATAGTAGGCCGCATGGACAGGTGAGTCCATACACCACAAAGTCTGAGGAACAATTGTAAAAATCCTTCAGTGTATAGGTGACTCCCTTAGTGGTAAATGACTTTTTCCCATGTTGTACATATTGGCATGTTTTGCAAAGGGATTTTTTGCATTGGAACATTCCAACTAGTGGAATAAGTACAGGCTTATCCGAAGGCATATGTCTGGATCGAATTCTGCTGGGGGCTATTTTTGTTTTAAGGTTTGGCGCTCTCCGATATGTTACAAGTGGTCTATCAGAAATACAGGGTTTCAGAAAAGGGTCCTGTAGTAATATGCTCCAATGGTCGGCCAGAATTTTTTCCATTTTTCTGAACTAATGATAAAAAGTAGTGGTGAACCGAACGGTATGATTGTGTGGTTCACACAGTGGTTTTGGGGGTTTCCCTTTTCGATAGTGTTGAAAAGCTTGGTCAATTAAAGCCGGGGGATAGTCCTTATCTCTGAACTTCTTAATGAGTAACGTGCTTTGATCGACATAGTCACGTTCTCTCGTACAGTTCTGTCTAAGTCGGCAGAATTGGCCCTTCGGAATATTGTTAATCCACTGCAGGAGATGACAGCTGTTATAGTGCAAAAAAGAATTACCCGCAGTGGGCTTAACATAATTCTTGGAGATGATGTTGAGGCTAACCGGGTCATGGCCCAATTCAAGGTCAAGAAAAGGCAGAGTGTCCGGATTTGTGACATAAGTAAACGATAGACCATATTGGTTATTATTACAATAATTACACATTACACATTGGTAGGACCATCCCAAATGACAATAATGTCGTCAATATAATGACCAAAGAAAACAATATTGCTGGCATAGGGGTTGTTGTGGAGGATATGTGAGTTCTCCCAATAGCCCATAGCCAAGTTGGCATAGGAGGGCGCGAAGTTGGCCCCCATGGCCGTGCCCTGTATTTGTAAAAAGAAATCTCCATTAAACTGAAAGTAATTGTGACTCAAATAGAAGGAGGTGGCGTCTAAAATGAACGAGGCCTGACACGGGTTTATAAGGGGATCTCTAGCCAAAAAATAATCTAATGCTAATAAACCAAAGGAGTGGTGAATGGAAGTGTATAATGAGTTGACGTCAAGTGAGAGCCAAACATACGTCTGTTCCCACTTGTAAGCAGACAACAGTTCAATGAGATGTGTTCCATCCCTGATATAGGATTGCAGCTGGTGGACAATGGGCTGCAAAAAATGGTCGATGTAGAGACTAAGGCCCGTGGTGACACTGTCCATTGCCGCTACAATGGGTCTACCAGGGGGATGATCAAGATTTTTATGAACTTTTGGGAGATGATAGAAGTAGGGGATGTTTCTGACGCTTCACAGACGTGTATCGAGGAAGGAGAGACAGGCAGACAATTCTGGGGTTATACCTGGCAAGGGAACTCTATGCTCCCTTGAAATCCTGTGGGTCTGATACCAGTGACCTATCCTCTCCCCTCTGGCTTTCTGCTCTAAGGATTGGGCTCCGTGATTTGATCCTTTTCTATTCAAGCCCCTTTTTTAGTAGTATTGAATCCTCTATCACTTAGCCCCAGCATTTGGGCTTTGATAAGCTCCCTACCGAAGGGGTGACAGTATCTGGTTTTGGGGATGTCCTTTGTGAAGTGACCGTAGCCTACCTTGGTATCTTATTCCTGCGACACTGTCGGTTATTCCTTCTTCCTTCTCTCATCTCCCTCTGATTTCTGGTCTTGGACCCCTGTGGAGCCGTGACGGATGGCATTACTTCCTACTGGATGCTGAGAATGTCCATGGAAATTTTCATATGAACTTGAGTGATGAAATAATCTCCCTGACCAATTGTCGTTACCCTTGAAGAAGAGGTCAACCCTTTGCTTACCTCGATACGTCAGGTCTTATGATTATTGGTGTTCAATCTACCTGTATCATTACAATTGGTCATTGTCTCACATATTGGTTTTTTCCTCACTTACATGCATCCATTTTAATTTATGTATTATTGTTAGGTCATGCTAATCATTTTTATAAAGATTCTTTAATAAATATCAATAATTTTTAAAAACCAATATGGTCTATCGTTTACTTATGTCACAAATCCGGACACTCTGCCTTTTCTTGACCTTGAATTGGGCCATGACCCCGTTACCCTCAACATCATCTCCAAGAATTATGTTAAGCCCACTGCGGGTAATTCTTTTTTGCATTATAACAGCTGTCATCTCCCGCAGTGGATTAACAATATTCCGAAGGGCCAATTCTGCCGACTTAGACAGAACTGTATGAGAGAACGTGACTATGTCGATCAAAGCATGTTACTCATTAAGAAGTTCAGAGATAAGGACTATCCCCCGGCTTTAATTGACCAAGCTTTTCAACACTATCGAAAAGGGAAACCCCCAAAACCACTGTGTGAACCACACAATCATACCGTTCAGTTCACCACTACTTTTCATCATCAGTTCAGAAAAATGGAAAAAATTCTGGCCGATCATTGGAGCATATTACTACAGGACCCTTTTCTGAAACCCTGTATTTCTGATAGACCACTTGTAACATATCGGAGAGCGCCAAACCTTAAAACAAAAATAGCCCCCAGCAGAATTCGATCCAGACATATGCCTTCGGATAAGCCTGTACTTATTCCACTAGTTGGAATGTTCCAATGCAAAAAATCCCTTTGCAAAACATGCCAATATGTACAACATGGGAAAGTCATTTACCACTAAGGGAGTTACGTATACACTGAAGGATTTTTACAATTGTTCCTCAGACTTTGTGGTGTATGGACTCACCTGTCCATGCGGCCTACTATATGTGGGCCGCACCATACGCTCTCTCAGGACCAGATTTGGGGAACACAGAAGGTCAATTGAAAGTGGCATTGACCCGCATAAAGTGGCCAAAAGTGTGCCCAAGCATTTCACCCTAGCTCATCAAAAATCTACAAAAGGTCTACAAGTTTGGGTGATTGAACAAATCCCCAATTCCCTTCCAGCTGCAGAGCGTTTTAAACAACTTTGCTCTAGAGAAACTTTTTGGATCTACCATTTAGATGCTCTCTCACCTGGGGGAATGAATGAAGGCATAGAGATTTCCACTGTCCTCTAATATATAATATTTATATATTTTTTATATACTATATTTTTAATATATACATTTTATATTTTTAATATACTTTTTCATATAGATTTGTTTATACATATTTTCTATATTGGATATCGTATTCATGATATTCTATATATGTCTCTATCAGTGAATCTTCGTTATTTTTCATTTTTTATCACCCATATTCATCATTATTTTCACATACTTACGTGTTTGTTTTATATACATCCATATATATATATATATATATATATATATATATATATATATATATATATAGTAATGCTTTTAGTCTTGTTGTGCATTTATTTATATATAGTCCCGTATATTGTTCTTTCATACCATTGGACAGTAGACGTTCCCTGCGCGTGCGCATGGATACTCTGCGGGTCTTCCTTGTAGTCTTCCCCCCCTTTTTTTCCCTGGAGTTATTTATTCATATATCCAGCTATATTGATATCCATTGATTTATATCGATGTGTATTGATTACTATTTTTTAATATATTTTAATATATATTGACATTTTCATACTGAGACATCCCCCATCTCATACATTTTCATTACCCTACATCAGCCCCCCTTCCCTTTCCTTCCACGTTTCATTCTCTCTTCTATATTATTTAATTATTATACATTTTTTTTATAACTATCATTCTATTTTTCAGTTCAGTTTCGTTTCACTCCCCTTCTATTATTGTTTTTAAACTTCCCCCCGTCCCAGTCATCCTGTCCCGCCCCCTTGCTTTTCCCTTATTTACTCGCTCACTGGTATCACATTACGTCTGCTTATGAAGGAGCGCGACTTGCAGAGTATCCAAGTGCCTCGGATGACGTCATCCCCTGCAGCCAGCCGTTTGTTTGTGTCCCAAGCCTCGTTCTGAGGCCGCTCTTCCGGAGCCGGCATTACCATCACCCGGAGGATCCCTGACCAGAAGACACAGCACGGACATTCTCCAGGACCCGGGAACGTCATCCCAGACCTAGTGATACCTTGCCTTATACTGATTCACTACATGTGAGTTTATCTGATTATGTCTTAATAAATTTTGTTTTTAAAACAACGACTGCACCCAGAGGCGCCTCTCCACTTGTTTTTTGCAGCTTCCAGGATTATGGTTTCTTCCTTCAACTGATGGCAGCCTTGTGTGTTTCCACATTGGACGTTTTTTTACTCCCATTTTCCATATCAACATCTTTATTGCTCATGTTGTATAGACTTTATTGCCACCTGATCCTTACCTAGCCAATTCACCATTAGCAGAGGCATATTGGGAACTATGAACTTTGGTTGTTGCGCCTATACTTGTTAGATGTTTGTTGTTTTGAAACCTTGTGCTGCACCTTCATTGTTTCATTTATCCCTGCATATGCTTGCCTTTATGTAGCTTTGTAATATCTTTATTGGTAGTTTCATTGTATTGTCCACACACATATATGAATACAATACCAACAGTCCATCACCTCATTTCTTTCCTGCCCCCCCCCCCCACCCCCTATCCCAATTCCCCAGTCCCTTTTGCACCGATGCATAGGTGCTGACTATTATCTGGATATATATCCTTACATATTTTTATTTTTATCCTTATTACTTTTTGTCAATATGCAATTCATCAACGATATTGAACAACATAAATATACTGTTCTGGATGAGTTACTCACTTTATTTCGTTCATCCATGTTTATAGAAGGCTATGTCCTTCCCAGTAAGAAACAACACGTCTTATGTGGGAAATTCAAACAATTAGAAAGGATTATAGAGACTGCCAACCAGCAGTGGTGGGATAAATTCTGACTAAATATATTGACACAAAAATCTCACCTAGAGGTTTGAGGGTCATGAAAGTGTGCCCCTTCCTTGATGCTGACCATACACGAGAGTGGGCCGATATTTCGGCCTTCTGTACTTCCAAATGGATGAGCATCCTTATTTCCCATAGAACATCCAGGTTTAATAAATTTAAACAAGATATTGGCACCTTGATATCGAACATTTCCAGCTCACACACGACCATCCCTCTCTCATGGTTTAATACCCTAAAAAAAAACACCAAAGCTAATGAGGATTCCTTGTTACGCATGAAGTTGGGAAAGTTTAGGCGTGACTTAGATGACTTCAACAATGATAGAGTTTTTTCCTGGAACAAGAGAGAGAGACAACATCTCCCTAGGGAACCTTCGGCCATCCCTAGTCAAAAAATCTTTCATGATCCACTTCCATGCTCACCTCAAAACATTAACCCTCCACGAGTATCTCAGTAGGCCCCCCCACCCGACCCAATCATTCTAAACCTATCACTATTCCTCAACATTCTGACCGTTCACTGCATGTAGTTAAACACTCAAGCAGTAACAATAATAATCATATCAAGAAGTATGGTCCCAAAAATGCGCATTCTAAAAATGCGCCTAATAATTCCAGTCTACTTCTTGCTTTAAATCAATTCTATAATAGACTTATCACTACATCCTCTCCCGATAGTGTGATTAAATATATCAACACTTTGGCTTCCACTTGCGAACTACCAGTTTCAGCCCTCACTTCCAGCCAAATCACCTCTGAAAACTCTGTTTCCAGTAGACCCACCATCCCCCACATGGATACTAAGGCTGCCCCCTGTGCAGATGTGACCATTTCTGCACCCACACCTGATAATAATAATCATATTCCTCTCACATCTCCCCCTTCCACCTCCCTTCCTTTTTTAGTGCCCAGTCCTCCTCAAACGTCCTCCAGAAAACGAAAATTCACCGGAGAGGCTGTAGAGGAGGACAAAATAAAAGACCATCTCAACGCATTCAAAATAAGGAAACAGTAAAGATTTTCAATCTATCTTCACACAATCTGTCTAATGCTGATATATCTCCCTTGAGTAGAGGTCTCAATTTCGCACTTGTTAACAAACCCAACCCATTTGTTCTTTTTAAGGATTTGAATAGATATGTGCGGAATCTCACCCTGAAGCGCTACTATCATATCAAAGAGAAAAAGAACGGTCAGTCTAATGTCACATCACCTTCTGATACCGTAACAGATACTTTTTGCTTTGACACCAGTTCTGTTGAATTCATGGACAACTCACTGTTTGATGCTGAGTTAGCCCATCTCCTTACTCAACATATTGCCACTTCTCCCCCCGTCAGACACACGTCTTTCAAGCCTAAGTCTGTTTTCTACCCATCACAATCTAAAGGTCCGTATATAGAGAGCTTCTATAGAGTCGTGTTCTCTGACTTCCAAAAGCTATGTCAGTCCTCTTCCACCTATAAAACGAACAACCTTTTACCTTCAGAGACTGTAGCACTTAAATCTTTGATGGAAGCCGACGACTTGGTTTTCAAGTCGGCAGACAAGGGTAGGGGAATTGTAATACAAGACAAAAGTGACTATATGGAAGAGGCAAGAAGGCTATTATCTGATGCCACCACTTATCAGCCAATTTAAAAAAAACCCACCTCTGAATTTGCTAAAGAGGTCCATACCCTTGTATCTACGGCTTTCCAAAACAATATTCTTAACAAATTAGAAAAGACCTTTCTTCTTCGAGACTTCTACCACATCCCCTACTTCTATCATCTCCCAAAAGTTCATAAAAATCTTGATCATCCCCCTGGTAGACCAATTGTAGCGGCAATGGACAGTGTCACCACGGGCCTTAGTCTCTACATGGATCATTTTTTGCAGCTCATTGTCCACCAGCTGCAATCCTATATCAGGGATGGAACACATTTCATTGAACTGTTGTCTGCTTACAAGTGTGAACATACGTATGTCTGGCTCTCACTTGACGTCAACTCATTATACACTTCCATTCCCCACTCCTTTGGTTTATTAGCATAAGATTATTTTTTGACTAGAGATCCCCTTATAAACCCGCGTCCGGCCTCGTTCATTTTAGACACCACCTCCTTCTGTTTGAGTCACAATTACTTTCAGTTTGATGGAGATTTCTTTTTACAAATACAGGGCACGGCCATGGGGGCCAACTTCGCGCCCTCCTATGCCAACTTGGCTATGGGCTATTGGGAGAACTCACATATTCTCCACAACAACCCCTATGCCAGCAATATTGTTTTCTTTGGTCGTTATATTGACAACATTATTGTCATTTGGGATGGTCCTACCAATGTGATAGATAGTGTGTAATAATAACCAATATGGTCTATCGTTCACTTATGTCACAAATCCGGACACTCTGCCTTTTCTTGACCTTGAATTGGGCCATGACCCCGTTACCCTCAACATCATCTCCAAGAATTATGTTAAGCCCACTGCGGGTAATTCTTTTTTGCATTATAACAGCTGTCATCTCCCGCAGTGGATTAACAATATTCCGAAGGGCCAATTCTGCCGACTTAGACAGAACTGTATGAGAGAGCGTGACTATGTCGATCAAAGCATGTTACTCATTAGGAAGTTCAGAGATAAGGACTATCCCCCGGCTTTAATTGACCAAGCTTTTCAACACCATCGAAAAGGGAAACCCCCAAAACCACTGTGTGAACCACACAATCATACCGTTCGGTTCACCACTACTTTTCATCATCAGTTCAGAAAAATGGAAAAAATTCTGGCTGACCATTGGAGCATATTACTACAGGACCCTTTTCTGAAACCCTGTATTTCTGATAGACCACTTGTAACATATCGGAGAGCGCCAAACCTTAAAACAAAAATAGCCCCCAGCAGAATTCATCCAGACATACGCCTTCGAATAAGCCTGTACTTATTCCACTAGTTGGAATGTTCCAATGCAAAAAATCCATTTGCAAAACATGCCAATATGTACAACACGGGAAAAAGTCATTTACCACTAAGGGAATCACCTATACACTGAAGGATTTTTACAATTGTTCCTCAGACTTTGTGGTGTATGGACTCACCTGTCCATGCGGCCTACTATATGTGGGCCGCACCATACACTCTCTCAGGACCAGATTTGGGCAACACAGAAGGTCAATTGAAAGTGGCATTGACCCACATAAAGTGGCCCACAGTGTGCCCAAGCATTTTACCCTAGCTCATCAAAAATCTACAAAAGGTCTACAAGTTTTGATTGAACAAATCCCGAATTCCCTTCCAGCTGCAGAGCGTTTTAAACAACTCTGCTCTAGAGAAACTTTTTGGATCTACCATTTAGAGGCATAGAGATTTCCACTGTCCTCTAATATATAATATTTATATATTTTTTATATACTATATTTTTAATATATACTTTTTATATTTTTAATATACTTTTTTATATAGATTTGTTTATACATATTTTCTATATTGGATATCGTATTCATGATATTCTATATATATGTCTCTATCAGTGAATCTTTCGTTATTTTATCACCCATATTCATCATTATTTTCACATACTTGCTTGTTTGTTTTATATACATCCATATATATATATATATATATATAGTAATGCTTTTAGTCTTGTTGTGCATTTATTTATATATAGTCCCGTATATTGTTCTTTCATACCGTTGGACAGTAGACGTTCCCTGCGCGTGCGCATGGATACTCTGCGGGTCTTTCTTGTAGTCTCCCCCCCCCCCTTTTTTTTCCCTGGAGTTATTCATTCATATATCCAGCTATATTGATATCCATTGATTTATATCGATGTGTATTGATTACTATTTTTTAAAATATATTGACATTTTCATACTGAGACATCCCCCATCTCATACATTTTCATTACCCTACATCAGCCCCCCTTCCCTTTCCTTCCACGTTTCATTCTCTCTTCTATATTATTTAATTATTATACATTTTTTTTATATCTATCATTCTATTTTTCAGCTTTCTATCTTCCCTGTCCCTATATTGTTTTCCAGTTTCGTTTCACTACCCTTCTAGTGAAACGACCTCCCATCCCTTATGGATATCAATCCTTTTGCTCCCATTGTCCCCCGTAAAATAATCCCTCTCAAAACAACATCCACAGTCCCTTCCGGACCTATTAAACATAATAAAGAAAATAACACCTCTGTTCTGGCATCCACGTCATCATCCCCCAACAACAACCCAGATCCTGTGCCACCTACGCGATTGGTACAGGTCACTCCCATCCCCACTGCACCAAACATCTCTGCTGTCCTCCCCTGCTCAGCCACTACCACACACAATACCATTGCTAATAATACACATACTCCTTCAATAGTTTCTCCTGGTTCGTTGGTCCCTTCTGGACCTATGAAACATAATAAAGAAAATAACACCTCTGTCCTGGCATCCACGTCATCATCCCCCAACAATAACCTAGATCCTGTGCCACCTACGCGATTGGTACAGGTCACTCCCATCCCCACTGCACCAAATATCTCTGCTGCTCTCCCCTGCTCAGCCACTACCACACATAATACCACTGCTAATAATACACATACTTCAGTATCAACTGCGGTTCCTTTTTTAGTATTCGACCCTCCTCGGACAAAATCACAAAAAAGAAAACACACAGAAGAGGTTGTCGAGGCAGAGGAGGGAGGTCCCACTCCAGACCCCAGCAAAAAGAAAGCACTGTTAAAATCTTCAACCTCTCCACCCATACTCTTACCACAGATGAAATCTCCTTACTTAGTCGAGGCCTGAATTTTGCTCCATCCTCTCCACCCAATCCCTTCCTTCTCTTTAAGGATCTAAATAAATTTGTCCGCCTTCTTACCCTAAAGAGATTTTTCAATATTCAATCCACTAAACACCGTCCACATACTGATTTCCACATACCTGATGCATCACATAACACCATTGACGTCCATACAGAAAGTGATCCCCTTTCCATTTTGGAAGAACTGTATAGCCATCCCTTCACTCCATCTTCTCCTCAGGCAGATTATGAGAATGATTACTTTTTATACACACAACATTTAATAACCTCTCCACCCATTCAAAACACCACGTTTAAACCCCCTTCGGTCTTTTATCCCACTCAGTCCAAAGGCTCTTGCATTGATGCTTTCTACCGCATTGTTCATGCGGAAATACAGGAGCTCTGTAACAAAAATAAAAGAGCAACTTCTAATCTCACTCACCGTGAACAAAGAGCCCTTGACACACTCACCAACAATTTGGATTTGGTCATCAAAAGTGCTGACAAAGGGGGAGGTATAGTGATACAAAACAGAGTTGACTATGTCTCTGAAGCCACTCGATTGCTATCTGACAGCAACACATATACCAGACTCAACAAAGATCCTCTACCCTTATTTACTCTAGAAGCTTCCTCCCTTGTCAAGACAGCACTAAACGACAACATCATTACCCAACAAGAAGCTTCTTTTCTGATTAAAGAAGTACATTTTACACCCTATTTCTACCATCTACCCAAGGTGCATAAAGACCCAAAAACACCACCCGGGCGACCGATTGTGGCGTCTATGGACAGCATCAGCAGCGGACTCTCACAATATATAGACCAATTCCTTCAGCCATTAGCCCAATCCCTTCAGTCGCACATTAGAGATGGTGTCCATTTGTTAGAGATCTTAACAACGTATGGTCATTGAGGCAATGCCAAAAGATATCCCCCCAGCTGAACGTTACCGACGACTATGTCACAGGGAAATGTACTGGATATTTTTATTAAATGTTTTAGCCCCTGGAGGGTTAAACGAGGACTTTGAAGTCAGCGCAATTTTATGATAATATTAATCCAGCCCTCTCTCTTTTATTACAGTATCTGCGGTAGTCTAGTATTGGTGACACAACAGTCCCAATTTTAGATTTTATTCTGCTTTTTATTCTGCTATTTATATTTGTCTCTGTGTCCCCATTCATTTAGTTTTATCAAGCCGTTGCACATGTAAGGCTGCGTGACAGCCTATCCCAGACACCCTATGGATAGAATACATTATATATTCTCCTTTTTTAATTCTCTACCATTTTAGTTTGTACTTTCGTTTTTCCTCCTAATATCCCATACACATATATATGTATAATTTTTTATTGCCCCCTTCTAAATGCTGTTACCTGTGTTTTTATGTATTTAAATGTATTTAGATGTTTTTACTTTGATTGTTGCCCCCGCCCCCGGCCAACCCACTATTAGTTTGTGTGTGTATATATATCAGGCATAGCCATCATCATAGTCATTGGTTGAAAAAGGAACGTATGACCGTTCCGAAACGCGTCCCTTATTGATGACGACACTTCCTCCCTCTGGCTGTCTGTTTGCGGTCCAGACTGGTTAAGGAACTGCTCCAGTGGATGACATCACTTCCGGTTACGCCGTCCCTTCGTGCTAACGACGCCGGCCTCACAGCGGCTTCCTCTGCTCCACACTGCCGCTGCCTTGTACTACATCCATCCGCTTTGAATGCTTCCTTCCACTGTGACCCTTTCCAATGCAGCTCCATTTACGAAGTGCCTGATTACATCTTCCATCTTGTAAGTTTTTTTGGAACCCAGTTGGGGCATTAAACTTGTTTTTCTTCTACACTTAGAGGCGCCTTGTTTGTTTTCTTGTATTATTGTTTTTAAACTTCCCCCCGTCCCAGTCATCCTGTCCCGCCCCCTTGCTTTTCCCTTATTTATTCGCTCACTGGTATCACATCACGTCTGCTGATGAAGGAGCCTGACTTGCAGAGTATCCAAGTGTGCACGCTCAGGAAACGCGTCCACCTCGGATGACGTCATCCCCTGCAGCCAGCCGTTTGTTTGTGTCCCAAGCCTCGTTCTGAGGCCACTCTTCCGGAGCCGGCATTACCATCACCCGGAGGATCCCTGACCAGAAGACACAGCACGGACATGCTCCAGGACTCGGGAACGTCATCCCAGACCTAGTGATACCTTGCCTTATACTGATTCACTACATGTGAGTTTATCTGATTATGTCTTAATAAATTTTGTTTTTAAAAAAACAACTGCACCCAGAGGCGCCTCTCCACTTGTTTTTTGACATATGGAAAATGCCTCTCATGCAGCCGGCTCACTGCATTTGGATTGGGAAGTTGGGCCACAGCACCGTGGAAACAGAAGGGCTGTGATTATCTCTTCCTGGAATTTAAGGAAGGATCCATTTCCTCCTGAAGCTTTGTATAGCACATAAGCATTCAGCAGAGCCAATTGAAATAAATATACAGACACTTTTTATACCAGCGTCTGGCCTTTACGGGCAATTAGGTAAGGCGCCAACAACTGGTCGTTGAGGTCCACTCCTCCCATGTTAAGGTTGTATTCGTGGACAGAGAGGGATTTCTCCACACCAGTCGCCATTTGAATTTGGACTGTTGTGTCTGCGTAAAGGGAGGACAGAATGAAAACATTCTTATTATCTCTCCACTTCACAGCAAGCAAATTATTACATCTCAAGCAGGCTCTCCCCCAGTCTAAGACGGGAAACTACAAGCCGCTGGGGTAAGCCCCGGCAATTAGATTGCGCGGTACCACATGCGCTAATTCCATGATCAAATAAGTGACTAAAAAGTTGCATGCTTGTGTAATAATTGTCCACATACAAGTGGTACCCCTTTCCGAATAAGGGTGACACCAAGTCCCACACAATCTTACCAGCGCTCCCTATGTAGTCTGGGCAGTTCTCCGGCTCTACGTAACTATCTCTTCCCTCGTAAACCATAAAACTATATGTGTAGCCTGTTGCCCTGTCACAGAGCTTATACATCTTTTTTGAAACTATGGATGCTCCCCGCTGAGACCACCACCTGTGGAAGGGAATTCCACATCCTTGCCGCTCTTACAGTAAAGAACCCTCTATGTAGTTTAAGGTTAAACCTCTTTTCTTCTAATTTTAATGAGTGACCACGTGTCTTGGTAAACTCCCTTCCGCAAAAAAGGTTTATCCCTATTGTGGGGTCACAAGTACGGTATTTATACATTGAAATCATATCCCCTCTCAAGCGTCTCTTCTCCAGAGAGAATAAATTCAATGCTCGCAAACTTTCCTCATAACTAATATCCACCAGACCCTTTATTAGCTTAGTTGCCCTTCTTTGTAGTAGTAGTAGTAGTGGTAGTAGTAGTAGAAGTAGTAGTTTAGTAGTTTTTATTTCTAAATATCACTTTTGTGGGAGTGGACTTTGCGGTGTCAATGCATTTTCTTAAAAAATTGTTGTAGCACCCTGAAGTTTAGGCAGGGTTGCTATTAAATTTAGTTGCCTTGGCCAATTGTTAGGAGATCAATTGATTCCTCTCCAAATCTGGACTTGTTGCACCCTTTTTCTTCTGTCACTGGGTGGCACTATGCTAGTAACATTAGATAAGAGAGGGGGTTTGCAAGCTCAGACATGAATAGATGGGGTGTCTCACCCAATGGGCAGGGATCTTCTTTGGTTCCTTGGCCTGCTGGGAGAGCCTATTTATTTGGGTGGAGTCCAGTGATCAGGGTTCTGTGTCACCTGGGCGGCTGTCTGGGTGGACGTGTGTTATGCTGCCCCGGGCTGCTAGGCCAGAATCCTAGGACCTATTGTGGGGATACTTGGCTGCTAGGCTGCTTGAGTCCTACTCAAGAGCAGAAGAAGTAGCGTAGGGTTGGGTCTACTAGCTTTTAGTCCAACCAGAAGTAGCGATTTCAGCCAGACGGGGAACCAGCTGCGGTCGGAGGTAGAAGGGGAAGCTGTCGCCACTAAGGGACCATTCACCTTGTTACCGGAGACCACTGTGAGTAAGCTGAAGCCAGTACCTGAGCAGTCTTCTCACCAACCGGGGACGGTGAAGAAGTGGGAAAACTTCTGCAAGTACCAAGCCAGGGAGCCAGTGGGACAACAGAGGTGATGCTTTTGGAGCATCAGTGGGTGCCAAGCCAGGGACCTAGCAGGTCAGCAGGGGTGACGCTTGAAGAGTATCTGTCAGTGCCAAGCCAGGGACCCAGCAAGGAAGCAGGGTTGACGGAAGATATTGATTGCTAAAAGTGGAAGAGCTCAGGGGATCCAGTGGCTATTGGATCCGAAGTCTAGTGAAAGACTGGGAGTTCATTGAGTGGAGATTCACAGTGAGCGATTGTGGAGTAAGCGGAGAACTGTTTGTGTTGCCAATAGTTGAATACAACTACCGTTAGTAACTGCTACAAGATTGTTGCCATAGGAGACAGCGGTCCTACCTATACAGAAGTGGTGTCCGGCTGGAGGCCTTCACTTGTATAGCCATCTACCTATAGAAGTCTCAGAATCTGCCAATTATCATTGCATCTAATTAAGGGTGTCCTGGCCCTAACCCTCTCTCCCCCAGTTCTGTTTAAGAGACAATAAATCTCTTTGCATTCCAAAAGTGTCTGGCGTCCACCATTTCATCTTGCATTACACCCACCATGCTTTGTGACCCACTCTACACAGAAGGATGTCAGCTATCCCTAACTCTGGAGGTCACCATTAGGCCTCAGGGGCCCCATGACTTTGCTACATTATCAAAATTTATTGTATAACCATTAAATCATTAAAACCCTAAAAAGACATACAATGAGGACATAACATAACACAAACTCACATATGTGAAGTAGAATCTGGAGGTTACACAGTAAAAAAATTAGATCATCATCCCTTGTATAATTGGGTGATGTCCGTGACGTGGGGAGAGTCATGGATCACTACATACTGCGCATGCACGGTCATGATGTCACTACCGTGCGTCCGCACAGTGCGGCCAGGGAGCAAAACTGTCTCACCCATTTGCTAGACAACCAGACTTGACGTCACGGCCCACGCTACTGGACACCAGCTGTAAATTCCGCCCACCTATAGATCTATCCTGTTGATGTCCCACAGCAGGGTAACACCCCGCCAAATGAACGCTGATTGCAAGGCCCATTCCAATACCCAAAGGTAACCCTGATCAGACATTGAAGTGCCCAATATCATAGATGTCGCCCAGATATGCCATCTAGAGGTCGAAATCAGGACAGCACCAGATAATCTCACCAAAGACCGAAAACAAGGCAAAAAAGTAAAATAAATAAATAAGTTAAGCAAGTTAACCATGCACTTGAAATGATGGATAGGCACACCCTCTGGTGATACCAAATTGTGAACCTAACCATGCCAGAGGAAAGGGGGAAACAGCTGGTCGTTTACAATGTGTATCACAAAGTTGACTATATAAAGTAAACACATTCCAGCAACATTGGTACATATATCAAACAGTAGGAACAACACAAAAACCAAATGTGATTCTAACATATTAGATCACACTCAAACCGAAACTTTGAAAAACATAAATATACACGTCCTGAATCATAAACCTAAAGGATATATTACCGCCCTTTTACCTCCCACTGAGATATCAAAACCACCCCCCTATACGTGTATTGAGGTTTCTACAAAAAAGGTTTAAAACTTAATGCATCAATGAGACCTGGTGCTTGTGTCGCCCCTAATTGATAAATCCATTGTGCCTCCCTTTGCAGGATGAGGCGATCCCAGTCTCCTCCTTGTGTATCGGTATGTTTCCAATCAAGGGCAAAAAATGTAATGTAGTGTGGATCTTTATTATGTTTCCATGTACCATGCCTTTTGATGGGCGACATAATGTCACCCCTCCCCCCTGATGGCAGATACATGGTCATACATCCTTTGCCAAAAATGGCGTTTTGTCTTGCCGACATAGTACCTGCCGCAAATACATGTCATTAGACAAATTACCATTGTTTGACAGTTTGTAAAATGTTTTACCTGGTGGGTTTCCCCATTAGGTAATATGTGTGTCTTCCTAGGCCAGATGTATTAACAGTATGAACATCCGCCCAATCTGTAGGTGCCTGGGTATTTGCATTTAAAGTGTCTGCCACTTCTGTTGTAGTGACTTTGTACTAATTGATCTTGTATTGAGTTTTTTCTAAGGAACACAATTTCCGCTTGATCCTTGATACATCCCGCTACCTATGGGTCAGCTTTAAGTAGATACCAAAGCTTATCCACAATGTAGATTCCTGTTGCTCTAGCTCAATGCTAGTGAGCATTCAAAATTGGGATTTTCTTTCACTTTTGGTAATAAAATTCACCATAACAAATAGAAAGGGTGAATCTCCCTAATGGGAACACAGGCAGCAATAAAAATCTGATATACTGTATGTTTTAGGCCTTATTCACACCATACCTGCATGCAAACTGATGAGAAAACTGCACAGATTTCACTTGCAGAGATATGAATTTACATCAGTTTTCATGCACGTTTCAGTCAGTTTCCATGCATTTCAGTTATGTGTCCTATTCACACGAGTGTTGATGTCACGTCCGTTTTTTTCCTGTGCAGGAAGCTGCATATATGTTGCAGATACCTGCGAAGAAAAAATACACACATTGTGGTGTGAACAGGGCACATAGAGAATAATTGTTTTTCTGTGCCCTTGCAGAACGCGTGTAGAAAAACTGAAGTCTCTACACCATGGTGTGAACCAGGCCTTAATCCCCTATCTAAAACTGAAAAAAAGTTTTAAAGTCCACCTCAAGATCCATACCAGGAATCCCATGGAGGAGTGGAACTAATAATCTACTTGATAAGGTTCTGATAAGGATATAGAGCAGGGGTCTCAAACTGAAGGCCCTCCAGCTGTTGCGAAACGACAAGTCCCATGAGGCATTGCAAGGCTGACAGTTACAAGCATGACTCCCACAGGCAGAGGCATAATGGGACTTGTAGTTTTGCAACACATGTAGGGCCACCAGTTTGAGACCCCTGATATAGAGAGTAGTAGTACCCTATGTCATTTTTTACAGACAGCAGGCCAGCTGAAACTGTAATTTAGCAGTAGTAGTTTTTTTTCTAAATATGACTTTTAGGGGAGTCCATCGTATGGTACGCCACATCACAAGCACGGTTGAGTTATGCACCAAGAATGTTATTTAAGGGAATTGTATAATTTTATATATATATATATATATATATATATATGTATATGAAGTGCCCTACTCCCGTAGGATCGGCTGTTAGTTCGTTCTACCCTGGAGCTGGTTCCATCACCCCTACTCCTCAACCATATAGAACACACAGACAGTCAAATGAAAGTGAACTCTATACAGGTTTATTGTGAATTCCATGTGAAAGGCAGCATCATGTTCAAAAAGTCACTTTAAACATTGCAGCACTATACTGAAGAGTCACTCTGAATAACTCTCAGCAGGGTTAGATGATATGAATCACAATATTATCCTCGAATAGAATAAGCCCTGAATAGTAGACCTCCATCTTGAATAATATGCCCATGTGCTGTGCATGTTTCCTTCTTCCTCTTTACCACCACTTCCAGTACAGGTGAATAATGAATAATAGTTCATTGCATTCAGATTTGTAAAAGGAAAGCCCCTATTAGTAGACTTCCATCTGATATCATTACTTTCAGTGCAAAGCGTGTCTCCTTCCTCCTCTTGACTACCACTTCCCGACTTCACAGCACCCATGATTCTAACTTCTTGAATGATCACACAGATAACATTTAGAAGGTGACTTCTGGATTCCCCAAGGGTATCAGTTCTCTAAGGTCCAGCTATATACCCTGGCACCCGCACACCGATCCCCTATAAAGTCTCTCATAGGTACTGTTTCCCTTTGGGTTTCACTCACTTGTGTTCCTGAGGTATGATCCATGTCGCACACGGAAGATCCTCACCCATTCCTGGTTGTCAGTATTGGCAGCTATTTGAAAGAAGTAGTTCAGTTCCTCTCCATATGCATGGCTTTGCAGTTCCTCTCCATACACTTGAGAAGAGCATCAGTGCTATGTCTATGTCTGAATCCTGTCTCCTGGGTCTCTTCTCCACCCATCCATATCCACACCGAGCACAGGTCCCTCTTCCCCCAGAGGGGGAAGAGCACATGTGGAAGCCTCCTGTTTTGTACATCCTACGCCAGGCTCCTCTCACTTCCCTTGCAGAACAAGAACCAGCCCAAGACACCAGGAAGCATGTGACCAGGCCTTAAATAGAAGTCCCGCCCCTGTCCCAACAAATTAACCATTGGTCCAGAGGCGTCTTCCCCAAAGCTACCTGTCACTCACACTCATATTCCTTCTGTCTTCTAGGCCAACCCCCAGAAAACAGAGGAAACTGTTCAAGTAGAGTGCAGGGGGTCACACCCTCCTCTACACTATTAAACCTCCCCAGCAATCAAACCCCACCAGAATACACTGCAGAGTGAGATTCTGGGAAATTTAGCCTACTTTAACACCAAACTTACTATTGTAGCACTCACCCAAACTGGTATATATATATATATACACACACACACACACATACATACATAGTTACATAGTAGGTGAGGTTGAAAAAAGACATAAGTCCATAAAGTCCAACCTATGTGTGTGATTATATTATTATCATACAGGTTTTATATAGCGTTTACAGTTTGCGCAGCGCTTTACGACATGAGGGCAGACATTACAGTTACATTACAATTTGGTACAAGAGGAATCAGAGGGCCCTGCTCATTAGAGCTTACAATCTCAAGAGGAAGGGTCAATTGATACAAAAGGTAATAGCTGTGGGGGGATGAGCTGATGGAGGAAGTAAAACACTGTTAGTTAGAAGCAGGATAGGCTTCTTTGAAGAGAAGGGTTTTCAGGGATCGCCTAAAGATGGATAGATTGGGGGACAGTCGGACAGATTGGGGTAGGGAGTTCCAAAAGATAGGAGAAGCTCTGGAGAAATCCTGGAGGCGAGCATGGGAGGAGGTGACAAGGGAGCTACAGAGTAGGAGGTCTTGGGATGACCGAACAGAGCGGCTTGGTTGGTATTTTGGGACTAGGTTAGTGATGTAGCTGGGGGCAGAGTTATGAATGGCTTTGTAAATTATTGTTAGTACTTTGAATTTTATTAGTTGGGTGAGTGGAAGCCAGTAGAGGGATTGGCAGAGAGGTGTGGAGGACACTGAATGATTAGTAAGGTGGATGAGTCTTGCAGCGGCATTCATTATGGACTGAAGGGGGGATAGTCTATGTAAAGGTAATCCAATGAGGAGGGAGTTGCAGTAATTGAGGCGAGACATGACCAGGGAGTGAATTAGAAGCTTGGTGGTGTCATTAGTTAAAAAGGGGCATATTCTGGAAATGTTGTGGAGGCTAAGGCGGCATGATTTGGACAGGGATTGTATGTGGGCCTGAAAGGACAGTTCAGAGTCTAAGGTTACCCCTAGCACCCTGGCATGTGGGGACGGACTGATAGATGTGCCATTGATCTTGACAGAGAAGTCAGGGAAGGGAGCACGTGGGGGAGGAAATATTAAGAGCTCAGTTTTAGATAGATTCAGTTTGAGGAAGTGGTTTGACATCCAGACCGATATGTCTGTTAGTAGATCACTTCCGCCGCCTACCCTGTCCTCCCCCGTTGTATTCTGTGAGACACAGAATACAGCAGGGACCTGAGAGGACGCGCGCACGGCTTCACTTCCTTATTCCCTTACCGAGGATGGCGGCGGCAGCAGCCGAGAGCCGAAGGACGGATCGTCTTCTTCTGCCGACACCGCGGGCTCCCTGGACGGGTAAGTGTCCATATATTAAAAGTCAGCAGCTGCAGTATTTGTAGCTGCTGGCTTTTAATATTTTTTTTTCAGCAAACCTCCGCTTTAAGGAGTGTATTGAGTCAGATGGTGACCGTAGTATTTGAGAAGGAACAGGGTCCAGGGGGCAGGAGAGTAGGTGGGCATTAGAAAAAAGTTTAGTGACTTCCTCTATAGTAGCTGGGTTAAAAGAGGAAAGTATTGATTGTGCAGGAGGACAAGGAGTGTAAAGTGAGGGAGATTAGCAATCTCCTGGGCAGTGAGTAAGTTAGTGGGTGGGGGTAATGGAGTACGAAGTAGAGTGGTAAAGGTAGAAAAGAGTTTACGGGGACTGCGTGAGAGGGTGTTAATGAGAGTGATAAAGTAGGTATTTTTGGCAGTGTGGAGACAGGAATGGTATTTTTAGAGGGAAGATTTATTTTGGCTGAAATCTTGCTGTGACTTAGTTTTACGCCACAGACGCTCAAGAGCGCTGCTACATTTTTTGAGGCTTCTGGTATTGTCTGTCTGCCAGGGTTGTAGCGGTCGGGGCCTGATTCTGTGCGTAGTGAGGGGGGCAAAGGTATCCAGGGTGGATGACAGTGAACTGTTGTAGACAGAAGTGGCCAGGTTGGGGCAGGACAAGGATGAGATTTTGTCGTAGAGACAATCTGTAGCAGAAAAAAGAAGAGAAGGGTTAAGATGGCGAAGGTTTCTACGGGTAATAGTTTGGTAGTTGGAAGGCAATGTGGAGGCAGACAAGGAGAGAGGGAAACTAATAAGGTGGTGATCAGAAAGAGGAAAAGGAATATTGGAGAGGTTGTGCGGGGTGCATAGGTAGAAGAATATGAGGTCAAGGCAGTTGCCAACAGAGTGAGTAGAAGCGCTTGTCCATTGTTTTAGGTCAAAAGAGGAGGTTAGGCTCAGCAGCTTAGAAGTAGTGGGAGTGTTAAGATTAACAGGGATGTTGAAGTCACCAAGAATGATTGTTGGAATTTCAGAAGAGAGAAAGTAGGGTAGCCAGGCAGAGAAGTCATCAAGGAAGTTTGATACCGGTCCAGGGGGCAGATAGATCACAGCAATTCTCAATGAAACTGGAGAAAATAGACGAATACAGTGAGCTTCAAATGAAGAGGGGGACAGAGAGGGGGGTGGATGAAGAACCTAAAAAGTGCTTTGAGGGGATAGGAGGATTCCAACACTACCTCCTTTCGGTCCACTAGGCCTGGGACACTCTCCACAGGAGGCCACCATAGGAGAGACAAGCAGGAGAAGGAAGGTCAGATTCTTGAATCCAGGTCTCAGTAATTGCAAGTAGGTTCAGGGAGTTTGTGATAAATACCGTATATACTCGTGTATATGTTGTTCCGAGTATAAGTTGAGGCCCTAATTTACCACAAAAAAATGGGAAAAACTTATTGACCCCAGTATAAGACGAGGGTAAGAAATGCAGCAGCTACTGTAAGTGGAAAAAGAGGGTCAACAATGCCCATCTGCAGCTGTATACCTCCCTGTGTCCTGTGCATGTGTATATGTGCATGTGTATATGTGCATGTGTCATGTGTATATGTGCATGTGTCATGTACCTGTGTCCTGTGTATGTGTCATGTGTATATGTGCATGTGTCCTGTACCTGTGCATATGTGCTTGTGTCATGCTTATATGTGCATGTGTCATGTACCTGTGTATATGTGCATGTGTCCTGTACCTGTGTATATGTACCTGTTTATGTGTGCATGTGTCATGTGTATATGTACCTGTATCCTGTGTATGTGTCCTGTGTCTATGTGCATCCTACCTGTGTCCTGTGCATGCCTCCGTGTGCCGCTCTGCACCGATCAGCGTGTGCTATTACTATTCGGCGGCCATTCACTGTTCAAAAGCCGCGCCTCCTCCTCGTCCATGATAGGCAGATAACTCCATTTCCCAGCAGTCAGCCTATCACGGACATTGTCTCATCCTCATACCACGGACGAGGATAAGAGAATGTCCGTGATAGGCTGTACACTGACTGCCTATCACAGACAAGGAGTAGGCGCGGCTTTTGAACAGTAATTGGCCGCCGAATAGTAATAGCACACGCTTGCCGCCGTCTGCCTGCATGACACACTAATCATGTAGGCAGACGGCGGTGACTCGAGTAGAAGTCGAGGGGGGGCACTTTCAGCCCAAAAAAAAGGGCTGAAAATCTCAACTTATACTCGAGTATATACGGTAGGTCATGGACGGTGGTGAGTTTGTTACAAACAGAGCGGGCATTCCAAAGGGCACAGGAGAAGGGGAGGCTGGTTCTAGGCTGAAGAGGAATAGAAATGAGATTGTGTGGATTGCGGCTGCCATCAGAGGATGGGGAGTGCTGGGTATGTTGGCCGAAGGCAAATGATGGGGGTCTAGGGTTTGGGGAAATATCTCCATAAGGTAGGAGAAGCAGAAGGGTGAGAGAGGTGATATGGGAGTGTGACTTATGTGGGGGGACACGTCCCAGTGGCCTGCAGGTTTTATTGGTATATGGGTTCAGAATTAGCAGGAGCTGATACGTGCAGTAATAAAGGTGAAGACAGGAGTGAGGGTGATATATATATAAGCTGTGGGGTTGAGAAAATGGGTGAAGGAATGAGAGTTCAAGGAGAGAGGATGCAACTGTGAGAAGGAAAAGTAGGGAGTGCATGATACAGAGTGGTGAAATTGAGAGGAAGCCTGAATGAGAGATGAAAAAGTTTGATGGAGAATCAGGTCACATGTAGTCTGTTTAGTGTTCTGCAGAAGTCTGTTGTATATTTTTGCTTTGTGCATTCGCTGAAGTGCTGAGCGGAAGTGTAATACTTAATCCAATATGAATACTTTATCCAAGATGATAGTTGCCAATGCATTCCCAGCCTGTGCAAATCCCTGCCTGTGCATCCCCAGGTAAGGCCTAAATTTATACTGAGTTTGGGTGGGGGTATTGCCAGCTAATTAGTCAGGATTGCATAGGAGGAACACGTGGCTAACAGAATGAACTTCTCACACCAAGGCTCACTACAAGACACAGCAAGAGAGCAGAAAGGTCAGATTCGTAAAGATAAGAACTGCTCATAATTAAGGTATAGACAATAAGAAAGTAAAATAAACATTACTGTGACATGGACAGAGGTAAAGAATTTGAAGGCATCATAGATCACCAAAAGCACATACACAGAATTTAGCAAGCAGATCCCAGTTTCAATTAAAGGTGGAAGATGTGGTTGAGCTAACACATACACAGAATTTAGCAAGCAGATCCCAGTTTCAATTAAAGGTGGAAGATGTAGTTGAGCTGACACATACCTGTAGGAGGGGTAGAGAAGAGTTGTGTTAGGTAGTGCTGAGTGGAAGTGAAATACTTAATCCAATATGAATACTTTACCCAAGATGATAGTTGCCAATGCAATCCCAGCCTGTGCAAACCCCTGCCTGTCAGTTTTACATTGTATATCACTGTATGTTGCGGTCGTACAGGTACTTATCTAATATTTTTTGAAACTATCGATGCTCCCTGCTGAGACCACCGCCTTCCACATCCTTGCCGCTCTTACAGTAAAGAACCCTCTACGTAGTTTAAGGTTAAACCTCTTTTCTTCTCATTTTAATGAGAGGCCACGTGTCTTGTTAAACTCCCTTCCGCAAAAAAGTTTTATCCCTATTGTGGGGTCACAAGTACGGTATTTATAAGTTGAAAGCATATCCCCTCTCAAGCGTCTCTTCTCCAGAGAGAATAAGTTCAGTGCCCGCAACCTTTCCTTATAACTAATATCCTCCAGACCAGTGGTCCCCAACCTTTTTGGCACCGGGGACCGGCTGTGTGGAAAAAAATTGTGCCAAGGACCGGGGGGAGGGGCCACCATTTTTTGCGGGCAATGGTTGGTGTTAGCGCTTCAATTTTCACGGCACCATGCTTGATATGGTGTCAGGGTGATTGAAGCACATTATTTCTATTATTACACTGCAGTAATAAATGAAATAGTTAAACTCACCATAATGTAGAATCAGTGGGAGCCCTGAGTGTGTCACTTGCCACTGTCGCCTGCTACCAGATGCGGAATGTCACTTGCCGCATCACCTGCCACGCTTACTGCCACAAGATGTGGATTGTCACTTGCCACATTGCCTGTCACCAGATGCGGACTGCCACATCACCTGCCACACGATGTGGATTGTCACTTGCCACGTTGCCTGTCACCAGATGCGGAGTGAGTGGAGTGCCCCTTGTGGTATGTCAGGCAGACAGATGAGGGGTTGAACTACAAGTCCCAGCACACCTCACCTGTACTCCCACACACAGCTCACCTGTCACTGATGATGTCACATCTCTGTGGGATCGCCCCTCTGGATGTTGCAGGGTGTCTCCCTCCTCATGCTGCAGCTGGTCTCACCTGGCAGAGGGCGGGCCTGGGACTCCTTTGGCTGTCACTCTCTGGCTCCACCCTTCTGCCATTCCTGATTAGCTGTCGGGGGGTAGGCAATCTGCGCCGCTGAACAAGCGAGGAGGAGTTTTCACACAGCGAGGAGCCGCAGGAGAGCGGTGATGCAGGGCGGCAGTATGAGATGATGTTATCTTCCCCCCGCAACTCCGACACTGAGACAGAGCACTGGCTTTGAGGGTGGAAGAGCGGTGATGCGGGGGCGAAGAGATGATATCATCTCTGCTTGCCCGCCCGCTTCTTCTATCCATCCAGCGCTCTCATGCCGACAGCCCAGCATGTCTTTTCCCGGCTGCCCGCACCCCGGCTGCAGAAGGGCCACGGCCCGGTAGTGGGCCGGGGACTGATGACCCTTGCTCCAGACCCTTTATTAGCTTAGTTGCCCTTCTTTGTACTCGCTCCATTTCCAGTACATCTTTCCTGAGGACTAGTGCCCAGAACTAGACAGCATACTCTAGGTGCGGCCAGACCAGAGTCTTGTAGAGCGGGAGAATTATCATTTTATCTCTGGAGTTGATCCCCTTTTTAATGCATGCCAATATTCTGTTTGCTTAGCAGCAGCTTGGCATTGCATTCATATTTTTGCCACCCAAATGCATTATTTTACATTTTCTACCTCATTTGCCATGTAGTTGCCCACCACATTAATTTGCTCAGATCTTTTTGCAAGGTTTCCACATCCTGCGCAGAAGTTATTGCCCTGCTTAGCTTAGTATCGTCCGCAAATACAGAGGTTGAACTGTTTACCCCACCCTCCAGGTCCTTTATGAACAAAATAAATAGGATTGGTCCCAGCACAGAACCCTGGGGGACCCTACTACCCACCTATGACCATTCCGAGCACTTCCCATTTATCACCACCCTCTGAACTCGCCCTTGTAGCCAGTTTTCAATCCATGTACTTACCCTATGGTCCATGCCAACGTACCTTATTTTGTACAGTAAACGTTTATGGGGAACTGTGTCAAATGCTTTTGCAAAATCCAGATACACCGTGTCCACGGGCCTTCCTTTATCTAGATGGCAACTCACCTCCTCATAGAAGGTTAATAGATTGGTTTGGCAAGAATGATTCTTCATGAATCCATGCTGATTACTGCTAATGATACCGTTCTCAGTACTAAAATCTTGTATATAGTCCCTGTAAGGGCTGAACTCATGATTTCAATGGCTAAATCATGCAATTCTAGTTGTTTTCTAATAGCCCTAGTTTCAACATTAAGTTTAGAAATGTCATCGGTTTTTTTCTATCATCTCATCAATAATTCCTGAGTAATTATTTAACCTTTTCATCAAATCTATTCCCCATCCTGTCCAGGAAGGAAACCATGCCCAGGCCATATCCTTTTCAAGGAATAACTCTCTCTTATTACAATGTTTTAATGGATACCTTGGGTGTAAGCTAGCTTCAAGTAAATGACTCCCATCACTATCGCCTACCACCCCCATTATGGGCACCAGTGAGGCCAGCCTTGGGCCTCTTGTGGAATCCAGGGATAACAAGTCTTTCCACAACAAACATAAGTGTGGTTACCAAACGAGAAGGGCATATTCACAGCAGTCTCTTGATCTACTTCTGTAACTATTGCCAGAACCTGAAAAAAAATGCTGTACAGGTTTACTACTATCATTTTTAGAGGCAAGAGTTTTATTTAAGTCTGTTTTTACTCCAGTCTTACTTGGATGAGCCTGATATAAGGAACAGGACTCACCACTAGGGGCATAACAGTCAGAGATGTTCAAAACCGATTGACTACAGGTATGAGCATTTCTAGTACAATTCCCTAAATTAAAACAGCAGGTAGGATTATGGCTTCTATTGATGTGAAAAGAAATGGTGTCATTATTTCTGCTGACATTCAAAAGGTCAAGGGGAATCTTTCCTCTCAAAAGGGTGGTAATATTTAAAAGGTATAGCCATTAGGGGTATCCCAACGGTACTAGGGTGCAGTTGGCTACAGATCCAACATTTCTGAAATCCTGATTTTTTGAGCATAAGCATATTTAAATTTTAGAAAAAGCATTTTATCAGCAAAATTATCTTCAATGTCTCTCTTATTTCTAACTTGTATCACTGTAACGTTCTCCTATGTATGTGTGTTCCCACAAATACTTTTAATGGCACCCAAATCTTCAGGGTGGTAAATACAGTTAGAGATGATCCAAGTAGGCAGGAACAATATCAGGGTGATCAGGAACAAGAGGCAAAATGCCTTGCCAGAAGTCTGTGGTGAAATAAGTGAGGTCATCTTCTCTGGCCGGACCTGTTTTTCCAGGAACTCCTCCTTCGTCTGCTTGGACTTCTGCTTGAGGGCCTCCTGTGTTCAAGATCTCCTTCTTGCTTCCGGGTCTCTGGACAACCTTTTTCACTCGGCTGGCATGGATCCAGGACTGGCAATTTTCCACCAGAACAGGTGTTCTGGTCACTGCAACCACCGTAGTAGGAGGTCCAAAAGGATATTCTCACTTCTTGCTTCTATTCAACTGCTGGACCACCACCATGTCTCCTACTTTAAAAGGATGGGTAGGTTCCTGTAAAGAAAAAGGAGAGGTGCGAGTGGCATTTCTCTCAATTGTATCCAAAGTTTTGATTCGTTTCCTCACATACTCTGACTGTACCAAATCCAGATCCCCCTGCTCTATCATAAGAGGTGCTCTGGCCCAGGGAGTGGGAAAGGGGTGACCCATCAGCACTTCAAAAGGAGAGTAGCCTGTAGTTTTGGAAGGAGTACTTCTTATCTCTGCCAAGACCGCTGGGAGAACCTTCTTCCAATGGACAAAAGTTCCTCCTGTGGCTTTCCTTATTTTATCTTTCACGGTCCTATTTACCCTTTCCACTATCCCTGAACTTTGGGGATGGTATGGAATGTGAAACTTCCATTCTATTTGGAGCGTGTGTACCTAGTCCTGACATACTTTTGAGGTGAATGCAGGACCTCTGTCTGAGTTTATTTGAAGTGGGCATCCCCATCGAGGAATAATTTCCTGTGTGAAAATTTTCACTACTGTTTGTGCGTCTTCCTTTGTAGTTACAAAAAGTTCAACCCATCTTGAGAACATGTCCACAATTACCAAAAGATATTCCTGTCTTTTTCCTAACTTGGGCATGTAAGTGAAATCTATTTGGAGGTGGGTGAAAGGTGTACTGGGGTATATCAAATGTTCGTGTTTCGCTTTGTTTGGGATGTTTGGGTTGTTCCTAATGCAGATAATACACCTGGACACATAATCCCTTGTCAACTAGAGGAGATCTAAAATGTAAAAATCCTTGCCCTAGTAATTCACAAGTTGCCTTCCAGCCTCTGTGACCTATTCCATGATACTGGGCAATAAAAAGTCATGCACTTACCATTGGTATACATACCTTCCCCTCTTTGCACAAAAGTCCTGTTTTTGGATCTATTTGTGCACCTTTTTCCCAATCTCTCATGTCGGCTTATGAGGCATAAGCTTGTAAATCAGACAGCACATGGTCAAAACAAGGTAGTCCAGGCTCTAACATTGGCATTTGGATTTGAGCTGGTTGAGAGATAGCTGCTTGTCTGGCTGCTGAGTCAGCTAGGGCATTTCCTCTAGCTACCTCTGTTTGTTGGCCTGTATGTGCTCTGCAATGTATTATGGCAAGAGTTCTAGGCAACTGAATGGCTTTTAACAATGACACTACCAGAGAGGAATGGGAGATGCTTTTTCCATCAGCTGCAATGAAACCACGCCTACTCCATATGACACTGAAATCGTGTACCACCCCATACCCATATTTGGAGTCAGTGTAAATATTCACATCTTGACCTTCAAATATTTGGCATGCTCTAGTGAGTGCAATCAATTCTGCAGCTTGTGCTGATTGATATGGAATAGGCTTAGCCTCAAGTATAACATCTGGAAGTTGCACAATTGCAAATACTGCATGATATGTGTGATCATTTGGCCTAGAACAAGATCTATCCACAAATACATTTTGCACATTGGGCAAAGCAGTAGGGGACCAGTCAGGTCTGGGAGATGTGTCTTGGTGGATGATGTTGATGTAATCATGCTGTGGCACCACCTCATCCTGTTCACCTTTCAACCCTAGCAGGGCATTTAAAATTGGAGCTGGGCCTGCATTAGGGGAAGCATATTTTATATGCAATTTTAGATTTGACAACAGTATCACCTCATAGCCGCTCAACCTTTGGGCGGACATGTGTTGCGTATGTATATTCCTCAATAATGTAGATACATTATGAGTAGTATACAAGGTAGTATCATGGCCCAAAGTGAAAGTTACAGCCATCTCCACCACCATGGAACAAAGCTCTGAGACACGCAGGCATGCCCTGAACCTGTACCGGTATCTCCTTTGAGAAAAAAGCAACAGGGCGGAGCTTGCCTCCATCCTCCTGAGCGAGGACACCTGCCAAAGTTGTACAATTGTCCCTGGCATACAAATAAAACATCACATTATAGTTGGGGAGGCCAAGTCCTGGGGCTGTTACCATAGCATTTTTCAAATACACAAAAGCATTACACATTTCATCTGTCCATTTAACACAGTCTGCCATATTTGAACCTGTGGCCTGTCTCAGGAGATTGTCATAGTAAGAGCAGTCAGGTATCCATTGGGAGGAGTAACCAATCATACCTAGTAAGGTGAGCATGTCCTTGTTAAGTGGACAGGGCAGACCCATTAGAGCCGCAGCTCTTTTGTGACTGACTCTTCTTTCTCCTTTTATGAGCACAAACCCTAGATATTCAACTGTTTTCTGACACCATTGCAACTTTTTCTTTGACACTTTATGACCACTTTCAAAAAGACATTTCAAAAGATTCCCCCCATCCTCCAGGGCGGCCTCCCTTGTGAAACTGCAGAGGAGGAGATCATCCGCATACTGCAGTAGAACTGAATGATGTCTGGGTGTCCAAGCTCTGAGAGTTGTTTGGAGGACAATAAAATAGACCACAGGTGAGTCTATATAACCCTGGGGCAATCTACACCAGGTTAACTGCCGTTTTTTAAAGCGAAATGCAAAGAGTGGCTGTGTCTCCTCGTCCACAGGTACACTAAAAAATGCGTTTGACAAATCAATAACAGAAAAATACTCAGCATCAGATGGGATGGAGGTGAGCAAAGATGGCACATCAGGCACTTATGGAGAAATTGGTACCACTAAATTGTTTATGGCCCTAAGGTCCTGTACAAACCTGTAACTGCCATCCGGCTTTTTAACCGGGTTGATAGGAGTGTTGTAGGGGGGGGGATGATTTCTTTTAAAATGCCTTTCTTTAGAAAGTCCTCTACAATGGGCTCTATACCCTCTTCTTTTTCTCTGGCTATGGGGTACTGTTTATGATACACAGGTAGAGCTCCTGGTTTCAAAGTGGTTTTATAGGGCATACAGGAAATGAGCCCTACATCGAGAGGATTCACTGCCCATACTCCCTCCTCACTCAATTTGACATCTTCCTCTTCTGGGCGTGAGAGTAATGTAAAGAGGTTAATCTTGTCAGATTTCACATACAAACCTCCTTTTGCAGTAATTTTCATTGTACATAGTTACATAGTTAGTAAGGTTGAATAAAGACACCAGTCCATCCAGTTCAACCTGAGTGAGTGTGGGTCTACAACCCTGACCCTTGTCCCTAACCCTGAACACTCACATCAATCCCTACCCTCAATCCAAGGTCCCCATTCATATACTAGGGCCAATTTTGGACAGAAGCCAATTAACCTACCAGCATGTCTTTGGTGTGTGGGAGGAAACCGGAGTACCCGGAGGAAACCCACGCAGGCACAGGGAGAACATGCAAACTCCAGGCAGGTAGTGTCGTGGTTGGGATTCGAACCAGCGACCCTTTTTTACTGCTAGGTGAGAGTGCTAACCACTGCACCACTGTGCCGCCAAATGTAATGCCTAATTTTTCCAGCAAATCCCTTCCCAAGAGACTCACGGGACGATCAGGAATAATTCTGAAACAATGTTGCAGATCACAATTAGCACCAGTACGGGTGCTTAGTGAAAGCGGGGGTGTTTTAAAAGTTTTGGTGAGTATCCCTCTTATTCCCATTGAAGGCTCAGCATCCACGACTTCTCCCCTATAAAAATCCTTGCTAATGGTACTACACGTAGCTCCAGAATCGGGAAAGAATGGTACCTCATGCCCGTCTACAAGCAATGAAATTATAGGCTGTTCATGATAAGAATGAGAGACAAGTGGAAATGCCGGGATACTACCTTCCGGGCAGCTTCATTGTGACTGCTGTTGTTTCCAAGTAATGGGGTACTTAACACCATGTTGCTACTGTACTGGGGTTGGTGCCTGAGGGCGAGTGGGGGCAGCGGGTGGCCCTGAATTTGTACACTCCTGGTCATACCAGGGGCATTGGGCTTTCCAGTGTCTGTGGTCTCCGCAGTTAAAACACCCTGTCTTAGGTTGCCTCTGCTGGAAATCCCCTCTTTGTGGCCGTCCTCTTCCCCTATATCCACCTCTATAACCCCCTCTGTTCTGTCCCCTTTTCTTGTAAAAGTTTCCCCTTTGATTTCCTGAGAAATTATCCTGGTAATGTGTCGGTATTGGTGTTTGTTTGGGGATGTCAAAACATCCCGCTGCGTCTTTTTCAGTCAATGTTTTTTGAAAGTCAGTCATACTCTTTGTAGCCCAGTCTGATATCTGCTGTCTCACGGTGAGTGCATATTTAGGGGTCAGGTTGCTAAGATAAGTCTGTATTCAAAGACTGTGCATTTCATCTTGAGTGTTAAGTCCGGCATCTTGTGTCCAGAATTCCTGAAATCTTTTCCAAAATTCCAACACTGACTCTGATGATTTTTGTTTGCAGGCTACTGCAGTAGGGAGTGATGACTTGTTAATGAAAACTCTTTTCATTTCCTTCTCTAACTCTTCCCACATAAGGTTCCTTCCTTCAACAGTGTTTAGTGAATAAGCCTCTGCCTTGGTGGTGGGTGCTTCTAGGACATTTATGGTGGGCACTTTGGTCCAATCTCAAGGGGAGGTAGATCCCACCAAACTGTCTATAACGAGCCTTATATCTTCTTGTGTATAATTTCTACCCTTATAAGCTTTCTTTAAATAAGCTATCGCTCCCAAAGCTGATGTGGAGGGTTTGGGGCAATGTTTGATAATACGATTAATATCCTCAATATCAATAGACTTCATTATTAGGGATGAGCTTCGTGTTCGAGTCGAACCCATGTTCGACTCGAACATCGGCTGTTCGACCGTCCGTCGAATTGCGAACGATATGGGCCGTTCGCGCCAAATTCGTGTGGCGCGTCACAGCCCATAATTCACTGCGGCATCGCAGTGCATTGCTGGCTGATGATTGGCCAAGCATGCACTATGACCCGCATGCTTGGCCAATCACAGCGCCGTCAGTAGAGAGAGCTGTAATTGGCCAAAGCCAGGGTGGCTTTGGCCAATTATGGCTCAGGGGATTTAGTACACACCCCACACTATATAAGGCCGCCTGCACGGCGGCCCTGTGTAGTGTGTGTTCCGGTGTGCTGAGAGATAGAGAGAGAGAGAGACAGTGTCATTTGATTTGAGTTAGATAGATTAGGCAGAACAGTCAGTCAGTTAGCTGCACTTACAGTGTATTGTGTATATATATGCATCCCAGGTGTTGCATATATATATATACACTGTATTCAGTTTAGCTAGATCCGTTCCTGTTATCTTCTATCTAGACTATTTAGTGCAGTGTGTCCTGCTCACAGTGTTCAGCTAGATCCGTTCCTGCTATTTACATTCAGTGCAGTGCGTCCTGCTCACAGTGTTCAGCTAGATCCGTTCCTGCTATTTACATTCAGTGCAGTGCGTCCTGCTCACAGTGTTCAGCTAGATCCGTTCCTGCTATTTACATTCAGTGCAGTGCGTCCTGCTCACAGTGTTCAGCTAGATCCGTTCCTTGTATTTACATTTAGTGCAGTGCGTCCTGCTCACAGTGTTCAGCTAGATCCGTTCCTGCTATTTACATTCAGTGCAGTGCGTCCTGCTCACAGTGTTCAGCTAGATCCGTTCCTGCTATTTACATTCAGTGCAGTGCGTCCTGCTCACAGTGTTCAGCTAGATCCGTTCCTGCTATTTACATTCAGTGCAGTGCGTCCTGCTCACAGTGTTCAGCTAGATCCGTTCCTGGTATTTACATTTAGTGCAGTGCGTCCTGCTCACAGTGTTCAGCTAGATCCGTTCCTGCTATTTACATTCAGTGCAGTGCGTCCTGCTCACAGTGTTCAGCTAGATCCGTTCCTGCTATTTACATTCAGTGCAGTGCGTCCTGCTCACAGTGTTCAGCTAGATCCGTTCCTGCTATTTACATTCAGTGCAGTGCGTCCTGCTCACAGTGTTCAGCTAGATCCGTTCCTGCTATTTACATTCAGTGCAGTGCGTCCTGCTCACAGTGTTCAGCTAGATCCGTTCCTGGTATTTACATTTAGTGCAGTGCGTCCTGCTCACAGTGTTCAGCTAGATCCGTTCCTGCTATTTACATTCAGTGCAGTGCGTCCTGCTCACAGTGTTCAGCTAGATCCGTTCCTGCTATATACATTTAGTGCAGTACGTCCTGCTCACAGTGTTCAGCTAGATCCGTTCCTGCTATTTACATTCAGTGCAGTGCGTCCTGCTCACAGTGTTCAGCTAGATCCGTTCCTGCTATCTACATTCAGTGCAGTGCGTCCTGCTCACAGTGTTCAGCTAGATCCGTTCCTGCTATTTACATTCAGTGCAGTGCGTCCTGCTCACAGTGTTCAGCTAGATCCGTTCCTGGTATTTACATTCAGTGCAGTGCGTCCTGCTCACAGTGTTCAGCTAGATCCGTTCCTGCTATTTACATTCAGTGCAGTGCGTCCTGCTCACAGTGTTCAGCTAGATCCGTTCCTGCTATATACATTCAGTGCAGTACGTCCTGCTCACAGTGTTCAGCTAGATCCGTTCCTGCTATTTACATTCAGTGCAGTGCGTCCTGCTCACAGTGTTCAGCTAGATCCGTTCCTGCTATTTACATTCAGTGCAGTGCGTCCTGCTCACAGTGTTCAGCTAGATCCGTTCCTGCTATTTACATTCAGTGCAGTGCGTCCTGCTCACAGTGTTCAGCTAGATCCGTTCCTGCTATTTACATTCAGTGCAGTGCGTCCTGCTCACAGTGTTCAGCTAGATCCGTTCCTGTTATCTTCCTACTGACAGGCAGGCTTGTCTGGTTACAGTATATAAAGCTACCTGAAGAAAATTACAGGTGTTCTATCCCAGCTTAGTGCAGCTACTGGCCATTAGTATGTCTGGAAGGCCAAGAAGGAGAGGCAGACAGTCACAAGCCAATAAGAGAGGGCAAGCAGGCTCTGTGTCTAGTGCTGGTCGTGGAGACGGTGCATCCTCATCAGCACGTGGCCATGGGACACGCTTGGCCTTTTTTTCGGCAGCTGGCCGTGTTGAGCCGCAACATGCGGAAGACTTGGTCGAGTGGATGACCAAGCCGTCCTCATCCTCCTCATCCTCTCTCACCCATGCCCAGGGTGCTTTGTCTGGCAAAGCAGCGGCCTCTTCCCTCAGCTCAATGTCATCAGTGACTCCTTCCCTAGCTCCACCATGTCCTCATGAGGATTCCCTCGAACTGTTTGACCACAGTGTTGGGTACATGCTCCAGGAGGATGCCCAGCGTTTGGAAGGCTCTGATGATGATACTGAGCTCAATGAAGGCAGTAACATGAGCACGGACAGAGGGGGTGCCCAAGAAGGACAGCAATCTGGCAGTCATGCTCCCCCTGCTGCAGCATACTGCCAGGTTTGCTCCAGTGATGAGGAGGGAGGGGATGATGAGGTCACTGACTCAACGTGGGTGCCTGATAGGAGAGAGGAGGAGGAGGAGGAGGAGGAGGAGGTGGCACATCACCAACTAGGCAGGATGCCCTCCAGGGGCCAGCCTAAGGGCAGCACATTGACTGCATCACACCCCAAAGCTCCACATGTGCAGGGCGCTGCAGTCTCTGCGCGTTATTCAAAAAGTTCTTTGGTGTGGGCCTTTTTTGAGACGAGTGCATCAGATCGCACCGCTGCTATTTGCAACATATGTCTCAAGCGTATCTCGCGTGGCCAAAACATCTCCCGCTTGGGTACCACATGCTTGACCAGACATATGTTGACCTGCCATGCAGTTCGTTGGCAAGCGTATCTGAAAGACCCACACCAAAGAACAAAGAGGATCTCTCCTTGCTCCTCATCAGCTGAGATTTCCAACCCCACTAGACCTTCAGTCCTCTCTGAGACCTGCAGTGAGAGGAATGAAGGTGTAGAATTAGGTGTGTCACAGCCAAGTACTTGTGGGCAATCTGCTTTGGGTACACCGACGTCAGATTGTACCAGGCAAATTTCCCTGCCCCAGCTGCTGCACCGCCGAAAGAAGTTTGCTCCCAGCCATCCACATGCCCAGCGGTTGAATGCTAGCTTGGCAAAATTGCTAGCACTTCAACTGCTGCCTTTTCAGTTGGTAGACTCTGCCCCCTTCCGTGAGTTTGTGGAATGTGCGGTTCCTCAGTGGCAGGTACCCAAACGCCACTTTTTCTCACGGAAGGCGATTCCGGCTCTCTACCGGCATGTGGAAGGCAATGTCCATGCCTCGCTGGACAGGGCGGTCAGCGGTAAGGTGCATATTACCGCTGACTCATGGTCCAGCAGGCATGGACAGGGACGTTACTTAAGTTTCACGGCGCATTGGGTGACTCTGCTGGCAGCTGGGAAGGATGCAGGACAAGGTGCAGTAGTGTTGGAGGTTGTTCCGCCACCACGCCTCCAAAATGCTGATTGTGACACACCTCTCTCCTCCACCCCCTCCTCTTCTTCTTCCTCCATGGCCTCTTCCTCGGAACCAGCGGTGCTCCGTAGGCGTTCAAGGGGCTACGCAAGTACGCAGGCCAAAAGATGCCATGCGGTGCTTGAGCTGGTGTGCTTGGGGGACAGGAGCCACACTGGGGCAGAGGTTTTGTCAGCTCTGCAGGGGCAGGTTCAGAGGTGGTTGACGCCACGCCAACTTAAGGCAGGAATGGTGGTTTGCGACAATGGCACCAACCTCCTCTCTGCCCTCCGACAGGGACAACTGACCCATGTGCCCTGTTTGGCTCACGTCCTTAACTTGGTGGTGCAGCGGTTCTTGGGCAGGTACCCGGGCTTACAGGATGTCCTGAGGCAGGCCAGGAAAGTCTCTGTGCATTTCCGCCGGTCATATAATGCCAGTGCTCGGCTGACGGACCTCCAAAAGGAGTTTAACCTGCCCAAGAACCGCCTAATCTGTGACATGCCCACCAGGTGGAACTCGACGTTGGCCATGCTGCAGCGGCTGCACACGCAGCAGAGGGCCATCAATGAGTACCTGTGCGACTATGGCACCAGGACAGGGTCAGGGGAGCTTGGTTTTTTTTCCCCACGCCAGTGGGCCATGATCAGGGATGCATGCACTGTCCTGTCACCATTCGAGGAGGCCACGAGGATGGTGAGCACTGACAGTGCATGCATCAGTGACACTGTCCCCCTTGTCCACCTGTTGGAGCACACGCTGCGTGGAATAATGGACAGGGCACTTGAGGCAGAACAGAGGCAGGAAGAGGAGGACTTCCTTAGCTCTCAAGGCCCCCTTTATCCAGACAGTGTTCCTGCGTGCCCGCCGATCACACAGGAAGAGGAGGAGGAGGAGGAGGAGGAGGAGGAGGAAGATTATGTCAGTATGGAGGTGGAGCCTGGCACTCAGCATCAGCAGTCTTTAAGGGATCAGTCCCAAGGAACACATGGACTTGTACGTGGCTGGGAGGAGGTGGCTGCGGACGTTGTTGTCCTTAGTGACCCAGAGGACTCCGGACCGAATGCCTCAGCAAACCTACGCTGCATGGCCTCCCTGATCCTGCAAAGCCTGCGTAAGGATCCTCGTATTCGTGGTATCAAGGAGAAGGACCAATACTGGCTGGCAACCCTCCTTGATCCACGTTACAAGGGTAAGGTTGCGGACCTTATCTTGCCATCGCAGAGGGAGCAGAGGATGAAACATCTTCGGGAGGCCTTGCAGAAAGGTCTGTGCAACGCGTTCCCAGAGACTGGGAGGTTACAAACTCCTGTTTCTGGACAACGTGTTGCTGAGGCTTCGGTCAGTCAAAGAAGGAGCGGTGGAGAAGGTGGCCGTCTGACCGATGCGTTCAGACAATTTTTTGGTCCGCAGCCCCAAGGTATGATCGGTTCCAGCAACCATCGCCAGCGTCTGTTTTACATGGTGCAGGAATACCTAGGGGCAAGATCAGACTTGGATACCTTTCCCACCGAAAATCCTCTGGGTTACTGGGTCTTGAGGATGGATCACTGGCCAGAGCTTGCACAGTATGCAATTGAGCTACTGGCCTGTCCTGCATCCAGCGTTCTTTCGGAACGTACATTCAGTGCTGCTGGAGGCGTGGTAACCGATCACAGGGTGCGTCTGTCCACTGACTCGGTCGATCGGCTGACCTTCATAAAAATGAATCAGTCTTGGATCACCACCAGCTACCAAGCACCTGATGCTGATGTAACTGAATAATTTTTTTCAGATCCCTTCAAAGACTGCCTATGCTGATGCTGAGTGATTATTCCTGAGTAATTATCCTCTTCCTCCTCAATCATCACGCTGATAGCTTGTAAGAACATTTTTGGTTCTGGGCGCCACCACCAGTGCCTAAGGCACAATTTTTCAGCCCCTGTATAACAGGGGCCTTTTTATTACAATTTTTGATGTAATACTTTGCAGCACGGCTCGTTCCTGCATTCCAACTAGAGTGTCTGTGAGGGGTTGCAGTGTTGTGGCACCAGCACCAGTGCCTAAGGCCCAATTTTTCTGCCCCTGTCTAACAGGGGCGTGAAATTACAATTTTTGATGCAATACTTTGCAGCAGGGCTCGTTCCTGCATTCCAACTAGAGTGTCTGTGAGGGGTTGCAGTGTTGTGGCACCAGCACCAGTGCCTAAGGCCCAATTTTTCTGCCCCTGTCTAACAGGGGCGTGTAATTACAATTTTTGATGCAATACTTTGCAGCAGTGCTCGTTCCTGCGTTCCAACTAGAGTGTCTGTGAGGGGTTGCAGTGTTGTGGCACCAGCACCAGTGCCTAAGGCCCAATTTTTCTGCCCCTGTCTAACAGGGGCGTGTAATTACAATTTTTGATGCAATACTTTGCAGCAGGGCTCGTTCCTGCGTTCCAACTAGAGTGTCTGTGAGGGGTTGCAGTGTTGTGGCACCAGCACCAGTGCCTAAGGCCTAATTTTTCAGCTCCTGTTCAACAGGGGCATGTAATTACAATTCTTGATCTAATATTTCACAGCAGGGCCCTGTGAGGGCTTACAGTGTTTTGGCCACAGCAACACCTAAGGCCCAAATTTCTGCTGAGTATATAGGGCAGGACCCTACTTTCAAACATCTAACTTACAAACGACTCCTACTTGCAAACGGAAGGAGACAACAGGAAGTGAGATGAAATCTACCCATAGGAAGGGAAATTCTCTCATGTAAGAGTTAATATGGGAAAACAATTTCTCCTTTCCACTGATGCTTTCCAATCCTTGTTCCACAAAAAAACCCAAATTTTCAAAAAACATTTTTCATTGGGACAAAAAAGTGAGGTGAAATCTTCTGAAGAGGAGGAAAGACGCAAAACAAATGTCACAGGGGTGATAACCCTTCCCTATGTTTTCCAAAAAGCTTAGAAAAGATTTTTTGGCTGGAGCTAAACACATTAAAAATGTTCAAAATTACAAACAGATTCTACTTAACAACAAACCTACAGTCCCTGTCTTGTTTGCACCGCCTGTATACTGCTGTTCAGAGTATATAGGGACCTTTCCTTATTTTAATTTGGGTGCGGGGTTCCCCTTAATATCCATACAAGACCCAAAGGGCCTGGTAATGGACTGGGGGGTACCCATGCCGTTTGTCTCACTGATTTTCATCCATATTGCCAGGACCCGACATGACATTAAACCCGCAAGCAGTTTTAAATGAGATTTTTTCCTTTAAAAATGACATTTGGTGCAGGGACTGTTCTAAACATGGGAAACACGCGTCACTTTACAGGCATACTATAGACACCCCCCAGGTACGATATTTAAAGGAATATTTCACTTTTTTTTTTTTACTTTAAGCATCATTAAAATCACTGCTCCCGAAAAAACGGCCGTTTTTAAAAGTTTTTTTTGCATTGATACATGTCCCCTGGGGTAGGACCCGGGTCCCCAAACCCTTTTTAGGACAATACCATGCAAATTAGCCTTTAAAATGAGCACTTTTGATTTCGAACGTTCGAGTCCCATAGACGTCAATGGGGTTCTAACGTTCGTGCGAACTTGCGGTCCGTTCGCGGGTTCTGGTGCGAACCGAACCGGGGGGTGTTCGGCTCATCCCTATTCATTATCAAAACGTGACCCACAGTCATGAAAGGAAAATTCTGCATAACTAACTGCGTAGTTACTTCCTCTTCTTCTTCCAGATTCTCTCTGTCAGCTGCCTGTTTTAAAACTGCGTGTTTTGTACTCTGACCCTCTGCAGCATTTGCAGCCTCTGCAGCCTGTTTTAACTTCTGCTTTGCACTCCTAGTTTGGGCAGGATCTTCTCTATGGGGTCCTGCATAATGGGGCATCTTTTGTTTTTGTTCCTCCGCAGGTATTTTTTCAGCTTTGGGTAATTCCTCATCTACAGTGGAGGAGGTGTCACCGATCAGCTGTTGTATTTGTGAAGCTATAGGCAGTGGCTGATCTATTACGGTGGCAACCTGTGGTTCTTGTAGGACCACAGGCAGTGCCTGATCCACCACTACAGCCTGCTGTTGAACGGGGGCAGGGAGGGCAGGTGCCTCTGCAGGTGGCACTCTATTCTCAAATGGGCGGACTGCTGCAACTGCAGCCAAAAACTCCATATCCTCTTTTGAGAATAAGGGGTATATTTGTTTAGGTGATCCCGTTTGGCATACCCTGTTTCCCCGAAAATAAGACCTAGCGTGATTGTCGGTGATGGCTGCAATATAAGACCTACCCCCCAAATAAGCCCTAGTTAAAGTCCTTGTAGGTCTCATTTTCAGGGTAGGGCTTATTTTCGGGGAAACAGGGTAGGGCTTATTTGGGGGGTAGGGCTTATATTGCAGCCATCACCGACAATCACGCTAGGTCTTATTTTCGGGGAAACAGGGTATAACATATTTGGTACATGAGGTGGAGGTGGCGGGGCACAGGGAGCTAGGGATGGGAAACCTGATTTAAGTCTCTTCTCACAAGCATGTAACCCCGGCACTTCCTTGTCCCTTGGATTTGGACTTTTCTTTCTTATTTTCTTATCCGCTCTCTCATACTGTCATGAGAGGGTTTACCCGTTGGTGGCGCTATCGGTCTCTTGGATCGCAGTACCAGTGTCCACCAGCGGGTGTCTTCCAACACCTGGGACCTGCAGTAAGAGGTCTCTCCTGCTGGTGGCGCATCCTTGGGCCATAGTACCAGTGTCCACCAGCGGGTGCACTCCAGCAATGTGGAGAAAACAGCACCCTCTGCGCTCAGGTGTGACTTGAAGTCAATTATAGTCAGTCCTATGAATACCCGGCAAGCCCTCATATGCTTGCCTTGGTATCTTTCTCCCTGCGCCCTGACTTGCTGCCTGTATCCTGATCGTGAACCTGTTTCTGTCCTGCTCTGCTTTGATCCGATCCGATCCCTATCCCAAGCCCATCCTGTTCTTGTCCCACCTGATTCCCTTGGATCCCTGCCCTGCAGCTTAACCATCCATCCTCTCCCTGTCCTGCTGGTTTCCCGTCCTTGCCCATCTGCTGACCTCCCTGTGTATGACCTTGGCCTGGCTTTGTTTACGATTCCGGTATCTCCATTTACTTGTATATATTGTTGTTTGTAGTGGGTTTGTTGTGTTGGTTTTGCACTGTTTAGATTCCTTTTACTTGTCACTTGTTTAATAAACACCATTATTTCTTCACTTACATGTGTTTCTGGTCTCCTCTGTGCAGTCCACACGGTCTGGTCAATTAGATCCCCTGACAGTATACCAAGGCCACCCCTGACGAGACGTGGCTGCATTGAGGAAACCATCCTGGTTTGTCGGGTCTACTAATATGGATTTCAATGAAATCATTTATTAATCTCTGCTAGCAGAAGAGGATGGTGAATATTGTCGCCAGATTTTAAAAAGGTGGACTAGTGACCAGCTGATGGAAACTATCCGATCAGCTCATTCCCTAGTGGATCAGGGGTATATGTCTTTTGAAGATGTTCAGCCCCTGATCCAGTTATGTGCAAAACCAGCCCTGTCATGCATTCCCGAAGGGAAGTGATGATTTTTCGCCCCCCTTCAATTATGGCCAAGTTGAATCCCTGGTTTGGTTGTTAGAGGATGATCCAGCCTATTTTATGGAACATTATTCCTCCTGTTCACAGCAGGTGATCCAGTCGGTGCAATCCTTGATTAGTCAGGCTGTGTGTGAATCAGCGTTTGTTCAACCTGTGCTGCAGGCATGGTCAGATCTCCTGTCTTTAGCTAAGCCACAATATTCCAGCCCTGCCATTAATCATCTGCCTTCCCAAAAATCTATCTCCCCATCGCCAGGGCCGGACTGGGAATGAAAACCAGCCCTGGAAAAAATGTCATACCAGCCCCATAGCATTAATGTACCAGCCCAACATCAGAACGTCATTATTTTCTTGTTCATAAAATGGAAAACCATGCATTTTAAAGCACATTTAAAGAGTGCATTATATATAGATAAGACACATATAAAAGCACATAGGGCTATATATATATATATATATATATATATATATATATATATAAGCAAATTACAGTTAAAAGTGGTAAAAGTGGAACAATCAAGAAGAGTCCACTTATTGCTATGGTGATATATATTGCCAGAATAAGGAATAATCAAACAATTTTACTTCAAAGTATGGAAGACGTAAACATGTTCAAAACTTTATTAACGTAACATAAATAAAATTGCCTGCACACCACTCTGTCCCTTAATGCCCACCTCCTTGTTATAGGGCACACAGTGTATAGGAATGTATAATGTAAAACATGGTGGGATTTCCCCACCCAGGGGAAATACAACTGGGCAGTGGCGGTGCGTCCATTGCACCCGTCAATCTTCAATAGACAGATTCATGCATTGCATGAATCTATTGTCGCTGCTGCCGCCCCCTCCTATTCAGGTGTCCAGCCCCTTGTCGGGCATCGGGCATCTGAATTACAGCGGCGGGGGTGTCGGCTCTAATAGGCTTCCAAATTGGTAAACAGCGGGCACACTGCTGTGCGTTCGCTGCTTATGCAGTGCTGTGTTAGGAAATCAAATAAATCGCTTCCCTAACACTGACCTGCCTCTCAGCCAATCAGGTGCACTGGGTCTGGTTACCTGTCACTTGATTGGCTGAAGCGACAGGCGCTGTGATTGGATGCCTATCGGAGGGAGCGTGGAGCAACGCACTGGCCTGAGACAGGCAAGTGCCGGGCGGGGGGGACACTGGCAGGATTTAATGGGCAAACTGGTGGCAATTGATGGGGGCAAACTGGCGGCAATTGATGGTTACAGTGGCTGCGTTTGATGGGCACAGTGGTAGCGCTTAATGAGCACAGTGGCGGCAATTTATGGGTACAGTGGCTGTGTTTGATGGGCACAGTGGCTGTGTTTAATGGGCACAGTGGTGGCAATTTATGGGCACAGTGGCTGCGTATGATGGTACAGTGGCAGCAATTAATGGGCACAGTGGCTGCAATTGATGGGTACAGTGGCTGCGTTTGATGGGGCACAGTGGCAGCAATTTATGGGTATAATGGCTGCGTTTGATGGGCAGGCACAGTGGCAGCGTTTGATGGTATACAGCTTTTCAAAGATAATCTGGCACTTGAACAAAACATGGAAGAGAGAGAGGGGGGGGGAGAGAGAGAGAGGGGGGAGAGAGAGAGAGAGAGAGGGGGGGAGAGAGAGAGGGGGGAGAGGGAGAGAGAGAGGGGGGGAGAGGGAGAGAGAGAGGGGGGGAGAGGGAGAGAGAGAGGGGGGGAGAGAGAGAGAGAGAGGGGGGGAGAGAGAGAGAGAGAGGGGGGGGGGAGAGAGAGAGAGAGGGGGGGGGAGA